>CM073774.1:32888572-33584891 GCA_037158775.1 Hetaerina titia | reverse complement strand
GCCTCGATGTTCGATTCTTTCCTTCGACTACGTTATCATTCGGAAAATCTATTCGATTGAATATTTATTAAAATATAAAAAATATTGAAATAGACCTACGTTCCTGTGACTTAGGATAATAAATAGCATCAGGCAGGAAGTACAGATTTGATAACTAGTGCATTTTATTAGATTTCACAATAAGAAACTTATCAATCTGGAAACTCGTGGCGTCAGTGTGGTGCGCATCGGGAGGACTGGTCTTTTTGCAGCTTTTCTCAAAATTTGACAATGCTTTTCGACATTCCTTTGTCCACAAAGTGATTCTCACCCTCATTTTTTCTCATTACTCACCACGGCCGCATCCTTTTGCATCCTTTGTGACGTTACTCCTTTCTGTTATTCTAATCTCGCGTGGCTCGGGGATGCACTTCGCATTCCAGGATTATGTGTCGGTAAAAGTACCGCTCGAGGAGGCGGCGGATGAATATACGAATACGCGTGCAGTGCCCTGCCGCGCCTTCGCGTGATTCCATCCTCGGATGGAACCAAAAGACCTTCGTTCATTTTTCATCAAATATAACGGAATGGGTTAAAATAAAGGAAGCGAAGAAGAGAGACACTGTTAAAGACGGATCGATGGACAACCTTTAGGTGCTGGGGTATTGGTTTCGAATGCTCTGTAAAGTCGATGACAGACCCTGAAGCCTTTCCTATTCTCTGATTAATATTCCTTGCCCAAAATTCAATTTTTGTTTGCAGGCGACGCTACTCGGGTATTTTTCAGCCCTTCAGCTATCGTTTCATTTCATCCATCCTGACGAAATTCTTCGTTTATTTGGACCGAGAGATATCCACTCATACTTTTCACATTGATTCCCTCCCCTTCGACTTCATTAGCCAGCATCTTCCTCTTTCCCTCGCCTTCTTTTGCGAGCCTATTGTCTTCCTCTCCACCCAGACGCACCACTCTTTACGACATCACAGGTGCACCCACATAATTATAAAATTTTACAGCGTCCGGACAGAAATGAGATAACACAAAAAAATCATTGAAAGAGTAAATAACACAAAAAACAATTGCAAAATTGATTCAACCAACAATTTCATTTTTTAACTTCTTTTTTCGCTTTCCTAACCACTAGTTCGCTCAGCACACTTGGCTGCCTAATTTCCAAGCCCAATTAGGAGTCATTTCACAATCTTCACACTTAAATTATAGCCAATAAACGAGTGAAAAGGGCACAACAACAAAAGTTCAGAATCGCCTGCGATATTACAACATATTGGGTCACTCATTTTTAATTAACACGTTAATAATTTGAAGGTAAGCCAAAACACAAAAAAACCGCAAACTAATGCTCCCATCGACATTGTTGGAAAATATGAATATAATCCTACAACAGACGACCACAAGGACGTGCGACAGGAGACACATTGAATATATAAATATGAAAATAATAAACAACAAAAATCGAAAAACATGAGTTGGGTGTTACGGGGAGGTTGGATTGCCAACCGCCACTGTGCGGGAGACATCTCCCCGGGGGTAGATGAAAGTTTCACCTCACCCCCTAAAAACCCCACGATCTCTTCCTCCCCCTCCCATAGCCCGTAAATTTGATCGAAAGCCTTTCAGAGTAATGAGAGAGCATGCCATCGCACTACCACACTCCCCATTTCGGAATAGATGGAATCAAAACTGATACGCAAAACAAAAGCCGCAGCAAGTAATACGCGGGCGTGCGGGGACGCGGTGCAACCACAAGCGAACTTTTTTCTCCCGCGGTACAACGTCCCCCACCTTCCACATCCTCCCTCCCCCTCAGTGCATCTTTCCCACACCGCCATTTCGACCTCCCGGGCATGCCACAACCGCCATCCAACCTCCCTCCCTCCCTCCCCCATTCTCGATCCCGTACACTTTGCACGACGCCTCCTCCCTCCACCCTCGACCCTCTCGAGAGCTGCCTACGCGACCAGCGCTGCGCCGACCCCGGCCGGCTTCCCCTCCACCTCCCTCGCCGCCACCGCTATTATTAACATCTAATCCCCCTAATCTCTTCCGGTTCCCTCTTCCCCCGCCCGCTGATCCATTTTAATGCTCTTTGGCTTTGCGATGAAACTAGGGCCATTCTGTAAGCGAACCCTAAGAGTTCCCTCGCCTTGCCTACCTGAGTGCTGACTCTAGGGCTAGACTTGGGATGAAATAATCGCATACTTGCGCGAACCTGATGGAAATATGAAAACCGAACATTTTATTGGGCATATTTCACAGTCGCATATTGCCATAACTTTGCGAAATCGACTGAGAAGTGGAGAGTCATCGAAGGTAAGCAAATGTCCATAGAGAACGCGTATAAACTGTGGTAAAGTAATCAAATATTGGCAGCTTTGAATCGATAGTCAACGGAAAACATAAGAATACATGTATGACAAAAAACACAGGCGCTTGCACGTATTGAAATCGATTGACTAGAGCAAAGTTCTGACTCCGTCAGCGGAAATTTGGTAAGCACACTTCTTAGTTACATAATCTCCACGGTTAATTCTAGAAACAATATCCTGGAAATTGACTAAAATGGGCTAAAATTATTGATGATGTAGTTAGTGCTTGTCTTCGATAAGAAATATCAGTGAGATTTCCTCAACGATACCTGTAACCACGCAATCCTATCTGTTGTCATGCAATAAACATTTAAATATATAAATAGAATTCGAATCAAATTGAAAAGAGAATTAAAATACATGTGCGTAGGGACTTAAATGAGGAATGTTTAACCATCCACAGGGTGAGCTAATGTTCTTCGAATGAAAGACTACTCTCAATAATTTTTCACCACTACGTTTTAATGAAAACGTAGGATTTCTATCGATCTCGTTTGTTGCATAGACAATAGGAATAACCAAAAGCGTCAGATAAGATTCCTCGAACAGATACTCATAGATATAATTTCACTATGCCACACCATGGTTTCAGAGAAATTATTTAAGAGAAATTCATTTTTTAATTAAGTGGCATTAACATTAAGTGTTTTGTCGGCAATTCAGCATATCTTTGAAGACATTCCAATGCATCATTCATTGACCTAATAGAAATCCCACCTAAAAGATTACAATAAAAAATACCTTTCCCTTAAAGAGACAAACAGCTTAAGTAAGCACATTGTTCACCGAATTCAAGCACAAAGATCTTGCTACCTCAAGGGTTTACGAAGCTATCATTTTGCTCTTCTTCACGTAGTATTCAAAAACAGGAGCCGTTTTGCCTGGACTTAACCCTAACTCGGGTGCCTGTATTTTCTCCTTCTTAAGGACGCTTTAATCGGTCTATCCCCCAGTACAACGGAAACTCGGGGACATTCTTTTTGAAGGACGAATGCTTACTTTACACCCCAAACACCCAGTCCCAAAGACCTTTTCCCTTGGAAACGGCTCAGCCTCTTCTCATACAATTACGATTAGAGGAGGAGAGGGAATGTGGGAGGAAAGCCCACCCTACAAGGCGCACACGCCCGACTCAAGGGAGAGAAAGAGAGTGAAATGAAGGAAGAGATCACACACGGGCATCCGTGAAAGAGCGCGGATTCGCTGCAGAAACCGTTCCTAACGTCTCAATCGAAGGAAAAAGAAGAATCATTACCTTAAAAGTCTCGGCTGCATGTCACCACTCTCTTTTTTTCCTCACTCGCACACCCTCCCACTCTAGCCCATCCTTTTCCTTCCTCACCCTTTACCCACGGGGTTTCTCCTCGCGTGGGTGGGCGCGGGAATCCAGCGTTGGATACGAAGCACAATGCTGGAGGAATACAGGGAGAAACGGCGTCGCGGAGATTGCGAGGAACTTCGGTTTCATTTGGGCCTTCAATGACGGAAGACCCAAACTCCGTCGCCGGCAGTTAGCGTTGCACATCGGACGAAAATGCAATATATTAATCACAAAAATTTGTTCACATTCTGCCAACAGAAAAGATGTGAAAAACTTCCATACATTTTAGCGCACGTCCAGAGTTGAATTCAAGTCAAACTCGGTATGAGAGAACCAAACTCAAGGTCATTTTAGAAATATTAAAAATATTTAATTTACAAATCGGAACAAAATTAAACATAGCAAAGTTATTAAGTGTATCTGTAGGTGCATGTGTATGTTAGTTGGTAGTTTGTGTGTTTGCATGTGTGTGGGGTGTAAGGGTTTTTGTATGAATGCATACCATGTTTTGTTTGTGGACTGTATAAATGTGTGGCTTTTGCATGCGTTTTTTTCTTAATTACGGGTGGTGCCCTAACACCCTCCGCCACACGCCCTTGCGGCGGCTTGCGGGGTATTTAGTAGATGTAGATGAGAGACCATTGAAAACTTGTCAACAGCTTAACGTTTTCAACTTGAGACCACCCCAAATTTTTAAAACTCAACACCACAAAAACTACTTTCAATTTCACAACGGTCAAGCTACTGAAAACGATCTACAATATTTTAATGTCTCTAATTCCTAACCCATCCGGGGAAGATGAAAACGGATACCATCTATACCCACTCATTGCATCCATACTGAACTTGCATTTTCATGTTATTCTATTATATTCTCACTAAGTTCACTTATTGTCCTTTTTATTCCTTTGTAATACTTATTAGCAATTGATTAATTTCCTTAACACTGCCATTACTCTGGTTCGCCTCTATCTGAAGGTAAATATGTAATGTTCCCCTCCCATAAGGAAATAAAAGATAACCTACATAACGAATAGATAACGCATCACCTATTTTTGAATCATCAGTGACACACGGAGTGTTTTTCTGGGAAACCAACAGTGCGTCGTGTGCCCGATTGAAAACAAGTTATCGAACGTCAGGAAAACTACATGCAGCATCGTCGAAACTCCATGGTGGGAATCGTTTTATTCGAATATTTAACAACGATAGGCCACTACTGCTGGGGTTTCATCAGCTCTTTGTGTCTTTCATATATGTACACCACACACTCTTCATATGGAAGCATTAGCGATTGAAGGGTTGGGAGAGATGGCACGGGTGAGGAAGAGGAAAGCGGATACTGTATAAAATCAATTTTCAGATTGATATTTTACAGTTCACCCATAAAGCACTTACTGATGATCTGAATTGGCAAAATTGGAAGCTAAAGAGACTAAAGTTAACCTTATTCCATGATGCAGATAGGTATTTGATGTGTGCAGTTGTGCGGGTGCAGTTGTGTGTTATGAAGAGTCTAGAAAATTCACTGTCGGGGCTCAGAATTTGACTGCATCAAAAATCCGACAAGAATTTTTAGTAAGAATTTTTCGCCTCGAGGGATCCCCTTTGTGAATGTTTCACCGATGAATATTTTCCAATGCAAGACTTCCGCAACCAATTTCCACGCCCGGGAGTTGACGCAGCAGGTCAGCTACATTTTCACACGCATCGGGAGGCAGATGCGCGGACCAATTTTCGCGACTCAGTTCACCGAGCCCCGATTCTGGATTCGAAAATTTTGCCATGGACCCACCGGAAAGAGGGTGGGAGATGGAAAAAAATTGCAGACGGGTTGGTTTGGATAAGAGGGCCCGCCGTACCCCTCTCCGCTGACTGAAACGCTTCCATCTGAATGAACCGGGGGGTGGAGGGGGGGTACCACGACCGCTCACCAATTGGAAGAAAATAAAATAAAAGAACCCGGAACACAGACATCATGCACATGCGATCATAAACACACATGTACGCATTCGCTTCTCTCGAGCTCTCCATCCCCGTAGCCAGCGCTCCAATCCCATACTCTTCCCCTAAACTCGCAGAAAAAATTGCAATCTCCCCTTTTCTTCATTCCTCCTTCCTCTCTCTCTCCCTCTCCTCTCCCTCCCTCTTTCGCAGCAAGCGGATAATTTTTTCCCCATTGGATTTCGAGCAACTCTTTCCGCGGCGGGATAACGCGAAACAATACCCCCTTCCCCCATCGCGCCCCCACTCCGGGCCGCCAAAAACTCCCCCGCGCGTTCGACTCCTGGAAAAAGCGGAAGGGTTCTGCGGCAGGACTACGGAGAAACGAGAGGATCCTTGCTTTTTCACTCATCAAAAGAATTTTTTCGGCGCGTTTCATGTGGGAAGAGGGAGTGTGTATGTGTGTGTGCCAGAGAGAGATAGAGAAGCACATGCATGCGCATACTATTTAGACGTTACATAGGGAGACGGGAATTTTTTTTATCACTTCGTCTTCCCTCAATTCTGCAAGGAAAACACAAAAGAGACGATCGATCGTCGAGGCTCAGGCATATCGCTTGGAGAGAAAGAAAATAATGTGAACCGCTGATTATTTTTCCCTCTCGTCGCCGCCCGTTATACAATTGTCCAATTAGGAAATTAATCTCTTGTACGAGCTCGGAGATCCCTTTCTCCATGCCTCAGATCCGGCTGCCGCGAAACGTGAACGGCTAATGATCCCGCGGCAGACCCCCTGAGTTGGGCGGGGCGTGGAGTAGGGAGAAGCGAGGAGTGGGTGGGGGGGGGTGTGCGGATATCCTTCGATTAGTGAGAGCAAGCGGATCACGGCGGAGGTGCGTGTCCCGAAAAGCAAATCGAACGAGTCGCTCGCTCTCAGCGTGCATCGCGCCTCAAACGGGATTTCGGGACAATAAGTGCTCAGGCACCACTGCTTTCTATCTAAAAGCAATTGTGGTGCGGCGTAGGAGCGAGTCTTTGAAAGACTTTCAGGACGTATCAAGCACATTGGGAAAATCAAAATAAATATCGGATCATTGAAGACGTCGTACTATGATCCTTACTAAACAAAAAATATTACCAAACCTAACTACTGAGTAAATTCTATCCCGTATGATTATTAATGATTTTATTAAGCTGAGAGAGGTATTCGAGAATATATTGATTTTATGGGTGAGAAAATCTCGCCATACAATTAGGACTAAAAGAATAGGCCTTTTACCCTAAGTTTTTAAACAACTCGTAATGCCTATATAACATTCGAGTAATACATTGGTCCAACCTGAGGAGGATAACGTGATTTGATAGGCCAGTATCGTATGATTCGGTAAGTATTTGGTAATGAAAAAAGATCGAGTTTGAACTACGTTACAAGTAACTCAATTTCTTATTGAATATAGCTTAAACACCTAAGTGATACAAAAATTAAAAACTAAACATTTGACTAATCGTTAAAAGTTTCAAATATTATTTTTCAAGGTGAAATTATTAGAAAACTGGGAACAAAAGGAAAAGGTAACATTGTCAAGAACTTGACAGCTGTGGAATGATAAGGCTAATGCAAGGGTACTCTTCTGTTTCCAAAGGGAAAATTTTGTTTCAAACGGCTTACTAATTTTCGAGGAATCGATACATAAATACCTCGATCCCATTGTATACACGCTTATATCAGAAAGAGAATTAAGTTGTCCGGGGGAATTCAAACAATGTCCTCTTGCTGGAATTTTCGCATAGAATTCTAGACACGAAAAACATCTGATAAAGGAGCACGGCTTTGGATCAGGACAAAGTTTTTCTTTGAAAGGGAGAAGAAGATAGAGATCATCTCATTCCAGATATCAATGACAAAGAGATAACCATTTTAATGTTATGAAAACTATTAACTTTTAACAAATCTCAAGGAATCAATAGGAAGAAAAAGAACAAACCAAAAAGGAGAAAGCTGAATTAGAACGAAAACAGATGGAACGAAGACTAAGACTAAATAGGCATAATTTCACTGAACCATCAAAGCGACGCAGATATTAAGGTGGGACAGAGCTGAGACATGAAAGTCCGCGGCTACATTTAAAATCGTGTACCGCAGCTCGAAGAGAGCCCCAGACGGTCAGCTAGTTCAAAGTTCTAATGAAACATTTTCGACCTGAGTATCTCTTTATGCAACTCGAATGTATACTGGGAGTCATCCGGAGAGTTATGTACTCGCGTGCAGTCCATACGTGGGTACGGAAAGGGGGGGGTGGGGTTTGGTTAGTCGGGCAGGAGTGAGGAGTGGCGGAGGCTCGCGGGAAGAACGTCTGGGGGAGACAAGATAAACCAGATGCCTCCCAAGTACTGTTTCTCTGGCGTTGCAGACGGAAACTCCCGAAAGCCAACAACGCGCGAGTTGCCAGGGGATCCCAAAACCTTTTTGTATGTTTTCGTTCCAACTCCAGCCTAATCACCCGCACACGTACCGCGAATGCAGGAGAGGAGGAGGGAACTTCGAAGTCGCCACTACGAGTTTACTACGTTTACGAAGCACCGAGCATTGTAACAGCATAAATGTTACCATCAGCTACCCCAGGTTTATTCAACCATAAACACACTTTGCCTCGTATCAAGTGCTCGGCGAAGAATGTAACTCTCCGAAGTGCTAAAACCCGCAACTCAACGTATTTAATCTCCGTTCCAAGCATGGAAATGTGAACAATTCAGGTGTTTCAGGTTTTTAAGTGTTATTATTTGGTAGCATACGGTTTAATTTGGTTTCGGAGGGAATAAGCGGAAAGAATTAAGACAAAGAAATAAATCATGCCTACTGGGAATAATAATAGAAACGAAGAAAATACCCAAATTTTCACTGAAAGAAACAAGCCAGCTGAAATGCAGTTGCTTAATTCCCTCAATTGGTTGCCATAAATAGAAAAACTAGTGGTTTCGAACTTAAGCATAGCATTTCACGATGGAACAGTATACCTTGCTACGATTTGATCGTAAAACAGCGCAGGCGAATAATAAATATATAAACTTGTACATAGAAACAGTTCCTTCTTTCCACAGAAGAAGGTGGTATATATATATATATATATATATATATATATATATATATATATATATATATATATATATATATACCACCTATATATATATATATATATATATATATATATATATATATATATATATATATATGTTTCCGCGGTGGGCTAGCGGTTAGAGCGTTGGACTGCTGACCGGAGGGTCCCGGGTTCGATTCCCGGGCAAGGCACTTTGGGCACCTGCAGCTCCACCCAAGCTAGTTGATTTTTCGGGAAGATTTTCCAGATCTTCCTGGGAAACCATAACCGGCACAGGGAAAGGAACTGGCCCCCCTACCCTGATGTGTGAATATTCACACGCCGTATAGGACTTGGTACATGGGTGAGCCCTACCATCACCTACTAAACCGACCTTCGGGTTGATTACTGTGTTTATGGTTTATATATGTTTCCAGGCCATTAAGAACGACATGAAATAAGGTGTTGAACACGTTAATCCGAGATAGGCGGAAACAACGACGTGCAAATGGAGGTGCTCGATAGAAGACTAGGCAAATTTCAAGAAAACAACATTATATATAAAACTGCTTTAAGAATGGGGAAAGTGAATGAAGAAAATATTGACTTGGAACAGGGATTATTCATATTGGATAGAATGTAAATTTGCAGAAATCATCGGTAAATAAATAGCATATTCAAATTCCCCACCCAACTTCACAGAAAGGAGAGAGAATTAATGCCCGCAAAGTGATTTCGAAATAGATTTTATACTTTACAGTTCCTAACCTCCTTGCTGAAAAAAGTCGCCTGTTCAATTGAAGTACGTGAACGAATCCAACGCTCAAAATTATATGAATTAAGAGGTGAATTACCAGATGTAAAATATTAGATACATAAAATACGATTACAACATTTTCCCCGGAACTTCTAATATTTGATTCTAAATTGGTATCTATTTAATGGTGGTTGTGAACAAGAACTACAAGCAGATCTAATTACTTACACTTTTTCTCCGTCCTCATTTATAGCAAAAGTCGAGAAGTTGCACACACAAATGGAAAAATAATTTTCCACATGAATCGTACGGTACAAAAATAATCACCGGCCTGTAAATAACAAATTAATTATTCAGCATGGAAAATTAAAGGCGGAAAAACTCTGCCCCAATATATCACCCACGAACTTTGCGTGCTGGCCGAATGGAAATGATTTCCCTGGACGGCGCGTCGTCTAGAGCGGAAGGAGAAGGGGGTGAACACACTCGCATTAATCGACTAACTTTCGCGAATTGCTAAAATAAGGAGGGCGCACTCGCTCGCTTAGGGGCTGCTTAACGCGCACACTATTTCACGCGAAAAAAGCCCCGGAAAATGAAATTGTCCTCTCTCCCCCGCTACCCTCACCCACCCAACCCCTTTTCGGGCCCACCGCAAAAGGAGAAAAAAATTCTCCTCCGAAGGGTAGTATGCGAGAGAATCGCTTGCAGAATCCAAAAGAGGAAGGAGGGAGACGACGATGAAAGGGTTATAGGGCTGTGGAGAAGGAGACGGGGGTTGGAATAGGGGGTAGTGGGAGGTTGCGAGTATATACTTATTCATGAGCTAAATTTCGTGATTCCATCCTCGCGGAGTAACACTTTTTTCCACCGACAGGGCGGGAGGAGTGGGAGAGCATCCAGCGGCAGGCGTTCCCGAACACAAACGCATTTTAAAAAATACGCGCGCACGGACACCAACACAGAGACAACACCATCGTGAACGCACGGCTTCATGGAAGAAGATGTGCACGTCCGACCAAGCGTTGCGTGATGCCATTCACAGAGGGAACCGCTGGCAAGGAGAAAAAAAACGCGAAGAGTTACGGCAGCGCGTTTTAGCATGCGTAGTAGGGGTGGGGAGGTAAGCAGGGAAATGAGGGTGGCTGGGGAAATACAGGGAGTGAAGAGCATGGGAGGTACGGGGATTGGTGGAGAGGGAGGTATCACAATGTAGGGGATACGTGAAGGAGGGTCGAGGGAAGCAGGCGAAGGGAAGTTGATGATGACGACGTTTCGAATCAAGAGTGGGAAAACGAGTCCCTCCGACTTTTTTTTACTCGATTCATTTATTTTATTCCGCTTCGAAATAAAAAAAAACGCCGCCTAAAGAGAGCGCCTTGATTAAGTCATTTGTTTTCCATGCCTTCCACTTATGAAAAGGGGTAATTCACGCGGAGGATGCAGAAAACAAAAACAAAAGATGGAGGGAAAAAATTGGAATGGGAAAAAGAGCGAAACCTTTCCCTTTGATAGGAGAGAAGTTGGAAGTTTAATTCCGATCAGGGAAACAAAAATGGCGTTTTTTTTCGCGAAAAGTCTTAATTACCGAGGACTAATAACTTCCCAATGCTCTGCTCCACATCAGCAGTCGGCGAATGATTTACGAGCCCTGAAGACCCGAGCCTCGCATTTTCCGCTTGCAACTGCTTCTCACATTCCACATCGATTTGTTGTGCATCCGCGAGCATTTCGGAGTAATGAGTCGACGACGGATCTGAGGTTCATCCCGAACTCATCACGTGACTCAAGGATTTCCTCCTCCTTGCAAAAAAATAATAATGCACATTTGGAAATTCAATGAACACATTTAGTGCATACCATTGCACTAGCAGCTGAAGTATAGTGATTGATGCTTTGGCATCATAGAACAAAGAATCGTTTCTGATGAACTTAAATTTCTCTAGTGGAAAAGTTTGGCGCGAGATGTTCAGTAATTATTCGCAATACCTCCGAAGAAGTAAGGTCGTCATTTTAAATAAAAATAACAAACGAGACATACAGTGCACAAAGTTTTCCGAAGCCATAATAATAATAATAAACTAAACACATTAATTATACTTAGGAACTGCCTAACGGTCATTCCTCGACTCGGAGGGTAACGTAGCATCATTAGGGCTGTTGTGAAAGTAAAAAATTATGCATGGCCCCTGAAATATTACCTAAGGTGATATTTATGGAAGGATAATTAACTAGATAATATACTAAACTATCCACAAAACGATTTTTTTCTTAGAGCAACTTCCATAGTACGTGGCGTAATACCCTAAGATGGTGTAACCCAGTTAGTCAAATTAGGCTTAGGTCATCACATAGCAGCCCGTAATTGTTTTGCTCTGAGGATTTCCGTAACTATACACCTACTTCATTAATGCATTGAAAATGTAAAAAAAATGTAAAACTCCAAAGACAAATATCAATACTGCCATAAACCAGAACCATCAGGACGTTAAATTCAACAGCGCGAAAGAATCAATGCATCATCGAGCACGTTACGAATTGATACGAATGTCGGTCAGCGGAGATGCTTTCTGATGTATGTAGTTGCAATTAAATTGTATTCCATCCCCGCACCGCACGGCGCGGTTGCATTTCTTTTATGTCTCTCTTCGACAAAACAACGGGCCGAGGGATAAGGGAGCAGGGAGGAGAGAAGACGAGGATCGTTGACCCTGGTCGGGGATTCTCAATCCACTCCCTTTGAGCACGGCCGACGAGAGCTGAGAAAGAAAAACCATCTTCGCTGAGTCTTGCTGCCCTCCCCCCGATCCTCCCCTCCATCCAATCCCCCTCGCCCCGCGTCTCCCCAGCCGCTCTTATCGATTTCCGCTGAAACAACAACTGCCCCTTCCACCCGCGACCCCTTCCCTCACTTACCCCCCCAACTCCCACCACCCCCGCGGCCCCCAACCTCCTCGTCGACAAACTCCGCCCATGGCCCCTCTCCTCTTCCCCTTCCCTACTTAACTCTCCCTTCCGAATGCATCTCCGCAGAATACACACACGTCGCCGGGCCTACCCATGTGCATCCTTGACCCGGCCCGTTCATTAAGGCCGATCCACACATGGCCGCATCACATCGACGCGCCCCGACTGATGCATCGTTGCAATCGTGTCAATATACGTATTACGCTGCATCGACGATTCAAACTTTAGATTTGGCGATCTGCACGTCCATGCTAGATCCGACCCTGGTGATGAATTTCGACAGCACTAAACACCAAAAGGCCATCTGTTCAAAAGTATACCCTCCCATGGAATTTTCGACATCACACATTCTGGACCTCAATAAACATCGCGACGCCTATTTCATTCGTATGTTTAAAGAAATAATAAAACCATCCAGCACTTTGGAATTGAAGAACTAAGAGTCTCTTGGAACCATTTTATCCATCAATAAAAATTTCAAGAAAGTTCACTCCGGCAGAAAACATCAATTGAAGTAGTTTTTTCCTGAATGCAATGAGATTTCCAGACGCTGTAATCATAAATCGCTGAAATCATGTATGTGTTAGTTTGAATGCGGTTTTTCTTTATTCTTTTTTTTTGGGTGGTGACCTAACACCCCACATGCCCTTGCCCTTGCTAACGCCACAGGCCCTTGCGGCGGCTTGCGGGGTATTATGTAGATGTAGATGAAATCAAATGTCATTCTTCGGGGTGGTATTGATACAATGTCTTTAGTTGTACACATGACACCTATTATCACAAAATACTTATTATAATATAAAAATTAATTAATAACATAAACAATTGGATTTTTAATCATATTTGCCAAATTATTGGCTACAGGGTGGTACAATTTTTTCCGGCTACAAAACTTTCCATCCAACTCTCACCGAATTATTCTTTTTGAGAACCCTGTAAATAGCGATTGGTTTCCAATACTCCATGTGATCGGCGAAAGTAGCCGCTTAGGTAAAGGAGCTGTCAGATCCTGACCAGAGTAAAGTGATCTTCAATCCTGATTATAGCTTCGGATAGTCTCACCCAAATGTCTGAATTTCTAATACAAGGACGTTTGACGACGAACCGTGCGAAAATAGGAAAAACAATCAAGTGGTTAATTACCTGAATTAATTATACCAGGAGACAACGAAGAGCAACACGAAGTGAGCTCCACACTCTAAATAATATCTGAACTTCCAATTAAAATCACAGTAATTGTGTGAATTGGTCCTTTGCTATCTGCTCATAGATTTAGGGTACACATTACTTATGTATTGGAAGTTGACATTCGAGTAAAACTAATCCAAGAGATACTTGGTTCTTTACTGAATAGTCACCATCAGGAAACTTATGACAAACATTAATATAAGCAAGATTGGGGTTTCAGTACTTACTTGTGTCATCATAAGGTTAATCAGAACAGGTTCAAGATAATGCCTAAGCACTAAACCCCGGAACGTGCCTAATTTCAAGCTGTGGTTTGGTAAAGATTTCTTAAAATAATAATTTGAGGCTTAACTGTTTTTCAATGAGATGTGTGCTATAAATTGAATACCTATGGGTGTCCAGTGATAACTAGCGCACTGTTAGTTGTAAGTAGAAAGGGTTTTTGCATGAATGTATAGGCCACAGAGAGTATATTTGCATGGATGTGTTGATTGTGGATGTGGTTTCGTTATCTTTTACGATTGGTGACCTAACACTCCCCGCCACACGCCCTTACGGCGGCTTACGGGGTATTATGTAGATGTAGACCTAATAGGCTACTGAAACGCTTTAAGCAAGAGATGTAAAGGGCATTTAACCCTGCACTATTCGCTTTTTTAACCGTTCGTAATTGTATCGGCTTCTTTCACTCACATCGTCCATACTCTCCTATCCTCGATCCTGCTAAAATCCTCTCATTCAACTAATGGCATTTTATGTGACCACAAGCTGATAAAATAATTTCTTAGAGTTTAAAACTCACCTCGAATTGATCTATTTGAAAAATAAAATAACTCCATACCTCCAGTTATCTCTATATATTTTCTCCACCTTTCCTGCCAAAATTCGAAGTTCCCCGAGTAACCTCTTCTATTCGCCCATCCTGTGCTGTTTTCCTTCATTTTTGTAACGAGCTAATTTCCTCTTTTTTTGCATTAATTTATTTTTTTCTTTTTTTTTGTGAACATCACCAGTCGCTACGACGTGCCCACCGATCGACGGATAAAAGAGTGAGACGGCGCCGGATTTCGCGCGATTTGTGCAGTTTGTACGGGCGACGGGGGTCGATTCGCATCCGCACGCAAAGCACCGTGCGTCAGGTTCATTTCGGTCGGAACATGTGGTCTCCAGGGTTGCCAAACATCCCACCGCCCTCGTCCCCCGATAAAGCTGTGGAGCATGCGCCGAGAGTTAACCCTTTGAGGAAACTTGACGGCAATGCCCCGAAACAGCATTTCCCCAACTAGGGCCTGACGACCCATTTATAACTAATTAATTACGTATTGTCACAGTTAATATGATGCTAGACATTACCAACGCTACTCGGTATCACTATCAAAATCCTCGTTCAATATGGAGTTGTAAGAACATATACGAAAAAAATAATATCCACAGTAAAAGTTGTCAACGGTCACGTCTGAAAAAGATTAAAAGAAAAAAGTCAAGTGAATTCATAGGGTGTGCGAGCGAGAAACGTTGGATAGTTTCCACCACAGAGTATTTTCTTGCATAATTTTCACAATGAGAACCAGAAAGTTATCATTTCCCATAAATCTGTCCACGAAATTGCCAAAATGTCGCCATAAATGTCGAGCTTTTCCTCTTTCCAGTTATGATGAAGATTCTTTCAATCAAAGCATCAGACGCCCGCTGCACGGCGAACATTGGTGACCTACACAGACCGTGATCTCGTAGGTAGGGCAACCTCAAGGGATCCTGTATCGATTTTAGGCATCATGGAGAGAGACGGTGGAAATCCAAGTTCTAAATCCCACTGTTTGAAAAGACAATGGTGAGCAGACTTAATGAATCCCCTTATCCACCATTCTCATTATTAATTTACAGGACTCTGACAGCTATCACGAAACCCTTAAGACAAAACTTCATATGTCATTGGATTGAAAACTTCTTGGTTATCGATCACCAAGAGAAATTTTCTCTATTTAAGTGCGTGCTAAAACATGAATGATAAATTCACTTCACTAGCAAGATAAGCAAGACGGGTGGTGACCTAACAACCCCGCTCCACGCCCTTGCGACGGCTTGCGGTGTATAACCAATCTGATCAATCAATCCAGCTTTAGGGTGCATATGAATCCAAATTGTTAGGCTCTGGAAAAAATTAAAATTAACTTTAGCCTCTCCGCACCCTCAACTTTGAAATTCGCCACCCGTCACAATCAACAATTAAGACGTTCCATAATAACAATTAATAAGACTCTGCCTGTCATATATTCGGTCCGTAGATCACGCTGGGGCTCTTTTGACATATTTGAATCAGAATTTTATAATTTCGGCATTAGAAAGGCATAATATATAACAATCCACACTGCGGGCATTGATTAAAGTGCCCATTGGTCTTAGCTAGAAATGGATGAACTTTAATCACATGATAAAGTATCAGCCGTAGAATCCATGTTCTCAATTCAATAAGCGAACGAGCCACTACGGATCAGCGGTTTAGCGACACAGGGGAGTTTCCCCGGCTGCGTTTTTTGCGGCGCTCGGTGAAGATGCAAGGGTAAGCGTCGCGACGGAGATTTGCCCACCCGTCCATCTTGGAAGGAGGGTGGGAGTGAATCCAGACAAGGAATAGAGATCCCGGTGGTCGAAAGGGATGAAGGAGACGCCTTCGGCCATTGGCCGAACTTGCCTCGTCTCCATCCCGAAAGCCAATGAAAGTGCTCTGGGAACGGGGATATTCGATGGGGTCCAGCGGGGGCGGGAGGGGATGCTGGGGTGGGGGAAAAGGGAGGGAAAGAGAGAAAGAGAGAGAGATTTCGGCGTCTACGGCGTCCTGCTCATGGCGACGAAAGTACAGGGTGGGGGAAAAGGGAGGGAGCAGGCGAGTGAGCCGATAGCGCATGCGCGCAAGAATCCACAGCGCAAGCAACAATACGCCAAAAAGGCATTCAAACGCACCCATCCGCCGGATGCATGGCGGAGGAGAGGGGTGAGTTGGTAGCGATTCTCTTTTTTTCACCATACCCACCCCCAATCCCTTCATCGAGAAGCGCGAGGCGACGAAAGTGGACGAATTACGAGTCGTCATTCCGAATTGGTCGACAATCGTGAGATTATTACCAGTTTGTGAAGGACGCTGGGATATTTATAGTTTCCCATATCTCACAGCGCAACTAAAGACCATTTCTCCGACACCGAAAGGAAACAACAGTGGGATTACGAAAAATATTAATCCTACCTACTATTAGCTCATATTGCATTAAGTAGGGGCTCCTTCCAAATAAGCATCGATCAGAAGTTTTTTTTCTGAGAGAAGTCATTTTTCAGCGGGACGCATCAAGTCAATATATAATGTATATCAATCATCGATTTTTATCCAGGTGCTTCGTTGCCTCACGCAAAAATATACTCGCTGTGGACGAATCCCATCGGTTCGTGGTGGATACTTCACGTTAAATAACTGGCACCAAAATTCTTTAGCCAAAAGTTTAGCACCGTAGAGAAAAGAAGCAGAAATGGATTTCCTACGAGATGCAGTGCCCCAATTCAATGGCATATTCCCGGAAATCCGGAATACTTCCATATCCTTCCTGTAAAGTGTACGAAAGTGAACCAAATTTTTTGCAAAAACATACATTTTTTTAGGAAATGGGTCGCAGTGGACTTTTCTAGTCCCAAAAGAACGCTGACTTCGGCTCAAAGACGAAGTTATAAAGTCCCCAGTGTGGGAAGAGTAGATAGGGGGTCATTAGGCATTTCCCGGACAGCGAGGACTGAAAAGGAAAGGAGGGGAGACGGGGTGAAAACGAGTGGGCCGCAGGAAGGAAAGAATTACTCTAATTAATTGCGCGACGGGCAAACTCGAAGGCATTTCAACAGACACACACACGCCCGACTAACGCTCGATTGAGAGGAAGGTTGACGAAAGAAAGAAAAAAATACTTCGAGCTACGCCCTAAAATGCGACGTTTGTCAAAGGAACGTGTTCTTTGTGCTCTGCGAAGAAGTCTTACGCTTCGGAAAGCTCGGGAAATCGCAGGACGGCGACTATGAATGAACGAAAGAACAGAACCGAGATTAAGACGCAAGGGAGGGTGGATTTTTACGAGTCGAGGGACCGCTCACTGGAAACGGCGAGTGAAGGAGAACAGTGCAGACACAAACAAACACGAATATTGATGAATTAAGCTGCTATGTATACTAGTTATTGCTCGAGCGCATCGCAATTTCGACGAAAAAATTAAGGGAATCCGTGAAAAGAGCTCGGATTTCATCGGTGAGACGACTAAGATGGAACTCACTCCTTAAATACGAAAGATTAACTGATCCCACAAAAGCACAAATATTAATATAAGGTAGAAGCGGTTGGATTTATTCGAAGAAGCAAAGAAATTAGTCAACTGGCGACGAAACACGTGGAAATCGTGCGTCTATAACTTCAAACATACAAGTTAAACGAAACTAACGCCCACTAATAGTTAAGGTTTCTTGACAATTAAATTTCAAACAAGGATAACCATAAGAGTGTCAACAAGGACTGGGCAAGGACGCAAAAAATATATATATATCAAATAAATATAAGCATGCACTCAGTTTAACATTTTTTGTGCCACAAGGAAAAAATGTTTATCACATAAATTTACCTCATCCAAGATTATGCCTTGTTTTATATTAACATTTTCCAACACGATAATTAACAAACAATGACACTCTCGGAAACTTCAGAATCACGCCGCAAACCGTATAATATCCTTTTGAAAGCAACCCGCCGCCTGACACTAAATTCTCTCAAGCTAGCACTCCTGACAAGTACTGTCACCGGCGCTATAACCTACCACAATGGCAACCCTATGAAAAAAAGTGACTCGGCCGCACGGCTATCCCTCGGCTTCCCCAACTGCTTGTGCATTAAAGTATTAGGGTACACCCTTCGCCCATTCTATTCCGTTCGCGGCGCATTCAGTCGACGTCCCTTTGTTTGTCCACCCCACGAAGATGCGCACAGAAATAAATGAAGGGGTGGAGCGAGCCAGAGAAGGGGAGAGGGAATGGTGGGAGAAGATGGAGGGGAAGGAGAACGTAAAAGGGGAAGAGAGAGGGAGAAAGGGAAAGCACTCTAGGCGCCTCATTCCCTGCGACGACGTCCCCGGAAGAGCATCCGGAACGTATGCGGCATAATTACGACCTACCTGGAAACTTCCCTCCCTCCCTTCCACGTCCGACCCCGCTCGCCGAGGGTGCGCGAGGAGGGGGCGGGGGAAGAAGAAGAGATGAAGGAGGGAGATTAACTCCGTCGTTTACGGCATAAAGGCGATCCCTCGGCCACTACACTCTCACCCGCTCTTATCTCTTCAACTCCCAGCCCCCACATATCGCTTTCTCGATCTCCTTTCCCATTCTGATTCGCACGGTATATGCCACTCGCATGACGTGCATCACGCTCAGAATCTACGGGTGTGTAAGTCATATATTCACTGCATGAACCCCCATCAGTCATAATATTAAGTCGCGGTCTATAATGGACCGTGCTCGAATTAAAAAAATAAACATCGTTCACTAGTTACGTAGTACTTTTAGAGTTTATTGAGACCCATGACAAGGCGACGTCGGCCTCAAGTTATCGCTCTTTAGTTTATTCTCATCTACGACGGGAGGGATGGACGCCTGATAAGCTGCCTTACGAAAAACATGCCCGCATAAAACTATATACGAATGATATATGCAGTTGACTTAGCACATCTCTGCGCATTCGATTCTTTGAATCACAAGGGTAAGTATAAATAAATTAAAAATAAAGATCATTCGCTGATTCCGTGAACAGGGAATACATATTTTGAATCCAATGCACATCCTACTACGTTAGGTTTTGTGAAATAATTGGAGCAAGCGTTTCAAACACACATGAATATGAACATTAAACGATCAAAAAATCCTAGTAGTGCCCCACAGAGGCTGTATAAATGATGCTTTTCGGAGAAGGAAATTTTCCCGAGATTTAGGGAGAGACTATTATGCTAGGAATGGAAAACGGTCACCACGAACAAGCCAAGCTCATATAAAAGCTGCTCAATAAGGTCACTCCACGTCCTACGAAACAAGACTTGTGCTCGGAGGTGAATAAATAATCCCGCCCATCCCAATTCCCCGCCATCTCCCGTCCTTCAAACCCCCCTTATCCCCTTCTCTCCCCTTTCTATCTTTCCCTTTACTCCAACCCCGCATCCACCGCCGCCGCATTAATGCCAACCAACTCACCCCTTCCGCCAAACCCCTCCCCCCCCGCACTTCGTCCCCACCCCACATCCCCATCCAAACCCCTTCCCTCTCTTTTTCCTCCCCAACCACTCCTCCCGCACCAACCCCTCGGCCCCTCCCCCCATATTCCCACCGTCCTCGAGGGCTTTAATAGATTTTCTGCCAAGAGATGGGGCGAGTGGTGAAGCGAGACGGCCGAAAGAGTCCGAGGGGGACAGGGTGGAGGAAAGGCGGGTGGGGGGGTGGACGGTCGCAGAGAGGGCTGTGAAGTAGGCGGCAGAGGGGGAGAGGATGGGAAAGAGAGAGACAGGGGGTGGGTGGGGTGTGAATGGTCCGGGAGGGGGGAGGAAGTGGAGGGAAGCAAGAGGTCCTGAGTACGTTGGGATGGAGGTGGTGTAAAATGGAGAATGGAGTAGGTACGTACATGCGTCGTCGGCGATACCGCAGAAACGTCGAGGAAATGGTAAGCAGCTAGCAATAATAGCCACTCCTCGAGCGCATAAATTGGAAAAACTCCATTTTCATACAAATTATTAAACTTCAAAAAAGATGTAATGGGATGGGGACGCAGCAGCGTGGTTTCAAAACGCTTTAATGGCATGATCTCATTTTCGTTTTATAATAATGTGCTCATAGATAACGAGCGCGTCCACCAAGTTGGGTGAATGGCGGGTCGACCTCTGGGTATGATGTGCAATGGGAGAGTATATACACTCGATAAATAAGCGCTCGTGCTAGTAAATTGCAGAACTCGGCTGTCATAGGCATCTATCAATTGGATAGAGGCTTAAAATACCACGAGATCCTATGGAGGTGCCGTGAATCGGCGATTGGTTGCTGGCAATCAATGGGGCGCAAAAAAACTCCAGGAGTTCAGCACTTTAAAAAGCAGGGGACAACAGTACAGTACGAGTGAGAGGCACTGGATGTTGGTAGAGGCAACAGCAACACCCATTTCATTATCGGAGTTGTAAAATTTACCTCAACGGTTGTGGTACTTCAATGAGAAAGCAAATGGGAAAATCATTTATTATAATAATTATCAAGAGAAGCATTCATCCTCCCTCGTATTGATTGGAATACCAGGTGCAATGGAACTCTCTCGAGTAGAGCAATGGAGTTTTAGTCCACGGGAAAATCTAGTGACTACTCAATAAAATATATCAATTAAGTGTCATTAACAAAAATTTAGGATTGTCACCTGTAATTTTATATAACTCTGGAGCTAAGGATGACGTGAGTATAAGAAAAAGGGACTAGCAAAATTCGGCTCGATATATTTAATAGGTGGGCAATTGGAAAGAAATAGCTCTTAGAAGTAGTTAATTGGAACAATGGTAACGGAATAATTCAGAGTGGATCTAGATTACGTAAGAATAAAATTAGTCGTTGGAACCATGGTTGGGATGATAACTTCAATGAGCGGGGAAATGTCTCAAGTGCAAAAAAATGATCAGAATGATAAGGATGGAAAAGATATTAAAGAGCACAATTATGGTACAAAAGGCACACGAAGGTGAAAAGGAATACGATGATAAAGATGTCAACGGCGGAAAGTAGGAAGGGGTAATGGAAATCAGAGAGGAAAATTATTAATTCTTACTGCTGGAATGCAGATATCGGTAAAAGACAAGGAGGAGAGTCCGTTGGAACATATGTATTAATGAATTAGGCGAGACACATTTTGAATCCCTAACTTTAATACCTTTGTAGAGGGAAACAGATTTTGGAAATCATCTCCGAAGTAATGCACAAGGAACAAAGGGTCCAAACTGGTCTATAAACAATTGATTAGTCAAAGACCTTAGTCCACAAATGTCAACGACTTAGTCGATAAACAATCAATAACCAATCAACTTTAAATCAAGATAAGACGTCCCAAGGATCGGCCATTGACAGTGACCATAACTTTATTACGTATTACTGAAATTGAAAAACCAGAAAAGAAAGTCGAGGAATGACTAGCAATTGGAAACAAAACTACAGAGAATCAAAGGCAGGTTGTTCTTTCAAAGATAGTAGATGAAGATTTAGGATTGAAGATGATTAATGACCGATTAAGAAGATGTAGAGAAGAAGAAGAGAGGAAATGCAAATACATCTCCGGTACTAATTCACTTGATAAAATGCCAAAGGACGCCCTGGAGAACTCTGTATTTCCGCATCGAAGAAGTCGGACCAAAATTTTAGAAAATTAAGTCTTTAAAAAATGTATATAAAACATTTTGGAAAATATAACCTACTAAATTATTTTCATCCATTTGAGACGAAAAGGAGAAGATTTACAATCAAACCATTCACCTTTTATTGCACTCGACGATTGAATGAACAGAAGGATTTTATTATGTTCGCTGAGGAGAGAGGTGAGATACTTTAAAGAGGAAATAAGAGCCATTTCCAGGTTGTATCCAAGGCAAAAACATGGGAGTGAAAAATACATACTGAAGTAGCTACGGCAAATAAATTACTACCGCATGGATGTGCCTGGATGCTAACCATGTTATTCCAACGAAATTAAAAACAAAAGAGTATCTGGAAGAGAACAAGAAACATTAAGCAGTTTGAATATCCCATACTTGGTAGATGCTCTAACGGAAGAAAATTACGCATAGCTAGAAACACAAACTAAGATGAAATCAAACACTTCATTAAAACATCCCATATGTGAAACTATGCCATGCCCACGATGTTTCTGAATGGAAAATGAGAGCAGGAGAGAAGACAAGCATCGAACCAGTGGTAATGAAGTTTTGTAAAAGGGTAAGAAAAAATGAAACGGCGAAACTAATTACCGATGAAGAAGTTCTACAAGAGTAGGAGCAGGTACACTTTTGTGAATAGTATTCCGAATGAGAAGATATATACTATATGGCATACTCTTAGGTACATCTTTTGAATGACGTATTTCATCCAAAAGCCTTTTTAAGCCTATAATTCCGATTGGAAATGATGTGTTAAAGAGGCCGAAAATGCAAATAACTGGAATACGAGTGAGTAGATGCAAAAGGGCGTGGTCATGAAAAAATGAAGCTGGAGAGAGAATACTGTGGAAAGCTACTGAAAACCAAGCTTAAAAATAATTTCTACTAATTTAAACATATATAAAATGTTATGATAAACAAGAGCGGGCAATTCTACAAATATCAACAACTCCAAAAACATACATCAGAATAAGAACCAACGGGCTACTACCGAGAGGGAAAGCTTCACACTCACTCGGTCTCCTGCGATGAACTTCATCTGTATACTAGTCTATGCTACAATATTAACAGCAAGAAATATGCTCAATTTCGAAATATTAGAATATAATATTTTTTGATTAAATTCATGCGCACGGTGTAACAGAGTATGGCGGATAGGCATGCATCAGGTAAAAACATGACTGGAATAAAATGTTTATTCATACCTCCATCTCATCTTTTATCTTTTAAACAATGAAGCCCCTTTAAAACAGTCAACTGTTTTGGGAATATATCTTTCTATAATGATTTCGGGACACAATTTCAACTTGCTTTACCAGGGGTAGAATAAGGTGCACCTTTTCATGCGCATTTCGCCCTACTCAACTGACATCACTGTGGAGCGAACCAATTCTCAAAATGAGGCCAAATCCAGATAAGCTGCCAGATTAATTTATAATTGCTATCAATGAAGAAAAAATGTACATTTGCTATTTGAAACCCAATCAGTACATCCCCCAGTGTTTTACTACACAAAAGAGTAAAATTTAATGAATGTCATTCCAATTGACTTTATGGATAAAATGGACCTTTTCTTTTGCACAACTCGTGGATACACTATGGAAAGAATGATAGTTAAACGCTACATTTTTTTTGTTCAATATGATAAATCAGACACAATATTTTTCATGTAACCTACAGCTCCTTCTTTCTGTATTAACCAAGTTATCACTTGGTTGTGCGATGACTAGGTGGTAGAAGTGACTAAAATCGAGTTTCCATCTCGCCCCACTTTACGATATTAATCTATCCGTATCCATTACTATGAGTTGGTATTTTCAGTATATTTTTGCCTTTATCGCCCCACATACTCCTGTGGCTGCTTTCAGATCAATGGGTACGCGAAGGTGGATGAAGGCAAGGAGCATTAGGATGCCTCCGTGATAGGTGGGGGCTTTTGGGAGGGGGGAGGCGGAGGATAGGTCGCTGGGTACGGACGGCGAGTGAGGTGAATATTTCCCCTTTTCCTCCCCAGCCGGAGAGGGAAGGCTCGGCTGGGCAACGGGGGCGGGAAAGGAGGGAAGAAGCTTCAACGGAGAACAGAGTGGGGAGAGAGAGTGGGGGCGGAGGCGCATGCATTAGAGGCGACGTCCTACTCGTCGCGTGAAGAGCGCCGCTCCGGGAATATTCATAAGAGAGCCGAGGAGGGGAGAAGGGAGACCCGTGGGGCGGATCGTGTCCCACCGCCCGCCTCCCTCCCTCTACGTGTGTGGGAGGGTGTAATGGAACACATCTAACGCGTCCGAGATATGTCGTAAGCTGGGGGACGCCGAAGATTGTGTCGCAGCCAAAATGAGTCAACTGCAACTCTGCACGACAACATTTCCCGATAGTAAGCCATCGAACTTTTCGTCGTAAATCAGGGAATGCCGACAAAGGGAAATCAGATAAAAACTCCGAAGGTCTCTTTTTTCTCTATCTCCAGATAAGGAAAATTCCTCTGCACAACTAATTAGGTTGACGCATTACTTGAAGGATTGACCGCTGTTTTCACACGCTAGGCGAGTTTTGGCACGCGCGACCAACCGACCGCTCCCCTTGGTTACGGGTGCTATTTTATCAAATTATGTCGCAATGCCGCAATGAGCAGCTACTAAATCCTCCCTTGAATACCTAATTTATTTTATATCGTATGTAACGTTCTCACTAACGCTCCAATGTTCAAATGTAACGTTCGTGCTAACTCCAACGATCCACAGGACGGCCGGGAGTGAATTATTTCAATGCTTTTGAAAATTAAAACAGTTTCTAACAGTTAACTTGGTGGAAAATCTTCATACTGACTTTTAATAATAAAACCACTTTAATAATAAAACCAGGTTACCTGATGATGTTATGTTATAACGAAACCTAGGTAGTAAAAATTAAAAAGTTTATGTGGAAAAGTAAAGTGGTTTTATTATTAAAAGTCTTTTGAAAATTATTTACTGGATACCTACGAATACCATACTTCGGAACCCAGGCTCTAAATTGAATTTGCTTAAAGTAAAACTATGATTTCAATCAACTCCAAAATCCACAAAATGTTGATAACGGGATTTAACTTAGTTATCATGTCAAACACCTCATTTTAGCTTCCATGACAAGTTAAAAAAGAACGAGAAAATAATACTAATTAATCATTTTGCCGGAGAAGAGTATGAAGCAGGGATTATTATTTATGTTTAAACCAGATTTATTATCATTTACGAGTAACCACAGAAGTGATTACAATTAGTGATCCCTCAACGAAGGAACTTTAAAATTTTTACTGCAAATTGTATTGTGTTGTGAAATATAGTACTATGGGGAATAAAAAACCCCATACAGATTTATGGAAATAAATAAACACACCGCAAAATTTGACAGCAGTATTAAAAATAATCTCTCTATTCTATCGCTTCCATTTTCATTGAAATACCTTCTGCATCTACACATGAGTAATACCCCACGAGTCGCCGCAAGGTGCGTGTGGCGTAGTGTGTGGGGGGTTAGGTCACCAGCCATGCATGCACAATCAACCTTACACTTATCATATAATTTAGTTCGACTAATGTGCATTAACGATGACCCTGAATGCCTATTTTCCCCATTAATCCATAGAATCGATGATCTCAGCCAGAGGACTGACGATTGGTAGAAATGCATTTCAACTCTTCATAAGGGTTTGAGATGGAATTCCTTTTAGCGAGAGAGGACACACGACCGAGGAAACAATTGACAACCAGAACGCGAGAGAACAGGAGACGCAGGAAATAGGAAGTAAAGGGGAGAAGCATCATTTTTTTGGATGTGTTGAAGGGTATGGAGAAGCGTGGGAGTCGGCCGCACCCCCTCTCAGGGAGATGAGAAGAAGCGGGATGAGGGAGGACGACGAAGAGGTTTTCTGAAAGCACTTTTCAAGACACAGAGAGCGCATCTGATGGACGGCTATTAGAAGGCTTGTAGATGGGTGATATCAGAGAGGGGATCACTCGAAATCAGAAAGAAAGGGAAGAAGAAGAGAAGGCGAACCGAAGGGAACGAACGCGTTGGTCAAGAGCAAGCAGTGAAGTAAAGTTTTATTTATTAAGTAAAAAACACGATGTGGCTAGGCGGGTAACGTTGTCGTAGAAAATAAACAGCAATGAATACATTCTTCATCATCAGCCTCATTCCTTTGGAGTTAATAAACCGATTATCCTCGTCTATCGACAAATATCTCAAAAGACTTTATGATGGGACAACTATCGACAAGTATGACGAACCCCTGACGAGAAAAATAGCAGTAGAGCATATAAAGATAACGGATTTGAATGATCAACAGCAAGAGAGATTTTAAAAATGTATTCCGTTAAGGATATTTTCACTGATCACATCAATACCGTCAATTCAAAATACGCAAAAGAAAAAAATGCCAACCACGGCCAAGGACATGGTTTCGGTGACACAAAGGGTAGTTCCCAACACCATGCAAGGAACGCTTTTAGATTACTACACCTCCATCTCATCTCTCTCACTCCTGAACATGAACTTACAAAAGGAAAGGAACGCAGAATTTTTCACTGGCTTTGGGCAAATTGAAAAAAACTACAATACCATTTTATTAGCATCAATGGATCAATATGTTAAAAAATATTTTCATACTTAACTCTATAGAAAAAACAACATTTTTTCCTAATCAAGAGTAACTTGAAATTCACCCGATAAAAAAATAATTGAATGAGTCTAGACGCTGTTTAATAATTTCACAGAATTTGGAACCGTTACTACCGTAACATCATATGCGTTAAGATGGCTTGAGGTTCACGTTCTTTCGTCAGCAACTTACAAGTATAACTGTAAAAATCCATCATTTCAAGGATTGCGAATAACACGTACGGAAGTTACCCTGCCAAAAATAAATCCGTTCTCATATCCAGAATGAATTCTATGCCGGAAAAGAGGAAGAAAAACCACCGACATGATCCTAAAACCAAATCTATCGAAACGACGATGACAGCCAGACATACTGACACCGGAAGTTTCGCAAAAATCGCCATCACGCCGGGACTAACTCCCCCAGGGCGTAAGATGACATGAAAAAAATATTTAAAAGTACAAATGGCGGTGACGTAGTAGATGAAAGGCGAGGGTTGAGGGGTGGGGAAATATGGGAAAAGAGGGGAGGCTTAAAGAATATGGGAAATGACGAAGGGGCAGAAAACAAAGGACGAATAGCATCCGCTCACATGCTGCGCAGCAAAAGACAAAAGGAGTGGGGGCCGGGCGAAGTGGCTCTGATGGGCGAAAGAGAAGGAGGGGGCTGGCTGGATGTTGGCTATGGGGAAGGCAGGGAAGGGGGTGAAATGCACGTATGCACGCTCGGGCAATGGAGGAAGCCTCGCGGAGGAAGTGAGAGACTAGGGGTAAAAAACAGTGAGTTACGCGCCAGAGTGACGAAATTGGAGGATTTGAAATTAGGCAGTAAGGAAAGAGCCGAGAGAAGTAAAATTATGAAGAGATGCTTCGTGCAACTCTAAGCCGCGCGGACATGACCAGGGAAGCTAACACTGACTCATAACAACAACAGCACTAGTTTAACAAACAGATTCCGAGTGTCTTTTCGGGTAATAAAATATATCCGCGATATACATTACGAAATAATATATAGACATACAAAAAATACTGAAATTAAATATTCTAAATATCAACGTCTGCGAAAATTTCAAATTTAAATGCAAGCTATTTTTTCAGTTAGCGAAGAAATCTCTTTCGAGTAGCATGTTAAAAGGAAAATTATATTTTCGTTGGTCAGGTACGCTTTCGGTCGAAATCGGGAACTCATTCTTTAGCCACAATCCTCCCTCAAAATCCCTACGCCTATCGACCAATGCTGAAATTACTTTTCGTTGACTCGTATTAAAAAGTACTAAGATTTATTGACAGGCATTAAATTTATTACTTAATGTAATCACACTATAATTTCAGTGCAATCGCTTTGACGTGAAATGCATATTGCGGTGGAAGGAATTTTACATATCCGTTTAATTTCCATTAACGTTTATTTATATATCCTGCCTATTTGAAAATTAATTTTTATTCCGAAATATCCCGTAATTCAATTTAATAACCACTTAAGTAATACCGTATGTAGCTTTCCCAAAAATTTCCTTGAAGTATTTGATGCTGAATGGCTGTATTATTAACTCTTGAAAAAATTAGCTAACCATGAAATAGTTTAGATACATTGGTAATTTAGTAATAGCTATTATTAACGATACCTATTTGATAATAATTTATATACAGTAATTTCATATGCATTCGAAAGTATTGTTTCACTGATTAACAACAAGAAATACATGAAGTAATTTCTCTCACCAGGAGACATTCATTTTTCCCTCCCTATACACAATTAATAAACCAGGGGTGCACTACCACACGTACGACAAGGGAAGGAAGAGTATGAGTTTCGCTATCTCATTCTTCGCGTGTCAGGTCCGCGATGGGTAATGTGATGCGCCGCTGTTTTGAAAAGAAGTCAGGCGTGCGTATCCAAGAGCAGCACCCTTGCTAGTATCCCACCGCGCACCGCACGCCCCCCACCCTCTTTACTCCCCACCCCAACAGAAAATAAAAACCACCCCATGCCCTTTTCCGAGAGAAAGCAAGAGAACCGAGTGTCCACGGCAGCGGCGCGACGCCCGGGCCCCGGAGTGCACAGGCGGGGAAGTTGGGCGGGAGTGGCTCTCGGCCTTTTATTCCATCCCGACGCGCGGTGGATTGTGGGAATGGGCGGAGGAATATTACTTAGCACTCGACGAGAAATAATGGACTCGGGCTGGTTATGGCTCTGATGGAGGGCTCGAGGGGATGGGTTGGATGAGGAGCGGCGGTAGGGCGGCAGGGAGGGTAGACCGGTGTAGAGAGAGGTTTAGCGGGGAGGTTGAGAATCCGTGGGATGCTGAGGAGAGAGAGAGAGTTGACAAGAGGCGTAATTAGGAGCCAAAGTAGGGAAAAAAGCGAGTGAGGTAAAGCGGGGAAGGGAACGAGGAATACCCTGAAAGCTGTAGATGAGGGATGAAGATGGAGGGCGAGAACGTGCAGAGGCGAGTGGGTCTTACAGGTTTGCATTTCACTTCATCAGAGGAAAGGTTAAGGAAGTAATTCAGACGGCAGCACAAGGAGTAGAACAATCGAAATGCTGCATGCAAAAATTCTCAAGCCGGGACAGATTCGAGAGAATTCGGAATCTCGACATCCGAACCGATGGCCATGCGCTGGGTACTCATCGTACGAAATAAACGGAGCATCGGATAAAAACGAACCTGCACAACAAACTACTATTCCTGAGAATTAAGAATGTCAATGGAGAGTGCAGTAAATTGTTCTTGCACTACGACTAATGGCTAAGATCAGAAGAAGGCACTTACAACCTGTATTTACCAAACGGAATCTCTCGAAGATAGTGAAGTTGCGCTGGTACTTTGGGACCTCGTTGACCGGGAAACTCATACATGTGAAAACAGGTCGGGTTGATAAGCATGTGATCGCGTCCGTCCTACGTCCCTTCTTCCTGTCATGAAGGCGAAAGGAACGTGAGAATGTGGGAGTGGGGGAAAATTCCTCAAAAAAAAAGAAAACGAAATATTGCCCCAGGTTGAAGGTGATGAGTAAGCTCACGAGATCCTTCCTGCCTCACACACATTATGGACCTTTCTCTCCCATGACTTTTTATTTTTGTGGGCGGCATTGAGAGGAAAGGGCGTCTCGTTGGCCCTAATTTCGGCTGTAATTAACTCTATCCTTAACCGAAGTTATATGGAAATGATAAAGAATTACGCGCATATCATCCAACTGTCTTGTGTAACTGGTTTCTTCGTGTTTGAGTAAAAGGAATGGTGAGTGTAGGCATGAACAACTGATAGAAACTTCACCGTAAGCTGGTAATTTTAAGCTGGTACGGGAACGTAAAACCAGATCGGTTTCATTCAAATGTGGTTTTTTATGAGATTAAGAGACCATAATTATTAACAAAGTTTCATATAAATCTACACGACACCCCACAAACCGGCCCAAGGACGTATGGCAGGGTTACAAGGAGGATATAGGATAATTAGATTATTCTTTATGATTCATCTGTGCATGTGTCTACATGATTAACGATTCCACCGTTTACGGAATCTGGAGTAGGTTGAAATAATATCCAAAAAACTGTACGCCAAGAGTATTTTCTAACACTTTTTGAGATGTGGTAGGAACGAACTGAGGTTTGATGACGAGAAATGCAGAATAGGTATCCAGCAACAGAGTAAAACTCCGAAGCAAACATTTCTGTGGGCATTGTCAACACAGTTCTTACCACGGTTTCATTGGTCTGCTTACCATGGGGAAACGACCAAGGCCGCGGTAATAGCCTGTCTCCTTAGACCGCAGTCGTACTAAATCTTCCCCTGTCCCTGGCTCCTTCACTTCAACCCCTTTACCCTCAGACACTCCCACTCACGTGGCCGGGTAGGAATCGGCATTGCATCCGAACGAGTCTTATCCCTCTCCATCTCTTTTTCACCCCACCACTCCCCCCTCAGGCCTCATCTCCGCCCATTTAAGGCTACGGAGCGAAGGAGACGATGGATAACGCGCAGTTATTTACGCCCGAAACAGATTTTTATCAAGATGATTTGTTGGACCAAGTGACGCTCCGAAACTTACCCCAAAAAGCATGGATACCCATCGTGTCACATTTTTTTCTCCTAAATTAGAGAAATGATTACTATGATTAGGTGGGCATTCAATTCGTCACGGTTAAATGGGATCCGAGGCGAGGGTTGAAAGAAAGCGATCACGTCGATGGATAATAGCGATTTCGTTGCGTCGTGGACACATTTTTTGCTCACTAAGTCATCTCTTAAGTCAAGCACTGGTACCGAGGAGTAATTTATTCCGGGAAGAGTTCGAGGCAAGAACATTTATGCTGATAAAACCAAAAACAAAAATATGCAGATCATATTTTTCTAAGATGTGGGACAAGTGTTTATTTTTTTCTCTCTATAAAACCGTCGAAAACTATTTTTAAATATCACGGAACAATACATCTTTGCATTAATTTCGCCATAAATCTTCATTGATCACTTCCCATCTAACACTTACTTTATCCTTATGCCTATAGTTTCAAGTGAATCATCGCTACAAGTTGGTTTGCAATAGAAGGTGTAATGACGGAGTTACTTAAATAAGGTTAATATTGCTCTATAGGGCACAGAAAGGCCTAAATTACAAACTGCTGGTACATATATATATATATAATTTATATATATTAATATATATATATATTAATTGTGTGTATATATATACACACACACAATTAAGTCATATAAACCCCTAACCATAAATGAAACAAGCAAAAGCAGTAATTACTTTACAACATTCAATCCTAGAAGCCGCTCGAAAAAATAATAGCAATACATCACATACCATTTATGAGACATCACGAGGGGAATAAAGGTGCAATCCTTACATAAACTCCCTCAAACGTAATGCATATAGATGTTTCCTCTGTCAACTATAAAACAATGGACTGCCACATGGAATCACAGAACATGTTTAAATGGAAAATATTCAAGTTATGAAACATAGTTTGGGATCAGATGCCTTCCATGAATATATATTGAAACTCAATGCCGTACAATTTTTTTTCGAGACACAATGCAAGATGATAACTTAAAATTAGTTAGCGATAAAGATAACCAAAATCTATTCTCACTCCGGCAAGAGAAGACACGAATGTGGTCCGATTCTGTCGCATTTTCGTCCAATCCCTGAGAAAACGAGTTTTCATTTTTAGCCTTGGCGCAAAACAAAGGAGTGAGCCGGTTGAAAATAACCCTTCGACCGAAAAACCGCACGGCCTAAGGAAAACGCAAACCAAAACAAACGCCACGAAAAAAAAATAAAGCATACGAATGCACACACGCACCACGACCCTGTCACGCGATCCAGACCTCCTTGACGCCCTAAAATAAGCAAAATTTTTTAAAAGGAGGAGTAAAAAAAAGGAAGGGTAAGGAAATCGCTCGCTATGAACACAAAACCGCCCTCCCGACGAGAGAAAAGGACGAACGAACCGGAAAGGAAGACGGAACCGGAAAGGTTTTCAGACGAAAAATAAAAAAAAAACAGAATTGCGAGCTCCAACACGGGGAAATGTATGCAACCGCCGTTCCAAAATACACGTACCTACGCCAAAATAAAAATAAAGGAGCCGAGAAAGGATCCCTTCCTTCGCTGAGGGAAAACAAAAGAAGATCAGCTCCCGTTCCCCACACACACAGAGGTCCTTCGCTAGACTCTTGGCGAGCGTGCCGTAACTCATATCCTCAGAGGGACGGGAGGAAGCTTTCCCGGACATCCGTATGGGCCGAAAAGAATAGGACATAAGGAAGGAGAGAGAGAGAGGGAAAGGGAAGAAAGGGGGAAATCTGTCGTCCACCGCGTCACTGGACAAGGAAAACACCCACACACAGACGGTTCATGGTTGAAGGCGAAAAATAAAGGGGACACGGAGAGGGAGAAGAAAGGACGCTACATCGACCGTCCTTTGTCGGCAGACACTGGAGACCCCCAGCGGCCTTTATCAGCGTCGCGTGAACCATTATCGCGCGGGACTTAGCACGACACCATCCCACACACCACACCTCCCCAGAGCGGAAGAGAGAGAGGGAGCGTGAGAGGAAACGAAAGAGAAAGATTGAAAAGGATCGAAAAAAAGGAGCATTAAGATTCTCGTCTAGAGAGTTCATGAGACGGGAAGGGTGTTGGAGGGTTTATGAAGAAAGGGTGGGAACCCTTTAAGAAGTGTTCACCAAGGAAAATTGCTCAAAGGAGGAGCAAGAGGTGAATTTGGATTGGTTAAGAAAAGTCTCGAGATATGATAAAGAGAAATAAGATTGGAGGGGATGTTTTGAGAAAGGATAACATGCCTTTTTGTGGCGAATGTAAATTGTACAATAATTATTTTATATACATCCTCCAAACATAGCTTTCACATTGTGACCATTATTCATCTCCGCAATCACCATTTTTCGAATACCGAAACAATCACTTGAATCGAAAGATCAAACAGCTGGAATCCCCCTTTCTTTCTGAGGGTTGACATTCGCATTTTCTTTGTTTTTGGAAAATAATTATCACGAGCATGCTCTATGAACTGTTTGGCTTGGATTGAAATCCAATGGCTATTACAGAAATAAAAAAATGGCAAATTGGTAGGTCACAATAAAAAGGGCTACTTTTCCCTTTCAGTGGATGCAAAAATTCATTAAGAAAAGGTTGGAAGAAAAGGAAGAGTTAAAGTCACGGTAATTTTTTAAAAAATCCGATAAAGAACACGCTAACACGTTTCTTTATCTGATGGCCACTTCTACTTTCTACCGTGCGGACATTATTAAACAGTATTTCGAACCTGGCATCTATTGAACACTTATGTTTTAACATTAATGCAGAGAAAGAAGAATATGGGTCCACTGACACAGGTCCATCCCCAAATTGAATAAATAGATTTTTTTTCTGAAAATGGCCCCATCGTCAAATCTAATTCATATTACTATTCAAGCCAATCGCCGCGATATCCCGATGCCGGTAACGGCTTGAACTAAGCATTTCAACAATTCATTCACTCCCATGAATATAGGAAGATAAATAATCACGATAATGTTCACTTTCCGCTCCGAGCATTTCGCAACCATATTTTCCATTAAACTTCGAAAAATATAACGGTCTAAGACACATGCCTATGACTCTCTAAGCCTTTCTTCGCATTTTCGCTCGATTTAAACCATGAGATCGCGAGCTAAGAGGGACAAAAAAAACATCTGCTAGATGACTGAAAAAGAGAATCAATCGCGAGAGTTGTCAAGAAGTGAGAAACAGTCGAGGCCACATTGATGTTCACTTATCCCACCCCATGAAGGGTGGTTGCTCGGCGAGATGACTCGCGATGGGCTCTGGGCCGAAAGGGATGCGGAGAATGCCGGGAGTGAGAGCACGATAGTGGGGCAGGATATGGAGAGGATGGGGAAGGGAGTGTGAAGGGATGGAGGGGGAGGTGGAGATTCATTAGAGGGAGACGCGGGCATCTCCCAGGGGTGGGTTCTTATTCCCTCCTCCCCGCCAACCTCCGTTAGCGCCTTGATGGCGTCCGCAAAGAGTCCAGAGCCATCCGCGACGGGGTGTACGAGTGGGGAGAGGACTTTGGTGGGAAGGGAATATGGGGAGGCACGGCGAGGGGAGAAGGGTAGGATAAGAGCAGTGATTGCGGTGGACGTCACAAAGGAAAAGAACGTGAGTGGTTGGTCGCACGCACTGCGAGGTGCATTAGTGTACGGGAGGGAGGGGGATAGTAGGGGGGGGGGGGGTCGCAAGGGGACGGTGGGAAGGGACGTATTTGTGTGTGTGTGTCTTGGTGGTGGTGGTGACAGACGCAATCAGCGGGGACCGTGCAATTAATGCGTCCTCGATGTGCAGGAAAAGCTCCGGCTTCAAGAGCGGCCGATGAGAAAGGGAAAGGGGGACAGAGAGTGACGGGAGGGGTGAGAGAGAGAGAGAGAGAATAACAGAGGAGAGGGGGGAGGGAAAGAGACCAGAGCAATAAGCGTTACGCTGGAAAAAAAAGGGATGAAAAAAAAGAAGGCCGACTCCGACTTGGCGTGCCGCGAAAACTGTGTAAATTACAGGAGGGGTGGGAGGACTCGCAGAGTGCAGTTTGAAAATGGGAAACTCCGGCCCTCCCTCCGCCACCCTCCGAAAAAAGGGGGGGAGGCAAAACCATGATGTCGGTTTTCGCGATGCATTTTTTTCCCCGTCTTTTTTTAACGGAGCCCACATCTTTTACATGCCGGAGCGGTAACGGTCGCACAAAACGATTTGCTTCGTGCTCGTGAATCGTAAATGCGGGGTAAGAGAGAGAATTCTACATTCCGCGAAAAAAAAGGGAACGAAGAGGGCAGGTAACGTTCGCATAATTGTGAGACGCAGCAGTAAACACTCGCAGGAGAACAATTAGCATTTTTGGTAATGGGCATTTATGCAGCGGATCTCCGACAGAAAGATCGATTCTTTACAGCCGTCTGCAGAAATGGAGTTGAACTGGTCTATGTGCAAACGAAATGGCGAGTAAGGCTGGGGACCTATAGTCAAACGAGGGTTCGGAACTCAAGATTCAGGTCAATAGTTTGAAAATAGTGCAAGAAATTCCAAAATCAAATCACGCGCTGTGAGTCTAGGAACCAAATTAACCTCGATACTATCAAGGAACAAACACAATGACCCCCACTATCAAGCTACACCCAAATCCACCACTTCAGATATCATTCCGAGATAAGAATAAAATGAAGTCGGAATGGATATTCCTAATCTTTCAAAATTGTTTTCCGCATTTCATTCCACGAAACAAATTTCAATTCATGCAAAACCTTCAGCAATGGCTCAAGACAACACGATTGAAAAAGGATGTTTAATTTATCCAGGCAAGTTTGCGTTGTCGGTTGATGTTTAACGAGATAGAAGATGTCAGAAAAAATAATTAAAGACTCGAGAAGGGAATGATGTCAGACAAGGGTGTTATAACACGAGTCAAGAGAAAGGAAGAACAGATGAGAGCGAATTTCGAGAGCCAAGAGCGAAAACGAGGAGAAAAAAGCACACGACAAGGAAGTAGGAAATTCAAGGGACTCCTTAAAAGACCTTGGCCTTTGAAAGACAGATTCCTCCGAAGCTAGGGCTTCATTTAATCTCATTTAGCATCTTGGGAATTTCATTCGCGGAAAATAAATGTGTATCGGTCAGACTTGTTAACATTTTTGTTAGCATTTATGGAGAAAATAAAATTTACAAATTGCCGAAAATAAGGTCGAAGAAATATAATGACATATACCTTAACATATTCCATGGCTAAAATGGTGGGTGAATGATCACTAATCATTAGTTCGCAATACATTTAAACAATTAAAAACGTCCTCTTTTTTAGAGAAGGTAAATGAAATTTTTAACATGTTAAAATGGTACTTGAACCAAATAAAATAATTAAACAAACTATCGTAAAACATTAGTCAGACCGAAATTAAGTCCATTACGCACTCATTTCGACACTTATACTCAGGGCACTCAGTCGCTATACATTCTGCTAACTCATTTACACTGTCGCTCATAGTTTTGGACAACTGCCTATGATAGAGGGAATAGGATATTTCACTGAAGTGAACTTCAGATCTCGAGTTGCATGTGCCAATAAAAACTGATATATTATCAAGAAAAGTTTAATAAAAATGGTTCACAAACCTTCAGGAACTTTGTAATAACACCACCAACCACAGAAATAAACACGCAATGATACTGAGAATTCGGTGTATCCCGCGAAGGCTACTTAACACGCATACAGTGGTCAAATGGAGGGATAAATATGGCCATTATACTGGGAAGAGAACTAATGAGGAGTTTTGAAATTAATATTTTTGGATCTCAAAAAATATTTATAGAAAAGTGAAATTAGGGGACGGTAAAAGACGAGAAGATGTTAGAGAAAGTCTAATTCAAGAAGCCACAATTCAGCCTCTTATGTTAAGAATTAGTAAACAAGATATGACCTTATACAAATAACAATTGCTCCAAATGAAATATTTTACAGTTGATAGAGGTTACAACGGAGTAAACAGGTAGATAGGACAAAAAAAATGGCATTCTATGGTTTTCTGGATAAGTTGCCCACTAAAAGCGACAGTCCTAAAATACAGAAAACATTTATGAAAACCCACGATACACGAAATACAATTTCCTACGGGATTCCTATGCGGGGGCGAACTAGAGAAAAACGGAAGCTATGCAAATGCCTTCCCTTACTGTAATTATGAAGAAAACAGTTTTAAGCCGAGAAATAAAACGGGAAGCTTTAGTTAGAAGAGAGGAACATGACCCGTAGATAATGTTGTTCAGAATTTGTCAAAATCATAAAAACATACGAAGTGATCTAGGTGAAGAGGGCTATAGGAAGAGGTGAAATAAATAGCTAAATAGTGAAAACCGAAGTAATGACAGGAATATGTAGTGGAAGCAAAACAAGAAATTGAGATGCTAGTTGAGAAGAGACTATGTGAAGAAAAAGAACACATTTTTCACTGCTCCTGTTTATCATTGTCATAGAGGAATGCACTGAAGCAGGCGGTAAAATAGAATACGAAAGATGAAAGTGGGTGTGAACAGATAATTCAAGAATTCGAAATGGAAATCACAAGCGAAATCTCGGTGATGAATAGTGTCGGGACATGTGGGAAGATACTAAGAGAATCAAGGTAGTAAGGGAAGTGGAAGAAGATAGGGGGTCGGGAAAGGATGGAAAAGGAAGAGGTGGGAAGGAGAGAATTCTCGTTCGAAGAACGACGGCCAGAGAGGAATTTGATTGGTAATTTGCTGGTCCAACGTGCCGGTTGAGACGCGCATTAATTTAACGCCCGAAATATTCACTCCAATAATACAAATGACTTAGCCTCCGTTGAGTGTTTCCTCACTGGAATAATATGGGTTAGAAAATATGTCTCCGCCCAATGACTAACACTTCGTGTATGATTGAACTGGACAACCATTCAATACAAAAAACCAGAGCTGTAACATCCCGACGAAATTCAGAAAAAAACGTGATTGAACGAAATGCCTGATTAAACAGAGGAGGCGAATTTTCTTTTGCTTTCCAAAAATTCGATTTAAATGCCCGTAATATTGGAAAGTGTGACTTAACTTTATTTGAAACTTGATACAACAAATTAACATCACGATAAATAATGGTGTTCTTCCGAATCCCCATACGAGAAGAATCATGGATATATCCAAGTTCCAACATAAAAAATTTAAAAAGGATGAATACAAATTCATGAAGAAAAATGGATGCATTCACTTCCAAGTATCCAAAGGGAGGCCCAGATTTAATAAATTATATCCCTATTAATATAGGATTATAATATTCAATTCCGGCACTTACCATATACAATACTCATTTCCACAAACAGCTCGTGAATATAAAGGAGTGACTGAGCAGGAAGTAAGTTCAGCAGGGCAAACGTTCACTTACCTGAAAATAAAAATAAAATATTTCATTAGAAATCTTGAATTTGGCTAATTATTTAAGTAAAAATTCATTACTAAACGCTCTTAACGTTACCACTGGCAACCAAGCAAAGATCAGACGCGGTCAGGAGAATAATCTTTCGAAGTAATTAAAATATATTCCTCGAAAACATATGACCTGTAAATGTCATTTGGCCCCGCGTTTCGGTTCACGTACTCGCTTCGGTTGACTTCCGTCAACTCTTGGCATAAAGCTTTTTCGGTGCAACTGGTGATCTCATCATGGAAATACATTATCAAAGTCAGCTTTAAAAAGAAGACCACATCGGATGAACTTGTACATCTGTGGGCACATGAGTTCCAACGAACAAAACAAGGGGCGATTTAGCTCTTTGAGCCGCATGGATTGAGCGCAAGCAGTCTCAATCCACAACCAATGAAAATTGGGCTCGGTGAAAAGTGGACTGACGGCAAAGTAACACCCTACAGAGAGGCACGCTAATAAATGTCAATTCTGACGACTGATGAAGGAAAGAGGCCATCAGAAGGAACATGCACGGGTCGGCGATTCGAATCGGATGAGATAGACGCCGTTTCTGGAAGCCCCCACCAGAACTGATTCCCTTCCACGGTGCCCTTCTGGAGAGTTTCCAGGGCCGTCCACAAAATGCGTCTGCGTCGTTTCCCGTCGGAGTAAGCGAGAGACCCCTGTAATGCATCAAGTCACTTCGTCTTTCTTTCCCCCCTCTCTCTCGTCCCTCGACGCAGGTCATTTTCCATGGTGACACGATCTCAAAGCACTAAGCGAAAAGCAACTACATCTCACAACGGAGAGAACCATGACGCAGGAGTAAGTACGCAAAACAACAGGGAATAATGAAAGGATTTATCATTTTCGGGGGAAATAAATAGGTGCAGAAGAAATTTCAGTTGGTGAAGTACCCCTACCAAAAATCTGAGATTCAATTTGAGCCGATATAAATAAATCACATCGATATTTCGCCTTTGGAGTTTAGTTAACTGCCATGGGAAGCTAGATATATTTTAGTACGCCACCTGGCCACCACAATGCTCATTTATTGCCGGACTGATTTAACTATCCTAGGCACAGCCAGATTTTTTTCAGGAGAGGAAAAAGATATTTCAATGGGTGCCAATTCACGGTAACTACAAGGCCACCGCTTGCGTGTGCGACGGGGTTGTGAACATTATATGCGTATAATCCACATGAACCACAGAGCTTAAAGTTACGAGAGGGACATATTAGTAAGACTTACAATAAAATGGGAACTGACAGTAACAATAATTAGCCTACAAAAAAGTCCCATGACCGTAAATCGTTGAAAGGGACCATTAAGCCAGCATATTTATGGTTTTTAATTCCCAAGTCCCGCCGTCATTCTCCACTACCATTTTCTTCACTGTAACCTTCTCAATGAGTGTCTTATAAATGAAAAAAATATTTTCGTATCCGCTATGAAGCGCCATGGAAATATTCGCGGGAGGTAACCCCCTTGCGAATTAACCATCACCCATTTGAGGATTGGTTAGAACTGTGAACTACAAAGCGAGAGGCAAAATACTGGCGATGAAATTCAGGATAACACAAGAATTTAATGGGACATGAATCACAAGCAGGGAATGAAAAAAATAAGTAATTTACGGTAGAATTCCCAAAACTCCTTAGAGAATTTCATTGTTATCACAACATGCATATTTTTCATATAATATATTCTTGATCGCACTTGTTAAGTCACATTAGTAACCGTAGAATAAACTTCAATGAGTTGCAACAAACTTGTCTTCCCTGAACATTTTCTAGACAAAAAACGTATGCTTTTTGTACATTAGCGAATATATATTCAAGTTAATCCGAAAATCAATATTTTTGCGTGTGTGACTGGTACCCTAACAATTACGTCCACCTAATTCACGAAGAAACTAAAAAAAAGAAAAAGAAATGACAAAGTGAATTACATTCAACGCAGATTGGCTCAGTTCCTGCAACTTCTAACCTTAAGAATGTATGTGCCCACCGGAATACTTAAACATAAATACAAGATAACGAAAACCGAGCGTCATTAGTTGTCATATTTATTCTCTCGCAAGTGAGTACAATTACACTAGTGCATTGAGTTGTGATAAGACGCTCAAACATGTGAAAATCATCGCCACCTATGAACGCAATAGTCACCAAATAAACACAGTGGGATAGAGAAGTCGCACGAACTCCAATCACGCGTTTCGTAGACACACGAAAAGTTCTATCTCTAAATGCACTTTCTAAATGCGAGGAGCTTAGGGAAAAAGGAGGCAAACTGACAATTGATGTCGTGAAGCAGCCTTCTTAAAAGTCTTTTAACATCGCCGGACGCGGACGACCGCATCCCTCGCTATTGACGGCCCGGGGAAGCTGCGAGAGATAAGGCGAGATGAGGAAAGGGTGCCTGGCCGCCAGCCTCTCCGGAGTGTGGGAGGGCAGTAGGGGTCACGGAGGCAAGGTCACGGGGGCGGAGCGGGAACGGGAGGGCATGGAGGCGGGTTGGGGAGGAGGGGGGCATGGAGGGAAGAGGGCTCCGAATCCTCCCCTCTCCACCCAAAGAAGGAGCCAACGCATCCCATTCTTTCCTCCCCTACCCCCGCCCGCCCGAGACTTTAGTCACGGAGTTGAGGAGTAGGAAAGGGGGAGTGGGAGGTGGAAAGGGTTAGCGGAGAGAAGAAAACTGGCCAACTTCCCCGATACATAATGAGAGACGAGTTTGCGCGCTGAGTTATGCAAAGGCAATATGTAGTTACGGAGGCCGAAGTGATGGGACGGGGATAAAGGTGCAAGCATGGGGGGAAGATGAGGGGGAGGAGAAGAACGTGAATATAGGGAAAGGTATAAGAAAGAAAAATAATATCCAACACGGTGTGCTAAGTTCGAAGCTCTGCCATCCCACGATCGGTTTTGAAGAGTTCCTTGGGCCATATCTGCCAGCAACAAAATATTGTGAATATCCATCACTATCTTTAAACCATTTCTCTTCCAGTTCTGCCACTTTCATTTCAGTCTATTTATTTTCTAACCGAGGTATTCTTTAATTTATCCAACGGAAATAGCTTTCTTAATCATTAACAGGGAATCTAGAAGGGCCAACACTTTTATTGTTTCTGACACCATTCAGACGCTATGGTTATTCGCGAGCTGATGAACTAAGAGTTAATCAAAATTAACAATATACATGTATTTGGGCGTAGGAAGCAGTTGCACGAGAGTTCATTTTTTGGCCAAGTTAAATTTTTCCTGTAATTGGACTCTAATTGTGGAATGCACATACTGATATATTCCTTAAGTCCTAATTAAACCATAAACAGTAATCAACCCGAAGGTCGGTTTGGCAGGTGATGGTAGAGTTCACCCAGTAGTACTAAGCTCGACGGCATGGGAATTCACACATCAGGGTATGGGACCAGTTCCTTTCCCTGTTCCGACTGTGGTTTCCCAGGAAGATCTGGTACCGGAAAAATCACACAGCTTTATTGGAGCTGAGGGAAACCCTTGCTCAGGAATCGAACCCGGGCCCAACGCTCTACCTCTGGACTACCGCGACCCCATGACTCCTAATTATGTGAAAGATGTTTTTATGTTGCTTCAGATACTAACAGCACAAGTGAATATTTTCAACAAAATAATGAGCTCTTTAGGTGCCATAGAAAATCATTAAAATTGGAATACACACGCCACCCAACTGAGTTCTGAGGCTCAGTTCTATCCTTCTCTTCCTTGAGAAAGGTGGCGTGGGGAACCAAAACAGTTCTTTCCTCTTCCTTGAGAAATGTGGCGTGGGGAACCTAAATTAGAAATCTAGTGAGTTTCTTTTCTTTTTTGTGTCTTTCCGTGTTTTTGTCTTTGTTCACTAGGGCTAACTTCATATACAGTATTATTCACACCCGTATATATATATATATATATATATATATCCGTATGAACAATCACCGCTACTCCTGTAATTCTGCTTCACTCTCTTCCCTTCCTATCCCTTTACACGCAAGTTCACACAACCTATCATTCGACGAATGCTTTTCCCTAACAGTTCTAGAATCCCTACCCGATTCAGCTACCAACATAGAGGTGAGAACTCGCGAATCCGCATACATCCTATATTTCCGATCCTTTAAAATTCCCACTCTTAACCGCCATCTTTAATTTCCTTCCCAGCAGTCCCTAAACCTTCCGCCCCCCTTCCCTCCCCAGGCACTCTTCCCTCAAAACCTCTCAGTCTGACCTGAAGAAGGCCTCGGAGTAGGCCGATAGCTCAAATCATCTACAGTGTGTGTCCTTTTACGTGTTATCTGTTTTATTCTGTTATATTGTGCCGTCCAAAAGTTATATATATATATATATATATATATATATATATAGACACTTTCTTGGAAAACCCACGAACGTGCACAATAATGTAAATTCACTAAATACTCATAACAAACACAGAAACACAGAGTTCTGTTCCTAATTCCTCTTGAGAAAGGTGGTTGCACCACCGAAAATTCGAGAACCAGTGAGTCCCTCTTTTATATGTTTTAGTTTCTGTTTTTGCTATGACTATTTAGTGAATTTACATTATATATATATATATATATATCATATATATATTTACATTATATATATATATATCACATATATATTTACATTATATATATATATATATATATATATATCGATGATGCGGAAGTACTCACGAGAGCAATATAACTTTTGGACGGCACACACAATCATGAAACCATATTAATAAAAAATGATAAATACTATTTATGTGAAACATTATTTTAATAACACCAACCTAAATTGCCAAATTTAATCTAGCGGTCAAAATTAACTAACCTTAAAACAACTAGCATTAAAATTGGAAACTTGTTCCAGCTCCTTAATAAACGATGGAAATGGGCTCGTAAAGTGCAAAGCAGAAAATATATCTCTCTATATAAATGAAATAGGAATTTATAAAAAAAATCGTTAAAGGCAATGATATGGTAAATGGAGATAATATTTCTGAGAGAACAGTGAAAATCCCGGGAGGCTAAGATACGAGTCTTATTTTTTTTCAAAAGATCAGCAAAAGGAAAACCAAATGTAATGAAAATGTCATTTTTCGCAATAAGGTCCTCACAAAAATAGCCTGTCCGTAATTTTCCCTGGTGCTGGAGGGCTCTTCCGAACTGGTTCATCGAAAGACTCCATTTATATGTAAATAAGTTCGAGAATGCAGGGACCACTAACACACTTCATCCTTATCCAAACCGGAAGCTGATTAGAAATTCGACTTCACAGCATGATTAATTACATCTGCACATCCATTTGCTATATTATTTTGCTACTTCGTGGAAGATGAGGACATCCAATCAATGGCAGTAATGAATCGAGCTTATTCATGAGGATGGCCTTATCACTTTGGGTTGGGATGATTTATTTATAATACGTAGGATACCAGACTTTATGGAAGTGGCTGAGGCGCAAGGGTACTCTTTCATGAACGAAAGGTCCCTGGTAGGATCCATCATGCTGTCTTGACATTTCTCAAGCCAAAGACATACTATACACATGATTGGGAATATGTTTTATTCGGCATACCACATTTGAAAGGAAAGTTATGTGTGTGTGTGTTTATATATAGGTGTGTGTATGCATATATATATACTATATATATCGATGATGCGGAAGTACTCACGAGAGCAATATAACTTTTGGACGGCACAATAGAACACAGAATAAAACATATAACACGTAAAAGGACACTCACACTGTAGATGATTTAAGCTTTCGGCCTACTCCGAGGCCTTCTGTCCGAGCAGTCTGACCTGAAGAAGGCCTCGGAGTAGGCCGAAAGCTTAAATCATCTATAGTGTGAGTGTCCTTTTACGTGTTATCTGTTTTATTCTGTGTTCTATTGTGCCGTCCAAAAGTTATATTGCTCTCGTGAGTACTTCCGCATCATCGATATATATATATATATATATATATATATATATATATATATATATATATATATATGCATACACACACCTATATATAAACACACACACACATAACTTTCCTTTCAAATGTGGTATGCCGAATAAAACATATTCCCAATCATGTGTATAGTATGTCTTTGGCTTGAGAAATGTCAAGACAGCATGATGGATCCTACCAGGGACCTTTCGTTCATGAAAGAGTACCCTTGCGCCTCAGCCACTTCCATAAAGTCTGGTATCCTACGTATTATAAATAAATCATCCCAACCCAAAGTGATAAGGCCATCCTCATGAATAAGCTCGATTCATTACTGCCATTGATTGCCATAAACACAGTAATCAACCCGAAGGTCGGTTTAGTAGGTGATGGTAGAGCTCACCCGTGTACCAAGCCCGACGGCGTGTGAATAATCACACATCAGGGTAGGGGGGCCAGTTCCTTTCCCTGTGCCGGTTATGGTTTCCCAGGAAGATCTGGTACCCGAAAAATCAACTAGCTTGGGTGGAGCTGCAGGTGCCCGAAGTGCCTTTTGCCTTGCCCGGGAATCGAACCCGGGACCCTCGGGTCAGTAGTCCAACGCTCTACCCACTAGACCACCGCGACCCATATATATATATATATATATATTTATTTATATGTACACACATCATTTGAAACTTTCTCTTTACGCTTAAGTAAGAAGCAAGGCACACCTACGTGGTGGACGAGGATCTGCCTGACGAGGACGAGCAAGTGGTTTCGATCTAACGTTTATATCCAAAATTTAACGGAATGGGAGAAGGGACATTTGGATGGGGCACTGGTAACGTCGTTCTCAGGCGTCAAGACGACAACTTGGACCTGCTCGTGAAAATGAAAACTAAACACGGATATTAAAATTCAAATTTTCTCGATAAAAATACACCTTGGCAGGCCTTACATGGGACGGGACAGGCGAAATAAATGGATGAGGAGGCCGGGAGATGAAACTATGAGCGTGAAGGGGGGGGAGGGAGAGAGGATTGGGAGAGACGCTGGTGGAGGCTGAGGAAGAATGCAGGACGTAAATACAAGCGGCAACGCCCACACGAATGAATGCGGGCAGTGGTGTACCCAAGAGCGATGCGTCTTCTTTCGGATTGTAGTGAGCAGTCTCTACGGGTCTCGAGGGAAAAAACGCCGTTCACTACGCTCCCCCGTCTCTTGCTCGGAAACATGTCATCGTTTCTGTGCACCATAAATCTGGGCGACTTGAATGCTACGCATCTTGCTCCACGCGGATGCGCTAAATGCGACGGAGGAAGGCAGAGAAACAACCAACATCACAGAATAAATCTATTTAAACCACTAATGATTTCCCTAAGATATCGAGGGAAACAGAATGCACTCCGACCGTGACGTAACCAACATTTTCACATTATCAATTAAAAATGGATTAATATAGCGAGAATTAAATCCAAATTCTCCATAACAAATTAGCACTTTCAAAGTTAGCCCAAACCTGACGGATTCCAAACGACGTTCTCGTCCGGATGAGAACGATAAAGTGGACTAAACTGAAAATAATCATCAATCGCAAAGCAAAACGAAAACGAGGAAAAAGAAAAATCAAGTCAACAATTTTCAGTGTCCATCATTTCGTCTGCTCGTCTTTTATGATCATGTTTGTCGTTTCGACAAATCGTAATTATAATTACTAAACATTGCAATTTGCATTCATGCATCAAAGCTCCACCGTTGACAATCTATGTGATGGTAAAAACAGATTATTTTTTATTTTTTAAAATTTCTGCTAGACGATTAACACAATCTCGCGCTAATCGCCATTTTAATTTACCCGAGCAATTCAAAGGAGCACTCGTATGCCTCTCCAAGGCGTTGAAGTTCATCGGCGCAAGTTCATACTTACTTTCCAATAGCCTGATAAATATGTCATTATCAGGAATTTACGACTCATTTATTTTCATTATTTACCTGGATAAAACTATATACTTACGAAACGGATATACGACATGAATTTGGAGTTGGGAAAACCACAGATTTTCATTCAGATAATATATCCCGATACTTGCAGTAATTAGTACAGGTATGATATTTAGAAAAAAATTATCAAGGTGCGAGGCAGCATCAATCCGGACACCTGATTCACAAAAATCAAAGTGATACTCAAGTAGTGAAAGGATAAGTGTTAAAGAATTGAAAGATGTCATACATAACTGAAGAATTACTATACGATAAATGAAAAGAACAACACCACGAATTCCACTTAAGAGTGAAACATATGCATGTATATCCAAACATTTTGTACGAAGATGGGCAAGTAGTCGGGGTATTGGGTAGAGGATTTAGTCAATTATGGGTAGAGGATTTAGTTAATTATCAGTAGAGCTTTACAAAAGAGAATTGGACCCACATTGAGGCACAATGGACTGATTAGGAATATAATAGCAGAGAAGATTCCACGAGGAAGACCAAGAGGCATGTACATAGTACAAATTAAGAGGGACAAAAGCAGAGAAGGTATCAAGGATTGTGGGATTTGACATTAAATAGTGTAGAATGGAGGGCTGCAGTAGATTAAACCTAGGATTAAAATACTGATGATAGTTTACTGAAGAAAGGAACGCAAAACCGAGGCACCGAATACAGAAAATCAGAGATGATATAAGCAGAAAGTCAGAAATGATAATCAAGGCAACCTGCAAAACGATATTAACCAAAATAAAACAAAATTCACGTGCCATTTTTTCAGATAAATCGGTCATATCTCCTGTTGTATGTATTTTAACTCGCGTCTCAGCCCTCTAAACCGTGAAGTTGATAGGGAAACAAAGGCTACGAGGATAAGTGCCCATATTCCAGCCTCAAGAAGCTCGTACGGTCGATTAAAAGACACCGGCCAATAATACCGCCGATGCGAAGCAACCCCCTTCAAATGAAGAAGAAAAAAAGGGCGGCTAATTTGCGAATCGAAGTCAGCGGCGAATGTTAATGAATGCCTCTCCTATAGCGGTGTCTTTTATGGCCCGCGCGGAGGGGGATGGGTTATAGTACCGGAACCTGCCGGCGGTGGTGTGAGATCGGGGGCACGTGACATGCTGCCGCCCATGACGTCACGCCCCTTCTGTATAGTCACTCCCCCACACGCGACTTTAAGGCGCGGGTGGGCCCTCGCTCGGCCGGCTTCCGTCCTCTTCGCCGGCCGAAGAAGACGCGACACATCCATCATCCGATGTGAGGCAGGGCGACATCAAGGGAGCGGCGCCCACAAACGCCGCCAGGGAAGACAGGTAAAATGGCTGTCACCCGCGAAGGGAGCGTCCCTCCCTTGTGCTCCTCCTTCGACCTATCCACCTCCCCTTCCGCACGCGCTTAAAACGGCATTTCGACGTAATGGGAGAAAACTCGACTCCCTTCGGTCGTTTACGTTGCAAAATGCGTCATTTCGAATACTTATAAAGAAGAACCTTTAGACGTGCCATTCATTTTTGTTTCTGTGTCTTGGTAATTATGTATCAACACTGAGATCTGCCTGTTTCTATGCATGATTTCATTCCATGAGATAATATTTATTTAAGAGGACAGCATTTTTCCATTCCCATCTTCCCTTGTTTAAATTGGCAGGGTATCGCACCTGACCCTGAGCTTATTCGCAACTCGTATCTTTTGACCTTTCAACTAGTGGTCGCACTCAGACCGTAAACAAGGAGCTGTAACTACAACCTCGCCAACAATGTTAGTGTTCAGTAATCACATCCACCGGAAGGCCTTTTATAACAACTGAGCTGAGTGTTCAAAGATCGAATGAATTAATTACAGCAATACTACACTAACAGAATCATACTTTATCCTCACATTTATCCGTCTTTAATGGGGGTTTTAATTACATTTCTCAAGAAACCAATCCATCCCGCTGAAAATATTAACTGAAAAGTACATTATAAATATCCAAGATTTATCAATGCTGCACTGGTATTCTTCAATTTTGGTATTCCTAAATAAACTACCTGATCCTGCCAGAAAAGATTAAACCCATGACACCTGATGATTTTTTTGTTTCACAATAGAAGGCATGGATGGGTTTATGTTCGTTCGTCCCGAACCACCGAAACCGCTCAACTAAGCGATGGGACATCGCGGTCAAGTCATAACTCCCCTCAATAAGGTACCACCACGAATAAGGCATGTTCCTCTCCCAATTACGTTTCCGAACGTCCGACGGTTTACAAGTCCCTCGCGAGGTAAATTTTTTTTCCTCCCTCTCGACGTTCCCCAAGCCATGCTCGGACCGCCAGGCCATCACTCCCTCCTCCGCTTCGGGTGCAGAGAGAGTTAGACGCACTTTTTTACGCAACCGATCCACGCACCCACGCGCACCCGAGTAGCATTCCCTGCCGAGAACGGACGACGCACAACAACACGCGGCGGGCAATTGGTCACCGCGGAAGGCTGAGGAGGGTGGCTGAGGGCGTCTACCGAAGCACCACCGACGGAGGAGGAACAAAAAAAAGAACTTTCCTCCGACGCCCCCGGACGCCACGGGAAATGGGGTCTGGCGGCCGGGGCTGCGCGCTGGTGGGGAAAAAGGCGACGCGATACATTCCACGCTCCGCTTAATACTTATCGAAGGACGAGAGAGAGCCGATACATTCGAAATCTTTTTGACAACGCCACAGAACCTCAAGGAGAGAGAGGAGAAAGAACCAGGAGGGAGAGAAAGATGGGGTGGGGATTTTGAGGAGGTGGAAAAATTGGAAGGGGGGAAGAGATGGTGGAACAGAGGAAAAGGGTGTGGGGAGGGAAGGAGATGAGGCGGAGAAGTTACAAGCAGGAGGGACGGGCACGGAGGTGTGGGATGGGACCAAATTTTTTGGGCAGCGGGAAGTGGGGAACGGTTTAAAATGTTGTGAGAGTTATGTAGGAGATGCTTTGAGCGCGGGGCGGAGGGGAAGGGAGGGGAGGATGGGGAAGGGAGTGGGGAGGAAACTCTTGGGAGGGAGGAGGTAACATGCGCGCCTCATGCTCAATCACCTCTCGTGGCACAATCACATCCTCCCGACCAGCCCCTACTACGTCTCCCCTCCTTGTCCACCCTCCTTGTCCACCCTCTCTCCCCCACCCCTTCTTCCACACCCCAAACACGCACTCATTCCGGAGGAACCTCCAAACACCGCGGGGATGTGGCGAGAGTGAAAAACCTTTAAGCACGTGTGCTCTCCGCTCCGCACTCCCTCTCGTTTCCCCTTTCCCTTTCGTTCCTCAAAAAACTCCTTCGAGACATTCGCCACGGCCTACAAACGAGGAAGAAATACGCCTCCCCAACGCCCCTCGGACCGATCCTCCCCGACTTCGGCTCGCACCCGCTTGTTTCCCTTCCCCCCCTCTCTCTCCCTACTTCCTTTCATCAAGGGGAAGAAGACCATGCGAATCGAGGGCTCCCCCCACTCAATAATAATAGCGCCAGTTTAACGCCTTGCACACATGCGACCCCCCGATTAGCGCTATTTAATTGATGCCGGAAAAGGAGAGCACGCCACTCAAGGATTGACTCGGAAAGGGAGCACAGTTGACGGGAGGCTTCCAGGGCGCCGTGGCCAATTAGGACCGACCAAGAAACTTGACGTCACGGGAAATACCTTGGCGTTAATTTCCTCCGCACACTTAAACAACCATAAATATTAATTATCAACACATCTGTAGATGAATAAGTAGGCATTCTTTTGGTTTTAGCCCAGTGTAATCACTTTAGGAATTCTGTCTGTAACCGAATTCTAAGATTACATAGAAATGCGCCATGTTCGTCAAGGAAAGTGCATCCTTCGAAAACAGTATTGTTTTTAACCTATCATCTATCCAATGCCCCGCAAGCCATTGTAAAGGCTTATGGCGGGGGTTGTTTGGGCACCAGCAACTCATATTAGTTAATAGATGCAAGCCTCTCGGGTGTGCTGGAGGAATTAATTTGGGAGCTTCTTGAACCTCGAAGGCGAGACATTTGGAAAGCTACAAGACACCCGAGTTTTCTTGTGACACGGGGAATTATTGCAGCACCAATATTGGTATATTCAACCACTGGAGTAAAATTAGAGATATAGACGCCGTTTTAGACAGATGCAACCACTCGTTCTTCCCTCGAATGATACAAAATCGAACTCAAGAGCTCGAATGAATTAACTTAAACATTACAATTTAATAAATAATTCAAACACAACAATTATTGCAAGATGCATATAGGAATGTATGCGCACGAGTGTTTTATGTGTATAAGCTAACTAATTTTACATATTCAAGTGAATGCACATATAAACTAATAATTTTGCATGTGTAGCTGATGCCCTAACACCCACCGCCACACGCCAAGCGGCGGCTTGTGGGGTATTTTTCGATGTAAATGTATTTGAATATGAATTTGTTTACATACAAAAACAGGCGTACACACACCTGCCTATATATATAATATAAATTGATGAGGTTGAATAAACCATTAAATTTGGGTCTAACTAAACATATAAAGGTGATTGGGTTCATTTTGATATGATATCGTTTCGTATGAGGGAAGAATGAGTACTTGAATCTGCAAGTGATTAGTGCAGTGAATCCAATATTCTAAAAATAGAAATGGAAAAAAAATACATCAGGCCTATGCCACGAAATGTAACCTAGTGCAAGAATGTACTAACATTATACTCAAACCCGCTCAAAAAACACTCAGGTTCAGACACTTTATTATCATTTTCTTTGACGATTAAAACTAGATTCCATCATTTGATTTATCCTACACTTTATAGTGTAACATAATTTGGGTAGTGTAATGTGTTGAATTCTCTTGCAATATACCTACGGTGGTTTGCGGAGTATTATGTAGGTGATATACAATATCAATCCTACCCGTAACCAAGTTCACTCCGAGGTTTAAACATAAATACAACGAACTCGGAGATTGATTAACACCATCTAGTGTTTCTATTAAAACGCCAACCGGTCCGCTGGCTGTTGTCTATAACGCTAGCAGGGCTGTGAAGAAGCACGCTCACATTTCTGCACCCCTTCCGAGAATGGGCGGGAAAAATAAATTTCAACAAAATCAAACCGGACCCGAGCACGAAAAGGCAACCAACCGGACGAACCCGGAGGGAGAAAGAATTTTTTTCCAGCACGCTGTACTCTCCGAGGATAACTAGGTCCCTCCCCAAAGACCAACACGGGATACAAAAACGAAAACAAAAGAGAAGGGGGGGTAAGGGGGAGAGCGAGGAGGAAACGATAAATAGAATGAGCAACATGAGACGAAGGGAGAGCGAAGGAGATCAGCACGGAGGTTCGAAGCGCACGCGTGAAGCCGTGAAGGCAACCCAGCAATCCTTTTTTCCCCCGCGCGCTCACAACTCGACGACAAGGTCCGACGACCCGAAGGGGAGACTTGGCAACTCCGCACCGGCCCAAAACTCTTCTCTTCTCACTCCCTCCTCCCACCCGCCCGCCCCCTCCACAATCCTCCCGCCGGCTAGCTTATTCCCAAACCTCAACTCCCAAGGAGATACGGAGGGAGGGCTTGGAGCCAAGGCCCCTGCTCTCCGAGGAGGTGGAGGGAACGAGCCGTGTTCCATCCTCCACTCCACTCTCCAAAACTCCCTTCTGTCCCTTCCCCCCACCCTCACACTCCTAACATAGGCATCCTCTTCTGGAGGAAAACGGTAGCCTAGCGCAACACGTACGCGAGAGGCGAGAGAGGAGGTGGCTGTCGCCACGAAAGACCCCTATATTCGTATAAAGATGCCCGCGACACACTATTGAGGACCAAAATCCCATCCTTCTCCGGGCATTCTTCAAGGAATTTTCACCTCGGCGAAAAAAATCCGGGAGAGCGATTAAAACAAGGGCGGTAATCGCTGGAGCACGGCAGTGCGGGTCTCCTCCTCTCTTCTCCCTTTCTCTCTACGTTCTTTTCCAACACGTCCTTAACCTCACCCTCTGCGTACAGAACCACCCGCTCCTGCACCAACAAGAAGAAAAAAAAATTCCTGCCCGGGTCTTGCCAAACAAGCAAGGCAAGGCACCAGACACTTTCCACCCCTCTCCTCCTGCCCACGCTTAACTCCTCCCGCCCCCGCCGCCTCACACCCCCACCAAAAAATGAGGCTTCCATTCTACAACGACCTCCCTCAAAAGAAAGAACGCCAACAAGAACCCCAAGCAGGCCGACCGAAAAGTAAAACCATGTAGATCGACGTTTTGGGCTCCAGCTAATCTATCATGGCAGAAAACTTTACATGTTGATCATTTTCATTCGTACCTCCTTCAGGATTCCTCTTCCAAAATGTGGAGACATCTGGGATACAAGTGGTGGCAGAAATACATGTCCAGTTGGTGAAGAGTAAACAACGCCCTGACCAAATCTCTGAATATTCGTAATTACGCCTACAATTGGGTTCCTCGAGAGTAGTGACCGACATGGGAATGACGAGCATAATACGTCACGGAGGGTTCTTGTAAACTATTGCTTGTCGACGAGGACTTCTAAAACACTCCTTCCCGATGAATCGACATTGTATTACGTTTATGTATTAATCAGTACTCGAAGAAAAACAATCATTCTTTGTCGAAAATATAAAGCAATATTATTTAAGGTTAAATGGTGTGAAAGAAACCTATTTTTAGCACACCGGTAAAATTACATTCAGGTTACGTAGAGAAAATCTAATCTCTCTCCAAGATCATTATTTTCAAAATGTTTCACGGTGACAATAATTCATTCAAAAGTTCTGGTTTAAATTGGTCCCCTTTTACCGTTTTCCCAAAATATCATAGAATACGGAGCATACGGCCACCAAATGATCACCGAATGGTCCCATGAATTTTCAGCACCTGTTCAATTCCACTCTTTGTTTGCGGCTGTGATTTGTGAAGCCATTTATTTTTGCTAATTGGATAAAAGATGGCGTCTTTATACCTCGTTCCACGAATCATTGACTTTGTCCGAAAGGTTCGCGAAAATGAACGCCCACAAAGCTTTCGGCATTCCCGAAACTAAGCAAGCCCTGTAAATTTCTGGTTCCCCACCTATCTTGGCACTTTCCCTCCTCTTCCTCGCACCACGACGTGCTTCCAAACTTAACGAGGAGGACTGTCCATCCACCCTCCTCCACCCTCTCGTTACCTCACCATCTCCCCCACCCCCTATTGTCTCCAACTCTCCTCCAACTTTTCAACAATGCCACGGAGACACTCATTGGTGGCGGAAAATTTAGAAAAAATTTTAAACTATCGTTTGAATCACTCCATCCTTAACCGCTCAGAATTCTCCCTGAAACATCGGTCACGATGGCGAGCTTGATCCAGTTATTCATTCGTTATCATTAGAGCGCGAGCCCTCATGCCTCCTTGACCATCCTCAGAGGTTGAGAGGAAGATGGGAACAGTGGAAATCCGCCCCGGGGCTTTTGATGAAAATACGCGGGAGTTAACTCGGCAATCCGGTGAACTTAGAGCGGCAATAAAAAAGTTCTAATTATCACCAACTTGTGCGTACTCGCCTATGTTCGCCGGTACTAAATCCTCGAATTCTTTGTGAGCAATGAGGCAAATCGGCCTTTATGCCTCCACCGCTCCGACGTTTACATTAACACGGACATCACACTTCATGATGCTGTGATGCTGCGCAGAGCGATGAAAATCACCAACTAGCTTTGAATTGCTTGCCCTAGGCGAAGCTTGAACACGAGAACTTGCTTTGAAGAACCGCCCTGCTAGCTTCAAACGCTCTAAAGTACCTAACCGAGCGGTCAAAAATAGCATGGGTGAATAACAGTAATTATTCCACTTATGAATGTTAGTACAAAACCATAGAAGAGATAATGCCTGATGTAGTTATCACGCAGGAATAACTGCAAACGGTTCCTCCGGACATACCTGTATGCATAAAAAGACCGTAGCCGATTGCAGCCTGAAAGCATAAAGAATTAGCATTCGGGTTTAAGAACGTGTGTATACGTATACACGATGATGGTGACAAAAGAATTATCTGGCACAGAGAGCAGCATTGAAACAGATATATGTTTAATTCAACGTTAGACACGGGAAATCACAGATGTGTAGTCCACGCAAACAGGTTGCTCAAAACGATAAGGTAAAAATATTCATTTAAAAGGAAATGAAATGAAAGTCGAAATCAAGAGGTCGATTCAAGTTTAATCATTATAGAAATAATATTAGATTTAACAATGAAGGACAACTAATTCATGAATACTTCGTCAATAATCTTAAACCCCTTCGACCGGGGTTGAAAATGGGAGACAAACCTACAGAATTAAAAGAGAATACCGACAAGAGAATTAAATCGGAATGCTTCAAGAAGTCAACGATCGAGGATTGTCAAAACAGTATAAGCCAATACAAAGTGTACTCCGCACTTGATAATCCAGGTTTTTTTATGCTTCATCGAAATAATTCCCGTCCTGAGAAACGCCATATTACCATATCTATCCTTGACAAGCTTTCATTGATTAAAGCAAGTACTTTGATTACCCCAGCGGGGCGACCATTGAGCGATGGTGTCATGTTAAAAACACTATTGACGAGGCAAAGGGAAACCACCTCAATTATTATTCCCAAGAATATACTGATGGACAATATAGAGAATATGAGTGCTGTTAACTACGGGACTCGACCCAATCGGCAGTGAGTTGTGCCCAGGCAGCGGTAGAGGCAAGGCTTCCACGGTCGTCGTCTACAAAACTCTTGTAAAAGAAAACCGACAGCAGCAGGACAGAAGACCAAGAAAAAGAAGACCAAAAAAGAATAGTAACTTGGAATGTTTGGACAATGTTGAGGATAGGAAAATTGGAGAATTTTAAGCGAGAGACGAAAAGAGGAGATAAGATGTCTGTCAGATTTTATTATATTCAGGCATAGATTCAGGAAGTGTCATCAATTCGCACAGCATCGCGGGAGCGGATTGGTTGCTTGATTATGTTTTGTTAGGAGTCACAAAATATTTATTTGGTAGTTGTTTCCAACCAAAACCTACCTTCACTGGTAGATTACTTAATAATAACTAGACAGGCTGCAAGGGTATAAATAAAACCACTTGCAAACCCCCACCCATTCAACGAAGATATACAGCACACTGGAACGACCTTTCGCGAAATACGTGAGCGTATTCTTTACTCGGAATACATTTTAAGAATTCAATTAAAACCTGCGAAAAATATCACAACGATGAAAATGCTAGAGGGACTGTCTGAACGACTAATAAGACGAGCACGCAGCGAAAAGTCAACCCTTTAAAAATGCCCGAGCTCTTCTTGAATTATAACGATTCCGATTTGTACGCCACAAAAAGAAGGGAGACACCTCGGAGGAAACAAAAACACGCGCGATAAAATATACTCGCTGTCACGGGCAACTAGAATAATCACCGCAGCAAATAAGTCTCATCCAAGCATTTCCTCACCGTATATACGCAAGGGGCTTCACGAGAGGGAAAAGGTTTTCCGCTGCTATTTTAACAGCCCCGTATTAACTTCTCATCGCCGTGATGAATAATCTGCCCTCCGGCAACCCGCACACACTCGCTCGCATCACGGAATAGGGTTTAATCAGGCCGCCTCGACAGGCGCGCCACGTCTGCTGCCGCGGAGGCGAGACGAAACACCTCTCACGCGGTCCACGGCTTTCGATCGTCGAATGTTTATAATGGAGCATTGCGAGCCGCGCGCGATTTTTTCGTGCTCGAGAACCGTGAGAAATTAAACAGAGGCGATGTTTAACGTCGACCGGAGACTGGGGAAGGCTTCTCTCTCACCGAAGGATCTCGTGCGAGCATGAAAAGTGAAAATGCGCGGCGTGAACTTGACTCACTAACTCCCTCAAGGATGTTTGGCAGGCGAAGGCGTATCGCGGTCTTTTTGGAGCCAACTCAACTCACGTGACGAACATTTTGGCGTTGGATGCTTCTAGAAAGAGTCTAGAGACGCAATGGATTATTGCCGCAGACACTGCTGACAAAATAATGATTACGTGAGAAAAAGGGCAACGGATACAAAAATCAATCAGGAATTTCATTTGTGCCATAAGGAAAACAGAGAAAATATTAGAGCTAAACTGTAAATATCCCTTTTGCCTTTCCCATCACATGCTAAACTAAATCTGCATTTTGATCGAATGAGAGAATGAAATAGGCAATGACAAAAATTCAAAATAAATGTATAGGGTTTTTAATGAAGTTAAATGACTTCGAATAACTAGAAAGATACTTTACGGTGGGACTTGAATATTTCAAAGTGCAAAGAGAATGAAATATTAAGACAATATTCTTGAAAATCAGAAGTAATTTCTCTGCTTGTAATTGGTGACAATACCCACAGGACGCCTGAGACGAAAGATGCTCAATGCTCATTACCGTATCCATGCGACACTCAGATTTATAGACTACGTCCCATAAATTAGAGCTGAAATAGCACAGCAGAACACATTTTAAGAGGGAGATTGATGATTCCCACATTTTCAAGCTGTGCGGAGCGCCGAAACCTAACCATTGACACAGTACTGTAAAAAGCAGGTAACTGGTATGAGAGTCGACCATACACATGGATGATTCCAATAATATGGGTATTAACACCAAACATCCTCCTGTTTCAAACTAATGTAAGGCCTACAACAAACAATGAACTGGTTTTATTTCTTAAGGGGCGTTGTCTAGGTCATGGTTTGGGTTCCCTGACAATTCGATGACGTCAATGCATAGGAATGAAGATTGAGAATGACTTAACAACTCGCCAAGGACTGTTCCCGAAGATCTACGATCAACACACTAGGAGTTTCACAGCAACGCCTATGGCTGGGCTCAAGTCACTTAACAATACAGAATCAACGACTTTCGAGTATAACTTCAACTTACGCCGCGCCGATACCAATAACTATATCTTAAACTGGCAATGGCATTTCGCTAATAATAAGCCCAATTGGTAGATGTAAAAAGGTTTTACGTTAAATCTAAGATTGGGATGAAAAAGTATAACCTGACGGATACAGACCTAGGAACAAGACAAACAAACCTTAGATCAAGGTCTGAGGCAGAAGAAAAAAGGCAAGAAAGCAGAGGAATATAAGACATTACAGGATGAAGAATACACGCACATGAGCATTATTTTGCCTGGAATGTGTGTATAAGGCATAATAGAAAAAAGAACACAAGGCACTGGAAAATCAAGAACATAGAACAACCCTCCACACTACTTATGTAGAACAGAACACAAAGATAAAATAAGGGAGATAGATTCCAGTACAGATATATACAAATACTCATTCTTTTTCCCGACTGATTAAGAATCATTATAGTAAGAAACCGAAGTCATTTTAAAAACATTAAAAACGTTTAATTCACAAGTCAGAACAAAATTAAACATTGCAAAGTTATCAGGTGTATCTGTAGGTGCATGTGTATGTTAGTTGGTAGTTTGTGTGTTTGCATGTGTGTGGGGTGTAAGGGTTTTTGCATGAATGTACACCATGCTTTGTTTGTGGACTGTATAAATTTGTGGCTTTTGCATACGTTTTTTCTTATTAATTACGGGTGCCGGCCTAACACCCCCCGCCACACGCCCTTGCGGCGGCTTGCGGGGTATTAAGTAGATGTAGATGAATGAAATATTTCTTTCGAATATACACTTTCAGTAAAACAAGAGAGTTGATATCACAAAAATCTTAATCAAGTACTAAAGCAATTCGCTTGGAATAGAGAAGTGAACGATAGAGAAGCATTAGGAAAAAGAAGAGGGAATCAATGGAAAACCAGTGCAAAAGAAAAAAGATTGCAGTAGAAAAAGACGAATTAATGGGAAAACTAACGAAGAACGGGAGAGCGAAACAAGGCCGAAGCGACCGACTCCTCGGATACATTTTAAAACACTAGAGACTGACTACCTTACGGAGGAAAACAACGGAAAAGATACACGCCGAACTACAGCCTTGGAAGCGAACAAATTTGAAAGCATGATCAAGATTAGTAGATGGGGTGACAGTTTAGAGAGCTAAGCCAAACGAATCATGACAATATTTCCGCCAACGACAGCGAAGAATTACGACAAGATAAAGGAAATTCGCATTTTAAAAAATTAGAGAGAACCAAATACTATCTCTGAAGCATGAATGTAAAAGTTCTGCCAGCGAAGAAACCTTTAGAAAAACACGGTTAACAAACAACTTGTGTGGAAGAGCCTGGGGCACTCTTCAAAAGGCTGTGGTACGCAAGGAAGCGGATGAACGTTTGATACGAATACCATGAGAGATATCACGTTTATCAGAGAACAAGCGGAAATGTTAGCGGGGGTGATTATCGAATTCAAGACCATCTCACACCATCGAATATTTTTAACTTGAAAGCCTACTTTTTAAACGGTATTCAGGGAGCGAGGGTTCGCGGCAATGTTTTGCCACACGGGATAATCCTGTCAATGAATTAAACTTCCCTCATCTTAAAGTGATAACTACACAAGCGGCATTTCCATTTCGCCATATTCTTAAATCTCCCTCTCATTAGCCGGAGTGCCGTTGAAAAGCCCATGAACCCGCCCACTGCATCTTGTCTATCGCCACTCTCTCCCTCCGTCCACTTCCCCCTTTGCTCACGCACGTACGCACTTAACCGCGGTTCCTCGGCAGCCACTACAATCGTCTTCCATGAGTACCTTCGAGGAGGGAACATATGAAAAACGCCCTATGGCCTGCCACGATCGAAAAATCTTTTTCCCGAAGGACAAATCCCGAGTGTTAAAGGAAACCCGACTTGGAAAATCCACGCCCTAACCTCTTCACTTCTCCCACACCACACGCTGAAATTCAATTCCTCCCGCCTCTGCCTACTTCAGCTGTTTTACGTGATGTAATCTCCGATCCTCCTCCTCCTTCCTACTTCCCAGTCTCCTTCCTCAGCGATCCCTCGCCATAAATAATTCATTAAACAAATTGACGTTTTCACACATGTAATTACGGTGTTAATGGTCCGAATGTGGAGTCGCGAAATTTTTTTTCCGCGGCAGGGTTATCAGAATATTAATCCAATACCCCTCTTCGTTTATTCATTCCAATACATGCGATGTAAACATACATGTATGCATACATGTATTTATTCGATATAAACCTGTGGCCAGAGAACTGAGAGAAGACACGTATGAAGAGTGCAAAAGGATAGAATTACTTACTGGGGAAAAGGTACCTCCAGGAGTGCACAGATGTCGTGAAAATGATACTTTGGTCACTTAACATCGGCCTTCAAAGAGATACCCCAAGTCTGTATTCAACAGGTGTCGTCAGGTTTCGAAAAGTAAAACATTTGCACTTACAGAATTATCTGCATGTGTTCAAAGAGAGACGAATCTTGCTGATATAGTGTGAGTCAGATCAAGTAGTGCATTATAGCAACTGCGTGTTTTCTGTGTGATATGCCACAGAAACATTTAGAGCCGTAACTAACACCTACATCGAAATTCCTCTTAGCACTAATGTAGAATCTATAAAATATCCAGGCATCACTCGTGCCCAAGGTTGCACATGGGGCAAGCATATTAGACAGATATGAGGAGCAGCTAACCTAAACTTAGGTTTCTTCCAAAGAGTATTGGGACAATCCGCTGAGAAAGTGACAGAGCGATGTTATTTTCTCGCTTGTTAGATCTCACCTGAAATATGCAGCCAGTATCTTGGATCATCACGACACAGGTTTAATAAAAGAATTATATCACGTGCAGCGTAGGGCAGCCGAGAGTTGTGACGAAAGTGCATGAAAAAGACAGCATCTTGAAAAACGCGTTGAAATATTTTGGAAGGGATCCCCCCTCCAAAACAAATATTCACGTTTTAATTTAATTTAAACCTTGTGTGGATACAGCCCCTGCCACGCACCTTCCCAGTAGCTTGGATTAATATTATGTATGTGTAGATTGCATTTTGCTTTCGTTTAACTTATTTCATACTTGGTTGTTCTGTACAAAATTTGGACAACAAAGCTGAAATAACATCACAACTTCCAAGAACGGCAAATTGAGCCCAAGTCAATAAAACAATCGCACCAATGACGTTTGATCCTAAATAGAGCTTTAGTAACCCCTTTACGCTTGACGCCACAGGTTCGACAGGAAAATTGCTCACAACTCGATTCTTGAATCATCTTTCCACTTGACGAAATCAAGATGGTTCAACTGTCCGTAACATCTCTCATCGCTACAAATGGCTAACGATATTGGAAAGCTACAATATGAAAGTGAACTTTTCACAATGCGATGACCAGATGCCAGCGGGGGATGACGTTTCCCTCGCCCCGCTTACTCTCGCGGAAAATAAATTAGGGGGAGAAAAAAATTTGCACGAAAAAACAATAGGGGAGTGGGGAGGGGGGAATCTGGCATAGGGTGACCGGTAAAATGAGGGACGGCGCGGAAAATACTCGAGCGACCAATCGATTTCGGCGGCCAAATAAACAGCGGGGAATTCGACTTCTTTGATCAAATGAATTCCAGTTAATCAATCTTAAAACCCAGCGCGCCCGCACTTCATTAGCACCGACACACACACCAAACAAACCGAGCATCACAAACACCGACGGCGGGAGGAGAGAAGCGTGTAAATCAAAAACGTGATACGAAATGTGTTTCGATGATACTTCGGACACCCTTTTGACACAATGTCCGACCGCTCCGACGAAACAAATTTAGATCCCATCGAAAAGCCAAACAAGAGAGCTATCTCTCTCTCACTCACTCACTCTCTCTCACACACACACACACACGCGAATACTCCCACACTCACTCTGTCCCCGTCCCACGGCCGGATGAATCGTTTAAAACGGCTTCATTCATTCAGAAAATTCCTGGCGGTTTGCACTTGTTTTCCGTCCCGCCTGGGTCACCGTAGAGCCGCGGAAATTTCGGCAATCGGAAATAGCCGTAGGAATGTCTGTTTTGACGGAGGCGCTGAACACCTGGGGCACATGGATTCGACCGAAAGTGGGCGAATCACGAATGATCGAAGCACGATTAAGTTCTGGTTTGGATGCAAAACCTTTCACTTACCACAAGAGTTTATTTAACTAAAGTTACGAGGCAGCCACGAGTGACCTAGGGAAAATTTGGTGGTCTATTCTTGCAACACCGAAGAAACTCCATTAATCCTATCCATTTCACAAAACTGCATGCATCTAAATGTAAACCAGAAAGCAAAACTGGAATGATTTCTTTTTCAGGCGTCGTAACATTTAATCTAACAAAGAAAATATCCGGAAAGAAAGGTAAATAAAAATAAGGGAAAACGTATATCAGCGTATAAGAGGGTTTTTACAATTCATAATACAAAATAGGCATTTTACAAAATTATTTCATAAAAAATATTTGCAATTGTATCCATTCATTCTATGAAATATAGTCTCATTAGCAAATTATTCATAATTGACAGTGCTGAAAACTTTGCCAGTGAAATTTTATATCCAATTTGCTATACCTGAATTCAGAAAAAGCCCTTCACAGATACCACGGTTGATTTTAACCACAATTTTACAAAACTTCAGCCACATAGTTTAAAAAAATATTTATAAAGCCAAATAATCCTACACTCATTGAGATTTCCAGGAAATGTAAATTTGAACTGAACAAGTTATGAGTACTGTGTGTTGAAAATTTAAAATTGTGATGTCATAAATACGATTAAAAGTTTCCAGCAGCTAATCCTTGACAGCCGATCATTATCTCCGTACGCAATTTAGGGTCTTCAGATTTATTGCATCGTCGTTTGTGGAGAATAACTGTTGTCTTTAAATGAGAAAAACACAGTTTTCTGAACGGATAATCAATTCGAAGTTGTCATCATCTACGTAAGACAGCGCTTTGTTGCTACTAATCCCAGGCAACTGAAAAAATAATCCAAGTAAATAACAAAATCGAATATGAACTTCCGCTACATCATGAGTTTTACTACTCTCTGGAATCCCGCATTCTCTCCTCCGACCGAGTTTCTGAATGTGGATGAACACTTGTGCGAGAATTTCAAAAATGCACCAACAGTCGCAAAAAAAAATTAACGATTCTAACCCACAACACCCTGGAAGCAGCGGGTTGGATCCAGCATTCCAAGTGAATGGAGATCGCCCGAGCACAGTAGGTCCTCCACACGCCACAGCAAGAAAAATATATTTTGGTAGGGCCGCACATAGCCTTGACCTTTTAACAGACTCTGGTCAATTGTAGCGCTGGTGCGCCGGCCGGAAAGGAAGAAGGATGCTACTACGCCACGGGCTAAGCTCCCTTTGTGCGGATAATAGCTTCTCCATCACTAAAATGGACGCCAAGGATCGTCAAAAATTTCAATACTCATTACGCGTCGATTTGTCGTGGATCAGAAGCATCAGTATGGCCAAGTTTACAGAAAAAAGGACGAAAATCAAAGGCAGAATGAAACCCAGGAGGAGAGACAAAGAAACAAGATTTTTAAAACACCCGAAGACGCAAATGCTGCCTTTACTTCCATAATATATACGGACGAAAGAACTGATTGAGTAACAACTGCCACAGATTCACCGTGACCAAAGGAACGCGTTAGGGATGGGTTATTTTCAAAAGGCCAACCCTGAATGAAGTGTGGAAGAATATGATCCATACTTCACTTGCAAAGGAATGCCCACGGTTGTTATCTCTCTTACTGATACGAAAATTACCCACAGCCAAAGGGAACAATTGAAACATACAAGGGTATTCGAGACCGGCCGAGACAAACAACTGCTTGGGCGTAGACATTTCCAACGACACAAAGAATTCCGAGCAAGTCATGAGTCAATGGAGTTTACTATAATTTTCCCCCCAGGGTATGTATAGAACTCAGTTTTTTTCTGGTTCTGGACCCGACTGAGTGGTAAATAAACATCGCTACGAATCTTTTTTCCAAATTTCTAAATCATTTTATTCTAAATAGTGGGCATCCATTATATTTCAACTGGGATGAACAATGACCCAAATACTACAGCTTTTATACATTGGGAAAAATTCCCACTCTCACCTTCGTCTTCATCAGATAGTTCATTTGGAAAATCCTGAAGCTCTAAGAATCAACGTTTAAGCTAATTGTATACGATTATTCATTTTGAAGCGACCGGTAAATAAAATAAATCGAAATGTGTCCAAAAACTGAGGATAGAGTGATTTAAGCAACTTAAAATAAGCCACTACAGAGGAACTATACATCGATAAATAATACCATACACCTATTCGTCAACAGCAAAAATATTCCTCGGTCATCAATTTGGAAAGGTGACTGCAGTAGTTTCTTACGTGAAAATAGAAAGGAATGTAATGAAATAAGATGGTTCACCCTGAAGACGATGGCAGAGTCAGCCTTCGAAACGTCGGTGCACTTCATCAACCTGACCCGGTGGGAAACCTGAGAAAAATTCTTGAATACCATACGCCGGGAAAATCTGAGATCATTCAAATAAGATGGTATATGCTGTTTTAACGGACAAAAAAAACAAATATCTATTTCTATCTATTTCCTCCAAAACTGGTAAAATGTTATATTGAATCAATATCTGTCCCCAATTTCCATTAGGTAAAAAAGAATACATTCTTCAACCCGAGTACTTGTCAAAGTTTCTGCTAATAACAATCTCTACTAATTATAATATATTTCATTTAATTTCATGGTAACGCAATAAATTAAGGAAAGAAAATGGAGATAAACTACTGATTCGATAAGCTGATAAGTAAAATGTGTGAATACATACATAAGGCTTAAAGAATACTTAAAATTAACTATTTCGATATGAGTTGTGGTTTGAAGTTCTTTGTCAAATAATTTGTTGTATGAACCGTGATAAAAAACACGAAAAATAATGATGATTTGCAGCATCAAAGGAAAAATTAATGCAGCGCGGTAGAGACATCAATAGTTCCGTCAAATGGTGTAAATCACAGACGAAAGAATATCTGTAATGCCTACTAAAATCCGAATGAGACTACTGAGTAATTCAGAAAGACGTTATTTTTTCCATTAGCAGTGCCAAGTCCCTCCTAACGGAAGACGACTCGGTGATATTTTTGGCAAAGCAAGAACAGACCGAGAGAGAGAGTGTGCGATATGAATGTAGCTTCACCTGCGTTTCCAGTTTTTATTTCTTTTTTTTCGCCACTACTTTCGGGTTTACAGGCTTGGTTTCGGGCTGACGAACAGAGTAGAGATGCTAAAAAAATTAACAACACCGTCAACTCGTCTCTCTTCGAGGAGACTTGGCACTGCTAATGGAAATAATAAGTCCATCGTATTTTTTTCCTTCCTCCCTTGAATAAAACGTTGGTATTTTTGGGCAGGCCCTGCAATTAAGGGCGCGGAATTAAAATTGGAGTATGAAGGGGGAGGCTTTGAGGGTGTGAGGACGGCTGTCGCTTTAGGGAGAACTGGTGAATGGGGTGAGGTTTCGGAACGAGACGAGGGAAAGGCGGGGAAGGAGGAGGGTTTGAGGAGGAAAGAGAGAGAGAGGGGGTCCACGCGAGCCCCGGCGATTCGTTCCGTCTCATTCACATCTTTTACATCCATCCACCACGCCTTCCAACTGTTAACCCTCACTCCCTCCCTCTTTCCCACTGCCTTTCGGGATCCCACCCTCCAATCTTTCCCACCGCCCCTCCCTCAACCACCCCCTACCTCAAACAACCCCACCCCACCTCTTCCTCCCCTTGCCCACCCCGGCCGAACCCCAAAAAACAGTCTTTAACACGGATCTTCGCTCTGCGTCCTTCCTTCCGTTTTGCCCTCCGCCTTTCATAGCAGTCCTGCTGGTAATGTCTGTGGCGGTTTAAAACAGAAGGAAGGGAAAGGTGGCCAAGAAGCTGCGAACATCAGGAGCGTGAACGCCGCCGTTTTGGACCTCACAGTTTGCCGAACGGGGTCAACCGGGTCCCTGGTTATAAGGTTATGCTGTCGGCTCCCATTTCTCTTTGCTTCGACTCGGTGACAAGGGCGGGGTTGGACGAAAGGGCGAGGACGGATGGAAGAAGAAAAAGAGGCTGACTCGAGGAGTGTGGTCTGGGGCTCTTTGCAACCTATTCGAGCGAGAATTAAAACACAGTAGTGCAGGGCAGACTATGGTGAAGCAATAGTTAATAACGCATGAAAATGTACATTACCCCACAAGCTAGAAGACGAATAAGTCATACATTTAGATGATGATCGGGGTAATCCTTTTATAAAGTTTTGAATTCGAGAAAAAATTCAACAACACATTGGGGAATAGAATTATTTGACTAGCTCTTTAACCATGACTGCATAGATTCGTCATCCTTTGGTCACCACCCAAAATACTCAATGTATGGTGTTTTCCCGAGTCTCGTATATGTATGTAGTGAAAGTGCAACGGAGGCGTATTAAGGTGTGTCTGGCAGAGGGTCTTAAATACCAAGATTGCATTACAATTTCGTATATCACAAAATATATGTATAATTTACAAAACCTGAAACATCTTTAAGCTGCATTTTCTTTTCTTTTTATTCTTGCGTGTATGTGTTAGTTTTGAATGCGGTTTTTCTTTTTTTTCTTTTTTCCTTTTTTTTTGGGTGGTGACCAAACACCCCCCGCCACACGCCCTTGCGGCAGCTTGCAGGGTATTATGTAGATGTAGATGAAGCTAATATAACTCTCGTGGTACATATTGTAATTAAAGCTCACAGGTTACTACAAAACATTTTGTGAATAGCGGAAACTTATGTGATAGAATTTGAAAACAGTCACAGACGACCGAGAATATAAAATGGGAACACGAAAGGCTAAAAATAAAAGGTACTGCGCATAAATACAGAACTTTGCCAAGCACAGAATGAATGGAAATACTGAAATCAGAATGTATGCATAGGTCTATCCACTATGGGGCGCTTTCTTTACTTTAAAGAAGCGCAAACGAGTTTTCATGGATCCGATTTTTCCTTGCCCACTGAGGAAATCGGAACGTAGATCCCCAAGTGGGCTCCGATGCCGAAAAGTTAAATATATTTCATTTGCTTTTATATCCATTGATCTCTGAACAGCATTCTTCTGAAAAATATTCTTTCGGATTTCCGTGCCACTGTCCCGCCGATTTTCTTAAAAAAGATACATTTTAGAACATCTTAATTTTTACTGATACTGATTTTGCGTGTGATATAGTATACTGCTGAATGCTGTTATTCAATAAATGTCAGAACTCAAGACATTCGGCGCACGGATCCTCACCCCCTTATTTTCCCCGTGCTCTCTCACCGGCACACGCCGTTTCGGCGTGACAACGCAAAATCGGACGCAGTAAAAACGAAACTAAAGGGAACTAAATGCCATGTTGTACACTTGCGTTGGGTATTACCTTTGAGCCAAAAGGACAAATAAGGGGGGGGGGGCGGAGAGAAACCCTTAGACAAATTTTGAGCGTCCACTGGAGGAGGTAACCAACGCTCTCAGGGAAGAGGATTTGGACGCAGAGGAGGAGGAAGGTCTTCGTCCAGCAATGAGCAAACTCTTGACGTCGCGGTTGAGCAAACAAACCGATCCGCCCGGGTTTTTCACACGCCAAACAAAGCCACGGACCGAGCATCGACCAATACACAGCGTCCGAAAGGCAAACAAGACTACCACATTTTGAGCTGGTGGAAATCGCAGTCAAACATTTCCGTGCGAGGGTCCAAAAATGCGAACGGGGGCCGGAGGGGAGGGATGTAGATTATAACAACCCACACCAACACCCTCCTTCTTCGAAGCAACTCACATAGCCACTTTCGAATCTCCCGTCGAGACAGGCCGGAGTCCAAAATTAGCATTATGAAAATACAGGTGTGCTTTCAGGGAAAGGAGAGCCGCGAAGAACAGGGGTCGGGAGGAACTTGTGTAATACTGGATTTCTTTCGAAGAGGTCTTCACGGGCTATCGTCGCAGAGGCAAGTGATGCTGTTGGATAGTAAATCCCATATTCAAAGCGCCGACCGAAATAATATAGTATTTATTTGATGAGAACATAATTATGATTTATTTTGTTTAGGGGGATATATTGTTTCATTCAAGACAGATTGGGAAGCCAGGTTTTCCAAGAGCTAAGTGCAACTAGTACGACCTAAGTATTCGTCATCATCGTCTCTTTTTCGGTATTCAAGCAATGCATCACGTCCATCACAAAACAGGCTGGGAAAAGTTTTTAGCTTTGACTGTGAAATTTAATATTTTGCAAACATCAGCGTTTCCCTACATTAAAATCTTCGTGAAATTAAATTTCAGACAATAAATTTTCATTTATGTTATTCAGGGAAATTGTTTCACAAGAATCTCTATGGTAGGTAATTTATTCATGAAATTTACCAACATCATGATTCTTAAAATGAGGGTCGCGGTGGCCCAGTGGGTAAGGCGTTGGTCTACTGACCAGAGGGTCCCGGGTTCGATTCCCGGGCGAGTCACCCTGGACATCTGTAGCTCCACCCAAGCTAGTTGATTTTTCGGGTACCAGATCTTACTGGAAACCATAACCGGCACAGGGAAAGGAACTGGCCTCCCTACCCTGAAGTGTGAATATTCACACGCCGTCGGGCTTGGTACATGGGTGAGCTCTACCATCACCTACTAAACCGACCTTCGGGTTGATTACTGTGTTTATGGTTTCTTAAAAATCACCACAAATATAAAAAATAAATGGGAGAGATATCCCAGTACAAAAAGATATAAATATTCGTTGTTTCTTCGGACAATTAAAAATCATAATAGTAAAAAATCAAAGACATTGTAAAAATAGTAATAAACAAATTATTTGTGACAACAAGATAAAGCATGTCTAATGCGTTCGTTGGTGCATGTGCTTGTGTCAATTAGTTGCTTGTATGTAGTTGTATATGTATGTATTTACATAGGTGTAAGTTGAAATAAATTTTACATGGCATACATATACGTCTGTGTGGGTATGCATTAGCATGCTCTTTATTTCTTATTGAATGCAATTTCACTCTATTTCACAGGTGGTGTCGTAACACCCCCTGTCAAACGTCCTTGCAGGATGTTGTGTAGATGAGAAAATTTCAGGGCACCGAATCAGTTTGGTCGGCATAGATATTTGTTTCTCTGATCGACACACGTTTATATTTCAGCATGTTCAGGCGCAAATAACATTCGCTCAGTGTTTTGTTCACGCCGCACGATCCACGAAAGATGCCCAACACGTATCTTGCCCACGTATGGTGAGTTTCCTCAGTTTATTTTTGCAAATATCTCAAGTGAATGAATAGGGTAAACTACCGAGCGACGAATATTTTCGTGAAAGTTGTCATCCCACCAAGAAGACGAGCCCAGATAATCCTCGGGAGAGTGTGAGTAGGTTGACGGCTTTCGCCAAGAAGCGGAAAGCGCGGGAAGGACGTCTTTGACTTTCCGCTTCAACGAAGGCGCGCCCCTGTGGGAAAGGAGGAGAAGCTGGGCAGTGAAGACTGGAACGGGTCTCGCAAAGTCGACGGGACCGGAAACTAGGCTGCTAATTAGCACGCACATTAGGATTAGGATGAGCTCTTGAGTGACCACTGGGCGAGGAAGAAGGCTGAGGGGCAGCAAGTGGAGAACGAATGGGAAAGGATGTGTGCTTGGTTCACGAATTTCTGAGAGAGGGCTTCTTCATGATGACACTTCAACATGATGGTAAATATTACAACATAAGAAGCCTACTAACCTGCAGGAGAGAATAAAAAGTAAACCTTAGCTGGTATATAAAATTCTAAAACTCGAAGATGCAGGGCACATGTACATCTACATAACACCCCACCAGCCGCCGCAAGGGCTTGCGGAAAAGGACGTTGGGCCACCACCCGTAAAATAGAATACAGAAACATAGATACTCCGCTTGTATGCAGAGGGTCATCCATGGCTCAGCCCCCGCCACACGCGGACGCCCTTGCGGTGGCGGGGTATTATGTGCATGTAATGTACACAACAAATCGAGTTGGATAGTAGGTGGTTACAGCATGGAGAAAAGCGATTGAACCGCAATAAATTTTGTGAAATTTTCTAAGTTTTTCATATTCCTCAAGATGAGATACCAAAAAGTTGAGCCATAGATACCGTTGAATTAAATACCACAACTTTTGAATCCTGATGTTTTGTAAATTTGTGGCTTTCGCATGCGGTTTTTTCCTTTTTCTTAATTACGGGTGGTACCCTAACAACCCCCGCCACACGCCCTTGCGGGGCATTAAGTAGATGTAGATACCTATCAGTCACCATTTCATAGAATTTACCCAGAGAAGTCTAATCCCTCTGAGCAATACTCGAGTACGTAATTAATGGGAGCCGAGATAGCCCGTCCTCACTTTTTTATTCGTATTCTATCTTTTAAGGTAGTTAAGGGTGGTCCGAGCCTACACAATTGTACAATACTACAACCCCACCTGGTGCAACCCCTCCCACGAACTTTTTTGGTGAATCGTAGGGTAGTTGTGTCCATTTAGATTACATAAGTCATTCGCATATATTTTATAGCCATTACGGAGTTTCCCACTTCTTTAAGCCTTAATACTTCACTGCAGTGCATTTATAAATATATAATCGCAATTCATATTCAGACTAATCAACAGAGAAAAGCAGCAGCTATTTGTTCTACTTCTGGGATACACTTTGAGAAACTTAGTTCGTTTTGTAAGAAGCAATGGGTCGAGGTGTGACAACTTGAAAACACGTGAAGAAAGTTTTTGGGAATAACTTCCAAATTCAACCAGTTGTTACTATCGTAATCAAGGAAAAACTGTTAACTAATCAGTGTCGGATCGGTCCCCATGGATACGAATCGCGTGGCTTCGTGCCCGAGAGTCGACACCAATTCTCACCAAGACGTCGACTACAAAAGCATGAAGAGTTCGGTTTGGCTTTGGACCAAGGACAAGATGCCGGAAAAGATTTCTATCACCAAGCCTATTCAAATGCTTTTCAAAGTGATTATCAATGAGCGTATTATGAGTTTTAGCACCATCTAGCTTTACGGAGAGCTGATTGAAACTGATTTAGTAGCAGTAGGGTCATGAAAAGGCGTTGGATTTTGCTAAATTCCCCCAGGTATTCTTAAACTGCACCGTAGATCTTTATTACAAAGAGAATTGCTTCTCTACATCTAAAAAATACTCAGCAGGCTATCAGGAGATTTTTAGGATGATCTTATTTTAAGATTACTTAAAGGGAAATATTTAATAATTACTGAGAACAAACGAACATTTGCGATTCGAGGTACAAACATAACGTCTTTTTTGGATGAATGTTGGTTGAATTGAATTGAAATTTGTGATTTCAACAATAAGAACAGCATCTACATAGTAACCGGTACGGTGTGGAATAACGGTATTACACATCGAGAATGAAACATCAAAATTAAATTAAAATTCTGAGCGCAAATATATCAAAACGGTAGAATAATTTTAACAACAGTAGCATAATTTGGGACAAACTCTTGACGATGATTTAAATTTTCTTCCAACACAAAAACACTTAAATCGTTCATAGCCTCGGAGTTCAGCAAACAGAATAATAGTAACTCGACTCTAGCCAAATGACAAGGAGACATAAGGGAGAGGTCACGCAGATCCCCTGCAACCCGAAGAGACGTAGGATCCAACCGACGAAAAGTTGGCAGGCTTCTTTTTGCTCAACATCCTCTGGCCAAGAGTGGGGATTGGAAGGGAGGTTGGGGGGGTGAAGAGGGTGGGGTAAGAAACTGGGGGTGTAGAGGGGACTGACCGTGACTCGGAACGCCCACCCCCGTCCATTCTCGGTTGTGTCTACCCCTCATTCCGCTTGCAACGGGCACACTGGGACTACAACCACCATCACCTCCTCCCCGGAAACCAAAAGAGGGCCCCATCCTTCGACAAAAATCACTCCTTGCCCTCTTCTCTCACACCGCCCCCGTTCATCCCGCCGCCCTCCACCAATGCCCAAACTGCCCTTAAACCACTTTCACACTGGACTCCCACCAGCGCACCTCAACGGGATGGGAATGGAAGAAGAGGGGGTGTCTTCTTTTCCGAGAACACATGCGGGGATGAGACCGCGGGACCGTGAGGGCCCGGGCGGTTAGGACAGACCAGGGTGTAGGAAAAGGGGGAGGAGAAGGAAAGTTACCACCCTCCCACTCCTCGTTTTTTCCGCCGGGTTTTGTTCCAGGAAAACGGAGTGGTGGGTATTTTGTCCTAATGGCGGAAATGTGTGCGTTTGTGGGAGGTTCGCTGGAATAGAGAGGGGCTGGGATAGCGCAGAAGCATTTCTCGCAGGGCGTTGTTCCGTTGGTTCTGTTTGTCGCTTTCTCGGGAGAGCCCACCCATGACCCCGCCGAGGACCACCGCGTACTTTGTCACACGAAGAACGAGAAATAATCTGTACTTTCATAGTTTAATTTAGTTCGCGTGAGATGAATACATAAATCTATCTAAATAGCGTCAATTCAGACAAATCTCACCGAAAACGAAAAAAAGTTAGCAAAAAAAGTGCAAAAATGGCTTCATCAATAATGCAAAAAAAGACAAAATACTGAACTACGCAATTCGTTGTTCATCGTATTATGAGACGAGCAAATGAGAACATTCATGAACTCGTACACCAAAAACAAATAAACATTTTTATTTTGCACAAAATTGAACAATCCATTTTTATTCAATCCATACATTTATCAGTAATAAAATCTGGAACACTGATTCGACTGACGTCCATGCAAACAAATTTGAAAGGGAAACCTTCCAAAGATTAATCAGACGGCTCCATCAAACATCTACGTAATTAGTGCTATAGCCATACTCAGAGCGGTTTTCGAACCGTTATATGACGTCTGAGAAAAGGAGATATTTGACTTTACTGTATTTTAGGGTTGTAACACGATGGCAAACGAAGGTAAAAATCGAGGGTTATAAGCAAAATTAACCACCGAAGACACACGGGAAGGAACACCTTATTCCCACCGGCTTTATTAAACAGCAACATAAATTCCCGCCCCAGCCTTCCAGCACATCTACGCGTATTCCCCAACCCCTACTGTCTTGGGCTTCCTCCTGGACCTCGAGAGGAAGGGCCCATTACTATTCCTCTGCGAACGAGAATTGAGATGAGGGTACGGGAGGACTTTGGGGAGGGAGAGGCGAAAACGTAATGGTAGTGGAGAGAGGGGGAATGGGGCCTGAGTGGATGGGTGTGGGGAGGAGGCGGAGGGAGGACGGGGTGAGTCAATGCCTTTTTGATTTGAGATACGGCCCGAGGATGGCGGGGAGGGGAGGGGGTTGGGAAAAACCGGTTCGCCCCGGTTTATCATTCCAATTACGTATTGACGGCCCTTGGTTGGAGGGGATGGCGGTATTGCTGGAGAGCGGGTGTAAAGCTGAGCTGGCGAGGGATCAGAACTCCATTTGAAGTGTGATTGAACAGAGAGGCACGTGGTTTTTCGCGGGTTGAAATATCTCTTTCCCTATTCAATGACGCTCACTTTATTGAGTGTATATATTTTTGACGTGCAGAATTCTATTCACCCCGGGAAAATTGGTAGAGTACTTCTAGTAATTAATGATTGCACTTATAACAATAATTGATTCTCTACATTAATGTCATGCGAGTCACCGTTTCTCGTGTTTTCACATCAGATTCGCTGAACCAGTTAGTACTAACGCCCACAAAAGGAAATAATATACAAAATCTATTAGCAACAAATTCGTACGAAAACGTCCTAAATGCAAGCAACACTTGAAGGACTTGGTGACCACAGGTTAGTGCAAGTTAAATTCAATATGATTACTAAGAAAAATAAGAAACCCAAGTGAAGATTTTCTTGTTTGACCGGGCCGATTACGACGGATTATGCGATTTTTTCCTTTCTAAATTACGGGTGGTGCCCTTACATCCCCCGCCACACGCCCTTGCGGGGTATTGAGCAGATTTAGATTAAGATGTGAGCTGTAACAGTCTTACGGTTTATTCAAGGAAAGTAGTAGTAACAGAGACAGTGAGAGTTTGTGGCGAGATTTCTCAAAATCACGCGGTCTGCGATTGACAAATACATATCTAATAAATTGATAGGTGGCAGGACGGAACCTACAATAGATGATACTCGTACAATGCGGAAGTGTGTAAAGCCCTAAAACATCAAAGAGCGTGGCATTCAAAAATGAGGAGGGTCTCCGGCGAAAACAATATTAAATTTTAAGCAAATTTCTAGATTTCAAAGAAGCCGTTCGACATATTTCCTCATAGGAAGTTGCTCCAATAGTTGGGAAGCTACGGAATGGATAATTGCGTAAAAGGCTGAATAGGTCACTTGTAAGTCCGCGAGCAAAGGCTCGTAATAAATGGAGTATCATCCGACGCAGAAAGAGTCCAATCAGGTGTCCCATAAAGAAAGTGTAATTATTCCGCTTTTGTTTGTTTTATACATTATTGAAATCGGTTCTCAGTTTTTCAGTATACTTTGTATATTTGCTGACGATGCTGTGATATGTGGGGGTATATCCAGTCATGAAGATAGGCAATCATGATCCAACGACCTTAATACAATCCAAAAGAGACCCGAGACATGGGAGCTAGTATTAAGTTCGAATAAATGTGTTCTAATGGATTTTTGGAGGAAGAGTATTTCACCGGAAACACACCGTACAGGAAACCAACATAACAAACGTAGAATCGGTTAACTATTTTGGTGTTACGATAACTAAGGACATGTGCTGAGGAAAACACATTTGTGAAATATGCGTAAGAGCAAATAAAAGTTAGGTATCATAAAAACGTTACTTGGGATATGTAATGAGAGGGGTAAGCGAGCTTTGCTATTTCACGTTAGTTAGGCTCACTCTAGAGTATGCTCACGAGGTAGGCTTAGTGCTGGAACTAACGTGAGTGCAACGTAGATCAGCTATTTCTTTGTGGAAGAACTAGCTGATCGTGGTTGTGTCACGACATAATTGGAAGAATTAGGACGAGAACTATTAGTTGACCGGAGGGTTGAAGAAAAATTTTAATTTATTGCGTACATTTGAGGAAGGATTACGATCTTAAAATCATCGAAATTACAACAGAGTTACAATTAATTACAGCCTACGTGATTATTAACCAAGTAGTCTGCAACGAGAGACTTCACAAGTAATACGCCCTAACGACGCAACGGCTTGCGGGATATTGCGAAGGTGCAGATGTACTCACACAAACATTTACTTTTTTTCTCTAACTAGATTTTGTTCATGATCTTATCTCAATTATAAACGCGTTTTAATAAGAACATCAACCTACGTGTCGAGATAATTTAATAATTTTCGCGATATAAGCTATTAATTATTTATCTGATAGAAGGCTTCAGTGCGCTAGCCCACCGCAGAGGAAACCTAAGACAAAATTTAAAAAGTTAAGGTTATACGCTTGAACCTCATTTCGAGACAACTTTCACAGAAGTTAACAACAGTATTTAAATAACCCAAAACACCATAAAACGACCACGGCTACCATACTGACAGAGAAACGCATTCCAGTCATCTCATACAGATTACGACTCCTATGTCCCAACATTTACGATTCTGTCCAAGCTCGACATTCTTAAATGCCGACATTCTTTTTCCTTTCCCATCACATGGGACGAAAAAATATAACCATGAAACGCCAAAAAAAATGTTTGAGGACTTTTGTCGGAGTCTTTTAAATGAGTCAAAGACGATAGATTATTTCCGCTTGGCAAGACACATGAGCGAAAATGTCAAATCTTTTCGGAGAATTCGATCGACTGGGCTCGATGAATCACTACATTCTGGTGTCGTATCTCAAATTATTGAGGTCGTCCCATGAAAACCGAGAATTTATTTTCTACACGGCGAATCATACATATGTTTATATACTATATTCACATCAAAATTAAAGAATCTCTTACCATAAGAAGTAACCCGTGGTGATATATTTTACATTTATTTCTACATTCCAATGGCACTAGGCCATTAAATTGTACTCAGAAATGACAAAATGAAAGGAAAGCCACTGAAGGCCACAAGGTAAAGCGTAGAAGAGTCAAATATTTCGACCAAAAGATAAAGTCGAGTGAGCGAATAGGAGTTTAAAAAAACATGAGGTAGAGACCACAAAACTCTGGATTGAAAAGAAACTAAACGAGCCGGGAATTAATTCCTGAACCGAACACTGGCCGAAAAAATAATGGACCATCAAAGAGACAAGTCGAAAAATCATATATTATAAAGTCTGTAGAAAAGGATAGCCTGAGTCACTCCATGCCATAAAAAATAACAATGAATAGCAGAACCCCCTCACCCCCTTTTGCGCATACCTACCTACCTCATCTCACTTAAATCTCCCCTTCCGTCAAACCGCCAAAATTTCTCCTCTCCTTGTTCCCCATCATTCCACCCTTTAATTCTTCTAGAAGGCTCTTCCCTTATTTTCTCCCTTGTTCCCATCTCCCAGCCGCGTAACCTTTGCCCTTCCGCTTCGGTACGTATTGGTAGGCTCCACGTATTGGTAGGGTCCAGAGTACTGGCTGGTATATAATGCTTGTCAAGCCAAGACCCAACGACTTCCTGGGTGCTTCTCTTCCGGGAATTTGGCAAAGAGAACCGTTTCAAGTAAAGAGTTCTTTCCACCAGAGTAATAAAATGACGAAGCAACGATATTGCTTTTCCATCCAATATTTTTTTCAAATCAGTAAAATAAAGATGAAACTGGAGAGTTACTCTATTTCTAACTGCGATGTTTACGGCTCCCGTAGTCTTGAGTTTGGCGAATTAAGACATCAGCTGAAGTGAACCTAATTGGGTAGCTTGAAGATTGATTCTGAGTTAATAAAAAAATCTCTCAAAACTGAAGTCTCTTGTCATAACTGATTTCTCTTGAAGCGGAACTATTTTGATTTAGTTACTGTTTTTAAAGATGGCACACCTGTAATATGTACAGTAGATATAATAGTCCAGGGGTAGAGCGTGGCGATGCCTCTCTCATGAAACGTGATAACACATTAATTTCACATTTCCAATGATCCCTTTAACTATGCGTTCTAACAGGCTGAAACACTTTTTTTTCGGTTTCGAATGAACGGCAGGAACATTTGTTTAAACGAGCATCTCTAAACTATTACCATGCACTCGAAACCAACTTCTATTTCCGTCCCTCTATTTCACACCCCCACTCTTTTCCACAGAGTCTGTCTCTCCCCCCCCTCATTTCCTATCTCTCCCGACTCCTCCACCAACACTCCTTCCCTCCAAAACTCCTCCCTTCTCCCGCGTCTAAGACAACAAACACTCCTTCGGCTCCTCCAACACGAACGTCCGCAGATAACGCGGGGCAGCTAAAGGAGAGACAGCGACATCGACACGAAATTTATGGCGCCCACTTACCCGGCATTCGCATCCCTCCGCGGGATTGGAAACGTGTCAAGAGCTCTTAAAAACATTTGTAAGACGCGCCCGGAAGACTTGTCTACCGTGCGGAGATGAAAGCATTTTCGCCTGGCGGTCGCGAGCCGGGCGGGACGGATTATTTTTTTCCCCCTTTTTCTTTTACGTCCCCTGTTTCATCGGGGTCCACCACGGAGGCGCGTGCCGATTGGAGGAGGCGACCCTTCCGCGGCGGCCGGTCGCGGGACGCCGTCGCCCCATGGATGGGACTGAATGACGACGCTTCGAGCGCATTCCGATTCCATTGACTTGAGGCTGCTCAAGAGGTCCACACGGCTCACTCGACGTTGCTCGGGGTGGGGGCCAAGAGAGATGCGTCAACGAGGGTCTCGGTGGTTACCTAAGCGTCTGGGCGAGATAAAACTGCCGGCAGAGCGTGTAGCTCGTAAGAAGTGGTGACGCTGAACTACGACTATCGACGGCACCATCACAGTACAGTGAGGAGGGCTAAACCCATGGCGGGCGCTGATAATTAACTGGGCAAGTCACCGACGCGATTACTCCACGGAGAAACTGAATGTGTTAAAATTAGAATCTGAAACGACTCGGCTGGATGAAATAAACTCACTATACCTATTACTGCAGATAGTAGTCATAGAAATTATTTCGTGTGGAATAATTACAGCTCTTTTACCAATTCTACAGTTTTGTGCGGTAACCGAAAATGGTTTTTAGGCCCACTGGCACAATAGTATTCGGTAAAATCAACCTGGGTTTCAACAGATTAACGTTAACATCAACTTCTACTATTTTACATAAAACTGCATAAGTGATATTATAGTTCATTAGAAATAAGATTTTCAATCGTATCGTACTAATAATGACGCTTTCTGTTTTTGCTTGCAACTTGCAACAAATAATTGGTAACTGCAAATATTAAAACCTGTTCATCGTTACGTTTACTGCTTGATATTTTAACCTTTTAATGAGAATTTACCAGGTGAGGTTCTTATGCTATAAATTTCAACATTTACTATGGCAATGGAGAGAAAACCGACACGACATCTCGGGGTGACTCCTTCCGACGGTCCAACCTCTACCATTTATTTAATTTATTTATTTATTTAGCATTAGTCCGAAAACAACACTTCTTGCCCTTTACAGTGAACTATTAATGCTAATAACAATGGACACAAATTCAAATCCAAGCCCTGGGTAGAGAAAAACCCACCCAGGCGGGAATCGAACCCGCGCCCCGCGTTAGTAGACGAGGACGATACCCCTTCGCCACCGGGAATACGATTATCTGACGACAGAAATGACTGGAAAACCAGAGATGACACATGGCTTCTTCACTGGACTCAATGCATAACTTCACTTCATAAGGATTGTCAATATGTGATCTTCACCCCAATATCCCAAAACCAATCTTCAACATGAAACCGAAGAATTCGTACTTAGGGCGAGGTGCGAATGCTAGTACGAAAAGGGATTAATATGTTAATCAGAATGCACTTAATCGAAAAACGTCAATTTGATTGAATCATAACGATCCATCCGGGCGGCGGTTTACTGCATATTAAGTTTTCGTAATGTCACCTACCAGAACCTTACCATGCTATGAAAATATACTGCAAGAATTACAGCTTAAATCAGATGCTATGCTACATATCTCGCAACAGATTAAGAAGGATAAGAAGTAATCGACCGACAAGGTACAGCAGTGCACCTTAACGCAAGAGAACGTTATTTGACCATTCGATCTTAACTTGAGATAATGAAGGATATACGCAATTTGCCTTAAACTCAACAGCTTTGAAAGGTAGGGTCAGATGGAAGCTGTTCTTACGCCCTTCAATGATTTAATCAAGGCAGAAACAATATTTCACTACAAACTGATTTATGAGTGAAACCTTCGTATGCATTCAGCGAACGTCACGGCCGAATACAAAGTCTCCTACATTTATCGCCAGGCTTTCTTGCTGAAACCTATTTATTTGACATAGTTTATTTTGATAGGTTTATTGCCACGGGACCTCAACTCCATAGGGGAAATATAGCACTCGAGTGTTCCCAGCTACCACGCTCTGAGCCGCTTTGAAAGCTGGACGCACTTTACGCGGAACTTGTATTGGAAAAGGAAGGCGCCATTTCGACACACATTAGATCACCGACATAAATGATTTATTCACTTAAAGAAAAGTTATTGAACCGAGTTCATTAATGTAAACCGATGAGCCATCTAAATTAATACGAGAACCAGGGGGAAGAGGCATGATTCAATTCAATTACATCGATCCATCGGCGGGAAGAAGCTTTCGAGTCAAGGACTAAGGGACACGTAGGCAAGGCGGGATGAAGCAAACGCCTTTGCGGGAAAGATAAGAGAGAAATAAACAATATCCGACGTTTTTGATTAACAGCTGCAATCTATATCGCAATACTAGCCATAGCCGGCAAGTGACTATCAGCGGTCGCCGCCAGTAAAAGGTCGCCACCTTTCACAAGCAAGCTAGAGACAGAGACTAAGCAGTCTTTTAAATCAAGGATGAAAAGAATGAGTACGATTAGTAGCACAAGTGTTGAGTTGGCCAAGGGGAGCTCTGGAGCATGGATAGAGAATTTTTTCAGGAGAATATCGTCGAAAAGTCAATTCGAATATAATTGCAATTACAATTATTCCAAAAGTTACTGGATTTTAAAGTCCTAACAACAAATTCTCAATACTGAAGACATTTCGATTTCACCGTCGACAAACTTTATCAGACATGAGGCCACATCGGCTGCCTGGCAATAGTGAATCGTGCGGAGAATATTTCGCAAAAAACTTCGTCGCATTTCTCTGAGGATGAACATTAAACAGGCCACTGAATTTTTTGGTCATGCAAAACGTAAAAACAGCCACGCAAGCATGGAAGAGTGCAAATCAAATCCGCGCAATTCTGGTTGATTTTTATATTTTTCATTCGGAAGAACGTAACACCGAAATTAACACGAATATGGTGGTTTTCGAATTTCAGCATAAAAAATTCGATAGTCTTCAACTCCGACGAATGTAAGGCATCGGGAGCGCAACGCGCACCTGTACAATAGTTTGAAGTTTTGGCTCCGGGCGTACCAACTCACGCGAGGAGGATAGTCCCTCTACATCTCCCATGAAGAATCCCCCCCACTCCCATCTCCCGGGGAAAAAAAACGAAAAAAACAGGACTCGCGGCACGCACGGAAAACAAACGAATCGCGAAAAAAGGGACAGGCTTCCGCGGATCCGTTCCGTTGGGGAACACTTGAGAATCGGCGTCGCTTGTCGCAGTTAATCAAAGGCCGCGGAGTTGGCGACTTCTTATGGGAGTATGACGGAGCGCGATGGGGTTGGGGAGTCCATTGAGGGAAACTGCAGGGGGAGGAGGGAGCGTAGCGTAGGGAGGAGATGGGGGTCCGTCCTCACTGGTGCGGGCGTGGGGGGTGGGAATAGGTGGGCGGGATTGGGGGAAAGGGGCTCCATTTAGCAAGACGGATGGGGAAGGAGGGGCCAGGGCAGGAGGCGTAATGCACGCGGAGCCAAGGCTCCGGGGCAGGCGAGGATTAATGGAGGGCGTGGGGGCTCCGGGACAACGACTCGGCCCGTCATAAACACGAGGCAGGGCGACAAAAGCGAGGCGTAAATTGATGTCCACCATCTAAGACGGCTGATTTCTGATTCAAAGGCGAATCTCTCTTCGGAGACGGTAGGAAGGAGGGGACAGGAGTGTGGAGGGGAAAGAGGCATGGGCGGATTTTTCGGAGTGGTCGCGTGGGAGGTGGTGTCATCTTTTGTCACCGGGCAACGAGGGGTGAATGTTGATTCCGTGGGTGACAGGCGTCGCGAGGACAACGGGATAGCTCCGACGATAAAATAGCGCACTCGCGAGGGACTCTGTTAGTAATAAAGGCCGGCCTGCGGGTGGGAGAGGGGGGAACGGATCACTCCAGCCTCCATTGGAGAACAAAGACAAAAAAATGAAAAACCATCGGGAGTACCAAAAAATCTGACCAAATTTGTTACCCTCCTATTCCATCATAAAAAAAATTCTTTTTACCTTCCGTTGGGTGTTAATATTACTATCAAATATCTCACTCAAAGCCAACAGTTTGAATAAAATTTCGTTTAAAAATTCCTTAGCCTTGTTAATATGAGACAAATAACATGTTACCATGAAGTGGATCTTCGAATGTAATTCTCTATGCCTCTTTAATGAATAAATTAACCAAATACTAACTAAAAATAGAAATAGAGAGGATATTTGTTAATGTCTTCCATTTTTTATTAACATCCTTGATCCTTTTATGAATGAAACCCTTGCTTTTGCTTAAAAATTATTTTTTTACTGGAATATTTTGGCTAATAATAAGATTTTTGTTCCCATTCCGTTCCCCAATATTTTTGGATAGCTGATTAAGGGATATGTTTCAGAATTATATTTTGATGTGTCGAGTCTACAAACATGATACCGAAGACTTGTATACCACTTTAATTACAAAAAAAGGAAGTTATTGTAAATGGAGTATTCAAAATTATCTGTACAAATAAGAAGGTGATGAACGAAAAAGCTAATTAAGTCGGCATATAGAAGAAATCATGAGAAAAAAATAAGAGATAAATAAATATTCTGATTCGCTATCACATAATAACACAAACAGAAAAAAGGGTGACTTTACATTATTACCATAACGAAAATTTTAAGACTTATCTGCAACCATAATAAAAAAAACATGAAACGACTGATCTCTCTGCGCGGTACTTTCGTTCCAAAATCAGTTTAATCACATTAGTGTGATGCTCTCTTTAATAATCAGAAAGGTAATTTAACGCAGGAGTAATTAGGGATGTAAAAACAGGATAAAGGTAAAACACTGAAAAGAGCAATCAATGAATGTGCCCTAATTACTACTCTTTTACCAGGCTAGCTTTAAAAAAATGAGCCAAGCATCGCAACAGGAATACCTCTAAATTCCTTTATATTCGCTGCTCCCTTCTCCCGCCCTCTAAACCTCAGTAATCAGGCTTACAAAACCTTCATTCCATTCATCTCACTGGCTGATAAACTGGTTCCTGGCTTCGATTCTCGGGCTCATAAATGTGGAACTTTACGTCTCAGGGTTAAATTAGCAACAATTATTACATCCATGGCAAAGGTGACGAAGCAAGTAAGATAAGTAGTAATGGTAAATATTAGGATATGTACATGCAATACTGAATTTTCAAGCAGAGAATAATTAATCCGTATTAATATTTGTTCTTAATAAAAAAATACACCGCGCTTTTTCCACTAATTATTATTTAGGTAATCTATCGGTTAAGGTAGGTTTTTGGATGGACACAACTATCAAATAAATATTTTGTAACTCCAAACAAAACCCAATCGAGCATCCTAAACTACATCAAGTCCCTCTTCATCTCTGTGTACTTCTTTCCTCCCTTCATCCCATCCAACATCCCTATCCTGTTCCTACCCTTTCCTCGCTTGCCCAACATTCTCCCCTCTATTACCTTCTTCAACATTCCACAACCGCTCGCTCAATACGCCTTTCCACTAATACTAGACAGTAAATTAGCGACAGCATATTCACTACGTGGGCACTATATCAAAATCTATACAACAGAGAATCAAAATTGAGTAGTATCGGACTCATATCTTCGAACAACCACAATTTGAACGATGTCGAAAATACTTGGGCGATTCTCAATTGCCTCAATAACCACTGAACACTTCTTCTGTTCTTATGTCATTATATCAGCCCTGCAAATGTTTTGATTATTTTTCGATTAATCTTCCCTGACAAATCTACCTCGTATTTCGATATTCATAAACTGTCTGGGAATTCAGCATATATAAATTTACTTTAGCCTCACTGAAATTTCAGGAAAAATAACGCTTAAAAGCTTATCATCTTCCTATTTCTCCGACCTTCGCACCGTTGAAAAGTCTGTTAGATTTAAGTGAGCCTCGGCATACACTATACCCACATCTACTGCCTCCGAAAGACACCAATATTTAATTGATTAGTGATCCGAAGTAATTTTATTAATATTACTGCTGAGGTACTACGCGGTTCCAAACTACCACAGCGGTTCAAGTTGCCTTTCACGTAATTGCCAGCAATCAGTAATGACGAATAGCGGTCGCAAAGAATAATAAAACCCTCATGAAGCCTCGGTGAGCGGCAGAATCCATTCGTTTGTCAGCGTGCTCCCTCGGGCATTTCCCAAAGGAATTCAATGCAAATGGAACGAATCTCTCTGTAAACCAAAATGGGGAAGTAGCTTTTAGAAATCCTCAGCATTTGCACCAAAGCTGTAACAAATAAATACAACCGCTCTTTTTTGCTTTGACTTCTTAGTAAATAAATTTCTTCCAATGTGCGGTCTTTCATTCTAACATTGAAGACAACTGAAGAAATGGGAGCGATATTGTGTGGAAGGACCCGAGGTTAAAGCTCCTGGGGAGATTTTTTTCTCATAATTATTCAATCATCGGCATGGGGTTCTTGGTGAAATATAAGACGGCAGCAACTGAACAAGCGATATGAAACCACTCTACTTCCACGAGCTTAGGGCGACACGGATAGAATTCCGATTCGGACTCGGAATGAGTATCGGAATGATTTTCTTCCTTTGAAGTTACTTGGTTACACCGCAGATGTTTCACCAGCTAATATGAGGACTTTCTCGCGCGAATTAATCATTACTTGAACGAAAAATAAGCTACTTCTCTTTTAAAGCCGCCGAACGTGTTAATCAGGATAAAATTATACACAAAATAAAATCGAAAAGATAATAGCGCGGACTCAATTGTTAAAAAACAGATGTTATGAAATAGGCCCATCAAATAACTTCAACTTATAGATCAAAGTAGACGCAATAAATGGGGTCTGGAAATTTATCGCAATGATGCAACCACAGATATTCCTACAGGTTTCAAATGATGGTCAATGGCAATTTTTAGACAAAATTTAAGAAGGATGTGGAATCCAATCAGAACATAAGATCTTTTACACCAAGGATAGATACAGTCCAGCAAACGCACTTCATATTTAATTCATCAGAATCACCAACAAAATCAATGAAATTAAACCATGTGTGAGCACCAGGTGACCAAGACGATCGTAGACCATGGTACTTGAAAAACAATAAATTAATTAAAAACATTCTGAATTGGAATATAAACTCTATATGGTAACTCAAGGACCTCCTAGCTTGCCATCTAGAAATTTTAGCGAGTGGAGAAATTGCCTAACACAAAGTTTAAAACGGAAGGCCCAACGTGATCTCAGGTCATGATGAAAAAACATCTTATAGAGGAATGGTATGAGGTGGGTTTGAGTGAATGTCTCAGTCTACTAACATGAATATCGTCCCTGAAAAAATATAACTCTTCGCGAAATTTTTAGACGAGTTTATTCATAACAAATGTAAATGAGCATAGGCCGAGTTCAAACTACTCAAATATTATACCAAACGGGCAAAACCCTGAGAGCTCTCCTAGGAGTTAGCAGCATCATGGTGATCGCTCTGTATCATCACTTCAGTTTGGCCGGCCCCCACTTAACAGAAATCCTGACTGTAGTATTTTTTCAACTCACAACTTTCTAGGTTTCCCTCCAACAATCTTGTTGTCAAGGCGTAAGACTCTTTGGTGAAAATATGTAGCGATAAAATACACATCATGGCTCCCACCTGGAAACATTTGTTAAGGACGAAGATTTAGTTTGATCCGGAGGATTTGGAGGAGGAACGGCGAAGAATGCGTGGGAAAAACGAAATAGAGAGGGAAAGAGAAAGAAATCGTGGCGGGGAAAGTAGTGGTCTTGCCGCACGACCACCGGGATGGGAAGAAAGGGATTGTAGGGATAGGGAGAAGGGAAATTGCGAGGGGGGTTGAAGAAAGGGATCGGAGGGATAGGAGGACAGCGATAGGGAGGGGGACCAGGAGGAAAAAGGAACCGAGGGCTTTTGACGCCATGAAGGTGTGAAAGCTGGCGACATCAGCGCCGCATCCCGACGAAACGCGTTGGTATTGAGACAGCCGGGGCACGACAAACAGAACGAGGGGCCAGTCCAAGGGAAATATGCGGGATGGGGTTTGAGTATGGAGGGCGTCAAAGGGGGTAGGGAGGAATGCAAGCGGAAAATGTTGTGTGGGAATAGGTGCTCGAATGTGCATCTGGGATTGGACTCGAGGAGAAAGAGTAGATATATACAACTTGTAACATCCGTGACACCAAACCCACGGCCCTTCCTCCCTCCAAATCCCTGCTCCGGTCGGGGGAGGAGCATCAGCATGCCCCCGGGACACACCCCATACTTCCCACCTCCTCCCCTTTCCCCCAAGAAAAACACCGAAGTTTAGACAGGCGCAGCAATCCCACGCCCGAACAGCCCCCTCGACCTCTCTCCCATCTTCATCCGTCTTGAAGAAACCAAACTTCTCCCAAGACGGACCCGTCTTGATCCCGTATTCTTGTGCAAACGCGGGATTCACTCGTAAATCCGGATTGCGTGAACATTTTAGGACGCACATGAGCTGACAATTGCCGTCAAAGAATGCTATGTATCAGGGGTTTCACAGGGTACATATCCCAGCGCATTACGAAGTATTTCTATTTCACAAATGTTCGCTATTATATTTCCATTCCTTAAGAAAAACAATCAAGTACATTACGATTATGTGTACAAGCTTGGTATATTTTCTTCTGAAAAAAATTATCGCTTCACGGCAGTCATGACGAAAATTTGATAGAAACATCCATTACAAGATAATTTCTTGCCGATGCCTTTGACGTATATAGGTATTTAAATGGGATCCTCACCTTCTCAGGTTAAAAAAACAAGGAAAAGATGAAGTTTCTCACGCATCGGCTTTAAAGAGTTATTAGTGCGATATACTACAAACGAGAACGTAGCTAGGAATTGAATATCTGGAATTTCTCAAAATCTATCGGGAAACAAAATGCAGACGAAGCGTATTTCCCACGATATTCCTGAAGGACCAGAGGGGATTTATTACCTGCCGGAACCGGAACCGACTTTCCGTCGGGTACAGAGGGCGGCCCATCAGTGATAAAAGATATTTCGTACGATATCCTGGCTCTCCACCAGTGGCGGCGACGTAGGGCTTTCGTAAGACAGAAGGCGTCAAAGGTCGTTTTGACCACCGCTATGGAATGCGTATCGGCCCTTGGCAGTCGCCCATGGCGCTTTGCAGTCTCCCCCAGATGGTGCCTCATGCTCTTGTAAAAAACCGACAGTGGAGCTTTTCACTAAAAAAAATGTTCTTGTAGCATGCCGACAAAAAAAACAAGGTACACGGTAAACATCACACTTCATCGATGCTTAAACTGAATACATTGCAGGTGAACATGACATTTGCAAACGCTTTCAATATTTCCGTCAGAAACATCCGGAATATTGCATCCTTTGACAACCGAATTAAATGTGGAGGCAGGAACCAATTTCTTTTTTAAAATTCAGCAGCTTCGTCTAATTCTCAGTTGTAAATAACATACACACACACATTATGATCAGGATGAAATCCACTTCAATAATAGTGCAGTAATATTCACAGTCTGTTGAAGAAGGTACTGTAGAAGGGCCGAGAGCCCCTGCGCTTAAGCTAATGAAGATTAGTTTGAACACTTTGACAGGACCAGCCTATTGGTGTTTTTCACACATGAGCGAAGCGATCCAAAAACCAGCACACCCGTCAAGTCGGATCTGACAATCGCTTGACGCCATCTAAGGTCCCCTCAGCTGTAATCTACGGCGCCACGAAGTAAAAAGGTTCCAAACCGGTGAGACAGAATTCCTCGTCACACACTACCTCACAAAATACGGGCCCATGGCGATCGAGATACGCTCGGTCGAATGGCTAAGGAGAAGAGCGACTAGGTCGAAAAATGGGAAAGCATCCAAATTTACCTCGAGAATGGATTATGTAAGAACAATAAAAGATAAAAAGTTCAGAGAGCCACCCTATCCGACCTCTACCTTTAAGGATTACGCCAAGAAAATGTGACTGGGGCGGCCAAAATCTGAGATACCGAGAGTGAATTTCATTAACTTCTTATGATTTACATTCATATTGAGGAATCTCCCGTTTGGACCTCTTCTTTTCGAGACAAGAGGCTTTCCCAACAAAATGATTTCCCTAATAACACATAATAAGAAAGTACCACAAATAACAAAAATCATAAGGATAGGAAAATAAGAGTGAGACAGCCCCGATCTCAATTTGCGGTCATGAATAAGGCAGTTTTAAAATATTTCTACGTTCAGAGTGCAGATGTGTGCCCAACAACAGTGGTCGTCCATGGTTTGGAAATTCATTGCAATAAGAAATGGCACTGAAATAAAAATCAACACATTTCTTCAAACTCATTAACTTGTTTTCGTGCGCTTTAGGAACCACATCAGTGACCACTTTCAGAATAGGCGGAAGAATTGCTCTCGATTCGTCACACCAATTTTCAGACGAAACCGGTAATTGGCATGCAGATTCAATTTCTCCTTTTTTTGGCCGAAATGAAGACAACCTCTCTCGTATTTTACATGCAATATCACATTTTCCATTACTTTTACTAATTTATGCTGTCGCGACGACATGCCGTCGGCAAATTATCCAATACTCCTGCTGACAAAGAAACCTTATCGCTAATGCATAGGAAAAGTCGAGGTCATAATGTATTTCACCGTAGTGAGTTAGCCATTTACACTAATATTGAACTCTAGTCATTAGTTAATAATTAACATGTTTAAAATGAGATACTGACCTATGAGAGGGATTTCGTCCTATGAAAGGCATTCTTGAAATCTAAAAATATTGCAACCATTTGAGTATTTTTTCATCCTGATTTTAAAATGCTTGAATAAAAACCTTTTAGTCGGCATCAACCAAATAAAAGTATCTGACAGGATCTAAGTTTTTTGAAATCCGCTATAAGGTATAAGGGGAATAGCACAGTTTTGTAAAATATCTAGCTCCAGGGATTTGTATGGTAATCACCCGACTCTGCCTTATTGTCACCTTGTAAATGCAATAGAGGTGAGTTAAAATCAATCGCGGGACACAGGACCACGAAGATTCTGAATTATTTATTCCCTTGCATTAATATGACTTATGGTACGAATAATATTTCGTACCATAGTAGCAGTTCTACTCTAAAATATTTGCACTGTAGTTTAGTTTGGAGCAGCTTTTGGCACATAATATTTTTGGTCGACATTTCCTATCATTATTGTAAATTCTAAAATTTTCATAGTTATGATTACTACTATTTGCACAACTTACAATGCATAACCTTCGCCGTTTAAACTTCTTTTTACATTAGTAATTTAAAGTTTTTTAGAATGATAGTGAGGCACAGTAGTTCAATAATATCCTTATGGAAGAACGGAGGGACACAACTGTCAATTTCCACATTTCTAAAATGACTGCAATCACGAATGTGCTGAGACGACGAAAAAAATAAAGCGATCGTATTCAAATGCCAGAAAATTATGAGGACTTGAAGAGTCTGGTAATATTTAGCGTGGTCTGCATCTTCCCGAAACCGTAAAGCTGGGAGTTACGCCGCAAAGGGATGAGGTTCGCCTTGTTCATTATTCCACCCGAGGAGATGAAGCCGCTCTCGAACTCCCTCGTTTATTCTAAACTTTCTCTTTCTCAGCCTCCCTCCACCCACAACCTCCATGACAACCAGATGCGCCCAGAACGTGGACAGCGGGGATGGCCGTGCCCACCCCCATACCGCCCCTCTTCCCTCCTCCTCCCCCCCCCAACAAGACAACACCCGCCCAACCGGGTAGCCCTCATCTCGGTCCACAGAATCCCCCAATACCCTCCCCTATCCCCGCCGTCCACAGCACAGCGTCCCGGGTTCGTATTCCGCGTTGTCAGAACCCTGCGGTTTCCAAACAGGTTATCCGGAATGGTTGATTGCGGGCAGGGAGGTGAGGAGGGGAGCGGGATGGAATAACTGGAGGGAGAAAGGAGCAGCAGAAGAAGAGAAAGATGCAAGGAGGAGCATGAAAAGCAAGAAGTCGAAAGCTCCATTTGGGAATGCTGTGTACGAGGAGGGGGCGGAAAGGGGGGGGGAGGGTTTCTTAGGTGTGCCGTGGGTGAAATAAGGGGAAGATCGAAACGAGGGGATAGGGTACACGCAGATGGAAACATTCACCGACAGGGTGCCGATGCGGTTACTGCACTGCCACTCCATCTGGTCTAGCGCCATCACCTTCTCATCTACATCTACATAATACCCCGCAAGCCGCCGCAAGGGCGTGTGGCGGAGGTTGTAAGGTCACCACCCAATAAGGGAAAAAAGAAAATCCGCTTTTAAAACCAACACATGCATGCAAACCCAAATCCACAGTGGTGCATACATTCATAGAAACATTCTACCACTTACACGCATGCAAATACATATCTACCTCCTTTCATTTTAGCTTCTCCTAAACATTTCTCTTGCCTTCAGATTAAGATGTACGTCTTGAACGGAGCTTTCATCTAATAGCTGAAGCAACTAATAAATACCGTGCGAATCACCGCCACCTAACGAGTTAGTTTATATTTAAATAGTTATCCTTCCAAACCTCTTTCAAACGATCGTTGATAATTATGAGCCACACCAAGTATTACACCACAATTGCTAGCTGTGTCAATCAAATTATGGTTAGCTACCGAATGAAAAAAATACATGATCGTCATACGACCAAGCGGTACGCTTGCCCAAGGCAATAGTCTCTTACAACAGATTTTACACTAATTCCCAGAATCCAGCGCCGTGTCGTTTCTTCATATCTCCAATTATACTTTCCGGATACTACCTAAAAGAATCCATGCCATTCTCGACTACTTGAAGCTCCAGAAATCACGAATGTCTGGGCATAAATTGCACATTACCACCTGAAATATGGATTCACTGCAATGAGGAATGCAATTTGAATTTTTCAAGCATGATGACGTAAAAATTATACAAGGTGAGCTTCAGAAAACCGATGAATATAGAGTCGCAGAATGCAAGGCTACCACAGCGTAATATGGACGAAAGCCGAAAATTTAAGTGCCGAACTCCACTCCATAATACGCCTTTCAAAGGCGATAGAAAAAATAGAGAAATCGATGTAGGTTCAAGGTAATGACAGTCTTTACATTATTACCTGTAGCACGGAAGACTACTTGGAGAGTTGCCGGATCTATCTCTAACTGTAGCGAAATATATAGTATTGCAACAAGGGACTCACGTATGCGGAATTATTTGAGTTCTAAATTTAAGCAATAGAAGGTTGCCACCACCAGAAGGTGATGCTATTACCAAAAGTTTTTTTATAGATTCGTTTTACTATTGTTTACTTGCAGTCAAATTATATGTTTACTTATGAAATTTAAGCTTTAGTGAATCCCACGGGTTTTGGTGTACGTTGTTCTATAGCTACTCATAGACAACAACACAATACAATGTTAAAATTATTAATACAGCACTCCCAGACTAATGAGGCTACCAAGTTTAATATTTCGCAGTCTTGAGTGTCAGCATACCACGCTCGAAGGGTCTCTTTATATTATAATACTTTGTATAATGTATAAATTAGGTATATTCTTAGGTGCATGTGCTTATTTATGGTGTTTAATAGTAAATGTATTTGCATGGATGTCAGTTAGAAAGGATTTTGCATGAATATTTATGCCTCTGTGGGTGTAGATTGGCATAAATTTGTTCGGTTTTGCATGTGGTTTTATTCTCTTTTACAGGTGGTGACCTAACACCCCCCGCCACACGTCCTTGCGGCGGCTTGCGAGGTATTATATAGATGTAGATCTAATGCAGGTTGGACTGACGGAATTCATAGACGAGTCTTCTTGATTTTTATGCGGAGAATTTCCAATGATAGCTCATTCCATTCCAATGGGAGGTGTTGGCCCAGAGGCTCGGAAGCACCAAATTTCCCACCCACCTGCGCACCTTGGACGCGCCCATACCTGCGGAGCACACCACCGGCTGTCGCCGATCATTCAGTGGCAACGGACACCCGATGATCCCTTGGCAAAAATCCTCAACGTTTCGCGCTAGTGTGAGAGGAAGAGAGAGAAAGAGAGAGAGCGCGAGCGAGAGCCACCCCACCTTATGGTACGAGTAAATATTTGCGAGGTGCGGGCGACGGGGAAGCAATGTGGGAAGGAAACGAGGAGGAGGAAGAAGAGAAAGATAGGTGAGAGAGTAAGAGCCGTGAAAGGTGTGGGAGGAGGAGGGGGTGGCGGTGTGGACCAGGAGGGGAGGGAACTAGGAAGGGGGAGGGAGGGGAGGGGAGCGGTGGCGGTGGGATAGGCCAGAACGAGAGGGACGAAAGATGGTGGGGAGGGATGGGGTGTGAGGTGAAAAGTTCTTGCTTCTTCCAAGGCGAACCAGGTTCAGAACGAGGTTGGGTGGTAGAGTAGGGGAGAGAGGGAGGGAGGGAGTTTGGGTAGTTTGAGCAGAGAAGCAAGGGTGGTGGTGGTGGAGGAGAGAAGGCAAGGGGAAATTACGAGAGGAAAAAGTGGGTGTGGAGTGAAGGGGAAAATGAGGCGGGAGAGGAGTGAGGAAGGAAAGGAGGAGAAATTAGAGGAGGATAACAAGGGACTGTGGGGATGGTTTGATATGAATGACGAGGAGAGAAAGGGGAAGGGGAATGGAGACTCACAAAAAAGGTGGTACTGGGGAGGGCTGGAGGGAGTCTGGGTTTTCGAGGCTGGGAGGAGGGGAGGAGGAGGGCTCCTTGGCGAAGAATTGAAGGTGAGTTGGGATAGAGTGAGACGGAGGGGGTCTTCAAGGTGCGGGGAGGTGGCAGGAGGAAGGCGGCAGACGAGATGTTAGGGGAGGCTTTGAAAAGAGGAGTGGGAGGGAGGGAGGGGATTTGGTGAGGAGGAAGCTGCCCATCTGTAGAACAATGCGTGCTTATGTGAGCGTGTGTGCGACTCAGTCCCTGTGCGTGTGCCCCCGTGTGTGTTTATCCTCGTGTTTGAGTGAGCGGAGTTTGGGCGTTAGATAGAACGGGCTACTCATAACCGAGGATGCTACTCGAGCATCTTCGGTTCGCACAACTGACCACGGAAAATCGATATTCGGATGTTTTGAAGGGATTTACTACGACTATACGATCAGAGATCCATAAATATTTTCAGATCCGATAATGAAATATTTTCAGAAAAAAAGCTGGATACCAAGAGACCGGAATGGGAACGAGTGAAGGTAAATGAAACAGCAGCGGAGAAAAATCAATATTTTCTTTGAAACAGACTCGTAAGGATTTTCACAACGAGGATAATTATATTTTACTCTACCTGAAAACGGCAACAGATTGCTGAGCTGCCTCAGAGAAATTCACAATGAAATGAATATAACGACGGCTCATACTTGATAATGAAGTCATTCCTGTGGCTCGCGTCCTACTCGCACACTTATGAGGTTCTCTGTCTGTGATCCTTTGTGAATCATATAAAATTCTATTCTTGTGGAGTAACAGCAACACACATCTCTCCAGAAATAATCCACACAGATATCTTTCCCGAGATCAGAATACTGACAGTAATTATCGAACTAGTGGGTTTGATGCCGAGGCGAACCGAAAATTCTATCAGACTTGCGTGGGTGTGGATGAATAGTGATCGGGCTGCCTAAGGGAATTGACGAAGAGGGATGAAGGGAGAAAGGGAGGGAGGTTGGGTCGAGACGGAACCAAATGTGAGGGCAGTGAAGGGTAAAGGGGGCGAGAAGATTGGGGCGTCCTTCCTCCTTATAGTCCTTAACTAGACCTCCCTCTCTCATTCCCAATGAGCGCACCACAACGGCCCCGGTTTCAAACTCGCTTGCCACGACCCCTCTCTCTCTCCACGCTGCACATACACCCCAGTCTCCCATTCTGCTATCGGCTTCCTTATCTCTCTAATTCCATCCATATCTTCCCCAGCGCCCTCACAACGCTCTCTCTCCCTTTCTCACACCCTCGTCACAAATTTAACCCGTCGATCACTCCCAATTCTCCCTCCCATATGCGCTCCCTTGCGTCTCAAAAACCCCTCCCCCCTCACGCCCCAAACACGCTGGGGCCCCAATTTTCTCTCCCCATTTCCACTCTCAACTTCTCGAATCTTTATTACCCATTCTTTCCCCATCTCCTTTCAATCTCACCCAAGTTCTACCTCAGATGAAAGTTCAATATTAGAACGCCGTGCAGTGCGACTAGATGGAATGGGGTGTGAGGTTGGGACTGGAGCACAACAGCTGGGGTGTGAAAATTCCTCCTGCACTTTCCTCGTTAAATTCTTACGATTAATAAGTGGAAAATCTTCGGCATCAAGTACTATGTATTTAAATCATATCCCAATGTCATTTGCGTTTCAGACAAATAGAGAACAGTTTTCGATAGAAAAAAAATAATTATTTTTACATGCACTAACGATTCCAATCAAATTTCATGACTTCATTGGAGTCGAAAACAATTTTCTGGAATTTTTTTTTACTGGGACCAAGGAAAACGATACTTGCGGTAAATTTCATCTTCCGTTAAATTTAACGTGAATAGCTTTCAAATTCTGTCAAAGTTTGAAAGTAGATATTCTAGGGGAGGTAACGTAATGCCTAGACTTATAAAAATAAGCACGGAATCCATATTAAGTATCTGTTCTTTCAAAAGGACAACAACAAAATGCCATGGGGTGATCACCACCTGGAGCATCTCGAATCATGAAGGCATTGTCGTCACGCATGGCAATGTTGGCCTAATATTACTCTGGATATCCGAATGGGTGGCTTATCCCAAGCAAGGAGGTTGTTTAAGAACTGAATATTCCGTAATCTCTCTATTCGACCATTTCGCCTAACACGAAAGTTCTCAGGATTTCCCAATTTTATCATAATGTAAAACTGAGGACATGTATGTGTTTCGTGGGCATAAAAGGATCTAAATATACGGGAAAGTTTGTGAGCAACGCTCTGCGGTAGGCTTCCAATTCACCTGAGCCGGTTTGCCCTATACAAATGTTGCAATATAGTGAACATGCCTAATATTTTAATTTCGTAATTATAACCGCATGAGTTTTACGGCTTACTACACGGTCAATCGTTTTGGAGAAGGATGACTGAATAAATCAAGTCCTTACCATTTTAAGTATGATATTCGACTTTTATGACCAACCAACTTGAACTACATCAGCCTCCCTGGCCTTGGTATTATCATTAAGATCCCAGCAAAAGTCACGCGCTTTCCAGCGGGATCGCCGCGCAAACATTTCCCTAATGCTACTAAGAATGCTCAAAAATTAAGGAAATATGTGAACATTTTTTTCTCTCGCTTTACCTGGCTTTTATAACGAGGTAAACAGTGATGGCATTTTAATGCTTAAATACTTAATGGCAATGATCGACACATATGTGATCCTACAAAAAAAACTGCAAGGGTCATAAAGCTGTAACGGGTTTTTCACGCGTTTTAATAACTTGTTCGATTTTAATACGTTTGTCTGCCGTCGTATTAACTCGTATGAGAGTCGTAATATGGAAATGAAATTCAACTACGTACCCGGAATCCTCACGCAAACATCCTGTCAGAAAAATGTATCAAACAATGCCTTTGTTTAACACGCAAAAAATCTAATTAACTACAGAATGTTTTCTTTTAAAATTAAAAAGCAGTTTGTGAGCCATAATTATTTCCCAAATTATAAGATAAGGGTCTTTAAAGATAGAAAATGATCCAGTCTAAAATAAAAAAATGAATCAACATATTTTATGATCATTTTATTGCTACGAACACATTATTAGTTATAAGTGACGTGATGGATTTTTTTAATCGCCGTTTCCTCAACTATCTTTAGATAACTAGAAGCCCAGTCATAAAGAACGCTACACTGTATTGGCTACTGTATGTAGGCAGAAAACACAAAAAAAAAGAAATAAGGACGCGATCCTTGGAAAATAAATTCGAATCTATGTACCTCACAGTTTTTGTTTTTCTATGTTATTTTTCATCGATATATTCCGATATTAAAAAACACGAAAATTAATCTAATGAATGAACTCGTACCTTATAATTAGCATTTAGGAATCGCATTCACACCCCCAGCAATTAACTAAGGGATTCACAAAAGCTAAACGTACTATGCTATTCCCAGTATGACCTAATTTTATAATTTTACTCTTTTCCATCGTGACTTTCGCCAAATTTATTTAAGACACTCCCAGAAAGTTTCCTAGGAAAATTAAACGTCACTTTTCACGCCCAAATGCTGATGGCTACATTTAAATTGTTCATAATCGTCTTCAATACGACGAAATCACATTGGGACTAGATTCGTTGTACTTGAATGTAAAAATCATGTCGATAGATCATCTTAATTAAATATTTGTTTGATAAAATGTTCTACACTTTTGAGAAAGTTTCTCAATTAGACCAATTTATCTTGTTAATATCTATAGTTCAATTCCTCCACCCCATCCTCTCCCGTATCATTTGGGAACGGTCCGAGCTTCGAGGCAAAATATAGATTCCCGAAACCAACTGAGGTCCATATTGATGGTCTCTCGGAACTTAGGGGCCGTTGATAAAAAAGAAGGAAGCATTTTCTCCATAGCTTCCCCCCTCACTGCATTGTATAAATTGACGGTGCGAACCTGTCTCACTGAGGCGCACTTCTTTACTCCTTCCTCAACCTTTAGAAATCTGATTTACTTCCTTCCTTTACTATCAGAAACACACGCACCAGAGACATTTTCCCCACCGTTCTGTTTCAGCGCAGTTAATGACTCGCACAAAGTTTTGGAGGCACCTAAAGCGCTTTCTTCAAACATTGCAAACTATGGGCATCTTTCTAGGCTTTTCCTCACTCGCGCGAGTTTTCCGAGTGTTTTTCCTGCATTTTTCCCACTGCACATCCTGCTAAGGTGGAATGTTCCCAGACGGGGAAAAAGTTACGAAGCACATCATCACTCCTGGAACTCCCATCTGCTACCCCCAGAACTACTACTCCAAAAACGTTGAAGTTTTGCGCATTTTTTCCGATAAAGTCTCGGTAACCTGGATTAACTTACCGTTTCCTTCAATTTGTTTTCGTTTTGCTGCTTTTCCTCAAAGGAGAACGGTAAAATTATGCGGAATTTTAGCCGGATATACTGTTGGTATCGCACATAAATACTACCTATCACTTTAATCGAATTGATTAATCTGTGGATGATCTCGAGGAGTGAGGCTAAAATGCTAACCGTAAATGAAGGCCGAAGAAGAGCGACAATTCACACGAACAGGTTATGGGGAGACCAGACACTATCCCTATCACAGAATTTCTTTTATCACTGCGTACGAGTAATCAGAACATCGCACCGGAGGTATTTTGGTTTTCTTGACTCACAGGCATTACCCTGGATTTGACCCAGGATCCCTGGGATATGCAGTCAAATGCTCTAGCCACTACGTGATAAGACCGCCTAATATCATTTATGGTAAAGAAAATATAGCTTGTGTCCGGAAACGGTGGCCAATAAATAAATAATTCTCTTAACGAAGGTACAATTCTCGTTAAGATCACGTGAACTACCTTTCTTGTTTATTTCACCTCCGATTCAGCTATGAAAAACATGATCATTTTCAAAGACGTCTTACTTGCGCAAAGAAATAATTATAAGAGTAGTAGACCGAATTTATGGAAAATCAAATTAAGTACGATCTAATGATACAAAAACAATCAGATGGCGAATGCGAATCATACTTGGTGGAAAAAATATTAGACTTGATTCAACTCTTTCGGATTGAAGTTTGTGGAATAAAATCATTGCAAGAACATTGCAAATAACCAAGTTATTCTATGAATTAATGTAAACTTAATCCTATTATATCTCATGTTAATTATCAAGCAATTCGTTCCGTAGGAGAGTCATTCCAAAAACATTTTAACTTGTACTCCCATTCCCAAACTCAGTTCAAACTCAATTCTGAAGACAGTTTTCACCTTCAAAGAGTCTGTTGAATAAGGGTGCAGCTGATTGTTAAGTGTGAAATCTGCACCGCAATTCCTCCATGGTGGATAAGCTGCAGCGAGCGCCCTTGGGGATCCAAAGTAAGAATAAGAGCCGCCATAAACTAGGTATGCGCGGACTTTCGAAAGGAGACTGGCCTGTCGAAACAATGGAGGAACCTAAGAATCCCTTCGCACGGGATCTTAAAAAAAGTTCGAGCAACCCAGGGCAGCATAAACATGACGTTTGACACGGTCGCGTCCCGGGACAAGCATGTCAGCGCGATTGCCTCGCAACTTACCGTCGGAAGAGACAGACCATGCTTAAGGTGAAGTATAATGGTGAACCGGCTCGCCACGCGGAATGGAGTCAAAACCTCTGCCGAGACGATCCCGAAAATTGAAGTTAGCCGAAGCCTAGAAAATTGACCACCTTACATGTCCACCACAAGAAGGACTGGAACTGGAACAAACTCGAGCTCACTATCCTTAATGAATACGGTGATGACTGCTCTGAATCCAAGCTCCTCATTCCATAAACTCTTTCCAACACACGTACATGTAACACTATTATATATACGTATATCCAGACATCATTTACTTATCTGCAAGAAAAAAAAAACCTGATTATGGGAAAAAGTCCCGTATTGACCGTTAAAATACGAATTTTACAGCGGATTTCTGAAAAAAAATCTACTATGTCTGATAAAACTAGCCACTCAAAAAAAATGCATTAATCAGAGACCCTAAATTGATTCTTGCCTAAGGATGTTTTCGAGGGCAATTGCTACGAGAAAAAAATGATTGGGAAATCACCTCAATGCTCAGGCAAAACATTTACGCTCTGTTAGTGTGACCCTGTTAGACTGTCAAATAATAGTTCAAGACGGCAATGCAAAATAGCATCATTAACCAATATATGCATGAGGCGCAATATTTAAGGGATGTTAGCCTTGAGGGAGGCCCTTGGCTGCGGGACGGCCACGTGGTTCACATTCTTCACCGACATACGACGCTTCCAATAAAGGCGAAGAGTGATTTTTCAGGAATGACAAGGGCAAGAAAGTGAGAGCGAAGTAGTTGCTCAGGATATTCAACAGTGGCCAGATTGTGATACTGACACCCAAGTCTCATTTTCAAAGGGTGAGTGTATCGCGCATACGATATTAGGGCTGTCCTAATTTTTTACAGGTTAAAAAGCTATGCTCATATCCCCTCACTTTGAATCTCTTTTTATTGGAAAGTCGAGTTTTAAGTTTTCAGAATAATGAGAGAGAGACTTGACCCTCTGAATTGCTCTCCTCAACTTGGCTGAAATGGCTGAAATGCGTACCCAAAGAAACTAGCAGTGCTCCCTACAAATTTCAAGAAACTGTAATAGTAACTTTAACGGAGTCACCCGCTATGTGTGCATTATTAAAAATGAAACTAAGACAAAAGACGCCAGCAAGTAACCTTAGCCGGTATAGAACATTTCCTTGGGCAAATGCCTTAAATTAAAGAGAGAACCAAAAGGTTTACTCAGGTCAATGAAAAAGTAATCAAAGAGGCAGTCGTGTAAGTTTTTTTAAGTGTCTTCCATGGAATAATTGCTTCAATTAAGTCAAATACTGAGTACAACTTTGATTTTTTGCTAATAAAGGTGTTCCTTTTCTTTCTTAATATTATTTTTGGCATATCATCAGCTGATTTCTGTTCCCAGCTCGACGAAAATGAAAACAAAACATTAGCGGAGTCAGAATTGTAAATAACCCCAGTGCCATCCATTGAAATGTAGAAATGATAATAATACCATCGTGTATCAACTTATCCACGGAAACGGATCATTATCTACCACGGATCACACAACCTCGATCTTGGCCGTCCGGGGTGAAGTCGAATCCACAGAGCTCGCAACCTCCTATTTTCGACCCCGCACCCCTCGGCTCCGCCCCGCCCAACAAAAAATGAAGAACGACTCCCGCCTCCACCCTCTTTCATCACTCTTTTAAGTCCTCCGGAGAGAAAGAGAGAGGACGACGAGGTGATCCGAAGCACCTCGTCACCATCTGGCAACGCTGCGACTACACCCCCATACACCTTTTGCCATCATTCCTCGTAACCCGCCCTGGCTCGCCCCTCCCGCAACCTTAGCCCCCCCCCACCTATGATCCCACCCCAACCTCCATTTCCCTTCGTTCCGTAAGCAAAGCGACTCAACCCTCCCGCTTCCCCAACCCCACCTTTTCCCTCCCGACACCTCCCACCACATCTCCCCTAGCTGAGGAGGACACGATACCACACTACCTGTCTTGTGCCTTTCCCGCCCCTCGGCCGTCCCGTCCGGACAACTGTTTGTTCACGGACTTCCAGAGGGAGGAGTAGGCATGAGGAGGGAAAAAGAGGGACGGGGGCGCTGGAACGGTGTGGACCGAGATGTGTGGGGGACGGGGGTAAAAGCCGGGCGCGCGGAATGTCGGATAGAGAAAAGGATGGACCGCGTTCGTGAGATGCGCGATTCGTACCGCTTTACGCGATTTAAGAACAAAAGGGAGGATGGGGCTTGGATCTTCATTTTTACTGCAAGAGTGACAGGTGCAGTAATATCCGCCAGGATCAGGCACTGAATCATGGTTTAGTAGACAAAGGAAGAAGAATTCATTGAGATTTCCTTAAGAGTGGAATTGGATCGCGTGCAGCGTAGAGGAGCTAGATTTGAAAAACGTTGTTTTGTTAAATTTAGTAGCGTTTCCAAAATATTAGAGCAGCTAGCCTGGGAATCACTCACGGAGAGAAAAGAAATGTTGAAAATGTATTATTACCCCCATCGCACTAGGGTAGGAGAAATCATGCAAAAAATTAGAGAGATTACTACTACGTGTAGAAAAGTCAAATTTAAGATGACGTTTTTCCACGAACGATAAGGGATGAGAATAATATTTTCCGACCGCGGTAGGGACAAATTGGGGTCAAAATTATCCTGATGTGTATTCATCCCCTGCCACACATCCTAGCGGTGGCTTGCGGAGTATATAAATAAAAAAAGAGAAGATTGAGATTCGCAAACTCTTTCCCTGCCACCAGTTACGTTTCATAGAAGGATGCTAACCCATATTTTAACCTGAGAGCTATCGTTACGGTGATGGAAATTTAATGAGCGAGGGAAAGATAATTTTCCAGAGAGTTTTCCTCGAGCTAAAACCTCAGTTGTTTCATTTGCAGTTGAATCAGCTTCACACAAACTGTGCGATTTTTGGGGCACCATATTTTGATAAGAAAATACGGGTGACAGAGGGAAAGAAACTATCTCCCATGTCCTGATGTCTGAATTTCAAACTTCGTTGAGCTTAATATCTGGTAAACTCTACTCTCACCTATCAAACCTACCTCCGGGTTGATTACTGTGATAGGACTAAGCACTCAAAAACGGGATGACCGAAAAAGATGTGTGATTTAATAAGTTCACATTACTAAATGTATTATACAATTACAATGGAGCAAAGTCATACGGTTATGGTTGTCAAAATGCGGAGACAAACTGCATATCAGAGAAACCAAATGATGAAGTAATTAATGCCACTGATTGATGACTCGATTTACGTACCATATTCAGAATCAAAAAGGTTCCGAAAGTTATGATAAAAAATTTTAAAGCTACATCAACAATCAACGCAGGGATTACGACTATCCTATTAAATGCTCTTTGGCTATCATATGATTCACCTCTCTCGAACTCGAGCAGGAAATGAAAAAAAATTGGAATTAACTTGGTCGCCGCATGGAAGTAAACCCTTTGAAAATCAAAACCGATAGCAACATCAGAATTCCACGCACACATTAGTCTTTCTAGTGAGATCACTTGTGAGATTACTGTCTATAAATATTGTACACTCTCACACGGGATTTATTTTCTTCGGATTGAAATTCTTATTATGACTTATTTCCATTTTTGATCATGGCTTTTTTTCTTCTGATACCAGCCGAAAGTAATGTTTTAACAACCGAAAAAAAACCATTAAATGGCCAACAAATAAATCTGCTTTACATTGTTATAGGTCTGTACGATTGGTGTTTAATTTAATATTCAATTTATTTAGTCGAAGTTTAATGATTCAGCTTGTGAAATTCGAGAAACTCATAGATCTTCGTCCAACAAAACCAACGATTAAAATCACAAATGAAAATGCACTCAAAAGACGTGGTTACCTTTAAATGGAATGATTACATTGAGGCTTTATTATTTTACATGTTTCACGTCTTCCACTATAATAACGCATCCATAGGATTAATTCCGTCCTTCAATATGCTTTCTTCTACAGAATGCGGAGGAATATAAGAAGGTATCTGCAACACATTTCTTATTGACAAGTACTATCTTTCGCAAGCATCTCCTCCTCAATAAGAAAGTGATAATTACAAGTATATTCTTTACTAGAATGAGCCAGATTGAAATCGCATAATGAGGTATTCAGACCCGCTTTCACATGTGCGAAACAAGAAAAGAGAAATTCACAAGGGACTCTGCCGCATGCGAAATAATGAAGTAACTCCGACCTTAGGACGATGAGGAAAACATCGTTGTTATCTTTTCAACATATATATTTTCTTTTATTTTCTAGTTCAACAAAAATCCCTCACCTTTTAATAGTTTCTCGTTTGAGCGTCCTATCCAACCCTATTTCACCGCACCCAAACATTGAGCAGGTGTGTAAAAAAAAACCGCCATAAATTTCTGGAGATCCCCACATGATACGCTGAGATGGGCGTTCGGGTTTCTTTTTCGTAGCGGAAATTATTAATGACGAACACGAAATTCTTGATGCGACATCCTGACTTAGCGTGTCGAATTTATGATAATTGAATTTATTTCTACAGAAAAGAATAGCAAGGACAACGATAAAATTCAGGCTAATCGTTCGGCAAGCCCATCAAAGTATTTAGTGCTATCAGCACATTCTCATAGTCTATTTATGCCTTTTCATTGATAGATGGATGGACGCCACTGAAAACCAAATTCACACTGGTAACGAACTACAATGCAAAGCAAAGGCGTAAATGAAATAAATGCATAGCCAAAGTGCAAAACAGAAAGCGAGTAGAGTAAATGATGAGGTTGAATTTCTATGGACTAGTTTAATGTTCCCGGTAACACTAAGACTCCAACGACACCAAATACTGAAGTGAAAATGTTATAGAGTGGAATTGTTAAACAAAACATTATTTCTATTGCCCGTAATTATTCATAAAATACGAGCTGCTCGATATGTGTCGACATATCCCGCAGAAATAGTGTATACATCCTAGTTCCATTAAAAATAACGGAAACCTACAACATTTATTTACAGGTATTAAATTTAAGCTAAGTAGATCTTCATTTGCACGCATCCATTTGATGAGGACACAGATTTATACACGAAATATCTTTTTTGGCCTAGCACGAAATGAAATGAGGCAAAAAAATGTGAAAGGGGTGTTTTAATAGAATAAGAAATTGATCAGTAAGTTTTGTAGCTGGTAAAATATTATTCTCCGCGCAGGTTCGGACAAGATTACCCGAGATTTGATTGGCTCCTCCAGTTTCTTCTTTGAGCCAAACGTTACAGCCAAATAAAAATAAGAGCATAAAACTGTCACTTCAAACCCTCTGAAAAATGTATGCTCTGAAACAACAACAAAGGTAAACTGAACAAATGGCTCTAAAAAGAAACGTTTACTATGGATAGACAGCAAAACATGCCCATTAAAAAAACCTGAATACTCGATCATTTAATTGCAGGTAAAGCCACGACTTCCAGAATTTCGATCTCTCCCATCAAACTAATAAAAACAACTTCCAGGTTATAAAATCTGATCGACTTTTGCGACGATGCGACGGCGGGAGGAAACTCCAGGAGAGAGAAGTGTGATGAGGGCGCTGGAAGGGGTAGAAATGAGGGTGGGGCTTCTGTTAGCCAAGGAGTCGAGGAAAAAGGAGACGAATGAGGTATGGTTACGAATTAAACACATGCCATGATGAAGCAAGTGCGTTAAATGCTATACGCAATGCGGTTGCTAATGATTTGGAGGATGAATTTGGGTGGCAGCGGAACATTAGTTTGACTTAAGTAGCAGTCGAATTTCGTCACGTTGGGTCTGAACTATTTTTACTATACACAAGTTGGCAAGATTAAAAAAACTCTTTCTGCACTGCAACTTGATTCCTGCGTTTTATTAACGTACAAGTTGGACTATATAAAACAAAAAATAGAATGAAGTAAGAACGGGTCATCTGTACGTCCTTACTTCCCTTCTAAGATTGGATCGCGAATTCTCGCGTACTCCCGTATCGCGTATCGTACCCGATCGCGTACAGCGTAGAGGAGCTAGGTTTGTAAAACGTTGTTATGATAAACTTAGCAGCGTATCCAAAATATTAGAGCAGCTATGCTGGGAATCACTCACGGAACGAAGGTTAAATCACAAATTGAAGCTCTTGCATGAATAGGAAGGAGGTCTCTTTAGCAGTGATGTTGAAAATGTATTATTACTCCCATCGTACTACGTTAAGAGAGATCATGTTCGGAATATTAGAGAGATTAAGTGTCGAACAGATAGATTTAAGATGCAATTTTTTCCACGAACGATAGGGGTTCATAAAAAGTGTTCTGCCACGGTAGGGTCATGTTCGGGTAAAATCATCATTTTGGTGTGTTTTCACGCCCTTCCACACCCCTTTGTGGTGGCTTGCAAGGTATATATCCATAAAAAAATAAAAATAATATACTCTCACATGTTTAGAGAAGAGAAGGCATTTTAGGCGCTGTTACTTTGTGGATTTTCCTCATGATGATCAGAAACACTTGGTGATTCTCTACGTTTATTCATTAAAATCCAGTTTAAACATTTGTACGTCGAAACCTGTTAAATATTTTAATAAATTTGCCCGGAAAATTAAGTCAAGCTTTTTTTTAATTATCACGTACTGAGAACGTTAGAGCATACCTCTTCACCTCCTTTTCCTTCAGCTTTAGTTCTGTTCCAGTTCTTATCCAATACACGCAGAAAACGATTACCACGTAGTAATATAGTAGAACAAGACAATTTTCTGTTAGTTTATACATTTACATTTCGCCACTTAGAATGACCTTAACCTTGGTCACACGTGTCTAATGTCAATGTCAGAGAGTTTGCGTCTCTGAGCTTTTGCTGGTTTGACTAGCGTAATGGATATTCATATATATTGTACTCACTCGACAGTTATGCTAAAAGATTCTTGTTTCCAAACAAGCCTCAAGCATGCATATCGTACTTGATGAGCTTTCTTTAGATGATTAATGATGAAATCTTAATGAATGACCTATCCTTTTTTGGGCGCCGTAAATGAGTCATAGGACTTCAAACTCCGGAACACCCAAATATGGGATATAACTTTCTTCCACGTATATTGTCAACTGACGCGCAGATTCGTTCTCTTTCTCAGTCATAGACGTCCCAAGTAAAGCGTTCCGCGGCCACTGACTACTGATTTGGCGCGAAACCATCTTTTGCACTAGTACGATATTTTGGACTCGGTGCGAAAACAAATAACCACTCGATCTCAAACTGTACTCAAGTGTGCAGCAGGATTCGAAAAATATTCTACTTTGGTTCAACGTTAGTAGGACGATCTAGTTCCATTCGGTGGGAAGGAAAGGGAAGAGAGATGACAGGGATGAACAGGTGGCGAGGAGGAGGCGAGAAAGGATGCGGGAGCGATGGCAAGGAAGATAGAAGAGGAGGGAAGGTGAGGGGGTTAAGCGAAGCGAGGAAGTGGGGAGGTGGGAGGTTTATTGCGGCCGTAAAAGATGGATCGACGATTCCGCTGGGACGGATGGGAAGAAGACGTCTTATCAACGGACGGGCAAAAGGTGGGAGCGGGAAACAGATTAAGCAGTCGCCACGCGGAGTGGGGGATCGAGGGGAGGGAAAAGAGGGTGCGGAGGGAGGCTGGTGGGGGAGAGGGAGGGATGAAAGGACGAGGGAATGATTTAAAACGGGTTAAGAGGGGCCACACCTCAGCGACGGAGAACCACCTATTTTGGCATGGGGTGAATTAGTTTCCCAACCATGAGGATTACACAACCGGAATCCTCCTGCTAGCTCAATTAAACTCCTAAAAATCCAATCTATTTTATTCCGCTCTTCTTTCCACTTTCGTTTAGGACCAATCTTTCTTTTCCCCAAAAAAACGGCAATATAAAATAAAATAAACGTTTTATACATTTGAATAAAGATGCTATTGGTTGTTTACTCACTGTCGTCAATCTCGTTTGTTCCTCACTAATACTAAAGAAAATGTATTCTATGAAATTATCGCCCGTAACAACAAGCATAATAACAAGGTAAACACATTTTTATTCTGAAAAAATCTAGAATAGTATGAACGAAATTTATAAATTTCGGGTCATTACATGCAAGTTAAACGGCGGAGCATAAGACACCGAAAGCGTTCATAAAATTGACTCCAGACCAGATCATGAAAAATCTCTATGATTTACAGAGTACTTACAAATTTATTCATCGCCAAAAATCTTCCCTGTCACCTCATTGAACTCTCTTATTAAACAGAAGCGTAATGGTACATCGGTGATAACTTTAACGGCAATAAAGAGATACCCGCTCTGCAACCGAAGAGTGGCTTGATTATGCTCGCCCTTCGACAACTAACAGTTAACACAATACTCATTCACTTCATTCATAAACGTAAGACTGCCCAGGGAGTGCGCCTTTATACACCGGAGCATTAGGATTAAAGCCTTTTCTGTACATCTAAAGTTCCATTTACTCGTTAACTCCGTCCCACGCACTTTTAGGACTTGTGGGAACTATATGCGTCTCCGGGTGTGACCATTATCAGCTCGACGCAACAGCTTAGCCACACGTTTCATTTCATTGCTCAGCTTATCTTTATTTCTCCAATACATTATCGGTATCCGAGCGCGTTCCACTCACTGCACCTAGGCATTTGGTACTGCTATTTAATCATTATAACAATGGACATTTTTTCATCTTTAAAACAATGTTTAGCGCATTTAAATAACGTAAACACAGATAACAAAAATGTGTGCAATTAGCTTGAGGAAAATGTAAACTCCATTTACAAATTTGATTTGATATTAACATTCGAATAGTTAAAAATGAGGACTATTATTGAAGTAAATAAAATTTATAGTAATTATTTTAGCATAAACGCCTAGTGTCATGAATTTCAAACTAGGGTATTCCAACTCTAACATTTAATGTACGCGGTAAGTTGAATAAACAATGTTTAATCCACCGTAATATCAGGTCAACTTATATTTTAAGACATTTTATCACATCTGTTGGTAAAATGTTTGTTTTAATTTATTTCCGACTATCCCTGTTTTTTCATCATTTCGGTGCACAGCTAAGGGAAAATGAAATTTAATGTGATTTTGCTTGGACCTTACTCTCAGTTTCTATCATTATTATTCGCCATGATTCTAACCTTATTTTCATTCTTGGTTATGTAATTTGCAGGTTTGGCGACTACGGTTCTTTTAAAGGTGAGTCCTTAGAGACTGTAACTATAGAGATACTGGTTGGCTATGGATTTTGAAAACCCTAACAAAACACTTCTTCATTATCTTAGCAAAACCATCCTCACTATGAGTCACGATGCCTTACGAACGGATAACTTGTATTCCGTTATGATATGCCCATCGTACCTGTTCCAGTAGCTTTTCAAAATGACAGCAGCCACGAAAGAAACAATAGTGTTCCATATAGATTTTTCTCGAAAGTAACAGGAACTCACCACGTAAGACGCCATATTTAGCTTGAGCTGTGAGAACCCCAAGATGCTGCAGATATCAGGAATGAACTTACCTGTAAAAGAAGATGAGAGAAAACATTTAGTTAAAAAATCGAGGAATAAAAATATATTAAATCAAAGAATTCTATACAAATTAGGAATAACAAAAGATGACGGTGTGGTCAAATTATGTTTCTGGTGAAAATGATTTGGCTCAATCAATCGGACATAAATCACATCCTTAATTCTTGCAACTGCTCTGTGCAACTCTTTGAGATTTAAATGAGAAAGCATCACTTTGTTTATCCACATACATTTAATTGAGCACATCACGCCTTACGTTTCGTAGATGGTGTGATGACGTAGAACTTTTACGAACCATAAGTGCTATAAGGATGAATAAAATTTATTTGGAAAAATAAAACAACGATATTTCGTTTTAATTTCACATCCTTAACGTTAACTTAAAAACTCGTTACTAAAATATGAAATAGTTTCATGCCTGTTGACAGTGAGGTTTAAAAAACGTGCATGGCAAAACACCTACATCTTATTTGGTGCTAAAAATCACTGCATATTTCTGTCTTTTATTCAGCACAGTTGCACCAAAGAAATATTCTACGAATTCGCGAGAGATTTTTTTATATGTTCGTGTAGTAATTAATATCGGAAAAATAAATCCATGTATCCTTATATGTATGTATCGTACAAGTGCTTACACCACCAATCACACCTTTTCAGGGATTTAGAAAGGGTGTTTTTTCCCTTTTCCTAACACCTTAAACACCCTTCCTCCCTTACCCTTTACCCCTGGTACTTGCATCCACTGCCATACACATTATTGGTGGATCGCGGGGTATTTATGTAGATGAAAATGGAGGAGATGTTATCGGAGAGGCTGACAAGAATAGCTGACTGATTAAAATACCAAGGAGGCACACCATCATCGAACCTATCGCAGAGTACCCAAGTACGTTAGGAACGTTTGCATTAAAGTAACTTGGGCTTATAAAACGATTAGTTGAAAAAAATTCAAATGAAAAAGTTAAGGAGATATGTGTATTTTGTGTTGGTTAGACTCCAAATTGAAAACGCGAGAAATTGGTATCATGCCCAGGAGGACCTAATTTCGGCATTGAACAGGATCTTGTGAAAAGTCGACTGTTTTGTGAATAATCGCTATGGCCGAACAGTGCCAAAATATTAAAACCACCGGAAACACGAATATTACATGCACAACTTAAGGTATAGGAGAAATATAAATAACAAGATTTCCATGCTGAATCCGAGAGAATAATTCCAGCATAAGAGTACATTGGTAGGTGATATAACGAGGGGTTGGTTGAAAGAGATTGACTATCGTACCTATTAGGCCTCGCAAAATTCGTGATAACAACAGTAGATGTGTGCATGATATGAGATATACACTAGAAATTTCACCTCTGATTTGATTTTCTCTAGGTCTCATCTACAGTTTCTAATAAAAAGAATAAATGCAATGATAAAAAACATTATGCCTTGTTCCATTCTGTATTGATGCGTTGCATGTTAAATAATCGTGGTAAGATTTATTTTCCGATAGCATGGCATTATTTAGTACGTAGTTATATCAGAAAAAATTACAGGTATTTTCAGTTGCTTGAATGCAGTGCGCCCACAACTAAGTAGATTTGCAGTGCTCTACAGAGTACTCACACAGATGAAAGCTATTAATTCAATGAATACATTTTCGCGTTGCAGTAATAATAATAATACATTTTACCCATATACATAACTTTTAACGAAAAATATAAAAGTATAAATGTCGGAATTAAACTTTCGATAACGCTTGTAATAATTCGATCAATCGGTCGAATCATCCAAACATAAAATAAATGGAGCAATTAATTTCTGCGATTTCGATTTTCAAGATCAGCTTAAATTCTTGAATAAATTCAGCTCCCAGTAAACGTGAACACTACGATATAAAATTGACCATTTGGAAACAATAGAATGAGACCACGCTTTATTGATGGCACTGGTAAGAACAGTTCCGTCAGGAATTCAGAAAAACCAAAAAAATTCATGTGATGCAGATTTAAGAACGCCAGTACGAATTTTCTGCTTCCATATGGCAAAATTCATACGAAATTGGCTCAAGCGAGAAAAATTATTAGTCCTCCCGCTGCAGATGAAGAGAGGGGGAAACTAAATCTATTAAACGACCTTTTTTGTGAAAATAAAGGCGCTGAAAATTGAGCAGGGGGATTACGAAAGGGAGAAATAGCAATTACGGAATGAAAATCGGGTGGTGGGTTAAGAGAATGAGAGAATAATTAAAACACAAATCTCGTTGACCTTGAAATGAAGAATTTTGGGAAGAGTAGGGAAAAAAAAACAGAGTTGGATGAGGTAACGGGAAAATGTGAGGGAGAATTCAATTTCAATCGAGTACGTTACATAAACCAGAAGCTTAAAAAAGAATAAATGATAAAAATTAAATCCGCGTACCATCCCCCATCAATCCGGCTAGGGTGCGGATGGAGTGGATTCATGCGAAAAATCCATTTATATCTCCAGGTCACGAGGGAGAAAGAGAGATGGAGTAATAATTCTGAATCCTCTTTTTATTATTATTTTTCGAGGATTTGAGGGAAAAAATTAAGAGATGGAACTTGCCAGCAGAGAGAAATCGTCACGAATAATAATAAATGAGACTGACTTCTTCCCGCGGGATAATTGGATTAAAATCCCGAATAATTATGCGGACGCGAAAGTAATGGCTGCATGTTTGCTATGTGGCTAGTACGCATTTCCACTTTAGGTAAGCCTCAATTGGAACGTTTCAATGAGCCAGCATTTTTCAGTGAAGGCGAGGAATTCTCCAAAACTCTTAGAATTTCCTCAAGGAGAGATTTCATTAAAGTTGCGAAAGCTACAGTTTTTTATAGAAAAAGTGGTTTGCAAAAAATTATATCCGAGTCGCATTTATAAAAATTACATCCAGTAAATTTAATTCGTTGTTACAAATCCTTTGGAATAAACAATCTAATCAACTTTTGTGTGACCTGAAATACTATTTACCAAATTAACATTATTGGAGAGCCGCACGGAAGATGGCAGCTCCAGGAACGAAATTGGTGCGGTAACGCTAGCATTACGAAAGAGCATCAACGGAACTCGGTAACGCGGAGAACAGATTGGCAAGAGAAAGGGAAAGGATAGGAGAGATGACGAGGGGAAAGTTAGTAATGTGGAAAGGGAAGGAAGAGTAGGGGGAGAATGGGTGAAGCTTTCCACCGCCCTCTCATTCCGCCCCTCTCACCCTTTCCTGTCTCTCCCGTTCCTTCATTTTCCCCCTCTTGCCCCGGCTGACTGAAGAAGCGCTCCTGGCTCAATGCCATAGCGTCTGGCGATCCTTCTCGGCGGAGAGGAAGCGCGATGGTCTCCTCGCTTGGATGTGGCGGCGGCGAGGAGGGCGGCGGCGAGGGGGGGGGGCGATGGCGATGGAGGGCGGGGCGGGACGGCGAGGGAAACATTGGAAGAGGGGAAAGAAGAAAGGTTGAGAATGGTTAAAAGAGATAGGTGGGGAGAGTGACCCGGGATATTTCGGCGCCCGCGGCGGAAACGCCAGCAAACGTCTCACCGAAAATGTGTCGTGTCTTCCCTTTCTACGCCCTTTAACTCCACCGATTCAATCTCTCTTACCTGCAGTCCTACAAATAAAATCCCCCAAAGACTAAGAAAAATATTCGGGACGGAAGGGTGTAAATGATCTGATATAGAGTATTATTCAAATCACACCTCCTCTCTGGGAAAAGTAATTTCCTAAAAACGCCCCCACGTGCGGACCCTTAATTTTTTACCAACTTCCGACCTTCCAGTTTTCTATCACATTCCTCCCCTGAATTTAGGATCCAAGCCCTCCCTTTTGTACGGAAGTAATTTTAAATTCATTCGCGCCCATGATACGATTGGGGATATTTAAATTATTCGAACACATCACTGCCATTACCGCGTGATTGCGACTATGTTTTGTTGGAGAATCATCGTTGAGGTTTAGATTCTAGCTTGTGTGGAATTTGTAAATTAAGGAAAAATATTGAAATAGGAATAGAATCCTAAGACGGAAGAGAACAAGAAGACACGCAGGACTTGGCATATCAACTCAATATGTAGAAATAAAGCCAAGTACTGAAAAATTCACACTTTTCGCGAGCTTCCACGTAAAATAGACTAGTGATATGATAAGATGTCAATCCATTTTAATGCCACTTTCTTTTCGCAATGAGAGACATAAGTGCATATGGATATACGGCGGTAAAAATAATATTTTAGAGCCATGAAAGACAGGAAAAAAAGTTGAGGAATTGTCATAATTATACATGTATTATACTTTTATAGCTTCTACTGCATTCTGACCGAGTGCAATCAGAGAAATATTTTCATAAAAGTTCGCAACCTAGGATTGCGATTTCAATATGGTAACTCGTATATGTTTTATTAAAGAAATTACCGATACCGAAGGTTAATTCCGATGGATTATTTTGATTTATAATCCTGATGTTTTATATGATCAATATGTAGGCTACCGTGTAGAGGTAGACTTGGGGTGGTCCCTCATACTTCATATTTCAGAATCAAATCTGCTCAATATTAAAATCAAACACTTATTTCCTTCCAATACTCTCTCCTCCTCCACCTTACCCACTTTTCTAGTCCCCCAAATTTCTAACCTTTTCCACACTCTTTACTGTCGGTCAACCAAGACTTTTCATTCCCACCTCATCGCGTGAGAAACTCTTCCACGTTCAGATACTCATAAAGTGTTAGTCTCGTGTGCTTTCATTTTGAGGATTTTTTATTCTTAGATTTTCAACTTTGCGAAATTGCTTGTCGGTCTATTTCAAAACAAGGTAAGTATGCTGTTCTCATCTGCTATGCACAGAGATACTTCATCTTTCCTGAACAGGTGAATCTGCCATCAGTCTCACCCATTTTTCAAAACCCCTTCGGCCGGTAAATTATCGGATTGAAGCCGGGGAAATATTTCCTTTAAATTTATCGCTCCAGAATTAAATTTATAGAAAACCGTTAAGTGGTTTAATCTATTAACGTGAAGGGTAAATGAATAATGCTACAGAGTCTGCAATGAGCTCGAACCACCTGCAGTCTTCGTCTTAAGAAGAAATCCTCAATCAGGCTCGCTTGCTCCGTAACCATAATTGACTTCCGTTGCCGTTTTGAATAAAAAATTACTCAACATGTTTACTTCCAACGGTAACATTTATGTGATTAAAAAGTGTTAGTTTATTTTTACTTAAGATACATCGCTCCTCTTCTTCAGTAATTACTGACACATGGAACATTTAACGTCATGATAAGTGTGCTATATTTAACAGAGGTATATACGGCACCATTAACATTTTAAAAAAAATTCGATATCAAGTTGCTCCAGCTCTTCATTATTCCCTGATCCTTACCGGTAGCCATCCATTCGTCCTGACTCCAAGCATATTCTTTAACCTCCTAATGGCGCCCTATTTTTACATATTTCTTAATTTATCCAAAGTATTTTATCTCTTGGTATTTCGAGCGAGTTAAATTCTGGGGGATTGGAGACACTGAAATAATAAGACGGTCAGCTCCTTTCTTTTTTACATCAAGGCGCATTTTTTTTTACCGATTTAGTTGACCTTCTTTGAACTTGAACAAATCCCTTGATAAACACGTTTTCCAATCGGTCCAAAATATTTTAGCCGCATCCGGTTTCGTGCGACTCAATGGCATGCGCACCAATTAATGAACACGAAAGGAGACGGAAAAATTAACACGGGGAGCATTAGAGGGGAGGTCAAAGTATGGGGGATGGGAGGGTAGTAAAGGTATACGGGAGTTAGGAGGGAGGCATTAAGGGAGGAGTAGCGGAACGACGGCACGGGGCAGGCAGGGTGAAGTAGGTGGGAGGGAGTTTTGGAATGCCGGGGAGTGGAGATATTTCTGGCCACAGTGGGGTCCGTGCATCATCGGCACACATGCCGCTCCCCCTCGCGCTCAACATCCGACCGGCATCCGGCGGGTCGGGGAGAGGAGGAAGGAGACCAGGTGGGGAGCGCGGGGGGAGGCGGGGGTGGTGGGAGGGGTGACCGGGATAGAGATAGACAAGGGGCCGCAGTGATGGAAGTCGCGGGGTGGGAAGTTTATGGAGATTCGTCGGTCCTCCACGCTGCCGCCGTGTCGGTGGGTGGAACGGCTACGGGTTAGTCCTGCCGAGATGTTTCTCCCCCGAAAAACCCAAGAGAGTCCGTTGTCAGAAGAAGGGGATAATAGTACGTAGAACAAACGGAAAAGGCGAATCAACTTTCAGCTACGATGGCGACAGTTCACAGCCTAAGTTTGGTTTGACAGGAGAGGCAGTGAATTGGTACTCAAGTGAATATAACATTTGTAAATCTCAATGCTTTCGAAGAGGTCCAACACCAAAAAATGATGAACAAACTCAAGGTTTGCGCACTTGGAGAGAAAGTGAATTCCTGGATTAGGAACTTCGTATATCAACGAAAAAAAGAAAAAGTAACGGATGGCATGAAAAAAAAGTGGAAAAATTATCATCCGGCATCCTAAAAGTAAGTTTAACAGAATCCTTTTTATTTCTCATAACGACAAAAGATATAACCTAGGAGGAAGAGAAAATTTTTTTATCGACGAAACAATACTATTCAGGGAACTGAACTCATAACTCCAGCTAATACTGCGTTACCCTCGCGGGATATTTAACAAAAATTTCGACATGATGGAAAGGATGGAAATTAAGAATTAAGAATACAAGTAAGTCACTAAGCCCAGTTGACACCTGTCATTTATTACAAGTCCAAGTCACACAATTTTAAATCAGTGGCATTACTAATGGGTTACTCCAGCCATACCCTCGCGGGAGGACTCGCAGAAGGATAAACGAGTATACAAGTAAATGAACGCGCTACGTAAGACATCACACGAAAGCTTTTGAATAAAATCGTGACATCACCTGCATATATTTGATTTAGCACCAGGTAGCGCCAAATACGTTCAAAATTCACCTCCATTGTGAACTATCGTTTTTATTTTCGTCTGAAGTTTAGATCAGCCAATGACTGTGTAGGAAAAACAAAGGTTTTGATGCAACAGAGTTAATACTGGTTCATCGCGTCCGTTGTCATTTTTCAATGAGTTCCGTTCCCGTCCCTTAGGTCATCTACAGGTTGAGGTGTCATGCTTCATGCCACCTTTATGTCGCGTTCCCAGCGTCCTTCCCCTTCAAAGAATACTACTGTCGTCGACAAAATTCATAGAACGCGGTGGAGGACAGAAACTCCATTCAGCAACAAGCCACGAAATACCACAGAATCTCGCGTCAAAACACCAAAACAGGATTCACCTACTACTAAGCACTGCGGGAAAAGGATTCATGTATTTAGAATATGGGAAACGGTAATTTAATATGTGTGCTGCTTTCCCAGAATAAATCTGGAACACAGAAGTACAAGAGTTCTGTTTTTGTTTTGTGGTTGCGGGTGACCACAGACAACAAACATGGGATTCTTGGGTCAAAAGCTGAGAGTGCAGCTCACAAGTCCACCATGCTGGTCATGTTTCCTATTCCAATAGGTTCCTAAGGTTCAATCTGAAACCTTTTTCCAACCAACCCATTCGCAACAAGGTACTCATCGAGTCGATTATGCTCTCGTCTGGCTCGAACATGGAAATAATTATTTTCATTCTGAAAAATGAATCCACCACTATTGAAACTCCGCTATCAAATTTAATGTGAAATCATTTCCACTGGTCTTCCTGAGCAATAAAGAAACACATAAATCATAAAAGGACATTGCCTGGGGTGGAATAAATGCATGGGCTGTGATACCCACTTCTAGGGAATCCGACCATCAAATGACAAACCAAAGACATCATAAATGATTTGCAAATCATTCACAATAATATGAGAATATATCTATCCACGGTCCCTCAAATATCCCCCGCGGCCTTTCGAAGAGTCTTAACGCCCATAGCTTACGATCGACCCATCCCTTCACGAGCCAACATAAAAAAAGCGAAAGATTTTTAAGTGGATGCTCAGGCCCAGGACACACGCGTAAAATGTAAGTGGAAACTATTAACGTGAGAGGGGCCATTAAAAACTTTGAAGTGCGCTTTTCAAAAAAACTTCTGAATAGGAATTTATGCCGGTGTAATTTAGAAACTTTTATAGCTCATTTTAACATCGGTGGTAATTGATTTAAATTCGAATCGCTTTCGATAATATTTATTCAACGACCTCACACCCAAAGTTTACGTACCTTTAGAAATACGCACACACGGTACGAAATCAACTCGAGCATGTAGTGCATTGAAGAACTTACTGAAAAGCAGTTCCCATTTTAATGCATAAGAGACACATGCGTTAATAGCTCGGGAGGGTATTTTTTACGCGAGTAATTACAAGGAAGCACTTGAAAGTATCGTGCAGCGGAATGTCCAACTTCTTGCACCGCATGGTAAGCGGTTCCAGCGGGGCAGTTATCCGGAATATTTCGTGCTCCGCTCATAAAAAGAAAAATTCCAGATTTACCTTAATTCAATTTAACGTTCAGATCACGCTAACGTGAAATGTGGCACACTGCATGTCGTAGTTTTGAACTCCTTTGAGTTTTGAAGTGTTAAACTGCGACATTAAAATGATAAACAGCTACGTCGGCATAAACATACAAGACTAGGGCTTTAAAACTTACTTTCTACGGGGGTGGACGTAATCATTCAAATATAAGAGGGGAAAGGGAATCAACATTTGTTATTTTTAATTCATATTCAATAAAGCAGTCCCATTTTTTTAGGCGAAGATACCCACATCTCACTTCTTTATATGAATACGTGATCGGCCTCGTTTTATTCAAATAAAAATTCCGAAAAATTCCCCTTTCAGTTTTGGTATTGGCCACAAGGCACATCAAAACCAAACTTAACACTCACCGGATCAAATTCAAACATCTGTCTGACCAAAGTCGGTACGAACCTTTGGCACCCAGTGAAATCACACCCAAACTAATTCAGCCAAAAGAATAAATTATTGGAACAAACAAGAACGGAATCTTTATCTTCTGCGTCTTCTAACCCACGCAAACTATCATTTCCATATTCGGCCGATAATAATCAGTGGAATTAATTTCTTACCAGTACTTCTGGTTTTGATTATCATCACAGCCCACGTCTGAAACGTGGTGATGATCATTCATCTGCTAAATAGAATTTAGCTAGCGGCGTTGCAACATACATCTACAATCGAGAATCGCCATGTAATAAAAATTCTCCCTATCGTATTATTTGTTTATGTGTAAGTCGCTTGGGTCCCTTTGAATGCCATATTTTTAATATTTTAAAGAAAATTATAGGTTTAAAATATCATTCCTTCGATGTTCAGCATGGCAGGTAGATTAAAAATATCGATGTCTTTAGCTCTGTATAGCTTTTAGGGTACCTAAAGCAGTGGTACCACTTTACAATGGAGCTAGGTGCAAGTGGGAACCTAGTAATAACGAACAATAAATAAGGCTGATTTTTCCTCAGTAACGGATAAAATGTTACTTCATTATTTTCACCACTGTAATCGACCCGAAGATACACGAGCTCTCCTCGTACAAATCCCTAACACCCGACGCGGCGTCTGAAATTTACACATTAGTTTGGAGACCTGTTCCTTGCCCGGGAACTTTCTTTCGATTACTACATATAGTTTAAGGCCAAACATTAAGAATGTACTGGTGCTTTAGTTCTTGGCGTTTTACAGGCATAGTTTTTCTTAAGTTCTAGCGCATATATAGTATTTGTTAAAATTCGCATGAATTAGATCGCGCGGAGAGAAACCGCGGAATATTCGCAAGACCAAACAACGCCAAGCAATCGGCCGTATCATCAAAGTTGTTCGAGGAAAAAGGATGACCTGAGAAGAGCAAGTGGGATAGATCCAGCCACAGATGCATTGGTGCCCGCGACTGGGAAACGGGAGGAGTTGAGAGGATAAAGGGAGGAACGGGTGGATGGAGCAGAGGAGAGATGAGCCAGCGGCGGGGAGCAGAGATGGGCGGACTCCCTCTTTGGGGTGGTGGTGGTGGTGGCGGCGGCGGATGGGTGGCGTTGACTCGAGACCAGGAAGGGGGGATGGCGCGAGGATCCATTTCCCCGCGGACGGCCTGCCCCCGCCACCGGCGAAGTAACACCGCCGCCCTCCCCTGGCCGCCCCTCCCCGGACGCACGAACTACGAGCATCGCGGATGAAACGCGATAGCCCTGCTTCGGCTGCTCGGCGCGGCCCGCGGTGGACACACTGCCGCCGTCCCGGCCGGGGAAATGGAACGAGACTGCCACAGACTGAGTCCTCGATAAAAGGCGGCGCCCTTCCACGCAGGCGTTAATAACATGCTCGGACTTCCAAAGGCGTGGACTCCTTTGTCTCCCTCGACTTTCTCCTTCATTTATATCCGCTCCTCGCGAAGTTGATTTCCTTTGAGGGCGAAAGAGTTTCGCCGACGTTTTTGGACACTTGCTGGGGATAGTGGGAGAAGTCCGAGCTGGTGTAAACCAACTCCGGGGTTTCCCGGACAAAGGTTTTGATCATTATTCTCCACCAGAGAGATGTCACGACTGCTTTATGTATCCCCTTTCACTTATCAATCATCTCGTCAAGTGTCTCGCCACATTATTCACTTCTTCCCTTTCCCCAGCTAAAGACGCTCGTTAACTAGCCAGATAATGAAAGGCGTCTCCGCTCTTGATTAATAAAATACCGTGATATATGGATAAACATCTTTCGATTTTACAGTTACACCAGAAAATGAAGGAAACTTTGAGATATTGAATGCATTATTCATATACCTAATCGTAAAAAAAATCAGAAAAACTTCCCTCTCTCATCGAAATTGGACGCCGTGTGAAGAGGCGAACCATTTCAAATAAAGACTGAAATGTAAACCTCATCACTAAAAAATTATTCTTAAAAATAAAAATAGAAACAAAATAATAGATGACACTAATGTTACATCGGTTGAAGCATACGTGTTTCGAGAAATGGCCGGTGACAATTGGCGGCCCAGCTTGGAACTCCCGGGGTCATGAGTCTCATCTTCCTATTCAAAGCTTCATGCCCTCACGTCAGTCCGCAAACTCTCGCACTCACTCCATTTACTGCTACCACCGATATCCAAACATGTGCAGGGCAAGTCAAACCAATTCATTTGCGGGAGGATCAAGAGGAGGAAACTGCACGCGATTCATCGTATTCCCAGTCGCGCGAATTCCCTTTAAGAATGACTGTCGGCTGCCAGTGTTTCCCTCGCCGACGTACACGGAGATGGAAAAGGAAGATAGTGAAGGCGTGGCGCAGGTGAGGTAGATTGTGACAGAGCAGGGGGGGGGAGGGCTTGCGGACTGGGGGAGGGGACGTGGTAAAAACGACATGGTTGTTTGGCCCTTCGGAGACTTGGGATTACCTCTGGACTCTTAAGAAAAGAGCACTTGAGGGGAGAGAGAGGAGAAACGCTGCTCAGAAACCACTCCGCCCCACTATCCCTAAATCAGCTTTCGGCGAAGGGTCGGGAAACACGACAGCATAACGCACTCACAAAGGGTATAGGAAACTGACCGACCCTCCAAAGTTCCCCCTTCGGATTTGAAATTCACGTCTCTACCCTCAAGTCTCTCTGGGATATATTAATTCCTCGATATCACAACAGAATGGTCATAACATGAAATTGACGCACGAACCACTAGATTAAATGCTAAGGAATTCAGAGAAATAATAGTGATTAAAGTCCTGTAAGTAAGTAAGATCCTGATCACATGGAGAAACCCGGTACATGCGTTTTATGAATAATAACTCCGCACTAAATTTTCTGGAGCGAGATAAATGATGAGAGCTTCAACAGTAGTTTCCTCTATCTTTTCGGAAAATTGTTTAGTCTAGATAAAGGAGCAGTAAACATTTAAGTGTTTTCCTGAATTAGATTTATTCATACTCATCCTATGAAAAGTACGCGAATAACTAGTGAATGGAAAAGAAGGAATTTCTGCGAAAAAACATTCGAATGCACACACATAATTTTTAAAAATACATAGGCACGTAACACGAGATACAATTCCATGAACTGTTTGTTGGCAAGAAAATTTGAAACTATTACTTCTAACCGCATGTAATACGATAATTGCAACATTTTTTCCACATACAATTGTTGCTTCAAACTGAGCCTCTAAAGCACTCGGCAAGCACTCCTTTTGGATACTCCCAAACTCCATATTTAGACAACAAATCATGGTCGAATTTTGAGGGTATTAACACCTGACAACCACTTTAGGACTTGTTCTCACGGCATCACTTGCAGGGATCCCCATAAATAACATAGCCGTTTCGACGATAGCTTTTAAATAGCCATTCCACCTCCCACGAGGGAAGAAGATTCACGATTGCTTTCCCCAAGTGGCTCCCAATCGTCGATGCGACGCCGTCCTTCAATCCCGAACGTGTGGCACGAAACATGCCACGCCCTACATAATAGAGGAATCCCGTCCTCGCCATCGCCGCCTTCTCCCCTCCAATCATAACTGCCGCGGAGATGGGCGAGCATGCACATCGATATATTTGCGAGTGGCGAAATTTTTTCCCCGCCAACAACGAGTGTGGTTACTGTAATCAAAGGACGAAGCGCCAAAATTTGGAAGCTCACCTATTACGACATATCCAGTTTAAGTTTTAAACTTAATCCAAAGGCTATCCTCGATGCACCCTCCATATGGTACCTCGGATATTAATGAATTACAGCAGCAATAGGTGAGGGCGGGCAAAGCTCACGTCGAATAACCACGAGTACTTTAACTTTCTAAATACGCGTTTTGCGTAACATTCAATTTCCACGAAAATTTCGGGCGGTCGAAAAAAAGGCTGTTCTCACAATAAAAATCAGCGATACCCGAATCCATCAATGACCATAAACAAATAGCCTATCTATGTGATAATGCACCAAACAGATTATCACTATCTCTCACGTTCACGTCAATAAATATTGATGCACATCAACATCAAGTTTACAGTTGTCGGACCGGTCCAATGATTCCGGATCAAATTATTGGTGGAATAGAGTGAAACTTAAAATTTTTTTCTATTTGTTTGTCCACATAATATGGTTTGATCTAAAATCTAGCTGCTCTTAATACTTAAAAAATATACCTATAGGCGGCGAGGGCATACATCATCCTAGGTTTTCTGCCAGCCACTTTGGTTAAAAGGCGGCAAGATGCGGCTGAAACCTTTGGCCGACAGCAATACACGTCGCCCGCCCCTTCAGTCCATTACTTGTGCGCTGGGTCTCTCTTGCCTTGTCCCTGTCCTTCCCTGCCCACAATTGTGATTCCGCCCACCGCCTACCGTCTGAGCACAATGTCCAAGAGGAACGACGATTGAAGCGGGAGAAACCCTCACCCACCCATATCTCCTCCCCTCGCTCCTTTGTGTGCCTGGCTCACCTATGTTACCGGAACATCTTGTAATTTATGCACACTCATATTTACGACCAGCAAAACTTATTGCCGTTTGAACGACCATCATTATGGAAACAGCAACAAATACTAGCATTACATTAAGGTCAGGAACTGTGCAACGGAGAAATATCTACGCAGGTTGGAGTTAAATCTCAGAAGCATTGAATGCGCATTGCAAACAGTGTGGGCTACAAATGGACTACATACTATGGAGGAGATTTACAGTTACATTTATAATGCCCACAGAGCATTTAACATAACATGGTATAAATAAGGATGGTTACACGAGTGGATAATTCGCTAACATCAAATTGATGACTTCAGGAATATTTAAAAATTATTTTGCAGACATTTGATGAGGAGAATAATTAGTTTTCATGGTTCGTCCGAAAGCCATACTTAAATGGTAAACAGTCTACTAAAGTCTGCCACAAAACTTCTTGACTCAACAACAAAGAGTATCAAGTCCAGTGATTATACCTGTTAATACGAAGTTAATACCTCGTTATCAAGTTTACAGCAATAGCCGAGTTCACTCTTTGGCGCAAAGAAAGAAATTATGTGAGATAGAAGAGAGCATATCAACTTTTACATCCGGTTCACGGAGAAAAACTAACCAACAACAACACTAACAACAACGAACCATGTATGAAAATGCCAGTTTGAGGTATTACACATGGTAATCATTGCAAATATATTAGAGATACCTACATTTACTTTTTCTCTTCTAACTTGAGCAAAGTGTGCCAAAGTTAGCCAACACCACGCCGGAAATATTCATACCTCAGTGGCGTTGGGTTAATACGGGTAGAATACACGTCAGTAATTATAATTATGTAAACCAAATGATTTAAGTAGATAGAATTGTTTAGATCAAGCTTGTGCCTATAAGACTGTTCATAATATACGTCGCACGCTTTTGGCCTTATGTTATCCCTTGTCCATCTGTCTTACACTGTCACAAATAAGCAGCCATCATCAGCAGTGAGACCTAATTTAACATTAGGTCCCACTGCCCTAGCGGAACACTCGAGTATTTGAATGTGACTTTAATATATGAAAAGGTCCTAACGAGGTGTTGGGCACACGCTAACAAGAGTTTACTTGGACGCAAATTCATGGGAGAAATAAACAAGAAAGAACGGGCGTTCTTACTTAACCCGTCGACCGAGATGGCCGAACGGGCGCCACTTTTGCGACTCAACTATGGCCACCGCAGCGCGTACGCAACTCTCTCCGACAAACTCGCCCACCCCCGGGCCTCCGCAGTTACGAATGCAGACGCCGAAGGAATGGGGGTCAGCGTTGACGGGGACGACGGCCAAGGAGGAAGAGAGAGGGGGGAGAGTATGGAGGAGGATAGAAGGCGAGGGCGTGAGGGAAGGAAGGAGGCTCGCTACGACCAAAAATTTATCGGATTGACGTGACAAGACATTATGATCGGGGTAAACCTAATCGTTTTTCCTTTTATTGCTGGGAAGAATCGAGCGGGTAGCCAATTTTATTCGGCACGAAAAGAATCGTTCATAGGACATCTACGCATTTGTGGAAAAAATGTGCAACCAAAAGATGCCAGCAGGTTTTTGCCGCAATAAATGTTACGTCTTTCCATAATTTTAGCTCTGAATGCGATAAATAATCTGTAGAAAATTAGTCTAGCAGATGCTATGAAATAGAATACAACTTTCACGTAAATTCTTGTAAATATGCAATTACGCTTCACATTAAGAAAGAATACTTTGGGATTAATATGCAGAAGGTACAGGGGATTTAATTTTCGACTACATACATCTTAATATTTCTGAGGTATCAGGGAAAATGAAAGAGGAAATATTAAAAGGTAGTGTCTGTATTTGAAAGCGGTGATAGAAGAGATAACGACCGGTGAGTGCAGTATAGGAAAAGAAAGAGTAGGATTTTTGGAATCCATGAAGGCAGGCAGAAGTCACGAAGAAATGTGGAAAGAAAAAATGCAGAGCAAAGAAAGAGGAAGTTTTCGCAATGACGAACATAGAAGTAAATACGCGTTTGGGACCATCCAAAACCGATCTTTAAATAGGTAGAATACCTGAAATAAATGACCTATGGAAATTTATCAAACAATGTTCACTTAACCTTTGAAAGACTTGTAAGCAAGACGAACGTACAGACTAATACTGATCACAACTTTCGTTTTATAAAGATGATTTTTTTACTTAGCAATTCTGCCAAGTATGCATGAGCGACTACGGACATGATTTAGGGCGAAAGAATATTTATCATTAAAAAATTGAAATGCACAAATGTATATGCAAAATTGAAGACAGGAGAGTCAAATTGAGGACGGCATCGGTGTCACTGCTTAAAAGATCAATATATTTTATTGCCAACATCCTTGTAAAAAGTACACTGAGTATTATTTGTCAATTGAAATCAAATTGGGCGTCGCGACTCAATGCAAGGAAACTATTCGTTTGATATGAAAGGCTTAAAAAATGGACGAATATTGAAAGCAAACCCTTATATATTCTAATATTTTAAACGTTAATATCTAGAAGTAATACTGTGGTTTTATATGCTTAAAGGAATAAGGTTTATAGAAAACCCTTATGCTACGCGTAAAAATTTAAGTAAATAAAAACTGTGACTGAGCCCGATTTTTCTTATTGGTTATCAAATAATTAAATTACAATCTGCGATTTTAGTTTCTATTCTTACACCTAAAACCTAGGTGGTGTATTTCTCACAAAATATCAAAAGATTGTCGACTTTCATTTCCACAATTCCGGCTTCATGATAGTTGTTTTTGCTTAGACCAAACTGTGGGGATGAGCAAGCGCATTTTTCATGATTAAGAGGGGAGTAACAGAGAAAAGTTCAGGAACCACGGGATAGGCATTTATCTATTCGGAAAATATTTGAAATTAATATTTCTGTTGTTGAATCTTGTCCCAGACATACGGGCGTGCCGTGGATGGAAGACACGCGGGAGTCACGACAGCATGCCTTGCCAATGGCTCCCGCCACCGAGATTACTGCACGCGGCATTCCTGTGAATGTGGGAGGGGCGGCGGCCGCCGATGGATCGGAGAAAACAGGAAGCCGTGCATTGAGCCTCCACGCGTTCCCCTGCGCGCCCTCGCGCTCCATAAGGTGATGATGGTCGAAACGGGCGTAGGCTAACCCGTGACAGACACAAGAGACCTCCATCCGAACCCAATGCCCCCTTTTTCAGCCGAGTCGCCTCCTCCCGACTCCCGCCCTCGCCATCCCTACGTGCCCGGTCGACCCAGTCGGCGCTCACTGTCGCGATCCTAACTTACCAAAAGAGCGATCTGCAATTCGTCTGCTCGCAGCTCGTTCAGCTAAGCAAATCAGGCCATTACGTTTCACTGACGCCAAAGTCCATCCTTTACCAATTCCCGATCTAATATTCACACCAGCCTCCCAGTACGAAATGCCCTTAATAATAACAAAATTTATGCCGTAATCATCAGTATTTCAATCTAAAGATTGGTTGAAAGTGGCCATCTGGCATTTTCTTCCAAATGCTAACTCAATTACTCCTATGCGTCTAAAACCCTCCTTCCATTAACGCCTACGTATTTGTCACTTGATCTTCCACGAGGGGACTACCCTTATACGTATTAAGGCGCTAGCATCCATTGCGTCTCATAATTGTGCCCGAACTATCCGTTTCTGCTTTCCTTTATCGCGGTCCATATTTTCTATACCTCCTTTACACTTTTGTATACTTCATTCTCCATTTTATCTTTCAATTTGATCTTCGACATCCGCCATCAGCAATTGGTTTTGAAGATTTCTACTATTTTCTTGTCAGCTGGCCTGACTTGTCCGGTTGGCTCTGACTCAGGTAAAGTGAGTGATTATTTCCCGCTGATGTGGACCACAGTTTGAAGAGCGCCACGCACCGTTATATAATGGAATATGTCAATTCAAAAGCTACCACTACTGCTTTGAATCATTTGCAATCAAATAGTTCAGAATCTCTAAAATGATAACCAAATTTGTCCACAGTTACATGTCCTCCAGAGTTTTAGTGAAATTAAAATATGAATGTAAACAGCTTTCCGACTGACATTATGCATGTGCTCAGTTTTTCCCGTTTTTCATTTTAACGCTATTTCAATCATTTGTCCCTCTGGCCATAAAATGTTTGCGTTCACGTTTGCTTCATTCTTAACTCCCCTACACCCTTTTCAGATGGTCACTAACAAAATAATTTCTGAGGGGCATGTTTCATGACCCTGGATCGTACCCTAAGTAATACTTGGCATGCATACTTCTTATCGGATAAGATAAATTATACTTTTTATTTAATTTGCACGGAAAGAGATCCGTTCAAAACGTTGCCTCCAGGTGCATTCCAATAATAAGGAATTTACACAGATGTTTGCTTACCATAGGAAACCCTTCAAGAGAAAAAATAAAATACAAAAATCGAGCATATTGCCATAGCGAGGAAGCAGTGGTACAAAATGAAAAATTGTATGGCATGCCTGTTAACATGAATAGTATGAGTTTACACATCCTGAAAAACATGAAATATGGCTACAAGTACGTAACGCGATTTGATAAGGCGTTACTTAAAGAGTTTTATATAGCCCGAAAACTCATTTAAACCGACTGCTACTTTCACACGATGGGTGAGCTTCAGCGACTAACATCAATTGTGGACGACCATTTTTCACGGACATCCTTTAACAAATAGCCTTACCATGATTAAAACACAAATTACCAACCCACCATTCCAAGATATATTGACGGTAGGCCGATGGAGAAATAAATATTGCTATCACCGTTTTTAACAAGAACGGCATACTCGTATGAATGAATTTTTCCAAAAACATTGATTATGAATGCATAAAATCAGTGTCCCTAATCTACCTCCGTAAATCCTCAATTTTAAATTTAACAGTTGCCTAGTAATGATACAGGATACAATTTCAAATGATCAATTTATAACATAGCGTACCTAAAGGGTGAAGAATTCCATCATGACTTAATTTTTTGAAAAATAAAGTCAATATCAGAATCTGTAGATTCGTTATTCAGCAGCAGCAGAAGGAATGTGATTAAAAGCATTATAAATAAGTGTCAAATGAAATACCGGCCGCTTCGATCATGTCTGTCGCACTCTTTGTGATTCAAAGCATGTTCTTGAACTCCCTTAGTGACGAGTCACATTATTTCTCCATGGCAAGATAAACATATATGTGCTTGTCTAGGAATACGCCCAGGAATTTTCAAACGAATTGCCGGCGACTCTACGTGATGCATCAGGCAAATACAATGCCATATCGTAGCGAATGCTTCACAGAGTATATTCTATGCCATGCAAAGGTGCAACAAAACTGGATCACTGAACTCAAATGGGTCATCGCCCTCATGAATTATGCGCGTGACATGGGTAAAGGATATCAAGCAATCATTGTTGAAGTTAACTCAGACAGTCAAGGACGATATATTTGGAAATGACAGGAAAAAAAACCCTGAGAATATCCAAGAACATTCGTCCGTTCAGTTGTATTGGATATCTTATAAGGGAATTGAGATATAAAAGTCGGAAAGCACAAAGGAGACCGTGATTGAGAGCCGAGATCATTTATAATCCCGGAAGAGTGACACTGGTTTGATTCCAGGCTCGTCCTCTTCCTCAATTCGATCGAGGCAGGGAAAACGTGAGGGAGAGGACGGGAGAAGGCCAGTGAGTAACTGAAGGCGAATGAAAGGGGAGTTGCACAGCCGCGAGACTAGGGGACGGCATACCGTGGATGAACTGGAGAAAAGAAGCTAACAGTTTCAGGCTTAACTTTGTGGAATTTCTGTACAAAGTGGAGTGTGTTGAAGTTTTCCTTATTTTTTACCCTCACCATGGAGAACAGAAGCTTGGCAACTAGCAGTAATAACATCCATTTTCATAACGCTACTATCAATATTTACTAATTTTTATCCAAGCGCACAGCATATCGAATAACTGGCGAAATCGAAATATGAATTATGTAAATGGATATAGCACAAATACATGAAAATATGAAGCAACGGGCGATTCGCATTTTTTTATAGTATCATAACTCAATATAAAGGTCATGGATACGGTGCACGATTAACCAAATGGAGATTCTGCAATTTTTATGAAAGGGAAAACAAAATGTCGGAAAATGAATCTTGCATACGTTACTTCGTAATGCATGAAATTAGATTAGTACTGGGGAACGAGACTAAATGGCAATGACGTCCGTTCCGAAACAAGTTGAACGCCCTGTGCGCCCTCCGCCCTATGGGTTTGTGCGTCCCTGAATCATGCGACTAAAAATAAAACTGCATTACGTCTCAAGATAGCTGATTACAGTCGAATGAAAAGCAATTTCATCAAGATACCCTTTTACTTCGTGTCTGGTAATTTCAATGCAGTGTGTGGAGAAAGGCAAAGAAGACGCTTCTGAGATTCGATCTCAATTCGTACATGTGTTATTATACTTCAAAGAAAGTGAGAAGAATAACGACACTGGACTTCCACTTGGCATTCAACTAACAACTTCACTGATAATTTTGTTTTGACCGATTCTTTGATTCTAGCCCTTTCTTAACGAACGCCATAGTCGGTGAAGAATGATAAGCTAAATGCTCAAAGAGATTCATAGCCACTGCTGTACGACCTCCCGGCGCGGAGATATCCCTTCGGAGTCCCATCACCCGCGGCACGTCCTCCCCGACCTTTGATCCCAGAACGATTAACATGAGATAATATTATGAACGATGATTGACAAAAGAAACAACATTTCGACTCCTACTTGATTATGGCCCACTGAAGACAAAGCAGACACAAAAATCAACATGAAAAACTATAGTACCAACTCATAAATATTACATATCATGGGACACAAATGCAGAAAATTCGTAATAATTATGCCTAATAACTGTCCACATTCCTTTTATCCAACAAAAATTAACTACAACGAGTTACAATTACGTCTACCAAATTATAATAACATTAAGTAAACGAAAACTGGTCTTGGAAAATACCTCATTTAGGAATATAATCACATCAAAGGATGAATATGAATGATAAACAGAAATGAATGGTAAACTGGGGGCTATTTCTAGCATACGTTGAAAAGAAACAGAGAGAAACAATATTAGCTGAGAAATTTATAAATAAATTACGTATTACCCTATTTTGGAAGCTATTTCATTTTTGATGGGGTCCATTCTGGCTACGTCTACCTTTGACAAACTTTTTCTAACCCAGTAGGCTGTTTATCCACTTACCATTGAGACAGGGATGGGCCCGGCGGTTCCGTTGGGGTACGGGTACGGCGCCACCAAGTAGCCCATGTTGAGGGATGAGGCATGGGGCATCGCTTCCACTTTTCCTGTGAAGATAAGAATTAACCAATGAGATGGGTATTACAAATTTCATTAAAAATAGCTTGCTCAAAAAGCGAAAAATGCAATGGAATTTGAGGTTCAAATAAACAAAGACCTATATTTACATTATCTTTCAATTAAGATGGAAAAAAATCCAAACAGACTAAGTATGTAATTACATGTATATACCTGTACGACGGGGTAGCCCACAAACTCATTCTGATTACGAGTAAGCAATGAACATGTATATCTCAGTAACACTGCCGTGTATACCACTGATTCAAATGGTGAAGAAAGAGTAAGAGGCAATAAATGGATAAATTAAAAAAACCGTTTTTGTCACTGACACTTGTCGAACGCCCGCCTTTTGTTGGAAGGAGTTCAGGATACGGCGTTTAATAAATTAGCATATTTTACATTCCGACATTTTCCCATCACTTTGCGGGTTCCATAATTATCCCATCCAGGCTCACTTCTGGAAAAAATATTCCACCATATAATTTAAGTAATCCTCACGAGTCAATGACGCATAAACGAAAAATGGCTAAGTGGAAGAGCTTCAAACGAAAATAGACGTCACGAACTTGTGTTGTTTTTTGCCAATAAGGACTTCTGACATCTTAGCTAATCATTCTTGAAGGAATCCTTTCCCAGGTAATCATCCTTTTAACCACCCATAATTAGAAGTTCCTTTCTCTCGTCGGGTGAAAAACGAACTTCCTTCTCCTGCGGCCGCACTTTGACAAGAAAAAGGCGGAGGAAAACTATAGAGGGAACTCGTAGCCTTACAAGAAAATAAGTGAAATGTTGAACTACAAATCGAGTGACCGAATTTGGTGTTCTAATGCTAGATGGTTGACTACATTACGCAGTATAATCTCCATTAACACAAATCGTCACTTCAACAAATGATGCTCATGCCTGAGGCTAAGGACTACAGCTTGTGGTATTAGTGTTAACAGACGAATATACAACCCAAGCAAATAACCGGGATGTAAATGCTGCTGAAAGATAGAAGATAGGAGTACATGGGATAGGCTTAAATATCCAAGCCATTACAGAAAGTGATCCGTAAGCTCTAATAGGGCGAAAAATTAGGTTTTCAAAAATCCAAGCTTTTAAAAACCTTACATTATATAAGATTGTGCAATTTCATTTATTCCCCATCAGGTGCCAGGTTTCATCTTTTAAGATTTTAATGCTAGAATTTCGATAATGCGTAATCCTAGCGTTAAACAAATATTTTTAAACAAGCGAAAATATAAGCTTAAAAAAACACTGAAAACAAGGAAAAAAGTGTAAAAATTGCTATTCAACCACTGCTGAATGAACCGACTCCAGCAACCATCACTAACCAGGTGATTGGTTGAGCGTAAGGCTACATCACGGCGAGAGCAATCACGAGATCACGCGGGAAATGCGAAAAAATCAAGCGAAAACCAGAAATGGCCGAATGACGGCACTTAGCGAACGAAGAGAGAAGAAGCCTTATGGGACCAGCCTTGCTCATGCTCGGAACCCCTTCAATCAATCAGTTAACACCGCCGTGAGGACGGCGTTCACAACGGTCTTGTGTGGATAAGTGAGCCCTCGGCTCAGACGGCTCTTTTCTCTGATATTTTTTTTTAAGGAGGGGGAGAAAGGAAGACGCATTCTCCTCCTCGCCCATGATCAGGTGGGGGAGTGAAATTGCGCCCGCCTCACCACTAGATACGTCACCGCTCAGCTCGTTGACGCTACAAATTATCGCCGCTCGCTTTCGGCCGAGGACAAATACACATCTTGCTTTTTTACGAAAGTCTCTAAAAGGCGAGAGATGGCTCGCCCTTCATCTTCATTCATCCCTCCCCGTCCCGGAGGAAGTCGTCATTAAACATGAGGGAATCACGGGGGATATAAAACTGACATGGGGAGGCACAAAACGTTCGTTCGTTTGCGTTAGTCTTCGTCCACCATTTCGCACATCTGAGGAACACAATGCCATTCCGCCGAGGCTAAGAATTAAATCGTGAGCATCAAAAACAAATATGGTAAAGTCCATCCAAACCTTCGCGGTTTGTATTTATTTCAATGATGGTGAATGGGTTTATGAGTCCTTGGGCTGATTTATGAGATGGGCCCCGCGGAATATAGAACAAATGACTGATCGGTAGCATAGAAATCGTCGTGATACTCTCTTTATGTGGTTCAAACAGAACAAAAGGTACGGCTCCTAAGCAACCGAGTCGAATTATCCTTTTCAGAATAATGTACCTGATGGAAATACTATAATTTTGTGTGGGAGCCAGTTTTACATTCGGGCAGGGCATCCAGCCGGCACACGAAGGTAGAATCAAAATTCTCAGAATAATCTAAGTACGCAGTCTCTCAGACTGCGTCGGTAAATCATAAAATCAAATGTATCTTAAAAAATACGAGTATATTTATGTGATTAAATACCGATTCGTCAATTCATATTTTATTGACACACTTATGTAAAAAAACTGGAGATTAACGTAACGTATTTAACTATCAGGTGGTCATGATGACTGAGGGATTTTTAATTACAATTTCCGCTAACTCATAAAGAACCACACTTGACCGTCCGCAACTCAAGACGTAATATAAACCATAGCTCATTAATTTGAGAAAACCTGCCATTTACGTAGACAAAATTCGAACGTACTATGGAAATTGAACTACACACATTAGGAGGCGGAAACACAAATCCGTGATTGCAGTACAATATGAAGACTAACAGCCGTAAACAGATGATAACCAGCCCATTAGATTTTAATTTAGCACGCCCAAAATTATGCTTCCCAAGGGCCACTTACTCAGGATCATTTTAAGCAAAAATTTAAACTAACATAGCTTAAGTAAACAAAGGTAGACGCACATTTACAAATCAAATCCAAATGACGAATGAATTTTTAAGGGAAAAAACCACTTACGTGTCGCGGCACACATGATATTGAAAAAATCTTACAGGTCGGTATTCAATTATTAATGCTTACGAGTCTCGAAAAGAGAATCGATGACTTTCGTTATTTTAAAGTAATTTATTGCTACTGATTTGTAAACTTTCAGATACTAGTAGTAGATGATGGAAAAGTTGAACTTAACTTAAAATAAGTACTTACCAGAATGCCATTACTATTATTCTACAGGAGCTAGCCCTTCACATCTGCTATTTTAATTTAGTTAATAGTTTTGAACTGATGGCTTTCGTACTGCGCGATCCTACAAATTTTATGGCGTTAAAATAAATTGAAACACTCTAGGAAAAGAGACAACAATTCTAGTGAGGAAGCCATAAATCACATCACTTCATTCATATGATTATTCATCAGAGAAATAAAAAGAGATGCCTAAAATCCATTCATGGCGTCAGATAGGATTTATCATATTCATATATACATTTAAATGGAAAAAAAATTACACGAACACTAATGGCCGTTATTGACAGTCTCACCTGCTGGCATGAAAAGCCAAGTAAACTTAAGTTGGCCTTCTATTCATATTTCTAACGCTAAGTAACCATTACGTAGACACTACGAGCACGAAATATCAGGGGAGTGAAGTGATGTTGTCTGTGCTTTAGAAATAAAAAAAAGGCCTTCGTGAGAGAAAGAGATTAGGAGGCATGTAAAAAAAGTGAGTATGGAAATAGCAGGGTTGGCTGATGAAATTAGGGAGTTCAAATTAATTTTAAAAAATACCTAATGCCATAGGAAGAGCTTTAGCAAAGTCTAGTAGAGAGGAAAAACATTCGACGATAAGAAAATAATAAAAAATTCTTCGAAAGCTTAAGTTATGGGAACATATCATCCCCTCTGGTTTTAAAATATTTACCAGGGTGTACGTATAGACGCATACAGGACTATCCTAACAGTACGCCATACCTTTTGGACCTTTTTATGACGTCACACATCATTTCTAAATTTGCCAAACCTGTTCATCTTCTTCCCAAAAATATATCAAAGTTAACCATTTATTAAATTGTAATTCTACATTTTTCTAAATACATTGTCATTCGGATATCCACCAGCTGGGTTTAATTCGTGGTTTATGCACTTCTTATGCAAAATTAGAAGGATTTCCCTAACAGGTCACATATGCAGCAACAACACTTACGCCGTAACTTTTGGCAACGTTTTCCGGTCTCGACCACGATTTGTGTGTGACGTGTAGTACAATTGAGACACAACCGGTCGTAAAATGCAGTTTATATCGTGGTTACATTCTGCGTACTTAACCTACAAGGTGTATTAAAACGAATGTATTCGCTTAATCAAGAGAATTCGCGAATCCGTCGAAACGCAATGAGTTTTAGCATAGGAACCAATTTATATCTACGTACTTAGGTATTGAATATGAATTTTCATAATAAGAATATTAATATAAGCAGTATTTTTAAAACAAGAAACAGATTTCACGTCTGAGAATAGAAAATAGATCACGCATTGGTTTCTCTTGAAGGTCATCTCCGTACATTTGAACGCTAAATCGACTCCGTATTTACGTCAAAAAACTATGAACACAAATAAAATGAATCAGTTTAAACAATAAAATCGACATTCATTACAGCTAGTAATCTCGGAACCCAAGATTCGATCTCTAGGTTCTCTCGCACTTCCAGTCTCCCAGTTCACATTTCAATTAAATCCACCCAGCCCTTCCAATACTTAGGTCGTTCGTTATTATAATGAGAATGACTTTAGCTTCAAAGTCTATTACGTGCATTATGGTTCTGGGTCACCTTTGAAGGGTGGGTGGTCCCAATCAGAAATTAAATATTATTTGTCGGTACTAAGCAATTAAAAATAATTCTTCTTCTTTGTCAAAATCAGAGAACCTGAAAATTCGTTCGGGGTGCCGACGCGTGAAGTAGAGAGCAAAAGAGAGTGGATATGAAGGTGGGATGAAAAAGGGAGAAAGCGGAGATACGAAAACGGCGGGGTGGAGTGAGAAAGCGAGTGGGGGAAGGGAGGGGACTGCGGCATGCAGCAGCGCCGCCAAAGTTAAGGTATTAGCGCTAAAAATGCGACGAAAAACGTGGTTGAGAAGTCAAAGGAATTAATTGAGACTGCGCCGCCGTAAGGCACGGGGCCGCCTCCTTCCCCGGCGTCCCCTGCCTCCCGAACCAAGCATTGCAACCCTCCCCCCCGCCCCACACCCCTCTCTCTCCTAACATACACCCGCCGCTCTCCCATTTTCATCTCCGCCCGCCAAAAGAAACGGGGGGCGCGTAGAGGGGAGGGGTGAGGCGGGGGAGGGTGGGGGAAACAAAAGACGGGCGAAATGCGAGGAGAAGGAGGAAATTCGAATTTCGCCCGCGGAAGTTTTGGAGGGGATACGGGGTGAGGGTGAGAAGAGAGAGGTGGTGGGAGTTAGAGGCGGGCGAGGAAATGCAAATGGAAGGGCGGACACGGGAGAAGAAGGAAGTTCTCTCTCGCTCCCCGTAAGAGTGAGAGAGAAAGAGCACCCAAGAGGGGTGGGTGAGGGAGGAGATGAAGAAAAAAAAAGAAGGAAGGGAATAGTAAATGGAGAAGAGTGGGGAAGGAGAGTGCAAGGGGCGGGCGTCACCTTCACGACCAACTCCCATTGTTGACTCGAACAATTAGAGGATATAAAAATGAGAAAGGGAGTGGAGATGGGAGAAACGTTGATGCCTCTCGGTTGCCGATGTGAGGGGGTGGGTATGGTGGGGGGGAGTATGGGTAAGCGAGTCGACGACCGCGCGCCACGAATACGAAGACGGGAAAGAATGATTGGGGACAACGGAAGAAATTTTCCAGCAATGCGCATTTTCGGCGAAGGGAGATGAGTTCGAACTTGAATATATGGGAGAAAGGAATCGGCGAGCTTTGTCTCACTTTCCCATTAATGAGGAGTTAAATGAAAGGGTGCAAGTCCTCGGATGTTTCTTCGCTGCGCTTCCGCCGCAGACCACTTGACAAAACCCCAGGTCGCACTTATACTTTTATTTAGCCATGTCGCGGAGGGAGCAAAGTGAAATGAATTGATGATCCAAAAATTCATCCAGCCACCTACGTGATGATTGCTCTTCCAAAATTTACTTGAACTACTAAATTCCACTTCAACATCACACATTTGTGTCTATCAATTGCGATGATAACCAACTTCACGAGCACCTTCGAATCAACACTTAAGCAATGGTTCTCACGAACAGGGTGCATAGTGTTTTCAATTTTTTCTGAACTGAAATCATTTCGCCAAGACGACCACTCACAATGTAAAAACTTCAATCAATTGGCAAGAAGTAGAGGAATCGAAAGGTTTGAGCAACATGAGTCAACGGACAATCATTTTCCCCGAGTTTATTCTACACGATGTAACGATTTAAATGATAAAATACCATGTAGAAGCGAGATAAACGTTCCCCACCGGAGCGATTGACAAAAATGTCTCCGATTGCAAACTGAAAGGAGACAGTAGCTTACTAAGAATAGAAACAATTATTTACTATGGTTATAATGCAGAGAAGTATACGCCTCATGTTGATAAGGACAATCACAGCATATCACCGACGACAGTGACCCATGTCACCACCAATTTGGGTCCAGTCTAGGAAAGAGGGCAGATAGCCCAGAGGAGAACGTCTCGACTACTCCACAAAAACCGTTTCAACGAAATGGCAAATATTTATTGAGAGCAAAGCTGATTCTGGACGAGCGAAACAATGGACCCATCGGTGAATGGAGAAAACCAAAGGAAATCCATTCACAAATAAAAAAAACGAACGTGTCTGTAAACATCTCCATTAGAACTCAGCAACTTGAAAGAAGGCCCATTATTACAGAGAGCTCAAACACTCGAACGCAGCGTGGCGAGAAAAGCTCTTCAAAAATCATCGAAAAACTCTCACTGTACGATAATAAGCTCGAGACCACCGAGCTAACGAGGCGGAAATGCTACGGAAAGGACGCTGCGAACGAGACCCGATCTCAAGTGACAGCAGCGAAGAAGGCAGGGAAGAACCGCTAAAAATGTTCTAAGTTTTTGAGATATTTCTAAATAAGTAACACGCATCACACATAGCAATTCTCAAAGAGACTTCATACGAGTCAGAAAAATAAATAAAAGCATCATCCATCTAAAATAAAATACATCAACCAAGCAAAACATTTTTACACGTTGTCATAACCCTGAACCTATCACCATCACAGCCTAATAAATATTTTCGACTTATATTTCGTATCTAAAGTTCCTTAATTTCATACGTGAATAATAACACACAACACACCGCAAGAAGTGTTTCCCAAAAATCTAAACGGAGCATTTTGGGATATTCATCGTAGAAACATTTAACAGTACATACGAATTGGAAGCATGGAGGATATTACTTTCCCTATTTCAAACCGGACGACATCGTTTGTTCATTTTCCATACAGTTCCCAGTCTACTGATATTCTTTAAACTCAAAGAGAACTTGGTATCACCAGCGCCAAGGAACCAAATCATCAATCTATCAGAAGACAGATTCCTTCGCGCAGGAAAGCGCTATTAACGAATAACTGCAGCTGATGACATTTTAAAAACATCCCATGTTCTTCTCGCCAAAATTTATGGAGTTTAAGACGTCATGGAATGAAAGGGGTAACTAGAAGAATAAAATACACTAAGGAACAACCCACGAAAAGAAAAGATATTGGATCAACTGTTAGACATAATTTTTGCGTAAGTATAACAAGTGTATAAAATTTTATAGGGAAACCCATAAGAATATCATGAAGGAATAAATAGTAAGGATCGAATAAGGCGAATGAGAACAATAAGTAACTAGGAGGGGGAAAAATTAACAAAGCGTTGGGAAGAATCGTTTATTAGAAGAGAGCAGGTAAAAAATGAAGGCCTGCAGACACCGTGAGGTTAAAAAAATAATTAATAAATTAATTAGGCTAAACTTTACATAAAAACAATTACTTTTGATTGCCCCTTCTGGGTTTCCATTGATCTGTCACTCTCAAGGTGACCGTGTATCAGTTGCGAACTAAATAATACGTAACAGTTATTCGAACGATAAAGATGCCGCACTACCCATGGAATAAGGTCCCGCTCTTTAAAACGGGATTCTTCCGAAAACGATCAGCATGACAAGAAAAAGGGTTGAACAAGGACGGGGAGCATTAAGTCCGAAACGCAAACAAACCGAAGAGCGAAGGGCGGTGGTGGCTGGGGTATTTAAAAACAGAACGCGATTTGAGTCGCCCCCTTGGCTTCCCGTCCGGAGGAGAGACCTCAACAGAGAAGTGAGAGAGAGAGACACTTCATTTCCCGCCGCCGCATCAAATCCATTACCAAACACTACGCGCGGCTTTTATCAGAGGGCTCAAAAGTCGCTCCCGTAACCACCTCCTCCCCATTCCTTCACTCTCACTCTCCTCTACCGCCCGTCCTTTCTTTCAAGATTGGCGTGCCTATCAATTCTCCGGGGCTTGTCCGATTTCGGCCATGCACTTGGCCGCTATGATTGCGGCCTGTGCCTTGGTTGGCCCGTGGACACCTTCCCCCACTCCATCCCTCGACAACTTCTTGAACAGGATGGAATTCATATCCCATCAGTGTACTTGGCACACATTAAGAGCGATGGATTAAAATATTTCCTCGACATTCCTTTCACTTGAGCACAATATTTCAAGATGCATTATCGGCTTACGTTTACGAAAAACCAGAAGACACTTATAAAGATTACAACGCATCGGAAGACTCATAAATATTACCTTAAAAGCCATATAAAATTAGAGAGATGATAGGATCGGTGCTCGGAAGCTACAGTGTCGTTATTTGGAATGTGGTTTTGGTAACAGACAATAAACATGGTACATTATCAGGTACGTCTATTACGCACGAGAAAAAATTCAAGGAACATACATATTTGCGAACGAGAAACATTCTCAACGAATCGCGACAAATTTGGTCACCAAACTGTGTTAACTATATAGGATTACGTTTGCAGCTCCGAACAACATCCATTCCCTAGCAATATATTTTTTGACAAAACTCGCCTGGCAATCATGTCAGGAAGGTGCATGTCCTAGTGTTAGTAACTTAAGATAAGGGGTGTTATTTAACCTAAAATTTACATAGCATCCTGGAGTACCAGTAACTCGGTATGTTCATACTTCCTAATGGTAAGGCAATGGCAAGGAGTTCAAGGTTTCCTTCAGAAGGAATCCTAGTTAGAAATGAAAGAATGGTAACTTTGTGACTTTTTTCTGTGGAATCACAAAGTCACCATTCTTTCATTTCCAATATGAATCGATTCCACAAAGTTTCGCCGAAAACCATCATTTGAATCCTAGTTAGTTGAGAATAGTGAAAGCGGGTCAAGGGTTGGAGACGGATTTGGTTCCGCTAGTGGTAACCCAGGCCAAACGTAAACGTGCCAAAACTGACCGGTAAAGGTGTTATTAGGAAATTCTGCACTTGGCAAGAATGCTAAATAGGCTGTCAGCCTTGGGCAACCTTCATTCATTGCTCAAAATATTCGAGAAAACGTTTCGTAAAATCGTATAATATCCGCCCATCGAGAGTCGGTGAATAAAACAATTACAGCCAAATGGGAGTTAGTGAAGGTCAGGGCGATCAGGGGTAAAGATGGAAGAAATAGGGTGAGGACTGAGTGGGTCATGACATTATGAGTATTGGATGCATGCATTATAGATAAACGACACCCATGTGAAACCTTTGTGTGCTTGCCTATGAAACGTGTGTACCAAGCTAGTTCGGTCACTTTGAGAAAACGAATGAGAGTGGAACCTCCAAAACGATGGACTGCGAATGGTCGAATGAATCTGAGAGAAGACGTAGAGAGGGGAGCCCTGTGGGGGACCTTCGACAGGAGCCCAGGACACTTGGACCTACCTCTCGGTTCATTGTGTCAACGGCATGGAGGGGTATATTAAGATGCCACTGATCGCGGTCGCGAATCTTGCAAGAAACAAATATACGCAAGGATTAGAGTAATATTGGAAAAATGAATTTAATGAAATGTTTCCAGATGAAACATAAAATCAGCCATTTTTTCGGCGTCGATACAGAACAACCTGAAGGCGAGTATTGTGGGATACAAGCGCATCAAATTTGAACAATACATTTAGAAAAAATATCGTTACCAGTTAATTAGAAATATTTTCGCTATGTGCAGGATATATTTTCAAATATTGCATAACTATACCTGAATTCTTTCATTTGAATTTTTACGCTGACAATGAACTTATCGAAAACGATCAATCAATATATATAGAACACAAATTTGACCAGAAGTGTTTCGGGACTCAGGATTGGAAATGTAGGAACTCTTGACTCAAACTCCTGGTGCCTTGTGAACCTTGATCAAACCGAAGGATACCAATAGTAAGTTTTCTAAAGGGAAATGATCCAACAGATGCAAAGTGTGCAACGAAAGAACAGCGGTGTGGCACACAGTCACTGCGCGAGGACGGCCATGGCAGGGGAGTGCAGCGGCATGCCTTGCCTTTGATGTGGGAATACGTCCTTGGTCGCCAAGGATTGATAACGATCACACGGACACGCAAGCTTTGGATGGATAGCAAGGGAGTTAATGGACGAATGAATCATTTGAGCACTGTATATAGCTTATCGCCTAAAGAGAGATTCCTTTCGAAATGGCTCACTTCAGCAGTTATCTTAAGCTATCCAAGATATTTATAGCTCCAGAAAGCTCATCCACTTCAGCAGAAAACCTTTTGTGTGTCATTTATTTTTCAGAACCTGCGTATTATCCCTCCTGAAGACACGGCATTGTTTCCTCTTAGTTCAACATAGGATTGAGTAGGCTCTTTGCAATGTGATGATAATGATTCGTCACATTTTGAATCAATATGTAATTGCGAACTAATAATAGGACTCTTTTCACAATTTGAAGTAGAATACTATTCTACCTGCAATATTCATGCATAAGCGTATGACGTTATCCATTTCGACTCTTGGACGGTAAATAAGGAAAAATTATAGTATAATTGAAACTCTGGACGATTTAACAGCAGCTGCTATCTTTGTAAATTCATTACGAACATGATAATGGAATAGTTTAAAAAATAATATTTAAATTACATATAATTAACCGCAATAGGCGAACGGAGAGGACGATTCGGATTCTTTTACGAGTCTAAGCTGGACACAGCAGCATGTCAATAAATGGGTTACCTAGAGCATAAATTCTCTCTATCGACCCTTAAACAACGACACCAGAAAGCGAAACGTAAGAGCAGCGACACACCTATGCGCCCACCTTTGAGCGCGTAATTAAAATCGCGCCTGTCCAAATCCGATCAACTTTCGGGCAAATTGATTAACAGAGAAACGCGCGAGCTCCCAGAATAATTAGTACAAACGGCTCCATGCCAGGCAGGAGTCAGATTTTCGCAAAAATGGCAAACTGCAACGGAGCATAAACAATGCAAAAAGGTCTCCGCACAGCCCTACCCTCCACCACCGGAGAACCGACTACTTGAAAACCACGCCACCCCGGCAGCAACGCCGCTTGTGTCGCTTCACCCGGCAAACCACGCAAAAAACAGGTGCATATAAACGCCCGCCTCCCCCACGCCCAACAACCTTCTTCATCAAAAACCCTTTGGTGCTGTTCGCCTTTGCCTCCGACGTCCCGTCGATAATTGCGCCATTAACATAGGCGAAATTACTAAATAGTGAATTTTTTAGAAACGCACGGAAAAGTACTCCTCCCGAGTAGGTGCACCTTCTACCTCGTTATCCGCTTATGCAAAAAAATACGCGAGATTTTTCGGAAAAAAAATGAGGGGGAGAGATCTTGGGCGCCGGTGAACTTTGAACTCGGCGGATTCAAAGGCACGAGATAGGCGGGGCGAAAAGCCGCGTGTTTTTCACTCGCTACTCTTTGCGAGGAAATTAAAACAAGATGATAAAAAAAAGACACCGCAAGAAGTGCGCGGGTGGGATTTTTAATATTTTTCCCACCACTCTCGAGCGTAATTATGCGACAAAGAATGCGTCCAATTGGCGGTATCCTGTGTGAGAAAGGACAGGAATTATTATTTTCTTCCTTTTTTTGGGTGAACGACGCATGTTGCATATACTGCGCCTGTAGTCTAGCGCAGCTACTTAAAGCATTCATGAATGACACTAGACAAATCCATAAGTGACTCTGGAGGCCGTCATTCCTCGTATTCGTCACATAATAAACGTAGTTTCGGGGGCAGAAAAAAATAAAAGAAAATGTATGGTGTCGCCCAGCGGTTACAAAACATTACTATGTTTAAACGACGTTCTCAAATGATATCCGCTACTTCGGGTTGCTATATTTTACTTGGGTTCAAACTTATATTGACCCTGGCATTTGTATCAACCATCCTTCATGATTCATGCTTGACGTTTTATCTTTTGTACTTGTCAGTTAGCATTTTGATGCATGTGCAGCAAGAACACAATTGTATACCATTTCAGTTATCCTGGAACCCGGTACCCAAAAATGGTGATCAGCACACAAAAAAAGAGCAACACATCGGTAAACGAAACGGATACATGGTACAGGATAACTCTTTTTTTTAGAATTGGCTGGATTGAATGAATTCAAATCGACAATATACCAAAGTAAAAAGGTCACCGGTCAAGTAAATCAAACATCCCATGACTAAAGCTTTGTAACAGTAACCAGGGATTCAAATTTCTGTGTGCATCATGGTGATGCAAATTACCACTTAGCGACTGTGGGACCGACCGACGTTTTTCCAGGCTTTAAAAATATTATTTTTGGCTCACTTTTACAGTATTGATGCCCATAAAATTGCACGTTGACGCATCTTAAGTACGAGATGAAGCAAATTACGCGTGCATAATATACACAGCATCGGTATATCCAAATGATGTTCCATGCGGTTAAATTACTGGGGATCTAAGTAAATCATTCTGATTCTTTCTCCTTAAACACTCCTCGAGAAACCCAAAAAGTCACCCTGGCCATGTATATTGAGCGTAGCTGGTATGCAGGACTTAAAATTCGTCTCTACGTTCTATGACTTTTCGAATAGAAAAGGGTCTACGAAAACATCGAACAAATATGATGAAGTAAGTTACTAAAAAAATTTCTCCACGACATGACCGGAAGTATATGCCGTTTCAGTTTTATCTGATAACCATGATGAAATTTATCATTTTTTAATGATAACTTTCAGGACTTGCGCAAGTTTAAAAACTTCAGAGATAAATCGCTAATGGGTTTACCAGGAATAATTCTACTAAAAAAATCATTTCATAGTTTCCTAAAGTATACTGGCCGGGACGTCAAAGATTACTCTAGACAAGCACATACGCAAATCAAATTCAGTTATATAGAATATTTATGCTTCTCCGTGGATCCGTTTCGAGTTCCTCCATCGACCAAAACACCCGCATCCACAACAGCGATTATTAGAATCAATTACTAACGTCCTTAACGAGCTCACTCTTTTATACGCAGAATTGTATTTTATTGGCTTTTTTTCTCCTCTCTTCCACCCCCTCGTGTATTTGCTCCGACACCGACCGGCCGCGATCTCCCTCCTACGCCCGAATTTCTCTACCTCGCGCCTCTCCCACCCTATTCCATTTCCCCCTTTCTCCCAACTCCTTCCTACCCTCACCTTCCCCCACATCCAACGCACCCTAACTAAACCTTTCTTCCCCTATCTTCCTTTTTTTTATCTTTTCACGAAAACATTCCATTCTCGATATGCCCTGCCAATTCCGTCCCCTCTGCTGCTAATGAAGGCAGAAAAGAGAGCGCGAGACCACCAGCAGGAACAAACGGGAGGGAGAGGAAGGCGGAGAGGAGGATAAGAAGGAACGGAAAGAGAGAGAGAGAGGAGGAGGAAGAAGAGAGAAAAAGAGATGGAGAGAGAGACAAAGAGAGGGAAATGAGGGGAGGCCGGGAAGGCAGCTTCGGGGATCCTTTGATGCTTGCTATCGTGGGAGGTAGGTTTGGGAAGGGAGGGAAGGCCGGGACGCTTATCCATTTTGCGAGGGGGAGGTGAGGTTATGTAGGGGATGGAAACTCGAAGCTTTCGAAGGGGGTGGGGGTGGCTTAGAGGAGGGGGGTGGCTTAGAGGAGGGAGGTGGTGCTCCTTTCACGGTGGGCGGTCACCACAGAAGCATTCACAACTCCTCCGAAATGAAAAAATGCGAGATGTAAGAAAAATCGAAAAATAACAAAAAAAACTCAGAAAAACTCCACTCTCTCTCCCCTCGCATTTTTTTCCGGAAAAAAATGAAGGCTGTCCACAAAACATTTTATCCCCTAATAATGTCGACTCTTATCCTCTTTGCCCTACACCCTTTTTACCGCCTTTTTAAAGATGAAAAAAAATGCAAGTGAATATATAAATCCCCATTATCTCAATACGAGTGCACAAAGCTCGGACTTGTGCGGTGACTCGTCAAAGGAACTTACAGTTTTTGCAGCACCGAGCAAGTGCTGAAATTTTCTCCGGGCAAATATGCCTACAGGTACGAAACTTCGATGGTTAAGGAAAACCATTAATCGCGCACCTTGGATTCAAATTTCAATAAATTTCATTCCATAGCTCTAAACTCTTTAATTATTTCAATGACTAAAACGTTTTTTTCGTGCAAAGAGCCAACCGCATAAATTTGTTAAACATGAAGTGCACAGACGCACACCATCCTCACAGCTCCCTTCTTTCCCCCACCAGGGAGAGATGCTCTTAAATGGGATGTTGTGTTTCTTTTTCGTCATTTCCGCGCGGCGGCGATGCGAAATGTGGAGGGAAGGAAAAAAAAGAAACGAAAAAGCGCAAGGGCGCGCGCGAGCGTCATAGTGGAGCCTTCATTACGCGAATGCCGCCGACACCCATACACGAGCGTAAAAATCCTTTCGTCCCTCGCGCTCTCTCCCCTCTAAAGGTCTCCCCCTAAACATCCTCATCCTCTGCGTGCAAGTCCCAAGTATGTACGTATGTACAGATGTCGAAAAATCCAAAGTGATTACGAAGGGTACGCGCGTGTGGCGTTCACAGTCGGCCCCTTATACACTCCCCGAAATACCAGTGGCTTTCTCCTCTTTCCCCATCTTCCTATGCCGTCAAAAAATCCCAAATCCCTCATCGCTCTAAATCGCCGCCATAAACCATCTCTCTTGCTCGCAAGCGCGAAGGCGGTTCTCCCACGGATATCACAAACACACACATTGTAAGATTGTAGAAAGGGGGAGGGGAAAGGATGGTTCCGGATGCAGTGAAGTCCGTAAAACGACAGAAGGTAGAGTTTTCGATTTATGTCATTCAACCAGCATCGCATTTCGATGCGTTGAATCGCCAGGCAAGCCATCCGCGCAATTAAATGCATTTCGAAGCCAATGCGATTTTGCGACGGAGAGTGACCTCAATTCTATGCCCCCGCACTTGCGATATGAGTCCCACATTTTTGCGAGGCGATTCGTCGTGGAACGATATTTCGACTCACCGACGCTTTTCCGATATCAAGCGATTCCCAAATTGGAAAATCGCAGAGCTCTCAGTAGGAGGGGGAGGGAGGGAGGAAAGAGCCATGAATGATGGGGGAAGTGGGGGAGAAAGTGGGTTGGCTGGTGCGGTGGCAGACGTAGTAAGGGAGCGTAACGTACACGAACACACACGCGGGCATGCATGCATACACAGAGGGAAGAGAGGGTTAGGTGGGCGGGGGAGAGAGAGAGATGGAGGAAGGACGTGTCGTAGTCATTCCCCTCCATTTGCTCCAGCAGCAGCGGCGGCACCTCCCTTCTCCACGCCCCTCCTCCTCCCTCCCCCCCACCTCGCCCGCAAACTCGCATACACACGCCCGCCCACACTTCCCACCCACCGCACTTCCCTCTTCTTTCTTTCGCACCCGCCGCGCGAGAGAGAGACAGGAGGCTGGCTCCCCTTTGGCGTTCAGCCGCGCCTTTGAGTTCCGAACGACCGAACTCCTTACGGGAGGTGGGTGGGAGTTAGGCGGGAGTGGTGTAGATATTTCTTCTTTGCTTATATCTCGGCTGCCTGTTTCGGGGTGTGTGTATGTGAGTGTGTGTGTGTGAGCACGCTTGTGTGTTTACATGCAGACATGGCAAAACAAGCGCGATCACACACGCACACACCAAGCGACCGCTCTCGAGTGCCGGCGTTCATTTGCATCAGAGGCCCGTGCATGTGGAATACGAAATTTTGGATGCAAATCCACAGTGAAATTAGGCTCGGGAAATCAATGCTCCAACGAGGGAGCATAATATCGTCCATGAGAATGCATGTGCATACATTCTAGACGTAGGACGACGGAGTAGAATTGGCGAAGGCGTAGCCAGAAGGAAGTAGGTTTCGGAATTTTTTTAAAGTATCCCATTTCTTCATCTAAAAGTGCAACTGAGCATTTCCCTTAGCCATAACGCCACTTATCTTTGAAATTATGAGGAGTATTACTATTTACTTCTACGTGGTGTTAGTCTTTCTACGGCTATGAGACGAGGATGAGACAGCAGCAGCAGATGAAAGGCCGATAGAAGCTCTGAAAATGGGAAGCTACAGAAGAATGACGAAAATCAAACAGACCCAGTGATTAATGAAATAGCTCCTCGGAAGAGTGAACCATGAATCCCTTCTTCAGAAGAAGAGTAATTATTGGGCACATGCCGAAGAATAATAGTTGACTAAAGGTCATCACGGAAAGATCCTTAAAGGAATGTCAGGAGAAGCATATGAGGACGCTAGTGCAAGGAAGGAATTCATAAATTAGCAGGGAAGAAGAGTGCTTGGTGCCTTGTTAAATACCAAACATATGGTTGACATTTTTAGATGATACTGATGATTATCACTGTGAAAACTTACGACATTACATTTATCAAAGAATAAAACCACAAGAGAATTAATACGCGATGCGTATCAATAAATAAAGCCATTAATAAATTTCAATATTTTAACTTGCCCCACTTTACATATTTTACATCTCATTAATCTACTCATTGCAATTGAGGCATTCAGTTCATGGCACGAGGTAACTCCCACTAACGTAACTCCATTCCCACCCCCCCCTCCCAATCCCCCCAGCCTCAGTTAATATTTGGGCACAAATATTTTTTTCTTAAACATGAAAGATAAAAATCCCTAAACATACATTTAAATGCTAGGCTTCGAATGCAGTATGTCGCCTATTTCATCGTCTAATGGTGTACGCTGGCTGGAAGTGTGCCAGGTTTCTAGCACAAAGGTCACGGGTTCGAATTCCACAGTGGAATACGACTAGTATGCGCTCATGATACTGGGTCTTCTGTGAAGGAAAATAAACCTAACGCATTATATTTCAAGTACCTGAATCAAAAAAATTATGACCAAATTAAAAAGTGTGTCGCAATTTTCAAATCAATAACCTAGATATACTTTAACGACAATTAAGGTTCCATCTCTCACAATGTAAGATGAAAAACTTTTATTCAATTGGAAAGACTTATTTAAAATATCCATTATTATCGCTATCGTGTAACTTAGCGACACAAAAAATTTTCTATCATTAAAAAGAGTGCTCAAACTTTTTTAATGGTCAGTTCTCCATAAAATACTCTTTAAAGAACCATTTATATGCATGAGATGCGGTTAAAACTCAAATGTGAACATGCACACCTATCAATCACCCCAAACACGCAGCTTCTTACTTGCGACAGCTGTTTTCGCTCTTTTGCCATACACAACACCTGCCACAGCCATTTAAGGGAGGATTATTTACGGAAAAGCTCTGTATTTGTTTGCTCCGGTCCAAAATAATCTATGCTGCAGAAAGGTCCTCACAAATAACTCTATTCCAACCTTAGGGAGACAGATTGGCTCATCCAACATACTATATATGGTTCCGGCATATAATTTATGATTTATTATTAATTTAAAAAAACATTATGTCCGAATTATTTCCCATGGAGGAAGAAACTTCGCGAACAAAATTCAACTGCTGCATTGTAATATTTAGTACATATTTACACAACCCCTCCCATGGAGTTAAATCTTGACGTGGTGGAAGGGTTTGTGAGCTCCGATGAACCCTAGAGCATTGCTGGCGGGATCAATGATAATTGCTCCTGGTAGGGTCACCCATGCTGGATAGGTCGAAGGTTAGGAGCAGACGAAAGGTAGTCCACGCAGCGTCTGTTCCTCTGTAAGGCGGTTAGTAAAATGTGGTAGGAAGAGTCTATATGGATTCATTCGTAGTATCTATGAGGAAGGAATCTGGCTGGAGGACATTGTGAGAACAGTGTCAGTTCCTATTCCGAAAAAGGTAAAGGCTATATCATGTGAGGACTAGAGAACAATAAGTTTGAATTCCTATACAGTTAAAGTAATTCTCAGGATCATCGACAAAAGGAATGAAAGCAACGTACTCCAAAATAATGACGAAGATGGCGATAATGACTGCGAATAGGCAGTAGTATTATAAAAGGCATTCGCATTTTTGTGAAACACACGGAGGGAGTGCAACTCCTATGAGTCGAGACACCACAATCATTTGTATACTGGATGCACTCACGTCTAGATACCACTTCAATAACTTTTATATTGGCTCATTTCAGACGATAATAAACAGAAAAAAGGATATCACTAAAAAGTCAATGTTGTGTACTCATAGATAATTTCAAGGTTTAAATGTTGTGGAAATCCTGCCATTTTGGTCGTAAAAGATCGTAAAAAGGACCTCGAAAGATGCCGTTTGCGCTTATGCATGCACATGAGTACGGCCGGTTATTAAAATATTACCACAGATATAATAGCCCAACCTTGGAACAATCCTCTGATTTGGATTGTCAGAGAAAGTAAGCGCCTTTAACGACGGCTGTATTCTAAGGAGAGAAAAGCGCGGTCGGCGTCTGAAGCCACTCGTATAAGGATCTTCAAGATTTCCCATTTCCAACCTCCCGCCACCCCACCTACGTTCACCTCTTCATCCTGTCAACTCCCTCCCAGCTGCGGCCCTTAACCCCTTCAAGCGTACCACCTCGACGAAAGCCCGGAGGGGTGTGGTGACGGCGACTCGCGGCGACTTAACCCCCTTGCCCCTGCAAGGAATGCAAACACGGCTCTCCCCAGCCGACACACACACGGACCGGTGCCCTGCTCCTTCCACGGACTCCTACCTTCTTGACGGCAGAACCGTGAGAAAAAAAATCACGTCTCCTCACCCCCCTCCCGTCCCTCATCTTTCCTACTCCCAACCATTTCACGACCTGCGCCCCTGCGTCTTCTTTCCCACCTCACCCGGTACTGCACCAAACGCTGTGACGCGATAGTGCTCCACTCGTGTAAAATCCTCGCTTCGGTTCTATTCACAAATCGGTTCGTTTCTCTCAACTTTTCCGTCTCACAATACGATAGCATCCTTTTAATTTTGAGATCAATTATTTCCCGGAAAATTTCACTAAGTCTATTTAAAAAAAACCCTAGTAGGACATCTAATTCGCACACAGCCAAGCTAATACAGTATGTTATTACCTAATTAGCATACATGAATAGAATTTGGAATACATATACGCATTAATTCTTTGAACATTAGGTTCAATATTAATGCCAGGGATCCAGCAAACTGTCAATTGAAATTGAAATGTTCAGAAAATTAATTCAGTGAGTGACATTAAGTGATAATATGATAAAATCTTGACTGGCAGATTATTGCACCCTTGGCGAAATAATTTAATACTGTTCCCAATTTTCAATCAACCTTTTAAATGATTTAAATGATTCTAATCAATTACGTATTGTAGGGCCTAAAGTAAGAAAATTAGTTCAAGCTAAGGGATATATGGTTCGCCTTCGTTAGAAAGGTCGATTTATAATTGACGTTTGATATTTACACGTCAACTTTTAGATTTAAGTATTGGTACTGAAGTAAAAGATAGTGTTATAATCGTAGCAATCTTCAACGATTTCACAACGACCTTAGAAAGAGAATATACCTCTTCTACACGGCAGTAATTATGGAAATACAATATTCATCTATATTGTACTACCTATAATGAACTCGGGAAAGATATTATGCCAAGGCATTTGTGACAGCTAGGTAAAACTTCACACTGCTTTTCTACATAAGTTCTTTTAAGCTGTAAGGTAAGTTGAAACGTATACATTTGTTAACAGCTCTTTAGGAATTTTGATTCAAAAGTAAGTAGGCACTGAACGACTGTGAGGTGGTGCCGAAGGAGGAGAAAAGTGACAGTAAGGTGGAATTTTAAGACTTTATTTGTTTGGGTGCATGGGGAAAAGAGGGATGGAGAATAGATTATCAACAAAATTCTTAAAATTATAAATATTATTTGCCACCCATTAACAATGAAATCTCTATTTATTTGTTTATACGGTTTTCAGTTTCCCACATGAGTATCTCACACATACCCAAGAATTAAGCGTACTACTGGCCATCGTACATTAAAAAAGTATCGATATTTTTGCCATGGCAGCAAAAATCCACCGTGTATTTACTTTTAAGTTTCGAACCATTTTTTATGTATCCCACATGGGAGTAAGGACAATTTGGAAATGTATTTTGAATCTTTATCATTCAAACAGGATGTTGCAGAAGCAGAATTCGAATCGCCAGAATACATTTTTCGACATTTCACAGCACATTTCTCTATGTTTTCACTACTCCACCACTTCATTACTGTTTTCATTATAATTCACATCACAAGTCACGATCTGTAACAAATGTGGATTGAAGTATAATTCTTCTTCAAGTGAAAATGTTTCCTTTGAATACGCAACCTCTTAATTTCATATATAACCATCGTTTTCCCTCCTTCAGAGTTTTGATACACAAGTGTTGCAACTTACGAAAACTAAACCGGAATATTCCACCACGTTCTTCACTGCGTAACTGGCTCCAAAAATCTCTAAAATCCGAGATATTCTTTCATGTCCCTTTTACCTTCTATGAGAGTGAGGTGAAAAAGAGGAGGGCGAGCAGAAATATTTTTGAGAATTAACAACTCGGTGAAGGTTTCGTTTGATCTTGGACGCAAAGGAAGAGGAAAAGGCTACGGAACCAAAACCTAATATATTACCACCGCCTCTTAATTATAAAAGAGCAGTAATCAGTGTGGAAAATTTTTCATCTTTTCATTTTTTATTTTTCGGGAGTGAAGTGGACTTTGTGATGACACTATTAGTGAGTTAAAATATAGAGGCGAGCAGCAGGAAACATCCGTTACCAATCCCGCTACAAAAATGCATTATTACTATGACGAATAACTTTTTAACATGTGTTTTGTTACTTGAAATCAATCCCTATCGCTGTCATTAAAATTATAATATACTACACAGAGGAGTACAGGATACCGTTTTTAACGCTACCATTACTCGACCAAATCCCATACCGTTTTTTGTTCGCAATAAACGAAACTAACAGGATAAACGGTAACGGTACCAAAAATCTGAACGGAGAAAAAGCAACTAACCACTTCTCTGAAATTAAAACAAAAATCACCCTGTAAAAAAGAAGTCTGGTCGTAGGGCTAAGAACAAACAAAAGATTTTAAGTTCTTCAATAAAAACTGCCATCGTACATGAATGCAATGCAATCCATCTCGCCCTAAAGGAAAATAAATCAAACGCTGAAAGATACAGTAATAAGAGAGCTTCTAAAAACAAGTTACATACATGTAATTGAATACTGTTTCCTAGGTGTTTTCAGACATATTAACAAAAATTTAATCAAAACTATTGGTGATTAAATGTCTCAGACAGATGCGACATGACATAGTGACCGTAAACTTCTGCTAAAGTATTCTACTCGACAACATGCTATACGAAATAAAATATAAAGGGATACCACTTCACCTCCTGATAATTTCTCAAGTAATATTGACGTTTCATTTCACTAGTAAGCTTGGAAAACCTCACTAAGTATGTTATGAGGCTATTTTACCTCCAGCTCTTAATCAGTAAATATATAAATTCATGTATTCGGCATTGAAATGCAATATTAAAAAATAGAGGAAAAATAGAATAGATGTATTAAAAATATCGCGTGGTTTCCGGTTATATTTCTTGGAATATGATAATGCGTCATGGAAAAATGACGTTAGTCCATAAAGATAGCTTGTCTAATGGATAATTGAGAGAACCTATGTCTACCATGATGTCTAAGTTTCCACACAGCTTCCTAAATCGATTACTAAACTTTCCTTTGATCTGTTTATTCTCTTGCATGCTAAATTATAGGGAATCAAATCAACCACTGAAGACCGGACCACAATTTTCTGCACGTTACGTAAGTTTACGCTATAAAACATGAAAAAAAACAACGTAACCTTCAACCCCTAAGCCATGAAAACTCCAATAAATGAAGATATCACGATAACTAGTCAGTAGTTTATGAAAATTTGACAAAGAAAGGGCAATAATGTGAATGCTATGTAATTTTAATTACCAAGCATCTTATCAATTAAAAAAAAGTTTTCGAATCAATGACCCCAGAAATAACTAGAAACAACCACAAAATACTGGCGAATGAAACTGAAACGAAATTACTTCTACGAACACAATCATAGCCTCTAACGGGAAAATGGTGACTGTATCTTCTGGAAGAATAAAATATTGAAGTTGTCCGACCAATACGAGGGAAAAGCATAAGGTAAATTGCGAATGAGTTAAATATGATGTTTGCTTCAGTGATGACACTGATATTTGGTGGAATAATATTTGCCATTCTGGATTTCAGGTTATAACGACAACCATGAAATCAGATGGGTACCACAAATGGATGCTTACATATAAATAAGATGACTCAAGGAGAATACACGTTTGCTTACTAACAACTCGTACTCAATATTTTGTTAGCTGAATTTCACAATAGTCATCAAGACAATGCAGAGAAATGTCAATTTGAAAAAAACACTTGAAACCATAACTTTGTAACAAGTTGGGCAAACTTAAAAAGATGGCATCAATTCAATGCAAAGGCGATTCGTAAGAGAAGTCATGTCCTATCTGGATACAACGCACTTCAGAAAGAGCCGGAAAAGAACTACAGGATGCGTGACCCTTTGGTGATTTTCGCTGGCGCCAAGTTATCTCCTCCCTCAGAATATTTCCTGCTCTGGAGCAAATAATGAGCCCAGAAGATTCAAACCTAGTCTTTACAATCGGCCGCCGAAACGTATGTTAAAATTCATTATTTCAGGGTCAAAAGTTTTAATTTTTACATCACTCGCTTTCACCTAATTTACGGACAGAAATTGAGGAGAATGAATGAATACAAAGTTGCATTCGCAAACTCAATTGAAGTTAATAAATCCATAAAAATACGAATCCACACGAAACAGCATTACGGTAAAAGACAGGTAGCCTACATCGGGGGAACCTGCCGGGCTATGAAAGTTCGGATGAAAGAACACCTCCGGGCAACAACGAATAAACAGTTTCACCTCTCGGCCATTTCCGAACATAAATGGAGTGAACCCGGCCACGACATTCTATTCCATGACGCTACAATCATAACTAAGGAAAGTAGATATTACCCACGCCTAATTAGAGAAGCTATTGAGATCGCCAAAAACCCGGCGAATTTCAATAGAGATGAAGGCTACCATCTCCACAACGCGAGGAAGAGAGTCCTTCGAAAAAGGACCAATCAGAGAGCAGCACCTGGACGGGACCACCTATATAAGGACGGCCAAAATCCGAGTCCCTCATCTTCGACCTGAAGACGCCGGATGCAACTTCGGAGAAACTATTGTCGGCTTCAAACAACAACGCGGTGAAAACCCGAATATGCAGAATTCTACAAGCCACCGCCGCGAAAATCTACGCCGCCATATTAATATGTCCTTTCGATTATAGAGTCCTGTAATGTAATGAAGCCAGTCGTTATCCCGTAAAGTTTGAGAGTACATTGACAGATCCTTTTTCTCGTATTTTGTAGTAGTTGTAGTTTTTAGAGGAGGCGACCTACAGCTGAGGTCATTTGCGCCGCCATTAGGAATGCACAGGAGAGGGATGAAGAGTGGAGAGAAACCCGGCGTCGGCATTAGCCTTCTCTTAACGAAAGGCGCCAAGGGGTCCGCAGCTTAATGTCTCATCTGACGGACGGCGTACTCATTCAATGTGCCTTCCACAAAGCCCCTCAAGTAGGAATTGGGATACCACTGAAAAATATCTGCTGCCACCGGGATACAAATCCGGACCCTCTGAGGTTTGAAGCCTGTACGAAAGCCACCGCACCATCCTGATCCCCTCGTAATTTGTTATAAAACGCTGTGGTCTGTTACATTTTCATGAAAACTATGATAAGCCTTTTCAAAGATTTAAAGTTAATCTGTCCCTAATCTGAGGTTTAAATTAATTAAAAAAGGTAATTATTTCATAAATATTAGAATAATTCAGTAACAATTGAGAGTTCAAAGTAGTATCTACTAATGCATGTACACTAATTTACGAGCTAAAACATATTTAAGTGTGTGTACGTATCCGCGTTAAATTCATGTGAAAGACAAGGGCAATTTAGGCATCGTAAAGCAAATTCAATTGTTTCACGTATGGACGAAGTTGCACTTACTTCAAATATTTAATTAAAATAGGTGCTACAAAACCGGGAAAAATATTGGTATTGCCATACTATGTTCTCAGTAAATAGTCGCGACGGAAGCATGAAAAATTTTACCTCAACATTTCTTCCCCTCCCATTGCATAGATCGATCAAAAGACTCATACACTAACGCACCTACCTACCATTTTATTCTCCTTATCATAAGATGGCCGAGTTTTTGTTGTCTTGCACTTAGAAAACCTACTCCCGACTGTTCATTTAACGCCCACGTATACGAAAATCACGTGGGCGTCTCGAAACTTCTATCACGAGCTATTCAGCTCTCATTACGATCGAACTTCCGTCAAAATTATTGCCCCAGCCTCTCTTCTCTCTTCCTCGTCAGACACTCCACCCGGGTATTTTTGCGGATCTTTCTTCCACTGTCCCTGTAGCCATTTGACCTCCACCCCCTCCCATCCCCCTTCACCCCCCTTCAACACAACCCACGCATACCAATTTCCCCATCCAAACCCCGTACGCGACATTGACCCCCCTTCTCCATCGACGTCTCACTCTCCCCCGCCCCTCCCAGGAGCCCATGGAGCCTCGCTTCCGGTGCCGTTTCCGCCCACATCGACGCGAGGGAGAGAGAGGGACCCGGCGGAGAGACGCGAGAGGGAGGTCGGAGGAAGACGAGGGCTTATACAAGACCTCTCCAGACGAGATATCGTGCGTAACGCAAGGTGAATGAAAAGTCCTATCCGAGCCTCGCCTGCCCAAAAGCAGACAAACATTTCAAGGGACCCTAAGTTGAGAAAACGAACTGTCACGTCCAGCATGGCTGAATCAAAAATCGATCGCAACTAGTGGTTTAACGACTTCTCAGGTTTACAAGTAAAACCACTAAATTCTTCAATTAAAGCAATAATTAATCCATTTACGAGTACCAAATTTGAGGTTCCGTAATCTTCCTTAACCTAGGTGAGTTACAACTAACAAGACATGAAAACACTGAGTAGATTAGTTTTAGGACGAGGACTCAGTGGTAAAAAAACTCATTCTCGCTGGTACAATTTCGTAATGTCTTCAGCATTATAATGCTTTATCGTCTGATCACATGATCACCAAGATGCATCATCACCCCTTGATATCAACGCTATATTGAAACTTGGTTGTGAAAATGAAAATCCCAACGGAAAAGAAGAGTACTAATCAAATTAAATAAAGTAACAAAAAGCGCAGCATACAATAATGGTGAACACGGATGATTGGCATGTTTGAGAAATTTTGTTATGAATTAAATGCTAAGACCACAAATTATACCCTCAAGCAAGGGTTTTTTTTCTGAAAATCACTGCGATAATACAAGTACTTGGTGTAAAAACCATTAAATATGCAAAGGTGATGTGAAATAAAGTGAAAGATTTAAATGAAACAATCGAAAAAACAAGTCGCTACATACAGCAGTATGTAACTATTTGGGTGACTAAGTGGAATACAAATGTATATAGCACGTTAAAATGTTGGCTTTGATATGGTAGAAAGCCGATGATACCTAAAGGCAGAGCGTGGGCCCCAATATTTAAAAATACCGAGATGATTCCGTGATATAATATGATGTAAATGTATTAAGGATAATTAAATCGGCAAAAAATTAAGGTTATTTTCTTGAGGTCAGCGGTGGAGAATTACGCAGAGAAGGCAAATGATCGTCGCTGTAAACAGATTCAAAGTACAAATTTCAACCTCCTGGATACGGTCGGAGAACAAATATTTTTTTTTAATGGGCACACTCCCTTTTTCCCCGATTCATCTTCTCCTGCGAACCGAGAAATGGCCGTTTAACACACAAGTGGGTCCGCCACGAAAGATGCGGTCACCTTTTTTAAGCAGACGGAGGGAAATGGTGTGAAAATCGCCACCCTTCTCACCTCCCCGAAAAGACCCGATTCCTCGTCGGAGGCGAGGTGTGATCACGGCACACGCATCGCGGGTCCCTTAGCACGCGTCGCGTCTCCCGAATGGGCTGGGGGCGAATGGTGCGGCCGGATCGCGGAGAGGCGGCGGGAATCCGAACGCCAGGGAGGAGATGCTGAAGTATCGTTTCGTGTTCACACGTTGCTTGACACTCTCCCCTTCACCCGTGGTTCGACGCCGCACGACTACAGAACACCGTGCCCACACACGCGCGATACCACCGCCAAGCCATGGACGACCCACGGTGCTATAACTCCCCAAAAGAGATCCTGCCGGAATTAATAACAGCCCGAGCCGCGCTCGCGTTCGGGCACTCGCGCGGATGGCCGAAAACTTTGCTATCGCCCGCGAATTGAAAGCGGTAAACACATTCACACGCACATGAAAGAGTGTTCGGGCAAGGCGACCCTAGCCTTCGTGTGTCGGGCCTTTTTTTCCATTTCAGACATGAGCTCGTCATGATAAGGTTGCGTAGGCTTCGGATCGGCCTCGCCCTTCGACTAGATTGACATGGAGGCTCTGGGAAAATAAAACATCTGTTTCTATTACGCGGCAATTTTATCGCCGCTGTCCCGTCTCCCCGCTCACGGCTACGGGGTCACGGGTTTCGTGATGTACGGAGGTTAAAATGGGTCGCTTGGAGGCGTCGAGGAAGGGTGTCAAACACGCGGTATTTATTTGTTTCCGGTTGAAAGCGGATGGAGTGAGAGTTCAGGCAACAAAGCACGGGTTCAACGCGTGGTTCGGCGGTATTTTAATTAGGAAGGGTGATTCAAAGAGTCGAATTGGGTGTGAGGGGCGTCACAAGGGTCGAAGCTTTTAATCGGAGAGTTCTGGTAATGTACACCCACCAACGCATTTCCGCCCCCACGTTGTAGTGGATCGTCGGATTTTGAAATTTCCAGCATGGACTGGTAGAAGTTGATAATTTTCAGAACTAGGAATACATCCATCTATGACCGGCTTCTGGAAATGCCCTCTACTAACGAGTCAGTGATGTGACAAACGCTGTAATGGGGAATGAACATTGAATACTACTGATATTTTTTTCGGCTAAAAATTTTTATCCATTGTGAAGTCTTCAAGGTGCATTTAAAATCGTTTCAATCTAATCCCACCATAACACTCATTGCTATTGGAGTCATTGTCGAGAGTCATTGGAAATCTGCAGAGACCGATAGTCCGAATAGATTCGTGTATGCGTCCTGCTACAAACGTCTATTCAAATTTCGAACACTCGAGAGTGTTTCAATCTCTGTACATCTATATAATACCCCGCAGGTCGCCGCAGGGGCATGTGGCGAGAGGTGTTATATCACTACACGTAAAACAGAATAAAACAATGTCTTTCATTGGAGAGAATGAGATGATTTTCCAAAACAATTCAAGAGAAGATGAAGCGTTCCTGGAATGCTAAACATTGTGCCGAAGATTCTGTAAAAATGTAAACCTATTACGGTAAGAGATACATACCCAGTTTCAACCCAGAATTTTTATTTGAAACTATTACCATGTTATAATATTTCTTTGAGGGTGAAGGCAAGTGTTAGGGTGCTTGCAAAATTTCACTTGATAAATAAACCAATTTTCAGCTGTAGCCATTACTCATGAGTAAATGTTTTTATTTTCGTCGGCGATGCCGGTGAGCTGTGGAGGCAAAATTTCAAGGGTCCCGAATCGGGGTGCGGGGTCTCCCAGCTCGGTGGGCACTGGTGGGGCGAAGCGGAGAACAAGTGAGTGAACGAGGGGAAGAGAGTTTTTGCCTCTGTGTCATCCAAAGCCGCATGGCGTGGCAGGAAAAAGAGCCCTCCACGTACCAGGAATCCTATTTTTTTTCGCTTCCTTTGCGAAGGGAAGAGAAAGGATGAGTATAATATATCCCGTCGGAGTGGAGGGACCGACATGAGTACGGAGCAGTAAAAGGTTTGTGGAACACATGTTTGTAGCAGTGGAATCGGCACTTCCTGTGGGGAGTTTCAATAGCCCGGGGAGGCTGAACGTACTAAGAGGAAGACAGAGCCTCTCCAGAGGATGCAAGCGTTAATGAAGCACGACGTTAACCACTGAACCACGTTACACATAATTATATGGCTGGCTATCGGCGTAAAATCAAATCGCCAGAAGGAAAACTGGGGAATTGGGAGATACACGGATATGACCGGATATTTAACCCTTTCAGCCTATTCAAATTCTTACCAGTGAATAACTACATCCATAAGTACACTTGTACAGGAAGAAGATTCTAACGAGGGAATATAAAACGCAGACACCGTGAATTACCTACGCGAAAAAACAAGTTAACCTAAAGTTGACAGGTAGATCGCTCAATTGCTAATTACTCTAGGATCTTATAATTATAATCCTTTAACGATTCCTCTGGATTGAATTAGTCCCGCATTTCCCATTTCAGGTAATTAGTAGCAGAAACTGCTTAACTCACGTCATTCTCGACCAGAAAATTGACAATAAATAAAAAATAACAGTGGGGCAGAATTAAATATACAGGGGTTCCTCTCACGGACACCCAATAATGTAGGAGAAACATTGCGTAAGGTGTTAATACTAGGAGCGAAGTTTAGAAATTAAAGGCAATTAATAAAATACACTGACGCGAATTTTACCCTAATAGCAAACACTCGGAGCTAAAATCATACCCTAAAGATAATGAGGAATTATCGAAAATAATATTTATGATACCTTTACGTGTTTATTAGAAAACCAGCGTGTATATGATCTGTTCTAACGTTTATTATTAGATCACTAAGAATTTTAAAAACGCCAAAAAGATGAATTTCAGCGCTGGTTAATTTCAATTTCATTTCCCAGTGTGACCTGAGGTACCGAGGTCGAGAAACGCCAACGGTATCACGACCTCATGTAAAAAAAACTAACGCCTCGAAGACTGAGTCATTATTACACATATGTTACAGTGCACTGAACGGCCATCAACTCCCCAAATATATCGACCGAGGAAAAGGAATTCTACGAACTCCTCCCAAAAGAGGCTCTGGACCACTCGGGGAGGAGCAACTCGTTTTATTCGCAGTTGCCAAATCTATAAAATAACGACGCACCGCAAAGCAAAATAAAAAGAAAACAGTTGCGGGCAGCAAAAGCGATTGCAAGAATCCGTTCTCCGGCTCCCACCCTCCCAAGGTTAAGAATTCAGAGACCGTCCCCGGGACCGAGGATCGCGACACCCCTCAACCACCCTCCTCCCCCTTTACATCCTCCGCCTCCTCTTTTCCCGTACCAACGACATCACCTGCTACATACGAATGGAATAATCAAAGCCAATCGATCATCTAGCGAGGGAAAAGACGGAGCAGAGAGAGAGAGGACGACGGATGGTTTGGATCTCCGATTCCGAATGGGCCGCGTTATCGACCTCTGCCATCCAGATGCGTCCATTACCCCGTATCGCCGTTCTTCCTTCCTTCGCGTGAAGGATGTCTTTAGTTGACTGGACACTCACGTTACATCATCTTCGCCACCTCAAATATAGACTAAACTTGCAACGAGGGAACGAGAACTCACATTTCTGCCTTCAAAACACTAATTAATTGGAAAGCAGCCACGTAAAACAAATTCTCGACATTCCACCCATAAGAACCAAACGCCAAGGTAATCTGCCGACGCCAATTGTTTGGGCATATTTCAATACCATGACATTTTCGAAAATAAATGGGTGACATACCGCCAACACATTAGCCCACTGGGGACGTAAGTGCAGAATATACATGCATATGCAATTTCTCCGAAGAAATATTATTTTATGAATCCTCGTACAGGTTAAATCATTCCAAAAACTAAATTTCGGCCTCAATCCTTCAAAATATGTATTACGTTTCCGATTTATGAATGATGTTGTAAACATTTGGCCTGTAATATCGTGAATTTCCGATATTGGAAGAGGAAAGTAAAATTTTAGAGCATTAACATCGATTCATCAACACTGCTGGAGGAAGAGAAAGCATTTATATACAGTAGTGTACACAACCTATAACCAGATATAGGTTTAATCAGTCCTCCGATTGGGACAACATCACCTTATCGATCTTTGTCGTAATATCAATGGCAATATTCAACTCTGGCCGCACCCCAGTTCTTCTTTATGAACCCGATCTGGCCATAATTGCCTTCTTATCATAAAGAGCACAAATGACTTCAACATCTGTTACGTAAAACAATCTATTAACCATAAGCTTGCCAACTAATTTCAATGCAAAGGGAGGAAATTCATTCAAGAAACTTCATATAATGCCTTCCACTCGGAATGACGAATTCGGCTCATGATCGGGTGATTCGCAGATTCCCCGGAACTAATAACACCCAAATCACCAACGAGTATAAAAGAGCATGTCTTGACTTAAGCCTTCCCATTTACAATCAGTTATCCAAGCGATCCTCGAAGTCAGCTCGCCCTCCTCCATTCCCAAATCAAGCGCTTGCCGGCCACGCCTGTAAACCGCCGTCACATTAAAATTCCGAAGGCAGAAATAAGCGATAAGTTATCCACCGCGAGCGGCGATTTTTTCCCGTTAACACGACAGTCATTCATTCCCATTATGTATTTTCCCTTAACGCTGTTGTTTCCATCTGCCTTTTGCGGTGGGCAATTGGACATGCACGATATGCAACGAGCATAGTAATCAACATATTAAACAAGGGACGCATTTATATTCTTCCGCAGAGCCATTAAAGTCTCTATGCAAATGGAGAACAATCTCCTCCCGATCCGCAGTCGTTATTTTGGGAGAAATCAAAATGAAATGAATTAAGAATCGTCCTTCTGCAGAAAAAAATTAACGCCGCCCAAAACCCATGCTCCACGTCTACAGGGAACTTCACTGCTATCCCTGATCGGCAATGGGAAAAACAGGCATGCTCCCATGGGTCTTTTTCAATTAACGAGGAACAAGAGTGTAACTTACCAAGTTAAAATGAATCATTAAAGAGCCAAATTACATGGGAATGCGCATCTTTCAAGGTAACAATGAGAGGTCTAGTGTATCATAAACACACGGCCGATAAATGTTAAAATAGCGGCCCGCTGAAACCTTGAGTCATTCTTTACCCAGAGGCAGTATATTTCATGAGCATAAAAGACGTCAGAAGATGAGTCCATTGTTCGCTGGCACAGACGAAGACTCAAAAAGCCTCCCTCAAAGCCGCCAAATTCTCTCCCAACCGATTCACGGAGGCAATGACTGGCGTCAACCGAACGCTTGTCAAGGGTCGATCCTGATTTGATCAATCAAATCAACTCCTGCTGATCATCGGCCGAAGAGGGTAAACATATCAGGGGGTGCCCACTATGGCTAGGAGCTAAGCATGCGAACCTAGGACGAAAGCAAAAAACTTCTCGCCTCGAGGCATAAATTCAAGGTCTCTGTAAATTGTATTATTACATCTAGAAGAGGAAAACTAAGTATTATTGATGAATTTCACTAGTTATCAACCTTATTAACCCTTAGAATTCGGCCACGGCGTTGAAATAAAGGTCAGAAGCGGAACTACTACTGACACATAAAATAAAACTAAGGTAAGATGTGTCTGGTAGGATTGTATTGGTAGGAAAAGAAACGTTAATATTGTTATAAGCCCATCATTTTTTCTATCTGGTATATACGAATATTTTTTCTACACTGGTATATACGAATGACGACGAAAAGACTGGGTTGCTCCACATCATCATTATGAATCATTTCCAGCATGAAACGCCTCATGCCATCAATGCTGGTGACTTGGATTAGGTGCATTACTCGCTATCGGATGATTGCGAAAATAAAGCAAACTTCGGTCATATGTCATCACAGATGGAGAAAACGCTACAACACTGCCACCTTAAAGATTGTGGTCAAAATCGTCCGCATTTCTAAACACTTACCGGGTAATATAGGTCCATATGTTGGAAAACGAAACAGCAATGACCCGTAGCGTGGGATAAAAAAATTGAAACGAAGCATTCTGATGCAGAAAACGTTGCAGTCACAGACATTTCAGTCTTTTGCGCAGTGTCTTTTCCTACTAACAAGCTGTTGGCATCGCCTAGGGTTAGACCCACTTAACCATGTACAGACCCACTTACCCATGTACAGATGTGATGGAAAAACAGAAATAGGCCGCGAACGCTCGAATGGAAGTCAAAAGCACACACGTCCCCACGTGCGGAGGCCGAGTGCGTGACACTATCGATGATATCTTGGAGAATTTCCGCTAAAATTCTCAGACTGGTCTTACGGGCGAGAGACCAAGGGGCGGAACATCAAGCATTTGCCTCAGCATACTCTCCTCCCTATGGTCATGTTCTTACGCACTGTACGCCAAGTGCATTACACGGTGGTGTTTAGTGCACTTACTACATAGTTTTCCGTTTTTCATTCAATATTGCATTTATTATAAAATGGCTTCAAAAAACAAATATTCAATAAATTCGTGAAGACTTGCTTGCGGCATTCGCATCCAACGTGAGTTGCGAAAATGTGGAGATAACATTCATACAATTTCAAGACAGTATACATGACACCATTTTTGTACAAATCGCTTTTTTCTTCCGTATCAGATATACACCATGATTGATTACTTTTTGCAAAGACCGATCACAAGCGTTTAAAGTTACAGCGGCAATTTTAAGAAATTGCGACAGGCAGACGACTCCAGGCTTACTGGAGTAGGCATTCATTTATTTGAGTATACAGGTATGCTACGGTCTAAAAATACATTAAATCATCAGTCATTGCCAAACCTAGTGCTCTGAGATAATATACTACGACTATATGAATTAGGTATGCCATTCAAGAAACATTCAATTGACGCACATAAATTGGGAAGGTAAATAGGTAATTAATAAGCTTACACATTATTTAATTGACTCAAAAGAGTATTCGGGAAAATGTGTAGTTAGAAGCAATTAGAATTTTCATAATACACATTTGGCCAATAAAATGCCTGATGCCCACACACTATTAATAACGTTACTGAGTACAAACAACGAAACAGACCAGTCAAGAATTTTCACAGCGAATCAAAAATTAAATGTTAATATTTTCTACTTATTATGAGGTAGTAAAGGAAAACGAATTGCGCTTGGGTAATTGATGTGCAAAGAAATGCACAAAACAATTAATTTGAGCATATTAAAATTATATAAGGATTTTTTTAATTATCCATAATTTATTTTCAATTAATAAGTAAAACAATCAGACGGTAAATGCTGAGGATCTCTTTGAGAGTTCGTTGTTTTTGGCCATCACGCGCCATTGGGCATCAATCAGCCGAATTCGACGACTTATTCCGGGCACGATTACGGATTTGAGTGACCAAAATCCTTCCCAGCGCAGCATGAAAGACGAGAAACAAAAACATCCCATTCCTCCCTGAACCCCAGAATATACCGCTGCACCGAGTGGAAGAGTCGTTGAACTTGGCGACTAATCCGGACGATAACCATCAGCAGGCCCCGACCATTTTCGACCAGCCAGCCCCGACCACCCCCGCACTACAACCTGCTCCGAAAGACCATCCGAGACACTTCCTTCCACCTGTCCGACCCTACTGGTCCTCCCCAAAGCCATGGAAATTCCCTCGACTCACTACATTGGGCCAGGCAAAAAGTCTGCAGTAAAAGGCATGGAGGGAGCTGAGAAGGGACGGGGGCGCTGTCAAGGCCCTTCAGGATTTATTATCCTCAGTGGAAATAGTAATGGGAGGGTGGAGGAAAATGGAATCCCTCATCCCCTCGTCCCAACCCATGAAACTTCTTACCCCTACCCATTCCTGAGGGAAGGGAGGGCAGGGTGCCGCTTTTGCCTTTCGGAGGAGGGAGGGAAATGTCCCAACGAGCTTGACTTCTTCTATCCACCTCCTTTTTTTCCTCCGTAAAATGGTCATAGCTGAGAAGGAGAAAAGGAACGTAAGGGAGGGACGGAGGAAAGCGTCTCCCTTCTACACTTCCCCCATCCCTGCTCCCTCAGAAAACATTCCTGGAGGGTTAGCTGTGTTGGGGATGGGTGAAAGAAGTCAGACACGGAAATCTCGACTGGCGCAGCGGAGGAATGGGGTGGGGAAGTGGGAGGTTGGTTGACCAGGGGCGGCGGTTCCACTGGGGGAGATGTGACGCTGGGGCGGTCTGAAGGATCAAGCCACTCGCTTCGCACAGTTTCGCGTCTGAATAAACAAGGGAAGAAGAAATGCTTGAGGCCTCGTCCTCTCTGCAACGACTTCACGTCGCAAACCGCGAAACTGCGGAGAGGAAACAGGGCGCAACAAGTACTCGGCATTGCAGTCCTAGTGTCATACCTTAAAATATGTAACTAACTCGCAGATCCGAAGGTTTAAACGGCGTCATGGGGTCATTCCCTCGATATTCCCCAGTTCTTACTGCACCCTTCTGCTAAGATTTTCAGTTCGTATCCAACGTATGCTGTTATATTTCTTGTTCAAATCGTCAAAAGACCTTAGTTTTTGAAGCACATTAACACCGAACTACCAATAATTCATTTCGAAATTAGGGAAGTAAGATAATCTGATGGATTAAAAAAATCCCTTCGACGATTACCCCAAACGATGGCATCAACTGCACATCGTATTAAAATACTTCAACAATTGATACTTATTCCTGTTAGTGCTTTTAATCAACGGCATCACTAAGAAATATAAGATGACAAAATATCAGAGAGATCTCAATATAAGCAGTCTCTTATTACTTGATTCCAATCAACTCCTGAAAAACGTCAAGATATAATACACAATTAAGGGCTCTCGGAGGACCATTATTTTATGACTGCTATCATTAAATCGTGAACTACTTCGATCGACTTGCGTGAAACTATCTTTGAATTTTCCAATGTGAGAACACTTTGAAACATGCAATACTACGATGAGTACGAAATCTTTAAAACTGCAAAATTGTGCATCGCTTTTCACATGAGAATCTTAGAGGAAATGAGGTGGTTTACCAAAGATGGAAAAGCGATGCATTAATTTGAGCACCGCCTAGAGCAAAATCTAGTTTTATGAAGGAAGATGAATGAAGTTTGCCACTTTGCAGGGAGAAAAGAAAAGAAAACATGGCTGATTATAGAGCTTTAGGGCAACTAGTCAAAAGAAATCACCCGTCCGTCGCAGGACACGTGTGATTCTGTCCTTTGAATTAATAGTTCAACAATCCTACTCCACATTCAACTACTTTAGCAGTAGGGAATCTCAGTATATTAAACGGAGATTATTGTTTCAACGACAGCAAACCCCTTATTGGCCAACAGATGATTTCGTGAATGTACGGCTAAGTACCCAACATGGAACTTTTGGCCTCTATTTTTAAAAGCTCTGAGACAGATGATGAATATATGCCTTTTTCGTTTTTCCTCTTGGATGTCCGCCCTATTGCTACACTTGAAAAAAAAGAGACACTAAGAGCGTAGACAAAGGAATGAGGTGGAGTTGTGTGAGTCTCTCTACCTGCGCTGACCCCCAAGAAGATCTATGCTGGTGACAAAGATGGCACGATGCAGTGTGTTTCTGTGTGTGAAATGGGAGAGAATGGGGGAAAAGGTGGGTGGGAAACCGAAAAGGTTCCGGACGGCGGGCGACGTAAGTGGGGATGGAGCGAGGCAGATGGTGCATAGCTTTCACGCCTCTTTCGGACGTCGGAACAGATGAAAAACGGTAAACACACAGGGCTGATGCCGAAGAAGAAATGACCATTTCTCGCTTAACAAAACCAACAGGAAAACCCACAATATCACCTGTATTTCTGTTAACGTATTGTTATCCGAAAGAGATGTACGTTTCTCTCGTGAAAGGGAGGGGGGTCGATCTGAGATAATGGGCGACAAAGTGGTTAAACAAGGGAAGCGGAGGATACAGACAGAGAACCGCATCAACATTTGACCTTGCATTCATTCTCATCACGAAGAGGAGGGGATGGTTAAGACAAAGTGACCCCTGGATACACAAACTGAAAATACTAAGAGTTGGAGGCGTTGAATTAAATAGTGTTCTCGTAAACATACTCATAGAAGTATGGCACTATGGCACCTATTGCACATTTTGTACAAAAAATTTAACGGTAAAAAGTAACTTCAGGTATTTTAAAGTGCAATTATTTGTTAGATGATAGTATATGTAATTGCATGCGTGTAAAATGATAGGATTTTTGCATGAATGTATGCACCACTATGGGTATGGGTTTACATGTAGCTATTGGTTTTGAATGCGGTTTTTTTCCCTTTGACGGGTGGTAACCTAACACACCCCGCCACACGCCCTTGAGGCGACTTGCGACGTATTATGTAGATGCAGATGTAAATCTCGAAAGTATCGCAGAGGTCTAAAGATCCATTATTTGCCATTTTTGATAAATATACCTCTTGAATGAGTCATGATTTTTTCGTTTACATCAGTAACATGAGAGGGAAGGTGAAATAATATTGCTCATGCATATGAACTCATAATATTAAAAGTATAAAAAATGAATTCTCCGTGAAAGAACTACAATTGCGATTGCAGCGCATAACTAGTTTCATTATTTAACAGTACGGACCACCCAATCGATCTTCTTGCCTTTTGAATCCAGGGACTCGTACAAGTTTTGATTCAATTCCTCTGACAGCATGTCTCCTTCCAGAGGATTATCTTTCTCATCTATTCCGTCGTCTATTAGTGCCTCAGCAACCAATAATTGATCATCGAGAAATACTCTCATTTATCAAATCTTATGCCAGCAACAACATCAAAACTATCTGCAATCTTTGCAGGCAATCATTCGCAAATGTCAATAACAACGAATGATAGATTACCGCAAGCGTGACAAGACGTCAGAGACCGTAGTAATTTCTATCACACAAAGTACAAATAGAGTCGACCCGCGTGACAACGGATTTATTTCTCTTTGGATTACACGGTTAATTTAATTAGCAATTCATCTTAATCCGCGACCGGTACTTAATTTGCATCCGCTAGTTATTTTGCATCACTGATGAACCCAATTCGCCAGTTAATTAAATGAACTATGGTAACAGTTTACATGGCTGTCGCCCAGCAATAAACCTTTCTACGAATGGATAATAAAATCACCAAGGTCAATAATTCTTTGAGCATAGTAGGCATTAAATTGAGCTTATTCATACGCTCACTTGCATTTTTAAAATTTACACGATATCCCTCAAAAATGAAACAAAGTGCGTTATACTTTCTTACATTACAGATTAAGTGGCATGAGTACTTTTTATATTACACTGAATGCGGATAGGTGATTGCAGAGTAACACCAAACTCGGAATTTGCTTCGCCATGCAAAAACCAGAGATGTTCGTCACCAGTAAGGGAATCTCACTAAAGCATTCTATACGTGGCACACATAAAGCACGAAATCATAAGCTGGTTACTTATTTCAAAGTTAACACAAATATTATAATCAGACTCCGCATGAAAAACGACAATTATGCCGAATCTATCCTTTGAAATTTAGTTATACCTTGTCACGCAAAAATTGAAAACATTTTGAAGTGTGCATTGATTATCCTCTCCGGTTAATAGAACGTGTTTATTTGCTTTGTTGAACCAACATAAAGTTTCAATAACATTTCTTTCATTGAAGCCTTCGACGCTTCACCTTTATTAAAAATCAACGTTGCCATCTTTCCACGCAAAAATATTTAACTACGTCATCTAAGTTTTAGTACGTTAAGTTGAATATTTGGGTTAGTCGAAATTGAACCAATTTCAAATTTTGACGGAAATTTGTTTACTTTCATGAATGGGAGTATGGGTTAAGTTGATATCATACGAGGGGGGCAGTTCTCAGAGCCCGTTCAGTTTCTCTAACTTCGAGGATGGCTGAATTTTTTTTTTTAGAGCCAGAGATAAGACGATGAAAAAAGTTGGTCGTGTAAATACGTAAACTGGTTCCAAATCAAACGACAGCATTAAGAGTGAATAAAAAAACAGGGTCCAATAGGTGTCACAACGCTGACTGAGTCCGGAGACTGGGTGCATTTTAAATCTCGACGATCATTTGGCGAAGCTCGTCGGCGAGAACTTCGATCAAAGGCGAGTGGAGCTATGCCTGTAGGTGCTCACCACTAAATACACGCATTCGACATCCACGGAACAAATTCGAACATGAGTCGTTGCGTAATTCGATTCATCCATGCCACTACCCATTCCGAGCGACGCAAACGGCGCTCGGAGCTACTTGAGCGAAATGAATAGAGGGAGAAAATGTCGTGGCGCGACCGCGCGCGCGCTGACTGGAATAAGTTGGCATTCTTTGCCAGTCTGCTATGCCCAGTGATAGATACGGGCGGAGATTATGACAGAGGATTTTTTTCGAGTGGTGTCTGATGCGGGGGCAAACGCTGTGTAAGAGAGATGGATGGACTGAAAAAGGGGGTTGGCTGGAGGGGTGTGCCGGGGAGGGGGTGGTGGGTGGAAAGATTGAGTACCCCGCGCTGGGCCCACGGCCAACAGCGGCGGGACGCGGCTCGGGGCGGACTGAGGCTGAATGGTGGGAGGAGGGATGGGAGGCAGGGATGAAGCCGGTTGAAGGGTTGAAGAGGCAAGGAGACGGGCATAGGTGTGGCGGAAGAAAGGAGGCGACGAACGGGGGAGATCTGAGACGAAACCCCCGAAATTCATTTTTTTACATTTTTTAATACCAGTACCGACTGTGCTCGGTCCACTGCAGAGGAAGGCTCAAAATCAAAGAAGAAACCTCGAAAGGGGGGAACCCAACCTAAATATTCCATGGAATAAAACTGCCTGGTACTGGTTATAAAACACTCCACACAAGGGTTCAGGGATGGAGACCTCGGGGCCTACTTGATCCATAGGGTTCCGGACATTTTTAGGAAAAAAGACTATGGCTACCCAATTACTGTTGTCATCGTGTATCTTGTGTGAGAAAAATGCATTCTGTATTTGAGATTAGGAGTGAGATACCGATATGTCAGTATTAAATTACCGGTATTATAATCCGATCAATGTCAGTATTAAATTAAAGTTTTTTTTATTATTTTTCCGGTAGATAAGCAATATTTCCGTAAATGGGTGGATATGACAACAGTAGCAATGATTCTCTGCAATTCTCTCTCTGCAATTGTTGTACTGTATTGAAGATAAATATTAGCCAGAATATCAATATGATTTACATCTAATGCGACATATATCCAGGTTCAAACAATTCTATGAATCCTGCAAAAATAAATTAAGAGATACCGAGGAACCGACTTGAATGCAGTAAGTGGCGCGCTAAAAATTGTTAATAGTCGCAGGCGTAACTCTGTGGAATTGTTTCATAATGAATAATGTTCAAATAAAAGTTTTTGGAGTTACAAAGTTTAACTTTAACATTATTCAATATGGAACATAAAGGGTTTTCATGTGGAGTCACAGTGTTATTTCAACATTAATCGTTGAAAATTGATAAAAAAATTTATTTTGATTTATTTTGTATCATCGAGTGCGAGGCACTCGATGATACAAAAATGGACCCACCCTGAAATGGAGGAACCCGCGGGCTATGAACACTGACTCAATCACCTCTTCATGTCCACTCGCACTCGCTAAACGAAACATAGAGTTCCGCATCTTCCGACCGCGCATGGGCGAGGGACGGACGTGGCTTGCGCGATGGTCCACCTTGCGTCGCCACCGACATGATGGACGTGACTCCGAGCAATTAGCAATGCCAATGCAACGTTGGTCAGCGAGGAAGGCATATGTCATGCGTGAGAGAGGGTGAGAGAGGTGATGTCCAGGTAAGGGAAAAGAGGTATACGTCAGCAGAATACGAGTGAGCAGTGGAGGGGAATGGAAATGATGCCAGGAAACCATGGGAAGGCAGAGGATTCTGCAGGAATAAAGAACTCCATCTTACATTTATTTATGGTACGCTCATTCAATTCCAATTTTAAGATGATGACGATCGACGGAAATAGTATCTCATTTTTTCATATTAATCGACAAATTTTATTTACACTTCCAAATTACATTCTATTAAAATATCATCTGTAATTCTTCTAGATAATGACTACTAGATTGCCTGCTGGTAAGTAACGACTTTGGGGAACTTCAGTAAAGATGGGCTTTTAAAATTTAAAAAGGGAAGAGGATTGATTGGTAAACAAATCAATGCATATTGAGCATTTATTGTAGAAAGGATACGTACATGCAATGCTAAAAGAATTTTCTTCAGCAGACAAAACGAAGACACCGGCGTACAATATAGTCACAGGGATGATTGTAGTAACCAATCTTAGGATTTTAACGCAACGATAAAAACAAGCAAAAACAGATTACCGAAATAAAAATATTGCACTCGGGGAAAGAGAAATATATTTTTATCAGCACAATACAATGACGTTCATTAAGAATAAATCGTAGAGTTAATTCAAGGGTGCGCGCGATGATTAACTACGCATCGGTATATTTTTTAAATTAACACTGCATAAAGAAAGATCACTGCTGTAGAAAAATACCAACAGAAATAAATGGCAGATGAAGGGTCAGTCCTGACTTTGCTCACAACTATTCAGATCTTGTCCAAAGCGCTCAATAGTCAGTCAGTAGTAGCCTGAAGTTTAATTATAAGAAGCGTTTAAGCTCATTCTGGAAAATATTCTCAAACTAACTGATCAGCACTCCACAAAAAAATTTGACCATTATCCTTTCCAATATACTACGCAGCGGGATTGTATTGGGTAGACTACTCACTAAACAATCATTATAAATTAATGCAAAATAGTTACTACCGAGTAAAAATTAAGGTTTAGAAATGGACCTGGAGAATGATGGACCGATTCTCACCTTCCACGCGGACACCAAGGTGTGACATTTTTTGCAGAAACGTCCCATTCCCCCAACAACGCTTAGCAACAGAATGTCGGCACAAAATCGTGGGTGAAGGATGATCCCGCGCAATGGGGACTTAAAATATTCAGGACTGAGCGAGGGGGTGGAGAGATGGGGTGGAGGGGAGAAAGGAGACTGGGACGCACAGCGCGCGGCGACTGCAGTGCAGGATGCCCGGGCCACGCGAAAGGCGGGTCTGGTCGCATGGATTAGAGCAGCGGACGGACGGGGTGTCGCGCTGAGACGGGCAGACTCGATGCTTATCGCGCCGTCGGGTGTCGGCATGTGTACCGCCCCGAGTACGCGAACAGGTCAAAAGACATGCATCTGCACGTCAGTCTCGCCGGGGAGCGGCCTTTGAAGGTAACAGGCCGTGACAGCGCACATCTCTGTCGCCCTGGGTGTCGCAAGATGGACGGCATAATCGGGAGATTGGGGAGATGCAATAGATTGGAAAGGTGGGGGGGGGGGGGGGAGAGAGGAGCCTTTGCTCCGTCCTGACGATGCTAATGCGACCGTTAAGGAGGGCGCACTCTAAAGTGGCGGAATTTTAAAGAGGAAAAAAAATAAGAACTCATTATGGTCGCAGTGAACAATGTAATGACTTGGTAACGCGTGAATTCCGACGCACCGGTGCCAATTGCTTCAAAGTGTATGTTTAGGGTAGCATTGCAAGGCGTTAAAAAGACAAACGGCGTAATTCTCCATTAAAGCTTAAGCGACGAAACGTCATGGCAGGACACACAGATACGCAAATATTTCCTGGAAAACACCAACCAGATATTTGGCGCAAATCAAGTTTTTCACGGTCCCAAAGCAGTAAATTGTTTCCAACAGATATTGTACATATCCATACCGAAAAAAGGAAAGAAATATTTGTACTTTTCCACAGATTTTATTAGATGGATCTAATAAAATCTGTGGAAAAGTACAAATATTTCTTTCCTTTTTTCGGTATGGATATTAAATACTTCCACGAAGTGAAGCCTGAAACAGTAGAAGATATTGTACATGTTTTACTCCAGCTGACGTAAAGTAGGAATTTTGCAGGTACATGCATAAAAAACAATTTTTACAACTAGGCGAGCATTTTTTTAATCCACTAAAAATAGTTTTGCTCGCATATTTTTAGTGAAAGCTCTCACAAAACAGATCTTCATGGAAGGTACTTGTAGAGGGACATTTAACCGCATTTCAACTTTCGAAAATGAGAAATAATTCCCAAAATATACATCAAAATTAAGCGATATCGGGGAGATTTTCACTCTCAATGACTTGAAAGTGAAAGGAACAAAAAAAAAAGGAATTCACCTCGAGAGATGCCTCTGAATATTACCCGTTAACGTTAATCAGCCGGTGTAAAAGAGGGGACGTGGGTTTCAAAGGCTAGCAAAGCAAAGCACATCCGGTCGTCATTGACTATTACGTGGGTAGAAACATACAATTTTATAGTAGGCGATGCCGAGCAAGCACTTGGCACACGGAAGGAGGAAGTGACGTCAGAACTGGATCAGTCTAGACGAAAAAAAAAACAGGAAACAATGATGGGAAGACTTGGGCAGCAGCACGCGCGAGACCTCACGCAACGGTTAAACGCGCTGCCAGGGGGCATCGAGGAGGGCGGTTCGCGTGCTGCGTGTCCACTTACCGACGCCGACGCAAGCATTCCGGCGACGGACGAGAGCGAGCCGGGAGAGAGAGAGGCTTCCGCCTCGAGTGCTCAGGAAAGAAGAGTCATGGCATAGCCGAGGCGATGGCAGAGAGTGGGGAGGAAGGCTCGAAGGGGGAAAGCATGAGAGCGAGATAGGCGCTATCAAGGCTAACCGCCTAACCGAGTACGAGCAAGACGGAAGAAAACGAGGGGCGGTGAGCATTCATTCTCTTAGGCCTTATCGGGTACGCCTCCTTAAAAAGGAATCATTGAAAGCGGCCGCTTGGGCTGCGGTGCTCGCTCTCGTATCAAGCCCAACAACACACACCCCTCCCCAACCTCTTTCTCCCCTACCTCTTCCAGGAGAATTCCTTGCGCGCGTATCATCCTGCATGAATGTCTTTCTGCCGGGCAGCTCGGGGGACTCGACGAGGCAGAAGACACACGTCACGTTACGTCGTCGGCGCGAGAGGGAGGAGGATAAGAGACGTGGGGGTCGAGGCAGGTTGGTCGTTTGCAGCGTGCACTGCACAGGACTCTGGAGCATCGCGTCGTGGCGCTCGGCAATCTGAGGATGCCACTTCACTCATCCTTGTGCTGCACACGGGATGGGAAGTTATTCTTCCATCGACCAGCACGTTGGATGCAGGTGGCGTGCCGTTCTCGATCAATTGGAATGGATCTTCCCAATCAATAAAAAAAATCGGAACAATCCCAACCCAATACGAATGCCCCATGAACGAAATGGCTAATGTACCTCAGTCGTGAATTAACTTAAAACTAGAAAGTGGTTCAAGGGTCACACAAACACAGTATTTCACTGTTGACCATTCCTCGTACCTCATTATTTAAACCAATACGAAAGCACGCTCACTTTATCGCATTAATAAACCCAGTACGCTACAAAGGAAATTTTTGTTGAAAATTCCCAAATAATATACATTCTTGTGAAGAAATAAATTTTAAAAACAATTCCGACATAAACAATAGTATCTTCTCTATTTTATAATTTCATAGATATCAAGACTCGCAAGATTACTCGTATAATCCTTAACGCCTTCTTACGATAAAAGCTTATCTTATTTACTATTAATATCTCGGAAAACTGAGGGCATTCCCTTCATTCCTTCTTACTTTATTTTTATCACTCACTAACCTTGATTAGATTAATCAGTCACGCCGATTCTTGTGCTTACGTTTACATTGTGAAGGCAAAACGATACGGCGAAAGACGCAAAATATAAGAATATCGTCGGTGCAAATATATTGTGTATGGAAAGGTACTGCTGAGCTCGGATTTCTTAAAAATTGTATTTATCTGCATCACTCCACGAAATGACCGACATTTGAGAAGTGATAGATCATACCTCTCATGTCATTGGTTGTGCAATGAACTTATAGAGTATAAAGTATAATAGGGTCTGACATATGCCCAGTAAAATATCGGATGTAATTAACGACCACCCTCCACAAACATCTACAATAATAAATTATATTGCTCCTGTGTCGCCAGTGATTAGTTCTTCCAAACGAATGAACTTCGGAAATCCAATTATCTATATGTTAAAAAAAATGAAATGAAGGCAGTGAAATTTTAATTGACCTGTGAGCAAGAGAATTTCTGAATGGAATGAAATTGCTTTTCCGTCTGCAAAAAAAAGACTGGAATAAAATTTCGTTAAACGTGTGCATCAAAACTTATGCTTCCACTCAACTAAATGTGAGTGTTTCAACAAGAAAATAATTTTGGCCATTACTTCAATATTATTACGGAGAAAAAATTGTAACTTACGATGCCTTGGTTTCCGAAATGATAATTGAGATACGGCGGCTCGTGATTAAAATATCAATTTCATCCGAGACTACCCTCCACCAAAGTTTTTATCCAAAACTCACTAAGGGGGCATAAAATGTGAGCGCGGAAATAAAACATTAAACACCCATATCGAGTCCATTCGCATGTGATTCAAGGAGAGGATATTACCATTATAAAACTTTTCATTTGTATTCCGCGGACTTTAGACAGTCTCGGCAGGAGCAATGACGCATTAGATTGCGGACCACCCAGATTTGGTTGGACCACACACTTTACGAAGCAATAAAAATTGACAATTCGGAATGAAGCTCATGCGACGAGCGAATGGTAAGTCCAAATTCGATTCAGAGTTGGGATTTTCGATTCCCAATCCTGATCTACCATCGCACAACCCACGCACGACTACTCCCTTTCCATTTGGAAATAGGAACGCACTCTGTACGCGGACCGCCGCAAATAGTCCGTCCCGAGAAACAAGCTAAAAGGGAGTGTCCACTCAAGATTGAATCACGGCAATGTGAGGGGCTTAAGAGCAAATGAAGGGTTCACAATTGGGTCAGCTGCATGCAAAAAAGGTTACAGAATTCGTACTGGAGAGAACTGTAACTGTTCCATTCCATAAGAATCCATTAAGAAGTTAGGGCCTTCAACTATAATTAGACTTAAACACATTTTTTGGCGAGCAAAATAGTTCAGGCAAGTCTCATTTTACTTTAGTAGTAGTTCTTTTACGTTTACCTGCCAATAATTGGTTTTTAAGCATCAAATGGCATGATTGACACCTTGAAAACTTAGTAAGAACAATAACATCTTCTATAAAATATTTGTGATTTGACAATGCCGAAGGAGATACAGAGATAACATAGAAGTTTTATTTATTTTTCCATGGAATGAGAAGGAAAAACGGGTAAGAATCACAGGACATGCTGGAGATAAGCATAAAAGTTAGTGTAACTACTATATTATTCATTCATTCTCTTAAATAGCGCCAACCGACGACCGCGCAAATAAATAATTTCAATGTTTAAGTTAACCGAGAAGGTCATTACGAGTATTGGATACGCAGATTTGAATCTCTATGCTAAGTGTGGGACGGCTAAAATCTGTATACACTTACATTCGGACTAATCGCGTTCACAGATTTTCTTACTTTTACCCATTATTCATATTCAACATGTTTTTTTAAATAGATCTATGTAGTGTCAAGGTCGGCCAAAATACAACGTATTAGATGCCTTTCCCATTGATATAGCAGTCTTGAAATAACGTCGAATGCATTTGTTGCTGACGCGGACCGCAGGAGCTGTGGGCAGTCGAAAAAAAGCATATGGTTTGAGCACCGCATTATGGAAGGCCGAGCTCGGCGCAGACGACTCAGCGGGAATGTACGTAGATGTAATCTTTCGCCAAAACCGCAACAACAAATGGCCCGTGAATGATGTTCCCGCGCGGGCACCTTCGCTCAGCCGTTTCTTCACCCTTCCCACGGACGAAACGTCAATGGACCCCTTGGTCCTCATACTACAATAAAAGAACTCTTCCGTAGCCTCACTCATCATACTTAATGGAAAATACTTACATGCCTCCAGAAGCATATGATCTCAAAACATTACGCCACACATTATAATGGACTGATCTTGATCGAAAGAAACAAAATATAAATAATCTCCAAATCAATCCATCGTACAGCCCAAAGATTTCATCGCCCGAAGACAAGGAAGGAAACGGCACCCAAACGTTATAGCCCCATCCAAAGTAATTAAATTTTATCTTTTAACTATGGAGCCGTTCCGCCAGGAAATTATATTAAGAAATCCACTTAGTTGTATTTCATGATAACAGCTATTCAAATTTCTACCCAAAAGACTCGCAAGATTTTGCAAAACACAATAATTTTCCACTTTTTGTAGCCGCATAAAATATATAAGCAGACCTAATAAGGTTGACGAAAACGAGGCGTTTATAATTGGCCAAGCCTCAATAATCGACTCATCCTCTAACTTAAGATATTAAGAGAGAGTGGAGTAGGCTACACTCTAACTCCAACCCTAAAAAAAGTCATCTGTTTGTAAACGTATCCAGCTCGACATCCACGTCAGAAATAATGGTATAACAGCCATGGGCACAAAATAAAACACTTAAACTGGCAACAATGACATAAAATAATATAATATTATAATTCGTTCATTAAATAATACAATACATTCGTTCGCTAGGGCAAACAGCTGCAAGGTTAGGTTAAAGGTAAAATATGCCCCAAAACGAACTTTGGGACGATAAAGGGTCTACGAAAATTGGAAAAACCATCTACTAGATGTAATCGTATACCATAAAGTAAGATTACTTAATAAGAAGAAAATTAGGATCAAAATCTAAATTTTAGGAACATAAATTTTTAAAAAAACCAACATCACCGAATACCACTTCTTTTCTAGGGAAGCTTTTGAAACTGAAGCTTTGGGGGCATAAAATCACTCGGAACATCTGAATAACGAATTTTCAGGATTTATGCATAATGGTGTAAAAAGATTAGCAAGAAACTTTACCAAATAGCTAGACACAATTTATAAGATTCAAAGGGAGGATCTTGGCGCACAGAAACCTAAAATTAGCCAATCTTAGTCCGGGAAAAAGTTTACCAAGTAGGTTGTAAAGCATTACGGACATATGCGGCGAGTAACATCATTGAAATCAATGACGCCGACGTCCTATACGGCAGGATGACAAATCCGTTCCTTTTTGCCTAATTGCAAAATCAATTAAATGCAAAAATTTCCCTCGCTCATGCCCCTCCTCGAAAGAGGGGGTCGCGAGAGCAAGGGGGCGAAATAAGAGTATCAAGGGGTCGTGTGAAGGTGGGGAGGTGAAGGTTCGAGCTAGAGCGAGAAAAAGCGTTCGTTTTAAGCACGCACTCAATTCTCCACAACCGAGAATATATTTTTTTTCCTCCGACATTTCGCTTAATGGAATCTGCAAATTATACTTTTTTTCATAAAAAATTCGAACCGTTGCCAAATCGAAGTTTTTTTGCCCCCGAGAGAAGCAAAAAAAATTGCACGAGCCACGAAATCAACTCCCGAAATGAATATTTGCTGTCGTCTTGAACCTGACGGAAAAAATATTCTGGGCCAGTTTGCTGAGAGGGCCAATATGAACATCAAAAATACATAAATGGCAAGAGGGAAGGAGGGCATAGCAATAAATAAAATACGACTTAATTCTAGCAGTCCCACTCATAAACCACTAAGGCCGATTAATGTCCGATATTTTTAATCACGCTACTAATCTGTTGATTACAGTAAGATTGAGACTTGATTTACGTCGTCTCTGGAGGTAGTAGCATTTTCAGGATAAGCGAAATGAGCACTGTAAAAATCGTGCTTTAAGGAAAAATCGACAATAGACTTTTATTGAAAACAAAATATAAACTATGATGATCTTGTATTTAATTAAAACTGTTTGCAATATAGATGTGTAATTTCAATAAATGAACTACACTACTTGGGAGTTGTGCCCTGCATCACGAATGAGGATGTCATGACAGCGGCACCATTATCACAGTCGCTAATAACTCTTCACTGGCATCGAAGAAGCATTTTCTATTATATTAACAGACGCGTGTTTACATTAAAGAGTAAGTTAAATGAAGTAAAATACAAGAAAAAGTACGAAGGGCGAACATAATTAATATCATTACAATAAGACGCACGAATTAAAACGTTAGTCGAAGCATAAAATCTTTCGCCTAATGCCCACAATGGCCACGATGCAACTCGCTACATTGACTGTGTTGAATACCAAAATTGACTGCCATAATATATTGCGGTCAAATTCGGTCTTAATGCTCTTTTGATAATAAATATGGATATCAAGAATATCCACCAAAAGGAGCGGAGAATTTCTCGTTATCAAAACTTTACACTCACCATGAATTTCAATTGCGTACCCAGATGCAAAGGGAAAAATATAATATAACTAAAATCAGCTTCTTAAACAATATTATTTTATATCACTTAGCTTTTAACGGTCAAAAGTAAAACACTATCTAAATGATCTGGAAGTGTGCACGTTAATAAACGCAACATAGTAATAATGCCCAGCAATTCTGACCGAACGTTTTCTGGATGGTCATGTCTATGTGCGAGAGATATAAAATAAGAAGAAGAATTACAGCTGTAAAATATCGAATCAGAATGCTAATTGGTAAGCAGTTGACACCAATACTTTACCTTGTTATCAGAATAATCTTCAACGATAAGAATTGCCTCGTGCAGCGAGCGCACAGTTGCTAAATATAACCCATTTTCAATGATACATAATGCAATAAAAATATGCCCTCTACTCTAAAATAAGAATATTTCACTTTCTTTTTTCACATAACCGAGCATAAGATTTAAGTGATTAAAATCTTTGACATTTTGATGATTATCATATTTCCGGTATTCGGAATTTCGAGAGAAGAGCTTGTACATATGCGAACGTGGTGTTCCGAGGATTTAAAATTACGAAAACTGAAAAACTATTTTTTCTAAAGAGGAACAAGGAATTATAGTTTAACAGAACAAGGGCCACAGTGAAGCGATCCCCAATTACTTCCAGAAAATTACACACTCGAATTTGTCAAAGTTTCTCAGTCTAATCCTGCGCCCCGACGCTTCCGGGGCGGATTAGACTCGTCGCGACGAATGCATGGGAGTTATTCGGTCTTTTACTTACATCTAACATACTAGATCTATAGTCCATCGATGTCCAGCACAATCCGATAGAACATGTGCATGCTATTTTTCCCGCAAAAGAAATATATAGCCACTTATCGGCTCGGCGCTCTTAAAATTAATTATTTAGACAGCCCGTCATTACATAATATCGGTCACGCTATTCATTCAGGGCATCCTGTTTTGCCATGACCTCCCACTCTTATTCCCCGGGACCTCTTCGTCATAATTATCACTCCTCGAAACTCTCAGAGAAGACAAAAACTTGGCCACAGGCAGGCGACGAACCCCGTCCTCGCCCATCAAAGAGCCTCTTCTCTAACGCTATCCACTCAACCAGATAACTGGTCTCGAGGCGGAGCAAGGGGTGGGGGTGGGGGGTTGAAAATGGTAAATTAAGCCCAGAGGGAGATAATGGAAAACGGGAGAGGGTAGCAGAGGGGTGGTTGGGTGGGTGGAGTGGGAAGCAGTCGAAGGAGGAAGATGATTAAGGAGAGAGACAATGAGAAAAGGAGAGAGAGAGAAACCGATAGAGAGAGAGGACGCGTTCTTGAGACCGCCTGATCCCCTGGAGCTGTGCGTGCATCGATGCCGTCTTTTCGGGTGCCCAATTTTATACATAAGATCTGGAACGTCATGCGTACTAGTTACTTGTAAACTATGATCCGATAATACAAGAGGATATTAGGCACTTGTGGCATATGAAAAGAATAGGTCACATTGCATCATAGAACTTACAAAAGGGTATGATTTGATTGAAAGTGAAATACACTCCTTATAACAAAAAAAAACTTTGAAGAAAATATGTTAAACAAAATGAACATAATCTAGAACAAAAATGTATAATGACTAGCTCAAAAAGCCAACCGCCAGAGGTAAAATGAAGAAACCGATTGAATGTTAAACCGATCGTAGTAAGGCATAAGTGAAGCAAGATATTGCTTGGAGACGCAGGTAAACGGAGTAGGTAGCTATAGAAGTCAATCCTATCAGGGTAAATGGACGCTTCCAAGAGCAATTCCATGGCTGTACTGGGCTTTATATATTACATTCATATATACAAACACACACACACACCCTTGGCTGATTATGTACGCACAACGCTGAGCAATGACAAATTCACAAAAGTAGATGGATTTTACAACTACGAGCAGCACGTGTGTATAGATTCCGCTTTTCACAGCTGTCCCTGGGGGTATTAGTAAAAATGCTAAACCTAAGACGACAAGGTTGTAAACTCACAACATTGTAAAATCCCCTCAACTACTGCCAATGTCAGGAAATGCCACCTACACAAAATCTCATATCATGCATCGGCAGGGCGTTCTTACACCCACAAAAGAACGGGCCACACCTGCCCCATAAACGTGGCCAGTACATCCAGGGGGTTGGGGAATTATCAGTTACTGAATGAATGGTGGTTAATGTTTAAAAGATCTATGTTAACTAGTACTCATAGGAAAGGGTGACATTCGTGACCCCGTTCGAAAATAATGAGGGTTTTTATTAAAAATATGGCAGCGATAGGAATTTTTCGTGCAGTTTCACGTACCCCCTGTTCAAGAAAACAAGGGGAACAAAAGCCCTTAAACTTCCACGTCGCCGAATTCGCAGGCGGTCCTCTTACTGCGACTACCTTGCGCAACATGCGGCATATACCTACAGCTTCACGGACACATCGCGGGCTAAATAGACACAACATAGGCAACTGCCGTCCCACCATCGAAGCATCGCAACATACCACGGCTTTGTACGAGGGATAGAGGGCCCTAGGAGGACGGCCCGGGAAGGAGGGGGGGAAAAGTTGCGGGGGTGGAGGAGAGGGAGGGAGGAATGGGGGGAGAGGGAATAAGTGTGAGGGAGGAAAGGAAGGATACAAGGAACGAGGGAAGGAAGCGGTGACGACGACCTTCAAGAACGGCGACGGCGGCAGCCGAGGGAGGAGGCGGGATAAAGGGAGGGGGCGAGGGGAGAGGGGAAGCGCCCCCCCCATCCCACCCCGTCCCGACCATCCCATTCTGGGGTGCCGGAGGATGGGAGGAGGATAACAAGGCGAAGGAGGTAGCGAGGAATGGGTGTGTAGGGGAGGAGGGAGGTGGAGAGGGACGGACGGTCAGGGAGAGAAGGCGGTTTGGCTGGGCCACGGCGTCTGGCTGGATCCAATGGATAAGAGGGGAATAAAAACGGGGAGAGCTTAGGACGAGTTCTGTACCGTACGCACATGTAATAACTCGTGGCACTGAGGAATAATGGCAGTAGTGACTTCGACTATATGGACTAGCTCCGCAATGTAACTCCCAAGGAGCAAGAGCAGGTTCTCCGAATTCCTATCTATCAAACGCTTGCTGGCTATTACCAAGGAAATATGGCGCTTATACTCACAGTTCTAAAAGTTACTTTTCTAACACCATATAGAGTTCTGATTGATGAGTTCTTAAGTATTCCTTTCTCTTAAAAGTCACCGATAAACCATAATTCCACCCAAAATATTCAGTGCTGGGAAATGACAGCAACTTTGTCTGAATTTCATTTGCGCAGAAAACAGAGCAGAGACTCAGGCTCGTGTAAAAATGGGTACTGATACAATTACGCAAGTAAATGATGGGTAATCCATCTCAGGAGCCAAACATATTTATCGTTATAAAAGAATATCCTAGAGGAATTAGGCCAAGAGAGGCTAGGCATGTTGAGGTAGGAAACAAGCTCTATTTTTCGAATGCCAGCTCAACTTAACCAACTAAAAGTATATCCCTCGTTGTTCTCACACGTAAATGGGTTTCTCTGTTTAACTCAAGCAGTAGTAGTTTTAGGGGAGGCGTCGGCATTAGCCTAATCTTAACGAAAAGGGCCAAGGGGTCCGCAGCTTAACGTCCCATCCGATGGACGGCGTACTCACTCAAAGTACCCACCACAAAGCACTTCAAGTAGGATCGGGATACCACTGAAAAATATCTTCCGCAGCTGAGATTCGAACTCGGCTTATCTCAAATCAACAACTAGAAAACTTACCTTGAAAACCATTTTATCCACCGTCAGACAGATGAGATTGGGCCCTACTCGAGCCACGGTATAGGAAGCTATTATATAAAGACAACAGAGAAACCTAAATTAGAAGACGCTCCTCTACCACTCACCGAATTCCATCACAAGCCATCAATGGATTCACGGTCGAGGTATTTAAAATCATTTCGGTCGCAATCCCAAACGGCCAATAATGGAAGAAAGAATGCTGCACTTGACTCACCCCCAGTTCCTAAACCCATTACCGAGTTCTTATCCTACCATTTCTTCACCGCTACGTTCACTGGCTAAGAGATGGAAGAGTCTCGGGTCTTCTTTTCTCTACCTTCTCCCTCTACAACAGCCACCCTCTATATTCCATCACCGCCCATCCACCTGCCCACCTTGAGGCGGCCAGAAAATACTCTATCATCCCCAATGGGATAGGGTGGGGACCAAAAAAATATATACCTCGTCGAGAAGCAAAAGGGCAAACAACTCGACACGCACATATACGCCCTCGACACAATTCTATGGCTCTTGAAAGACGTAAAAAAAACAACAATCACGGAAGGCCAGGAATTCCGATGCTAGACCATGGAAACTAAAGGTTTTCGCCTACCTAACATCATCCGGATGAGTTCCTGGCGGAAAGTGATGTGACAAAATAAAGCTATTATCTGCCTTCAGATAATTTTTTTTCTCCGACCTATTTAATAAAATCATCTTTCCTCTTTTTTTTTAGTAGCAAAGAACGAACGGCTTAACCTTACTGTGTTATCCGCTACTTAAGGTAACGGAAATATTACTGTGTAATTCCAATGAAATAACTTGATTATATCATAGACTCAATCGTAAAAATTGATACTTAGCTAAAGCTCCAATGTAAATTTAGTACATGACAAACCTTTCGATAACTTTTAAAGTTTTGTGTGTAGTAATTTTAGAATAGATTCTACTCATAAGATACATTCAGAAAGTCCCCTCTAATTGTTCAAATATTATTTTTTGAAATATGCTTTATATTCCACTAAATCACTGTGGAACTGCGAAGAAGCTTGCTGAATGCCCACATTAGCAGTGCACCTAGTAAAAGGTTCATTCATATTAATACATTTAAATCACAGTGTGAGTGTAAACGACATTTGCGTATTCTATCAGATACTATCACGAAATTGACGCGAAATTGACGTGATAGAGCAGCGAAGGAAATGGAATACAAAATAAATATTACACGGGACAGTTTAGAAGTGACAGAGAACAATGCTGACTCTTAGGAACGTGTGAACGAAAGTTTGAACTGCATCTATACTCTTGCCTCTCTGGACAGGAAGTGGCTGACTCAGGAGACGGCGTGTTCCCATCCCCGTACCATCTCAAATTATCATGTGTGATATTTCCAGATTGTGTCAGTATGTTAAGCGCTAACGTTTATTAGGCACAGGAACACATTCGACGGGATCGGTTCAACTTTGATTTCAACTCTTCACTCACGTACCACCTAACGCGTGACCAAGAAGTCCTAAACAAATGAGATAAATGCGGATTTTCCCTAATCGGATGCTAATTACAAGGGACGAGGACGGGAGTGGGGGAAGCCTCGCTCCTTAACCAGTGGCCACGCGCGGGAGGTCGGCCACTTAACCGCCTAAAAACAATCAACACCCGCGGGCATTCCTTCCGGTCACCCGTCCGCACTTGGAAAAGGAAGAGCCGACAACCGTCGCCGACATCAAACGCGGTCTTTTCCGGGCCAGGACCAGTCGGCAGGAGGGGGAGGGGAGTTGGAGGCGGCGGCAAAAGCGGGGAGATCCCCAAGTCAGGCGGGGGCCTTCCCACACCGGCAACCGCATCGGCGGAACGCTCTCGCGCGTAATTAGGGCCGGCCATGAAGAATGCGTAATTGACGTAATGGCCGTGGCTGGTGAACCTTTGGGAGGTGAGAGACGACGGTTTGGGAGGAAGGGAGAAACGGAGAGTCGTTTAATACTTCATCTCCTCCTCATCGCGGCTTTAAGTGGGCTAGCCGGCGACTGGGTGGGGGACGGGCGGATGGACGGGGGAGGAGCGTGGGCAGTCACGCACGAAGCAGGCGGAAACACGTAAATATAAGACTCATTGGCACACATACACATGAGGAATGCAATGTGGGTCCCTCGGGCGACCTTGAGTGGTGGATTGAAGAGCAGGCGATGTGATTACATCAAAACAAGGGGACTCCTGGCAAGCTTCCTGGAAGCTGGCAATCGCAAGACGGGGCGCATATTCTATCGGTCTGGCCTACCCTCAACGGGTTCAGCAAATTTGAGCAGCCAAGATTAATTCTTCACTTGCATAATCTTAGTTCCCCTTTTCTATGAATTCCCCACGCATTACTTATCTCAGGAAACGAAAGTTTTGCTAGATCGTGAGTCTTCTGTCACGGTCTGGGGCTGTGAACGTTTCATTTCCCTATGGTTTCCTCGAAAATATCATAAGCAGAGGGCAAATGGGCATGGAATTAGAGCACTATTTAGGATTATATAGGCAATAAAGAACGAAGATTCGAAGGAAGAAACCAATTAGAATCATATCGTTTAAAAAATATCACTTAAAATGTTTTTTTTATAAAAATCCAATCATCCATCCATCAAGTCATCCACCTAGCATTCATACAGCTACAATAAAGATATTGATAAATGAGATGGAATATGAAGATGACCGAATCGAATCCAATGAAAACGGTATCTTGAAGAATCTAATCAAATTTAAGTTGAGGTTATCAATCGAAATAAACTTCGTTTTAAAAAAGTCGATTTTGGAGTGAGAAAAAATGGAATCGGTCATCTCTGACAGAAAAGTGAGTCCCCCAAATATGATCACAGCGGCTGGCGCTAAACAGATGACTCGCGAGTGATTAACGTGCACGCCTACTTTGAGCATACAGTAGACACACACCTCCGAAATTCACAGTTCAACGTCAATCGGCGCCTGCCAACGTCAAACACGATCCGTCGTCAAGAGCCAAGCCTGCGGACTGGTTGAGGGCAGAGAGAGATGACCTACGGCTAAATTTGAAACAAGTTGGGATCACCTGCAATCCGTTCATGCAAATGTGGCGCAGGTTATTCATTCGCATGTGCTACCCCAATTTGTTCGTGACAGGCGTAAAACAGAGGACAAAAGAGCGCTTGAAAAGGAAAAATTCAAGAGTCAAAAATTGCCCAAAGCGGACTTCTTAATTCCTCCTTTAAAGCTCCGAATCACTTTATCGAGTATTCCACGCAAGAAAGAGCAGAATCATCTTCTAACTGTCATTCTGGACTAATATACTGCCATATATACATTTGCGCAATCTAGGTCACAATCCGAAACATTTGTCCGCAATTAGGAGTCCGGAACGAATACTAACATCCATCATTAAACAGTATACTTAAACACTGCTCTTTACCTTCAAAACGTCAGAGATAATTAGGATCGGACTAAGGAGTCAGTTGGCATACGTGCATTAAACATATACCCCATGGAAAAATAACTATAAATTGCATTCTCGGTGCATAACGTCCTGGTAAAACATTTATATCTACCTATAGCTCTTACGGAGTTTAATCACTCAAGAACTCTTGATCCTTTCCGCACTTCAAATGAGTCAACGGCTGTTTACTTTAGCATTTGTCCTATCTATGACCGAAATCGTAACACGTGCACAACCATCGAGTTGAAGATACTCTAATGAAGCACGAACACAATTATACTCATCCAAAGACTAATTGCCCGTATAACACTCTCAATTGCATATTACTCAATAATTGGACCGCTGAAAAAAACACTGACCATTTCACCGCAAATCTCCCTCACGACGAGCGAAATTTTCACCCTCGCGACGTGCATTCTAAGACTATGGACGCAGTAATTCTCCCAGGGGTCACGCATTAGGAATTTAACTACACGAATCGAGAAAATTATTCGAGGTCTGGTTCTCCCCGCTGCCGATTCAAAACCAGAAGCCCGGCGAGGAAAAAAGAACGCTTGGAGCCTACCCTCCGAGACTATAATTACATGTCACTTATCCGGTCGTTATCCTCAAGATTCCACTTGAAGAAATAATAACCGTGGACCGGTGGTATTTATAGGGAGTAGATTACCGTGCACTGTGCGCTTAAACCGCGTCATTCTTCGGGGATACAACGCTAAAGATGTGCGTGGACGCGGAGCGGATAGTCTCGAGTCACTCTCAAAAGCCAGAATTTAAAATCGAGAAATTAACGAACGTTTCGATTATTCCATAGCAAAGACTCCAAATGCTGTCAGAGTGGTCGACATTATCCAGGTGGGCCCGGGCATGAATAACCAGCCGGAAGACCTAGACGGTTTACTTCAAAAAACTCCAAGGATATTTATATACGCAAGCACACAGAACTCACGAGGCAAATTATCCAAGTGGAACAATCATACGCCAAAGGCTATGGGGAGGAGACGAGAAGAACGAATGATATAGCAGGAAATTATAATCCGATCGCATTCGCCGATCATTAATCGTGAAGACGAATTCGACGCTTTGCACCGGAAAAAAACAAGCAGTAGGAAACGAAACTGCATGAAATTCTACAGCATTTTATTTCGCTGGAATAACTAACTGACTTAAGCCATTCGATGAGCAGCTGCACACCAATGACTCCATGCATACAGCCTACTCACAATAAAAGCTTTCACTATTTTAGGAGCAGATGCTTACTGTTGAGCGAGTTCCTTTCTTCACCTTGGTAAAAATTTTATTCTCATATTTATGGAGCTATAGCCTCCATTCACAAGTACATACCAACGAATAACGCATGCACTTTCACACGCAAATAATACAGGAGTAACGGAACACGTAGGACTTTGGCACGAAATTCACGATCCTAGCCGCTACTGAATTTTTAAGTTGAGTCATAACACAAACGCATACGAACGATGCGAGGACACGAGGTAAATAAAATACACGCTAGCGATTTCGATTTAAAGTCGTTCAGGAAACATGCTATTCATTAAAAAATATTTTGACGTGAATTTAAGTTGCACTTATGTCAGAAGCAGTATTAAAATTGTCAATATGGGACTTTTGTAATTGCGCGATATAGTTCTATCGAGAAAGACCACATTCTTGCAAATTTAAGCTGTAAAACATACAAATGATATATTGTTTCCAAAAACGGTCTTTAGCATATAAAGATAAGTTTTGAAGATATCGAATTTTCGCATCTATATATGTCGATAACATTTTATTATAGTTTATATCACTGTCTAAGCGGGTCGCGGTGGTCTAGTGGGTAGAGCGATGGACTACTGACCGGAGGGTCCCGGGTTCGATTCCCGGGCAAGGCACTTTGGGCACCTGCAGCTCCACCCAAGCTAGTTGATTTTTCGGGTACCAGATCTTCCTGGGAAACCATAACCGGCACAGGGAAAGGAACTGGCCCCCCTAACCTGATGTGTGAACATTCACACGCCGTCGGGCTTAGTACATGGGTGAGCTCTACCATCACCTACTAAACCGACCTTCGGGTTGATTACTGTGTTTATGGTTTTATCACTGTCTAAGAAGCCAAAAAATACGTTTCTGCGAATGGTAAAATTGGCCATCATTCACCACATTTTAAGGGGAAATCGCTCATCGACAGAGAACATCGATGCATCGACACTTTGACAACATTCAAGTAACACCACACAGCGAATCGAAAACTCAGCCTAGCCAATATGTCTCTCAGAAGCAAAGAAAAAAATTTAGACATTCAGAGAGGGTTGCGAGGTCAAAGGGAGAGCAAAAAGGTAGCACCCGGAAACTTTCTCACAACAGAACTTAACTTGAAAGAGAATTTTGAGGTAGGTCGGCAGAAAAAAAATCTGGGATTCGAGATAAATTATATTCTCGGAAAAAGCCACCTCGTACCTCTGTCAGGCGTAGGTGGATGGTGAGTTCGAATAAATGTGAAAGGGGGAGCAGAGGGAGAGCTTTACGAAAAGGACAAGAAGAAATAGGCTAAAACTGAGAAATGTAGTCGCAGCAATGGAAATATGAAAGAGTTCGATCCTCTCGCACTTGTAAGGGAACATTCTGATTCGTTGCCTGGTAATGTTTTGCCTAGCATGTGCCCCTACTACACTATACAACAAAAAAAGATGGAATCCACCAATAAAGTAGCATTAGTCAAAGTGTAAGGAGGCCGAAAGTGCATAATATTAACCGATTTCGAAGGTGGAAAGTGCCCTCAGAAGAATACTCTTTACACTAACGCGGTGTTTTCAAGAGTACTCAAATATCAGCGACATTCATGAATGTCAAACGAAGACACAGAATTAGACCGCATATTTCTACAGGCAATGCGGTAATATGGAAGAAGGCTCGCATTACTTTTTTTTACAGTTTGAGGTATCCTGTGCTAACCAAAATGAAGAGACACGATCGTTGAAGAAGAACACCACACAAACGTTTAAGTCTCAAAATCACTTCAAAGTTTTAACCACGGTTATCTCATAAAAAGCCGGAGGGGTGGAGGGAGGAGATTCTGAAGACATTCGGGACAGGTCATCAGGGGGACTTTGATTGCAGAGAGTGTGGGCAAGGGTCAAGAGCATGCGGCGGGCGTCGCGTAGGATCTAAAGGCGTCGAGGGTGCCTCTCACTAACAGACTATCCCAGTGCATTAAAAAAATATCACAAGAAAAAGATGAAGAAAACAACGAGCCGTCTCCGAGACACCGTCCCCGAGATCCCCCCTCCATCCCCACCCATCACCTGCCCAGAACCACCCGCCCCACATTCCCCACTTGCGCGGTCGAGCATTTCATTTGTTTTTCTCTGCATTTCGCTCTCGACCGTCGAGGAGAAGCAGTCCCTCTTTCAGAAGGCGAACAGTGGAGACGGGAGGATGGCGCAGAGAGACTTTTTTGAAGAGGGTGGGTAAAGAGGAAATCCTGTGTGGGGAGAGGGAGGAGGTTCAGGGAGGCGAACGGGGAAGAGGAGGGAAGGAACGCTGGTTGGGTTGCTGGGGGTGCGGAAAGGCAGGGGTCGTGGGAGTGCTGAGAGTTGGGTGGGCGGATCGCAGTGCAGGAGGCGTGACTCCCCGCTAATTGCCACCGGAACGGGTGGTGAGGGGCGGTGGGTGCATGCGTATCGGCCGTAGAGGAATGAAGGCAGGGAGGGGGATGGAGGGAGAAAAGGAGAGAGAGAGAGTGAGTCTTCCGTCATAGACGCGAGACCAGGAGCAGTTTCTTTAGCTAATAAGTGATTTGCAAGTCCACCTAGTTTACCTATGCAAAGCCTTCTAATAAGGATGACAATAAGTAATACGATATTCGTTAATAAGAAAAAGGTTAGGTCTTGGAACCAATGCTAGGGTAAATTGATTCGAGAACTTAATCAAATACAGAGAGAAGCTGCAAGTTCATGCTCAACTTCCATGTGAGAACTCAACAGAATCACAATCCCTACGTCACCTGGGATCGGAGCCAACAGAGACTCGAAGAGTCACCGCTAGATTAAACTACGATTACAAAGGTTTCAATCGTGTGACTTCAGACGCGACACTGATGAAATAATTGCATACCACACTGGCAGGTTTCACAGTGATGACGAAAATAGAGAACTATCCGCCTCTTGGATTCTATTTTCACTCAAAAATTCACAAATCAATTACAAGAGATCGAAAATTAACAAATTATTTTATCCTCCCTTTAGATTTTTCTTCTATAATATTTTCGGTAGGATATTGATATATCGTTTTGTATGTCGAATGCGTGATACCCCATACCACATGCGTTATCCACGTGGCGTAGACTGCAGCGACTTCTACCTCCGAGGAAAGTACTCAATGACCGAAGGTGGATTTTCCACTGATAAGACCCAATTCTCCGCATATCACCGATACGCGTCCCCTTCTTCGTGACTATAATTACTCACAATTGGAACTAATTATGCGTAAAATGCACGGAGAAGATATAAAATCTAATGGAAAATGGGTCAAGTTCAGAATAAACTTTTCTGGATTATCATTCAAGTTAAGCATTAAAATGAAGTCTTTAAGTGAAGTGAAACATTTAACTATCCTAATTTAGTTGAGTCCTATTTAATTGAGTAACCCCATGGATATTTAAAGCATTCGCCGTGTCACTCTAAACTATTGCAGGTAAAACAGTAAAACAAAAACAAACAAAAATTCTGCCTCGGTTACGTCCAACCGAACCCCTAGTTATCGAATTTTCATGAAGACAGGCACACGCATCGGTTCACCTTGATCTCGCGCGATGCCTTGAAAGCAGACTAGTTCTTACCAGTTGAAAACTTCTCCGCGAATAGAGGAGGGAGTAGGAATGGGCGAAGAGCCGCAAGGAAAAAAAACGTAAGAGGATTTGTACAAGCAATGCGCTTAGTCCGACCGAAACAAGACGGGAAGAGAGAGGGGGAAAAAATGGACCTGGAGCCGTCCGTAATTTCCCAGAATTGGGCGGCGACGGTTGGAAAAAAAACAAGGGAGAGGTAAACGGGAGGGAGGGATGGAAGTGCGGGCTGGGGTGCAGGGAGAAAGGGTAGGGGGTGAGGAAAACCGAGCACGGTAGTGTGCGCGCATGCGGCGAACGTCGCGGCATTGTCGGGACAAAAGGGTGCGTGGGCGGGATGGTAGTAGAGGGGGGGACCAAAAGTACGCGGACGCTGTGGAATGGGATTAATTACGGGGCGCCGATGCCCTGACCCTCCTCTCTTACCACCCTCTCCCCCTCTACACAACCATCCCCCTCCTTTCCACTTTCCCTCACGGGGGAGTCATTAAAACTCATAATTGCTCGTGGATTGATAATTCGGTAATTTATTCTGAGGAGATGCCGCCTCCCCTCCTTTCTCTACCCCCCTCCCTCCGACGCGCGCGCACCAAAACCCCATGTCGTTAGGGACGCGCGTGTAACAGGCACGCGGCATCAGAAAGCGCCTATCAAACTCGCATACGGATGAAATGGAGGAGCCGTCAAGACCCGCTGGCTACGAAAAAAAAACCGACTCGTTTACAGAGGAAAAACAAACTTTTTTAATCGCTGTTATCGAGAGATAAACGATTGTTCATCGTCCACGGGCCATAGATAACGTCCATATATCTTCCTTTCTCCCCCCTCCTCCTGAAAACAGCGGATCAAAGGAATCCAGTACGAACAAAATAATGATTTCGCGGAACGTTGAAAATGAGTCGGACTCACCTCGGTTTTCCGAAAAGCGACGGGGGGGAAAAAATAAACCTCTCCTAATGACATTATTTCGCAATTAAAAAAATCCCCAGCGATCGCATTAATTATTGAATAATTTTAATCCACACAGAGAGGAAATGAAATTTAATTGACGCAAGATTTCTTCAAAGCATCATGCAGTTTTTGATGCCTGCGGTTTAAAATTCGCTTTAATCACTCGAACGTAAACGGTTAACGAAAGAGAAATTATCGCACGTTGCAAATACAGCGAGGCACGCCGGAATTTTGAAAAGATTCACAAGTGCCGTTTGAGTAACTTTGAATTTGGGGATATTTTACCACAACCGCCGCGGCAGTAATTAAATATGAGATAAATAACTTGTAATTATGCAAATGTAACCACGGTAATCTAAATAAATATATCACCTATTGTTCCATTTGCACGATTATTTTTCGGTGGAAAATTACGCTTCGCCATTTGCAAAGATAAATCACCGATGTCAAATTCAAGATGCACTCGTAACGAAATATCCAAGTAGAGAGTATTTCCTAAATATTCATTTTTATTTAATCAATTATGTAAAATATGTAATCAAATAATTTTACCTAAAAAACTAATCCCACAGGTTTTCAAAATTAAATAATATAGCAAACTGGGCAATCTCAACTTTGTTTCATAGGTGGGATATTTCATTTGGCAACTCATTAAGAGTAATTAGTAAAAAGGTGCACTAAAGGGAGTATCGAAGGAATAGCTTCATAATAGCAACCCTTACGCCGATCCCTCAAAAATTGTCCATTGCTGGTTTCGCGTCGAATTTCAAAGCGATTGATGGATCAAGAATGTTTCCCCTCCAGAGAAAAACGTAATGTATATTATCTAGATCCTATGAGCACTAGCATCACTCCTTCGCATAAAACTAATGCTCGTGTTACATGAAAGAGACCAAGATGTGGACGCGGTTCACCTCGGCAGGCCCGAAGCTCCTCCGAAGACCCTTATATGCAACAATGCTAAAATTTTATTCTCGCTAATTAACCTCGTTTTTGACGTCAGAACTATAGTCGCACGTGTTCCGAGGGTGTGTGCGCGCGTGTGACTTTCAAGGCGTGCGTGCGCACAAATAGCGAAAAGAAAGACCATGACGAGCAAAATTAATCCAGTACGACGGGCGCGCATGAGAACCGGGGTGGGAGACGATGCTCTCGAAACAGTAGCTTTTAAGGGGACAAATTACATAACTGCCTTCTTTCAGCGCGGCCATCCTTCTCCTCCCAGAGGGTCCAACCGTCCATCTCTCCCCTTCATTGTCCCATTGCGCCTCCCTCCTTTCAGCCATCTCCTTCCTCGTCCGACTCCCCCCCCCCCAAGCTCTCCTCACCCCCTTGTTCGGTGACTCCAGCCCCTCCTTCCCCATTCCGATACTCCGTGCCCACAACTCTTGCCTTCCTCCCTTTTAACCCCACTGCCCCTCTTCTCTCATCACCATCCCTCCCTACACCCCCATCCGTCCTGTGCACGCGATTGCAGTCCTATAAATAAACTCCGCGGTGCATTGCCACTGCGTAAGTAATACCCGCGCGGTTCGGGGGTGCGCAGGGGTCTAGCCGAGAGGGGGAGACGTCCAATGAACAAGAGGATGAAGGTGGGGAGGGGGACTGGGATGCCTGCAAGTGCGATCGCGGGGGACGTGCGGAAGAGAGGAAATGGGGGCGTGGAGGGCCTCCGGAGAAGAAATCGCCGAATCACGGAGTGGAATACGCCCCTGGGTCCGTGATGGTGCGATTCGACACACTCGAAAGTCGATCACTTTCATTCAAACGTCGATATTTTCGAATCGATTCACATGAATCCCTCTCATTCCGAGCTGTCTCCAAATTTCCACGGGACTAATTAGGACCGCCAAGAGTTTTTGCCGAGAGAATCAATGACATAAACACATCCAAGGGAGAAAAATAAATGACGAGAAAAAGAAGGGATGATAGTCTGGCGAATTAGGATGGCTCAAATGAATGGAGCAAATGTTAAAACAGGAAAATAAACAAGTGCTGGTGGAAAGTTTAGTAGATTTTTGGTAAACTTAGTGTAGTGGTTCGGAAACCTGGACGCTGTGTGACCAGGTTTCGGAACTAGTGGGCTTCTTATTTTATTTTAAAACATTATTCACATACAGCAGTAGTGCAAATTTAGAGTGAAAAATATAACAAATATGAAAGAGGACAAAAGACAATAACAGCATAACAATAACAACGAGAACCGAGATTAAATTATGAGATGTAGACGCAGAAAAAAATTAAGGAAATAAGAAACGTGGATGGGAAGATAATTTTAAATATGGCAGAAAATGAAAAGTCATTTTTATATTCTATGACTATAATCCATGAAAATATATCAAGACAAAAATATCAAGACAAAAATCAGCGGCTGGACAAGCACTCCTCGCCAAATGCAGATTGATTAATTTTACGTGTTATTTAGAAACAAAATCACATTATTTCAGCACACTAATGAATTCTGTAGACACAGGTAAAATTAGCGGGGAATAGAAAATTATTTTTCAATTCAATATTTTCACTTTTGGTCGAAAATTCGGAAAAATATCGTAACTAACGGACTGTCCCAGTCACACCGGTATTACAATATTATTCTCCGACTCCTATTCTAATATGTATTATTGATGGTCGATAATTTACGGGTGGCATCCATTTTTTCACTCGAAAATAACGTAGAAGCGTAAATACAACCAGAGACATACTTTGTGACCTGTCGTGGGTGTCGATGCTGTGAATGTGAGATCAGTTAATGCGATGTAATACGGAGAAGTCTCGACTCAATTTTCAATTCCGCCGATAAATCGAGCCGACGCGCTGGCTGCATACGAAATAACTACAACGCACTCCAGCATCCCGTTCGATGTTACATTCAGCGTTAGACTCGACCCCTTAAGGGATTTCAAGTATCCATAATTCAAGCGTAAATCCATTCATTCAGTGTCTAGATAGAGAAATCACAAAAGACTTCCATTTAATTCCTTTTGAGCTTCCTTACAAGTAAATAAATCCCACGTTTCACATTAAACAAACAATTATATTCCAAATCACGATCTTTCGTACAAAACGCATGAATTACATACATGTATGTCGGTGTTTCTGCCCGTGATTAAATCCAGCCTTCACATTTAGGATTGGGGAAATCTTGTGTACTAACAACAGCTTACTTAGAATGTTCCCAAGTTCTCAAACACTTGCTACGAGACGGGGATTTTCCCTCGACTACTCTCCCCATTGGAATTTCCATTCCTTCGACAGCATCCTTATTTTTAGACAAGCGGAGTGAGGTGATAGAGTGGAAGAAACAACATGTTCAATAACATCCATTTAACCCACATTCCGATAATGAGTAGCGAGAACAACTATTGAACTCAAACTCTGAAATAATATGTCTGAGGTCTTTGCAATATGGCTAACACCACGAGGCAAGCTAAAACTCAAAAAGCAGGCAGAACAATGAATCTTCATCAAACTATAGCGCCAAATTCAAAATGGCACTTCCGCTAGGGATCATTCATCCGAAGTTGTACTACCTGACTAGCCTCACAAATGCACAATGAATCGGATATGCTTCAAGCAAATCAACCCGTTGATACTGACTGACCCATGGGCAAAATCTCGACGTTACCCACGCCGAGCGTTTCGCCTCAAAATGCTGACGCAACGAGACGGTGGGAAAGATATTATGATCAATAATTTAAGCGAGGCGATGCAGCTTTCGCCGTCTTCGGCTTTAGGCAGCCACCAGGTCGATTGTTCCTCCGACGCATGCATGTCACGAGAGCAGACTCTGCAGCCCGGAGCGCGCGGCGCTCTTGAGAAAACAGTACTCGAGCTTCGTCGCGGCGTCAGCGACATTTTGGTGGCAACTTAATAGCCAGCCTATGATTGGTGACGGGAGAATACAAATTTTTGGGCTACTTATGAGGTTATTCTGAATGACAAATAGAAAATGCTCGGTAACATTCGCCCGTCCATATTCTATCCGGCTGCATTTAACGACACTCATATTTATCACAGTGAGGTTTCCAAAATTTTCCAAACTCTTATCAAAGGATGCGACAATTGCAAAGCATATATGCTCATCAAATTACTCTTTCTTACCCTCTGGAGAATATCCTGAAATCATTGGATTACATCGTACAAAATTTAAATGGGTCATTATGCGTCACGATATTAATTGATTGGAAATTCTAAATTTGGATTCGCATAAAAAAGTAAAATATTATGATCAATTAGAATAGATTTTACTTGTGATCATTCTAAAATGAAAACAGGAATATCGAATTAAATGCTTAATAATTTGTAGAATGATAATATGATCACGCCACAGGAGAAACTGATAGGGGGTAAGACAGGACATTTAGCATCGACGCGACAATCTTTGAAATTACCAGGAGCATTTCTACAAAGGGAAATCATGCGATTGGAACAGCAGCACTAGGGCGGATATCCTTCTCGTCGCCGCGTGATGTGACATCTAATTTACGATACACAAAGTGGACCGCTTCATCAGATTTTAATTTCAAACATTTTAAGGGGAAAATCCTGTGGCTACTAATATTTAAAAAGAGCATTTCTCAACTCATTTTTCCTGCGATGACAATTCATGTGTTTCAGAGATGCACCGAACAAAGCATCAAAAATATCATATTTATTTATAAAAATGAACTATTAATTTTAGATCCAATCATCACAGCTTTTTCTTTCCTACGCGCACGTGTTATTGTACCACCTTACCAGCAGAGCATGATCAGCACGCAGGATTAACCCTACAAAGCAATGCAAGCAACACACCAAGATGCAAAAGATGAGAAAACGTTGAAACACACAACCTCACTGAATTTGATAAAATAAAGATCTTCATCATGGGCAACTCCCGTCAAACGGATGAAAAAAAATTAAAACAAAAGAAAAATAGAGAAACGCTACTCACCGAAGACGGGGCTGAGTTCGGATCTGGAGGCATTCTTGGAGCCGGCCCCGCCGCTTCCACCGCTTCCGGAGAACCCCTGCCCTCCCAGCGCAGCGCCACTCTTCTCCTGCGGAGAGGGAAAGAAGAGGGGAAGAAACGGAAAAAGGAGCAGGAGCGAACAGAGATAAACAAAATGGGGGAAAAAATTGGAAAATTTTCGGGATGGCGGCAGGGAAGCAGGAATGTTGGAAATGAGCGGGAGGGGGGTAGGGAGAAGGCGGTGGAGGGGGTTCCAGGAGGTCGAGGGTATAAATGAAGGGAGTAGCACCGGGTTGGGAAAGGAAGGGGAACCAAAATCCATTTTAGTGATGCTCCAAAAGCTTACAATAATCAGCCCCTTCGGTAAATAAAACGGATGGATGTGGGAGAGCACGGAATTGAATTCGCGAAAGAGAAATGTGAAAGGCTGCAAACGCTCTCACAGCGGAAACGGGAGCAGGTTGGAATTCTTCTTTAAATAGGGCCCAGGCCTTGCCAGCATGAAAAAAGCGATACGTATTTATATAAAGCGCCCCATTACTTAAGCTTTGAAAAAAATGAAGCAGGTTTGAAAAAAAATCTCACGGCGGCGTAGCAAATCGGTGGATTATTGACGCGAGTTTATTAAATGGTGCTCTCTTCAGATGAATGATATAATGTGGAGAACAAAAATGCCGCCAGATAAGCTACAAGGAGAGGGATGGGTGAAAGGAATGAATGATTTTTGGATTCATCCGTTTTATTCGATCGAAGAGGTTTATATTCCAAATAACAGGCACGAGTCAAATTGACTAATTGCGAGAAACAGAAAAGTACGCCATTATGACCCGAGACGAAATCCATATTATTAGAAAATTTGAACACATTTCCATTCATCTAAGGATTTCATTGGATACTCTGAAGGTCCATTGTAATAAAAATATAAATTACTTATACAAATTATACACATATAAAATGTAGAGAAAAATGCCATGTGTAACGTCTCCCAACAATTGTCCAAGCCACAAAATATTGTACATTATTTCTTACAGAAAAGACGTAAACTCTTATTTACAAAATGGAATCGAAATTCATGTTCGGTACTATACTCGTATTTACTGAGTAGTCAGTCAAAAACTTATGTGTGGAATTATTTACCCGTCCTTTTCCTAATTTACACTCCAATGCATTTTTTCTGTCTTAAGCTGTCACCCAAGTGTAGCGCACGTGGGTCTCTTATGACGTCAACAATAGAACGCCCATACGGAACGACTTAACGTCGTAAATTAATCCCACATTGATGCTATGGGAGGAACAAGGATTTATCACTTCACAATCACGGAAATTTTATTTCGAGCACAAATCGTCTTCGTTGGATCATTGAACCTTAAGTGGCCTAAAATTATAATAATACGATTTTTTGATACTTAATGGGTTAAAAAAATATCCCGTAAAACGTCAACTATATTTTAACCTCAATTAAAATCCATACTGATTCTAATCTAAATCCCGCAAAGATAATTCATTCCGAAAGGGATCCTAGAAGGCTTTTAAGGTTTCAAGAAGACCCAGCACCCCGAGCGATGGTATCTTATAAGAGGTACAAATAATGAGATTCAAATGGCTAATTCGTTGCGTAGGCACGGCCAATTAGCCAGCCGGGATTAGTCGCATCTTGATTCAACCAATAAACACTTGCCTGGAAATTCGCATTGAATTTTAGCCCCAGAAAGTAACATCGGCGAGTGGCAAGGCTTCATCCCTAACTAAACGAGTGAATTTCTGACGGGAAAGTGTAATTGATTTTTACAAAATGAACGAGGAGAGAAAGGAGGAAATCCCGTTGCAATATGCTCCCACCTGCATTTGAAAACTGCAGGGCATTTTTTGGAAAGGATACCAGCTTCAGAGATGCTATCCATCTCTTTGCATTTACGAGCCACCGTTAACTCAGTATTTTTCAATGATACGGTCAAACAGTACTTATTATGGGAATAGAATTTTCTTCACTTCATCACTCCTACATCTTTACTTCGCAAAATAAGCTACTGCAGTTATAATTAGATTTGCATTCCACTCTCCAACTGTCAACAACCCTCAAATTTTGGTATGTGGTGGGCCTTTACGACTTCCCGTGTGAATATGTCCCCATAGTCGCGAGTAGAGTTTTTAGGGCAAACTTAGCAAACACTTTTATGCGGTCAATGAACTTCGTTCTCCAAATTTACCGCAAGCCAAACCTTCCAGAAACATTTATTTGCTTATATTTCATACTTTAAACCTTAAACTTGGTAGCAAACATCATTTAACCTTAACACCTCTTCAATCCGTACCAAACATTAAAGCTAACCTAACCCCAACTAACAACCAATTTATTGATCCAACTTTCATTTGACAGCCGATGCCTATACATGAATTTTGACAATCGCCAAGATGAAATAAAATCTTATTTTTCACGTTCAATATTATTTTGAAATATTCCAATTGAAATCGGTGACAAAAATGAAGAAAGTTGACCGGTAACTAGAGAATTTACCAACTTCGTACGTGCAAACAATTCACAATTCTGGTGAGTTATAATAACACAAGGTTAACCTTTAACCTGCACTTTTTTGTATAAAAACTATTCCTGCTTCCATGGTATAGGATTCATTCATATGTATGAAGCTTTTAAAAAAATCAAGAATTGACATTTTCCTTAAAAAATAAATGATATTGAAAGCTCATAAAAAGAGCATTCGCCCTAAAATTATAAAGAAACCTGTTCTCGCATAAAGATAGCGCCAGTAATGATAAGGTCATGACAACATGTCGTACCAGATACATACTGAGGTATTTTAAAATGACGACTACATCAAATCAACAGTAAATGTACGCCCAGAATAAGTTAATACAATATTTAACGGCATTCCGCGTAAGTCAAGACAATACAAGATCGTCAGCATATAACGCATGTTTCGCTCAGGCCTATACACCTCATTTTACACCCATTGAGCACGAGCATCGATCGATAAGCAGTCGCAGAAAAATCGTGAATAATGCATCTGAGAGTCATTAAAGGACATTTCAATGCACTGCTAGCAAGCCACTCCTTGTTCAGCAAAAGGTATGACCTTCTATCAAATGAGAAATGCTAATTCTCTAAGATTGCGAAGTTAGGCTTGCCCTTCGAGAATTTTAATTCAAAATTAACTGCCTCACGCCGAAAATAAATGGATATAAAATATTTCCAATCAAAATGTTCGATTTGAAGAGCCTCCTCGGGAGTCAGACAGTCGAAATATAAGTAGGTGCAACAAAATTATGTCTTCCCGAACTATCTCTAGAAGGGCTATCCCGTACGCAAAGAATAGGGGCAATTCGGATAAAGAATTTCAAAGTTTTTAGGTTAATATTTGAAAACCTCAGAAACATTTTCCTTTAGCAAAACGGATAATCTCCTGGTCGAAAAACTTAATACGTACTTGGCATTTCGTAGCAACATGTAACAAGTGAAAAAAATCTCGAAATATTATTTGAACGTGCATAAAACTCAATTAAACTGCACTTGCGAGACCTCAATACTTAACACGAATGACTCCGGTAGCAGCTGGTTGAGCTGATCAGAACCAAGGTGGAATGTCGACTTTTGTTTCAACTAATGTCGTTCAATTTGAAGCCTATCTGTTGGTAGTTAACAGAAGCTTTCTCAGTAGATTTTTACTATTTCCATTAGATATACTAAAGATATTATTGGCAAGTGTAACCATATGTAACAAAATGGTTCCTGGATGACTACATATATTGTTGACTGAACGAGAGAAATGGTCTGGGATTGATACGTCAATTCATGCCGGCTACATTCAACATGCACACACAAAATTACAATTTTAGACTTTCGAGCATGAACATTTTATCAGTAGAAGCACGAAAGGCTAAACTATATCATTCTTGACCTAAAAATCTTCCTTTTATTCCAATTTTAATGAAATGTTTATCAATGAAAGCACGAAAGACTTAGTAGTTGGGATACGAACTTCTGGGCTTCTACAACAAATTTTTCCGCAACACTCGTTAATATACATTTTTCACTCTGGCTTTACCTTTGCCGATTTAATCACTTAAATTTTCGCGATCGCTTTTCCTCCGGTCCATTCCGCACTAGCTGTTCCTTCACTTGATACGGAGTTAGAAGTTAACTATTTTTTTGTAAATACACCATATTTTTCATAATGCAGTTGTTTCAGGTTCGTGTTCTATAAATTCTCACGAGAGAATTTGCTTGTACACAAAAGGAAAGTTTGAAAAATAAATCAAACATCTCAATCTTTTTTTCAGGGTTGTCCCAAAAGTCAGTAGTTCAGAAACGAAGCTTAGAATTACGGGTTTTTGCCTCGGGAAATATCAAGTTTTGTTTAAGCACTTAGTTGGATTTCCAATGCTATAATTTTACATTTTAGCTTCGTTGTAAATTCCAGGTCATTACATGCAATTAGAACGCAAGTTATTTCAATGCGCCGGAATTTCTGAAGTGGACTGCAGTGCCCAAAGTTAAGCACTTCACGACACGCGTTATATATCGAGAACAGCGACACGCGTTCTAATTTATGGTGTTTATTTTCTCATAATTAGCACTTCTTTGTGAAATAAGCCCTTTCTACAAGAAGAAACTGTTTCATTTTACATACAGGATTTGAATTTTCCAGCGAAAAACGCCGCATAACATTTAACAATGTAGAATGAGACTGCAACGATGGTAATTATTTTAAGAGGTTAAATCATGTAACACACGGGCTCGCCGTTTGAACATTAACAACAAATAAGTTATTCTTAAGCAGCTGCCACTCATGCTAGCGCCGTGACTAATCCAATAGTCTATTATCAGCATTATCATTGCCTGAGGGCATAGTTCCTTCTCCGTTTTTCCCGAGTAAGTTACGCTTCAAATATGCACTATATGCCATTTTCTCCTGCTCTATGCCTTTTTTTTTTACATGACAGTTAACAACGATACTCTCATAAATTTACTGTTAATTAAACGATGCTGATGAAACGTTATTGATTTAAACATGGTCATGGTGAACGTTCAGAAATATTTATGTGATAATATTATTTTACCTAGGAATTTGAAGACTACATTTTCTCAGTAATTACAAGTGCTAGATTTAATTGGTTTGGACTCTTGGACTACGGCCAAGTGAGGCGAGATAGCCTATAGCCTAGTCCGGTGCCCCTTTGACCTATAGAATCTGTCAAAACCCAGCGATCCTGCCGGTGTTGCGTAGCTGGGAAAGATGGGATCAGAGGAGCGAGAGGAATGTTTACCTAAAACATTCCTATCATTTAACTTTCACAATATTGAAGGACTGACTTAGAGTAGTCAATATTGAACTCAAAGAGACAGATAAGGAATCTACTATACGAGAAATATTTAGCTCTTGTGGAATTTAAAGGTATTTTGAAGACATTGTTTTGTGATGTGGTGCGGAAAACGAATCAATTCACTCACGTCTCTGATGGTGAGAGCTTGGCCATTGATAGCATTTCCACTGGATGTAACTGAGTGATTCCGAGACCTGAAGGCTATAATGAGAAGTAATCGCTAATGATTATTCGATCACAAAAAGTAATAGTGACGCACTTTGAAAAAGCTTTCTTCCTGTAGTTAATAAATTGAATGAATGCACAAGTAGGCGCATAAGAAATCAGGAAAAAACTTCGATAACCAACATATTTCAGTTTTCTGAAACTAACCTATGAAATGACTGTTGAACATACCTAAAAATTTACATATTTCCTGGTTTTGATGAGTCCTAGAATTTGAGAGACATTTTTGCCTTCATGTTACTGAAATATGACGTAAAAAAATCGAATACTGGATCGTATTAAATTATATTCAAATGGTGGAAAATTGTAATTAATGATAATTATCCAAAATATTCCAATCCCACCATATCACGCTTGAACCGTCGCAATCGCAAAATTTTGTGTAATCTAATTCTTTCTGATTCAAGGTCCTGAAGACTAATTAAAAAAATAAAACTACCATAGAAAAAAATCATTTCTATTAAACAACCACATTATCTTCATCCAATGTCGCCCTAATTTGGAAGTAGAAGCACCTGGGGTATTACCCATTAGATATGCATATAATTGAACATATATGTGTGTACGTATATATACATACATACATATAGATACATACATATGCATATAGATACATACATATACATATATTTTCATACGAGTATGTGTGTGTATATATATATATATATATACATATATATATTTATAAAACCATAAACACAGTAATCAACCCGAAGGTCGGTTTAGTAGGTGATGGTAGAGCTCACCCATGTACCAAGCCCGACGTGAATATTCACACATCAGGGTAGGGGGGCCAGTTCCTTTCCCTGTGCCGGTTATGGTTTCCCAGGAAGATCTGGTACCCGAAAAATCAACTAGCTTGGGTGGAGCTGCAGGTGCCCAAAGTGCCTTGTCCGGGAATCGAACCCGGGACCCTCTGGTCAGCAGTCCAACGCTCTACCCGCTAGACCACCGCGACCCACATATATATATAGATGATGCGGAAGTACTCACTAGAGCAATATTACTTTAGGACGGCACAATAAAACACAGAATAAAACAGATAACACGTAAAAGGACACTCACACTGTAGATTATTTGAGCTTTCGGCCTATATATATATATATATATATATATATATATATATATATATATATATATATATATATATATATATATATATATATATATACACACACACATACATACATATATGTACGAAAATCCAAACAAGACTGAAATTCAACTTACACCCAACGCCCACGGTATCGTGAAGCGCCACCAAGGGGTAGCGGCTAGAGAACGGAGGGAACCCCTTAGTCCAATAACATTTTTCCAGAAAAAATACGGAAACTAACGACGTTAACAAAACAAATAACTCGCGAGCTCACCGCAGAACTTGGTGGTTTCTGCCAGAGCGGGAAACGTGCCCGGCAGCCTGGCAAGAAAAAGAAAGATCGTTAAAAATCCCCTTTCCCCCCAACCTGCTTCGAAATGGGAATAAATACTTAAGGCCGACTTAAGAAACCATAGAATGAAATGCTTTGAGACACTGCGACATATAAAGTCATTCGTTACATGAAAAGACGGCGGCAAAGACCCTCTCATGTCATCAACGCAGGTGTTTCCGCGCTCTAGAACATAAGCATTAAACGGTTGACGTGCTTTCATACAACTTCACCGGTTACGGGTACTGCTACCCTCCAGTAACGTTTACATGAAATGTATCGTGAAAGAATTAATTGGCGAGCCCCGCTACTTTCTTTCTGTGGAAGAGGAGAAAGAAGAGATTAGTTTTCTCGCAGTCGAAAAATTCGTGAAAAAAATGAATTTACGAAAGTACATCAACGTACACATTTTGGAAACTATTTCGTCAGGAGTAACTTTCTGAGCATAGGGATCACTACACCGATAAGCTTTAAACTATTTGTTTTTGCATATTAAATGCCAGTGAGCCAGTGAAACATAATTCATCTTCGCAATGGCCCTTGTTGGTGTATTTATGCAGAAATAGGCACTTGACTTTGGTAAATTTACACATAAACACGTACACTTACAAAGACAAACTCCATCATCCAATAATGGGTGTGTTCCGGTAAAGTATAAAATTTTGCTTTTTTAACCGAAAATGTTGGGGTACTTGAATTTTATTTTGCAATGTATATTTTTGTGTCACCACACTGTCCCTCTCACTGTACGATGGAAAAACTTGAGAGCTCGAATCTGGCCGCGACGGTGTCTCACTCATGTCATCCTGGTTCGCTACGTGCCGATGCAATGTGAGGCCATAATAATTCCCTTGGAGCCACAAGTAAACTCGGGTGTAGCGTACCGAACAAAAATTCTTAAGACAGAGTTGCCTACTTCCGTGACTCAAAGGACTCTCATCCTTATTCTTCAGCATAAGTCACGCTTAATCTTTTCTCCAGGTAATTTTGAAAAAATCCAGCCAATGACCTTTTTCCAATTTCTTTATTATAATATTCTCTCACGGATCTCATATATTTTTTCGTCTAAATAAATGCCAGCACGCAGAACTGAACTTTGATTTCTTGTCAGGTAGAACAGGAGGCAGGGGTAACCCGTTTTAACAGAAAACGCGAAGTCAATCGAACAAAATCAAATTAGAACATACTAACTCATTTACAAGTTTCCGTAAATGGGATAATTAGTGGTACTCTTCATCTCAAAAATACCAACGTGAGCACCACCACACCACAATCGATTGCTTGGGAGTCGCGAATTTTCTGTTATGCATAATTCCCTAAAAAAAGACACCCATGTAAAACGGGCAGGTGAACCTGGAGCGCGATTCGGAATGTCCGGAAATGCCAAAAAATTTTCGATCCGCCATAAATGTTTACGCCCTGTCAAGTGAGGAGAGAGAGAGGGGCAGTAGACGAAGTCCACAAAGTTACGCGATGCCCAAACCTTCAGCGGATAGCTAACTCGAGAGGGAAACATAAAATATGTCCGCGCGCGCGACCGAACAATTGTCGGAGAGGGGATGGGCGGATGTGGAGGGAGAGTTGCATCGATGGTGAGGGGGGAGGGGCAAGTAGGAGGAGGGGAGTGGTTGGAAGACACTAAAAAAATACACGGAGGGCGAGAGAAAAACGGTCGCTTTCGCGGGCTCAGGAAATTAATAGTGGGGAAAAACGCCTCCCGGCGAACACAATCAACAAACACCGACGCTGACACATGCCAGGGGGGAGACGGGAGAGCCGCGAGTGAGGGGGTGGTCGAAGATTGGTAGCACGGATGGGGGTGTACAGGCGGGCATACAAAGTTTTGCTTTCGGGGACCGGGTGAATGAAATATCGCCTCTATGCCTGTCACACTCGACGAGCAACTTGGAAGACGTGGAGCGGAGTGCAGTGGCGGGATGAGATGCTTGAGGGGAACGACGGGGGTGATGAAGAGTGCGCTCGTTAGAAGAGTGTCGGGATGGCTAGAGGGAGGAGAGAGCAAGAAATGTCCGTGTCTTGTAACGACTTTGTAACGTCCAATGGCTCCATAGTTTCAGCCCTCTCTAACCAGAAACGGGTCCAAATTTTTATGGCCTGAGGATGACCCGGCTAACATAGTGGAGAGGACATAAAAATGTCAGTAAGGTCGTGTTTTACTCTGATTGTAGATCTCAAACAAAAAGCTATTGCTCTCCAAGACGACCTCAGCAACTAAAATCATTTGAAATGAAAACTCTATAAACTTGTGATGTAATTGCGTACATTAACTTACTTCAACTCCTAACAATTTCTTCTACCCACAATAATCATACAATAAAAAAAAACCTACCGCAGTATTCATCCAAAACAAGATGATTTTTTTTTAGTGTCCCGCTACCAGAAATCCCATTGATTTTCATTGAAGCAGTACTAATGAGTGGAAGAGAATTTGTATAATGAGTAGGAACATAGAAAGAGCCACTGTAAAATGCCTGAAAGAGTGACTAGCGTTTATACGGAAAAGGCAAAAATACCATGAATTGGCATAATCTATTGGCATCCTCTTTTCCTGCCTCTTCCAAATTTCTCCCGACAGCCGTCTCTCTTCTCCTTTGATGCCTTTTCCTTCATCGTATGTTTTAATTTCCGAAAATTTAATTTTCTATTCTTATCCAAACTCACATCTCGAAAGCTTCCATACTATGCTTATTCTCTTTCCTAAACGACCAAGTTTCCGAGCGTACAAAACAACACACTATGTTAATGCCTGGCAACAACTCCCGCCTCTTCGTAAACGTCTCCTTACCTAACGCAATTATTCTTTTAATTCTCATACTACTCAGTCCACCATCCTCCCAACCCATTTCCTGAATTTGGATTTAATGGAAACAAAAATACCGCAAATTTCCTACCAGTTACTGCATGATAATTTGTTTAGTCCCCCTCATTTTTCAGGACGGATGATTGTTATAATACACAGACAGAAACGCCATCATTCTAACAAACACGCGCATTCTTCACTGTTTAGTGTCGGTAAAGATTGTTGCTAAAATGGCCCGACTTTAGCTCACTGTTTACATCGCAGCAATAAGGAAGCGAATGTCTCATTATCCAAAACAAAGATCACGATGAGATATTCGAAATGTTTTTCAACAGTCCTCTGCACAAGAGTGTTTTCCTTTACGAGTACCACCTTGTGCTTCAACAGAGAACCAAGATTCATCAACGCGCGAACTGTAGACGGGCATACATGGGATATCGCATGCGTAGCAACAAACTTGCGTTTTCAACAAGGGCCTTCATTCATTCGTCGAGCACGCGTTGGGGGGGAAAAAAGCCGAACTCAATTCGGAAGATGGTCGCGAGGCGGGGAACTATGGAGCAAGATGTAACAAACAAGGCCATTCAAGGATGCCAACGTGGTGGGGATGGATTTGAGTCCTTGTGGAGGGGTCGACCGAAAAATAAGGTGGGGAGGGGTGAAGGGAAGAACTAGGACCAACTCCTTTTTTTCATCATGACTTCTTCCCGCGGGATGAAGCGGAGAAACTAAGCAGGCACCTACCGAGAAAGAGAAGGGATGGGCGAGGGTGGAGAGGGGAGTGATGCACCGAGTCGAGTCTGCAGCCGTTAGCCGGCTACGCCGAAAAAGCAAACGATGTGGGAAGTTATCGGAGTCGAGAGAAAGAGACAGTGACGGGCTTATCCTCCACGCCTTCCACTGAAATTTCACGCCTGTAAACGCTCAAACGGGGTAGCGCTCAAAAATCTTGACTCGGGTTCAGGTCCTGTCGAAGGAATCGCGCAGACTGGAAAATTTCTTGACGTGAAAATGGATACTTTTTTGAAGCAGTCACGTTTCGCGCGGATCTGTCAGCCAAATTAGGTATTGCACGCGGATTCGTACGGAAAAAAAGTTACGGCAATCGAAACTGTTCAACAGACCTCACGATTGACACTTAGATTTTCTGGACAAAGCTAGGCAGAACATGGGTTAATGCTGAGAAAGACGAAATGAAGAAAGGGAGCAGATGTGTTAAAATATCATCAATAATTGCATCGAGAAAATGCAGTCACAAAAAAGCTAGGATATTGGTGAATTACTTTTTCAATGAAAATCAATTGCCGATATACGACTTGGACGCTTAGGGCAGAAACTACTGACAAGAGTTAAGTAGGTATCAAACATTTCGGGAAGACACAATAATGATGACAAAGCTAGAAAAAAACTGAGGTCCACAGGAATAGCCGAAAAAGAAAGAAGTTCATTACTTACAAGTAATTGAATGCTCATTTCTAAATGTATCCCTGTCGTTTGCAGAAAATTTTAAAAAGATGAAGACGAAGACGAAATTAACAAATTTGAAGTTAGAATAGACAGAACAAGAATATGTGGCAGAACTTCTCCTTTCACTGCCACCCTCACTTAAGAGAAATTTGGCATATCTGATTTCCAAATCAAAAACTTCCAAATTTGCTACAGAAACTTGCTTAGTGACGCCTAGAGAAAAGTATTGTTCTTATTCATTGAATAATGGTTCAATAAAAATTTAAATAAATGTTTTATTATTAAATGAATGAGAAACATACTTGTTTACACCTGCCATGCAAGATTTACTTTGCAAATTAATTAAGTAATTCGCGCTGATTGAGTTCTAAATTCAATCAATGCAATTATTTGGGTAATAAAACAACAGTACATGCAGTACAGCATTTAAGTTTCAAGGTTCTCTAAAATGAAAACAAGTCTCAATGTTCCAACTCTCCAACAACGATGAGACTGATAAAAGGAAAAATACTTAAAAGTTTCAGCAAGTCAATGACAGGGAGAGCTACGTACCCAAACAAACTGTAAAAACAATTTTGTTCTACATTAGACAGGAAACAGTTGACCAGTGAGCGAAAAACAACTAAAAACAAACGTTTCTAAAGCCTGAAGTTACTAACTCTTTTTCCGGTCGCCCAGTCCGTATTAAAGTTCAAATGAGAGTGGCTATTTCCGCCGCAAACAAAGTCAATATTGCGACAGCAATTTCGAAGCAGGAAGAAGTGAGATATAGAGGTAATTTTTTTAGAATTCTCAATGCGAATGTTAGAGAATACTCTCACACCTGAATGAGCTTTGAAACCACGTGGTTAACTCGACCGGAGTATTTTCAAAGCAGCTGCTTTCATTCCGACTGGTGACGTCATTATCATTCATTTTCGACCATTTGTCTCCCACATCAAGGCAATTGAATGTGAAATGTGGTATTTTAAACACGCGAGCCAGTAGCATTAAATTTACTGATTGCGCGAAAGGTGAAGCATCATAAGAAGAAAATTCAAAGAATTATGCCACATTTCAGCTTCGTCCTCATCGGGTTCATTATCTTCAGAAGTCATCAATCCTAGTATCGCCTTGGCATAACTCCTCATTTGAATTCCCTATCCGTTAATATTTCATATTGTTCGTATTTTTACGCCCCTAAAATCTCCTTTCGCTTCCTTATATTTCACCTACCTCTATCACCAATGCAGGAGGCACTATCACACAATCTGGATCTTCATCTGCACACTTTTGTATTCACATTACCTTCCGTGGCATTTTTCAATTTGTAATATTGCCTTAAAATAAGTCCTTCAGGTCCATTCCTTTGGTTTGGTAATTTTTGCTATGGACCTCTCTCGTCGATCATAATTGGTATTTTTTGGTTTTAATAAATACGATTTTGTGTGTTTAGATTAGCAAAAATTTGTGGGTTTTTCATGCGGTTTTATTCTTAATTGCGGATGGTGACTTAGCAACCCCAGCGAAACGCACTTGCGGCGGTTTGCGGGGTACTATGTAGATATAGGTACATTCTTCAACATTAGATACATCCGTCCATTCACTGCTCGGCTCTTTTCTGCATCACCAGATTATTTCCATTATTCTGGCTCCCATTAATGGAGAGATATAGGGACAAATACGTTTCCCTCCTACAATTTACCGGTTTTATTTCTCTTTTAAATTTTACATGCTCTCCTACAAAGCCATGTAAAACTTTTTAATACTGGTTTTTATACTGATCGTGACATTGTGACAACGATTTTAACAATTTTACCGATACGGTATGCTTGAGCACAGATTTATGGCTGTCCTTCTGCTCAGGAAGACTTAAATGGTTCCCCAATATATCCCTTGTGATATCCTAGGTCTAAGAACTCATGGGGACTCCTCATGAGTTGTCATGAGCTCTAAGAATTAGGAGTCTCCCTCCGCTGGAAAACGGCAGGCGGACCATAGTTTCCTTCGCTAACTTAAAAATGATGTCTATTCCGTTTAATCGCAGCTAATTCTTCACTGGCATTGCGGCAGTATTTACGCGCATTTCACCCATCCATTCATTTTCGTTCTTAGGTCCTTCAGCCCTATAGTTGCTACTCTTTCTTCGAGCGGTTACATTACTCTAGATCTTTGTCTGGTTCGAAACCAGTATCCACCAAAAATAAAAAGAGGAAAAGGTGAGTTCACGAAATTTCACCTCAATGGGGTTATATTCCTCTTTGTGTTCAACCTGCAATCCTCGAAATCCAACCATATTTTATAAACACCGCGGATTACGGATTTCAGTATTTTATTCGTTGCAATAAAGCAAAAGGCAGCTTATTCATTAGGAAAACAACTAATGCAGGTGGTAGTATTATTACAAAACACAACAATCCATGGGATTTAATTCCGCGTTCTCAAGCAGCGTAGTCACCAAAATGGGGAATTGGCGATAATGTACCCACTTGTCACTTCCACTTAAGTGACACTTGAGACAATTAGGATATTAAAAGACCTATTTTTTACCGTTTTTTAATCTGTCACCTAGTTTCAGAGTTATAGACGGCGAAATATCGAGGCTCGTAACCCTTTTAGAGGAGGCGGACCGTTTCGCATTACGTCACAATTCTCTTTCAGCGTATCGCCGTTGCGCTGTGTCGATCTTGGCAAGGCGAGCCTTATCCAAAAGATGTGCAATTCACTCACGTCCCTTCCACGTAAGTCAGAGCAGTCAGTTAATAAAATTCAAATTTATCTACGAAAACCTATCATGGATGGCATGTCTGTCTCCAATGAAATATGAAAAATAATATTAGAATTAATAAAATATACTTCTGTGGACGGTTGCGATTGTCGTTACGTGGCAAATTGGACGTTGCCGGCTACTGAAGTATGTATTTGGGTTTCAGGTCGGCATTAGGCTACATGGTGCATAGAGCATATTAGACCTAGCAAAACTTTCAAGTTCATAACAAATTTCTGATATAGCCCAGAGAAGTGCATCTACTTGCTGACTTAGGCAAAGCAGGTTAAGTATAAATTCAACATTTTAAACTTATATATGATATATTAACTGTCAAACTACCAAGTCATGAAACTACTGATTGCTGTCGGAAGTAGACATTATATTGAATTACTCTTATCCTCTTTTGCAAGAATTGATTTGCTGAGTATTGGTTGCTGGTAAGGGTGCCCATTCTAAGGCTATGCCAATCACAGAGTGAAGCAAAGGTTCTTAATGCTGAGTTAAAAAATTGGAAGTAATGTAGCATCAAAAATATTTATTCTTAGAGGTGAAGTTTAATAACTTAATCAAGGCAAGTTGGAAACTGCCGGGAGGTGTTTGTTACTCTTACAATTGCACTTTTTTTTGATGGATGAAAATTTGGATGCAAGTTGGATATTTCTTCATTAGGCCATCCCATTATAAACTGAATCATAATGAAATCACTTTTCGAAGTATTTCAGCATGAAAACCTTCTTCCTTACAGATCTGTGCATCGCGTGTTAGGGAACATTGGCGACTATATTTGGTTAAAAAAAATAAATCTCATTGAAATTAACAGTAGGTCAATCAATGGCATTATCATATTCCTAGATGGGTGCCTATTTAATAATTTTTATTTTCCAAAACGTCTGATTTTGGTACGAAAAATCCTTGCCCAAATTATTTTAATGCGACCAAGAACCATGTTGTATGTTAGCCTTTATTTTTTTCTCTAACGCCATCCCCAAAAAACGTACGAACCAAAACATGGAATTAAAAAAACTCCTATCACCTTATCACCCAGTATAAATTTAAATTGCCGGCCCCGGTGGCGGCGGGGTAACGTCCTGTCTGCCAACCCAGAGGTCGCGGGTCCGATTGCCGCCTAGGTGGTTTTTCCTTTTACTAGGGTTTGGGTGTATATAATTGTCAAATTGCTATATCAATGTTCGAAGCCCGATGTAAAGGTCGAAGTGTTGTTTTCAGACTAATGCAAAATAAATAGCAGAAAAGTACTCGAAGAATTGTCAAAACTATACCTAATATCCCCTAATATCCCCGAATTTTGATTGAATTATTATCAATATGCGCACGAGTTCGACTCCCAATGTACGCGTAGACGCCGAGCTGTAACGGCGGGAAATCAGGTATGCCGCGAAACAACCTCAGCTATAGCGACATCTGACGCACGCTGGAAGGGAGGCACGCTGAAGCAGAAAAACAACATGGGCCAAATATATTCAAATGCCGCGTGATTCGTTTGAATTGACGGGACTGAGGGGAGGAGAATAGAGGTGGGAAGGGAGAGCCGGGCATTGGAGCGGGAGGAAGGGGGGGGGGGGCGAGAGCGGGCGGGTAGCAAACGGCTCGCGGCGGCGTGCACCCGAACGCGGCGCGCATCCGGCGATTAAAATCTCGACCGCAGAAGCCATCGGCATGGCTCTAGCAACACGCGCCACCGAGCAGCACTGGAATTTGGAAAATCCAAATCTAATCAAGACGGAGGGAGAGGGGGTTGGCACAGTTAAGCGGGGGTTAGATGGAGCAGGGGTGCGGAGGGGGCGGGAGAGAAGACAAACCTTTGAGGCTTCCGCAAATCATCATCGGGATAGAAAATAAACGTCAGATGCGAATAACGAAACGGAAACATAACGAAAACACTCCCTCCCACTCCAACCAACCCCCCCGATTCCAAGCGAGGGAGGGAGTGGGGGTTGGTTGGAGGGCGGGCGCCGAAAAATCGACTGCTTAAATTCTCCCTGTCCCAGGAGGTCATTAATTTTCCCCGTTTTTTTCACTCCTTTCAACCCCCTCCGGCCCTGCCCCCCCATCAGTGAACACAAACAACGCAGCCGGGGGCTGGCCGGGAGACGTATACACAACGTAGCGTGTGCGTGCCCTGATGGAATACATGCTTCGCGACGGCTAGACGGGAGAAGGAGTTGGTCCTTCCTCTTGCCACTAACATCTCTTCCCCTCCCGTGACCTTAGGTTCCCGGGAATGGTGGGATGGAGGTTTTACAGCGTGGCCGACGCGATGGTTTATCTACCGCCTGGAGATGGACGAGTGAAGGGTAGGAAGTAAGCCAACGGGCAGGACGATCACAGGTGCACCCTTTTGATATCTGCCGTGCGCTGTGAATTTATGCAAGAGACCCCAGGCGTAATAGGGGATCTCCCTTTCGTAGGAATCACGCTGGAGGTGCCAATGCAAGTGACCTCAATGAAAAGTGACCCTAAATTTAGTCGAGGCCATGAATTGTGGAAGTCACGTAAAAGTTTACATGAGGGCAACGGCAATTTTAACCGGGAACCATTAATCAGGATCGCCACTATCATTTTGTCACTTCGCCCAACGGCCGTGGGTTCGCCATACCTAATTTAAGGATTTAAATATGAAATTTGAAAGGTCACCGATTTCAATCCCCCGTTCCCTCCAAATATTTTTACGACTGGAAAAAGTGCCAAATTTTCTTACTCGGTGGGCATATTTGGGTGGACTGTTAGGCGTCTGAACATCATAGATAAACGGCTCCGACTCAAGATACAACCCAAAATGGCAACTATGTTCGCTAATTTACGTCAGAGTTTAAATAGAATAAAGAATGATGAGCGAGGTTAATAAAATAAATTGACGAGATATTGACGATATGGCGGCAAAGGGGAATAAACCCACTGCAGAGTGGCGGCTGATGCCATGGCTGACATTAAAAAAAGTTTCATGGCACGCTCTATTGACATGACGAAATACTAGGAGGTGAAACAGCAAACATCGTAAAAGGTTGGAAACATAAATTCACAATTAGCTAAGGATGGTTAATCGGGCACAAACCATTTTTGGAAAATTTAAAAATATAAGTGGAATCCTATAAGAGGCATTGAGGGATTTTCCGTTGAACGATTACCAATTCGATATGGACACTAAAAAGGTTCGCCTGAAATTACATATTGCCGTAAATAATACGCGAATCAAGACGGATGTGATGTTTATATCCATCAATCACACAATTTACCGTTCATCAGTGGTGGGAAGTTGACACCATGCGAACAACGCGCGTTGACTGTAATGACAGTCAATGATGAAACTGACTTTTCGAGCACATTTGTAATCAGTAAACCTTTTCCTTTACAATGAATTCATATGTATATTTAATTAGATCCGTCGGCAAATTTGAATTGCTTTCCTTTGAAAGAGAATATATTCAATAAAATTCGTCAAGGATTCATCAACACTACATCATGCTATGTGATTATTCCGTTTCACGGTCCACTCCTTTTCGCAGACAAAAATGATTTGCCAACATGTTCTGCGAGTACTAAAATAATGTTTTGCGACAATGCTTTTCCACTCGTTTCTAAAAATCATTAAAGGAAATGTAGTTTAAACAGTTTTTTCAAATCATTATTTCAGTATGAAAAATAAATAATTCCTAAACGCAATACTAAAACATATAATTAATACGTGAACAATATTTAACTAAAAACGAACAATCCCGATCAAATTACATAAATAGCTCTCAAATAATTATCTCATGATGAAAAAAACGTTTTTACTTGAACTACTGAATTTCACAAAGGTAGCTCAGTTATTCTATCGATAATTATTTATGTTTTAACGTGTTCACATTGTTCTTTCACAAAACCATTATTTTAATAGGTCAAAATGTAAGATACTGTACGATACGTGAAGACATAATGATGAAAATGATTTTTTTAAATAGAAACTCAAGAACATTCAATGGGTATTACGATGGTCGTTGGGAGTAAATTGATATCGGCCATGTGCAAAGTCTGGCCGAAGTCTGTATCGCAATCCCGCGTTCCCCAGTTGAATCAGGGAACTTGTGACTAATGTACGTTGGACAAGGCAATTAAGGAGTCCCCAAGAATCAACTTCTACAGGAGAGACTTAGGAAATAAGTTAGACTTTCCTTACACCATGCGGTTACGCATAAATTGTGCACCCTGAGTATGGGGACCTTCATATCCATTAAATCCACTTTTTGAGATATCTAGAAATTATTGGGGGGATGTGGGCCTGTGAGTAAAAAAAGGACATCAGAGTGAAGGACTGAATATGTTATTTTTTAATTTATGGAAAATTCTAATTTCATAAGCTTTTAAAATATGAAGCAAAAATTTTTATATCCAATTCGAAAACAACGTACTTTCGAAATGAGTTTCCGTAACGGATCATCAGTTCGGTTAGGATGAGATTCGATCCATCTTTTGAGTGTTTAGGTACATGATGGGTTCAAGATTTAAAAGGCTTGAAGACGTTAATGCGAAATATTAATACATCCCCATTCCCCGTAAAACTACTATTTTTTCGAAGTAAACCCGAAATAAAATATTAAGCACGCAACAGCAATACAAATACAGATCATGAGGGTGAATCGGTTAATTATGGAATAAGTATATGCGGCTAGAGTTAGTTAATGAGCAATCTTACAGGATATTCTGTACTCGGATACAGGATCCTGTATTCGGAAAAATACATTAAAAGAACAGGAAACTTAATAAGGCTTTTTTCAATACCTTTCCATATTTTTAAGTGGTAGGTACCCTGCACTATGACAACACCTAATCCAGATATAAAACTGCAATGAAACTTGCTGGCACTATTTTCCTCGTGGTTATTTGTCTGAAAAGTTATTCACCGCTGGTAATTTAATTTAAATCCTCAAATCTTCAATTAAGAAATATCGGTTCGCATATTACGGCCTACGTGAGTTTTCACTGACTGAACAATGGAATGTAAACTATCTCAAACGTTCCTCCCCACCAAAAATTTGAGAAATTCAAAAGATAATAACCACATAGAAAGTCTTTGTTTCTACATTAAAATCTCGTTGTCGGCGCAAATATTACTAAATGAAATGATGCTAAGAAAGGCAGTGAAATTAGGACTTAGTATGAGCGTGATAATTTTTGAATTAGCGATTAAATTTACTTATAATTATTGGTTTAATTATCTATTCCGTAAAACTTATCAATTTGAACTCCAATCGAATCTAACGCGCCATTTACATTCAAATGATTATATATAGTTGAACAACCCAGTCTTAGAATATGTCAGATATCATTCCAAATTAATCATTGCATATAATAGAGAAAACCAGAAAGAGAAAAAGTAATGTCGTGAACAAGATTCGGGTAGTATTATGTGTAATATTTTCAGCAACTGATGCCTGTTTCATTCACCACGTCTTTTGAATACAATTAAAATCCGATTATGCCGTAGAAATGAGTACACCATATGAAGCTTACTATTGTAAAGTTTGGCTATTTTTTTACTTATTCACTCATCCCAAAGTATTATTTACGAAAGATCACAAGGGCCAATGATAATAATAAACAAGCGATATCAAAAGATTGAGATTTTAACAAGTCAAATTGGTTTCATTGCCAAGAATAAAAGGATTGCTCTTCACACTGCTGCTCATAGATTTTAACTAATTCGGTCGCTGCCGCTACTCCGGTCAAAATGAACGAGGGGGCAAGAAGGTTGAGATCATGCCGTTCGCCGGTCGACGCACCGATGCGGAGACGGTCTACTCCGCCCTCAACTCCCGGGAGACCGGGAAGTGCTACGTTCGGTGACGGCACCGGCGCCCAAGAATACGGCCGTGCCGAGAGTCTAGAGGAATCGAGAGATGGATGGCACAGAATGTCTTATCGCTCGCCAGTGATATCGAATAGCTGACCATGATGGAGGGGAGGGAGACAGGTAAGTGGAAATAGTATTTAAATATAAAAAATCTGACACATCTCTGAGGTGACAAAAAATAAAGTATGCCCAAACCATACGATAAAGTGATAGATACTTAAGATCGACCATACTATGGTCATAATTGATCATTTTCCGGAAAACAAAAAAATTCAAATTTTTACGCAAACTTTCCCTTAATAATTTATCAATATTTCTATGATACTGTATCGTGATCCATCACATCATAGATAAAATAACTACCTATTTCTCTTTGGACTGATCTTGCATGCCGTGCATCGTCCTTGCGCTAATATTCTAGGAGGCTTACACTAAAAGGATTTACATTATCGCTACTCTAAAGAAAATCCATTAAACCACAGTTTCGCCAAGAAGAGTGCATATGTACAAGTCGTCAATGGTTATTAATTAATCTATCATAACACTTATAGTTATCTTCTATCAGTTATCATAACACCAAATAGTTCTTTATCAATTAAAAACTTTAAGGGCTCGTTTGTATAGTTTATCTAATTCTACACAAATCCGCCTAAATCAGCAGGTGCGCAAGTACACTATCATTTGGGCAGGGATAAGATTTTTGGAAAATATGTGAACACAGTCACGCACAGACCGAAATTGGAGTTGAAAACGGATAGCATAAATTTCATCTTAGGATAGATTGTTTTTCCAAGGGGACGACGAGTCGAAATACGGCAAAAGTAATATCATTGGCGGAAAATAATGTCCAAATTAGTGTCTGTCAAAAGCATTTACTTACGTCAAATGCAATCCGTGGGTGCTGATCGCTAAAATACAATTTCTTTACCCAATTGCCCGACCATGTAAATATTAACACAAAAAACCATTATTCTAATTGGAAAAATGGAGAAAATATAACTATTAAGTTCATTGCTTCTCAAGGTACTGTATATTTTAACTAACAACAGATATCAAGTACTTAGAAGTAACACAATTATTCCGAAAGAATAAGAACGGTCAATGGGAGTATATGGCGGATTATGACTCGTGCAAAATATGAATACAACATTGATAACAAGGAAATAAACGGATGTCCTAACAGAATGTTTAGGGGAAAGGCTTACGCTAAGTACAGAAATTTTCCTACCAACAAACGATGCATGGATGTCAGGACCGGTGAGGCCAGATTTAGGGTATGTAAATATTTGGAGTGGACCTAATATTTTCGGATTTCAAACAGTAAAACGAAGCCAACATCATAAGAAGTTAAATAATGAGGACAAGGCATTACTTGATTCTTGAAAATTTATCGTTTGCCGAGCAGCTTTCATTGGGCCGGCGCCTGGTGGTTGAACGCCGGCCACCGCGGTCCAACACCACGATAACCGCACTAAATGCTAAAGCCATGCTTTTCCGTACAGTAGACCTAATAATGGAATTCAATCTGCTCCCAATTAAATTACAGAAAAGGTTTTAATAAAGAATATATTCCAGAGAAACACGGGAGGATTAAAACAGCAAAACGACCACATTCCATCCGGAAAAGGTGTTTCTGTTGGATGCAAGGGCAAAAATAATTACCAGCACCATTTGGTTATTGACGCATGTGCATCTGTAGCTCAATTAATCGTGTTATAATCGCCACGGTGCGCTCTCCAAGTAGTTAAGTATAAATGAATTCTACTACCATTCAACCGCTTAATCCATTTGCGTCAGCTTAACTTCAAGACTAAACATGCAATTCTCCCGACCGCGCCTAGGATTTCAGAAACCCATTTTCCGGTAGATTTGCAATTCAATCCCAGGAAATTTTCCTGATATTTATACGATTGCAGTAGCTTAATAAATCTACTACGTTGTCCATTGGAGACTGTCCAAGGCCCACCCTTAATTAGAAGACTACCTATAATTGTAAATGTACGAATGCTCATCAGAGAAGAATGTATTTCTTCGGTCATGTGGCGGAGGCTTAATTTAGCCTTGATCACATGTAAAGCTCACGTTTTATCGCCATAATGTGGACTACAGGACAGGGAGACAGTAACACATGACAGACCATTGAAAACCTAAAGATCAACACCACTCGTCACTCGAGGCAGTTGGTTGGCACGCAGGTGCACTAGCCAAAGGGAAATGTAAATGCAACGCTTGCGACATTGGCAGTCGGCATGGCAACACGCCGGCGACAAGCCTCGGACGACTCGGGCTCATGCGAGGCGTGGGCACCTCTTGTGCCTCCGCTCTTATCATTATAGTCGTCATCAACTTACCTCCGATTCGGTGAGGTCGATGAGGCTACTCTTCTCCTCGGTGAGATTCTCAGAGGACCTCTTCTCGTCTTCGCCCTCATCCTTGAAGACCTTAACTTCGTCCGTGCTACCGAGGTCATCCCCCCCGCCCCCGCTGCTGACGTGAGGCATCACGTAGTCGTTGCTGTATTTTGTTATGTGATTGCGGATAGTGCAGGAGGATTAATTTCTTCTTTTAATCTTCGGCCCGTCCTTTTCGAGAGAGGCGCGGACGCACCCGAAACGACGAATTCACAGCACAAACAACATGATCACGGGAAGGCATCACTCCCCAATGTCCTTCCCAATGACTCCCTACGGACAAGAACAAAACAACCCCCTTCACGTCACTTCTTGCCCCCCCTTTTTCTTTTCTTCGCCTGCTTCTTCACCCCCAGAAATAATGATCGAAGAAACGAAAAACAGAAACAATAATAAAAACTAGAAAAGAAAACAAAACACTTGCTTTGGAGAGGGATCCTCGATTCTCCTTTCTCTATCTTCAGCCGCTTCAACGGAACACAACAAACATGCACTCGAGAAAGAAAGAAAACTCGGGCCTTGTGCCGCTCTTGCAGGGAATGGGATGTGGATTTTCTCTCCTGCGTTTATTCTTCACGGTGCATAAATCACTCGTTTTAAAAACAGAAAATTATTTTAATAAAACAACTTAAAAAATTAAAAAAAAACCTCGCACAACTTCCCTCCCTTCCCTTCCTCCTATTTTTTTCGGGTGAACACACCAAAGCGAAGCACAAGTGGGCGTTGGGGGAGGAGAGATAAATGCTCGTCGATCCCTAACTCCAAAAGCGTCGGGAAGGTATTTTTTCAACGGTGCGGCTGCTATTTCTTTCTTGGGTCTGGACTTCCGAACACTGGCACTTTCTAGCGAATCCTTCACATTTGGTGGACACAGGACTTAGGTTTACCGGCTGACTGTGCGTCAGGCACTACTACCTCGTGATCCCGTCACAGCACGCTTTACCCCTCTCTCACTTCCCTTCACCTCTTCTCTCTACCTCCCTCGCCCCCCCTCTATCTCTCTTTCTCTCTCCCTCCTTTCACTCGGAGCCCCCCCGCTGCCACCCTCCTGTCTTGGTCAAGGGAGCAAGGAGCTTCCAAAGGAATCCGGTGCACCAAGAACCCACCGGCACCACCACCCGCGGGGGTGGCCTCGGAGCTATGGCGACCTGGGTTCCGTGGAGGTGGGGGGTAAGAAGGGAGAGTTTGTATGGGAAGGGGATGGGGCAGAGAACCACAAGAGGGCAAGTAGGTCCGATATGCCCACAAGACGACTCACCAAACAAAACTTTTGAGCGAGTTGGGCGCTCGTATTTTCCCTCTCCCTTCCTAGCTTCTCTTTCCAATGAGCCAGGAATGTTGTGTCCCAGTGTACGAAGCGTGTGTACCGACGTCTTCACCGAGGCGATGCTGTTCTAATGTGATGACTATCTTACGCTTTATCTACCAAGTTCCTTTCCTTCTCCGGGGCAGACGTGGGTGAGGGGCCTCGTCGGTGAATGATTCCGTCGAGTGGAATGCGAAGCCTCCTCCTTCCTCTTCTTTTGTTTCTTGTCTCTTTCGGCGGGATGTCTCCTCCTCGGACGCACGCGGCGGGGACGGGGAATCGACGAGTGCTGCAACGAACGAGAGGTTGACGGGCGATTGACGCCGCGAAATGTTTTGGGACGAGTCAGGAGGTGAGGGGGGGCCACATTCGTCCTGTCCAGTCCTCGCCCCACCCCCACCGGAATACGACGCCCGACCCTGCGCTATTTTCAATCCTTTTCCGACGGCACTGATTCTTCGTCTCACTCTTCCTCAAAAAGCTCTTCCCCGCCCACAAAACCCTTTCCGAACTTATTTTTTTATTCTCGTTGCGAATAGGTTGCTGTTGTTGTTCTTCTACTTCTTCCACCCCTTTGAAGGGGGAGGGGGGAAGGCCGCCGAAAGAGAATGAGGGAATGGGGGAGGGGCGAAACACCTGATGGGAGTGCTCACTACGCGATCCGCTGCTCGTTTGTTTTCCTACTACTTATTTATGTGTATTTTTTTCTACTCAAAACTCTGCGTCCTCACTGTACACAAACACGAGCATCAAGCACAGATGTGCGCACGGCAGGCAACACTACTTCTATTTACGTGTCCTCTTCAGGAACCTCTGGACCTCTTCGGATGAATGCACAGAATTGACGGGCTCCTTCCCCTAGGGCTTCCGAGACGGGGGTTTCCTCTCTCTCTCTCAAACTCCTCCTCGGTCTCCTGCGTCCCTCCTGGCCCCCGGGGGCGGATGCCCTCTCGGACAATCTGGCGGCCCGAGCATTGGTGACCGGAGAGATGGGATATGCAGCTCAAGGATCACCTGTCTTGATCCCGACCGACGATCGAGGATGGTCAGAGAGCAGGCGCGTAATTTTACTCGCGGCTCATTGACGTAAAATAAACAAGGGGCAAGCTCTTCAATACAAGGAGAGAGAGAGAGAGGCGGGCACAGGGAGGGGGCGGAGTTGAGGGGGGGAGTCGACCCGGCGCTCCTCGTGCGTGTGTCTGGAAAACTCGTCGAATCCACAGACTGCTTTTTGCTCCGTTCTCTTCTTCCCACTCCGACAAGCCGCTTCCTTTTCGTGCCGCACACACGTCCCGCGCCTGTCTTTTCCCTCTCTCTCTCCCCGCTGTCTCGCCTCTCTCTAACCCCGCCTCGGTGAGACTATCCTATGCAGCGCGCCTCGCCGTCAAAACGTGGGGGCCCCCTTCTCTGTCCGCGCCGACCAATCAGCGCGCCGCTTTGATCTCGGCTTGCGGAACCTATGGCGGCGAAGGTTAGACTGTGTAGCGGCGGGCACGAGAAGCTGCTGGAGGGGAGAGGCTGGCTGGGGTGGGCTTTGGTGGAGGAGGAGGATGGTATGGTAAAGGAGGAAAGGAAAGAGGGAGAGAGAGAAAGAGTGAGGATTTAGTCCTGAAGGAGGGGGAGGAGGGGAACGTGATGGTTTTTAGGGAGTGGGTGTGGGAAGTATGATGGTGGTGGTGGTGGCCGAATACTCTCCCTTCCCTCCCTCCTCCCACCAAAAACCTTCCCCTCCTTTCTCTCCTTCGCCTTCAGTCTTTTCTTGTTCCTCTCTCGTTTTCTCCAGCACACCTCCCTCTTCTTCCCTCCCCCTTTCCAACCCCCCGGGGGCCCTGACTCCCCCGCCCCCCTCCTCTCAAGCCCTCCCTTTACCCTTTTCAGACGCCTGGTTAGCGAGGAGGACTAGGGGGGCGGGAGGAAGGGTAGGTATGGAGGAGGGAGCGTGTGAGAGGGAGGTAGATGTTTGGAAGGAGGAGGGTGTTCTGGAGGATAAAGAGGGGAAGTAGGAGTGAGGAAGGAGTGTCGTGGAGGAGAGGGAGGGAGGGGAAGATGGTTTAGGGAGAAACGGCAATGGCAGCCCTCTCTGCTTGGCGGTGCCGGGAACTTCGGGTTCCGTGGGCGGAAAGATACGGAAAGAGCCGAAGGGCCTTGAGAGAGTAGGAGTGAGGGAGTGGGTGGGTGGTGGTGAATCTTGGCGACGAGTCGCGGAGTATGTAGTTGGACGAAGGGGGTTTGGAAAGAGGAGGGGAAGATTGGCGGGAAAGAGTGGGGGGAAAGGCGGGGGGGGTTGGAGAGGGGCCTGCCGATGCATGTGGGTGGGGAGAGGGACACACCGTGCTATAGCCAGGACCCCACCAAGGGCTGGAGGCGGAGAGAGCGGAGAATTGGAGGGGGGGTGTTGCTGCCTCGTGTACACGTAGAAGAGGGGGGGGGGGCAGAGAACGAAAAGGGAGACTACGAACTTCGCTTTCCCGCCGCAAGTTACCGTGGAGTCGCCCTCGGACGGTCGTCGGGAGGACTTCTCTTGTGGTCCACGGTGCTTCAGGAGGGCGCCTGTTTACGGAGCGAGAGAGCGACGATGAGGGGGCGAGCGGGAGGGAGGGAAGGTCTCCAAGCAGGGATTTCCGAGTGTGCAGTCGCATCCTCATAATAGCGCCCTCCTTTCCATCGTTGTGTACTTTGCATTTTTTTCTCCTCCTGGGCCATTGCATGGCTATTTTGCTTCCACAACGAAGCTCTGGTTTTCCTAAAAAAAGGAATAATTGCATGCAATCGTTGGATGGATTTTAATTATTAATTTATGATTGGGTTGACCAATGAAACAAGTTCCCATCGTGGCACTGCAGTCAATATCTCGTTCAGGACGTAATTTTTGCGCGAATGTCATATGAGCTTGGCCCCAAGCGGGGAGACTTCAAATACTTGTAGTCCCTCTTTGCTGTCCTTATTTTGGGATATTCATTTCGGCATGGGCACAGGAAAGTGGACGGTCGCAATATTTTGTCGCCGAAAGAGCGGATGCATATTCACAGAAACGTATTAAAATTGGGAGACATTTTTCTCTCTGCCATTTTTTGCATGCACTGAATTTCAAGGGTTCAGTTAAAAATATTTTCACGTCTCATTAATGTTGTTGTAAAACGTTAATGTTCTAGTACTCATAATTAAACTTGGTATTTTTCGAATGGCTCACAATTTCGGGGTAGTTGTTCTTAACAATAAATAAGCATTCAAATATTTGTAATTCAGTTGGTTAAAGGTAAAATCACGCAGAGAGATAACTAACATATTCATGTATCGCCTTCGTCCATAGTTAAGTTACATATGAATAAGGTAATGATCGATCTTGTGATGCATTTCGACACACGTCATTCTTTGATGCGTTCATGAGCACAGAATACGCCCATTTGCTGGTCATATGCTTTATGAACAATGATGATCTTTCCTAGTACACCAAATATTTCGCTCGTTTATTGACTACGTGCCAAATGAGCAATGTCGAGTTTCGTGTACGCGGGCATGATTTATATGCGCTCTACATACCTCAAAGTTCAACATTACATTTCTAGACGCTAGCATAACTGGCAAGAAATCATAATCACCACTAAAAAATATTGTTTTAAAACATATAGGATTAGCGCTTAATTGACCACTATATTTATAAAATTCACATAAATCAACATTACTTCAATATTTCTATTAGAGGTAATGGCTCATTGCATCTTCCGATTTCCTTTCTGCAGCCAAGAAATTTCTTTCCTCTCTCCTTGAATCTTCTTGAAATCCGACAGGACTGAAACTCATCGGTATTTCCTTAACCAGTTTTAACAGATGCAAACATTTATTTTAGTGAAGAGATGCAATGATTGTAATTGTGTATGCATGGCTGGTGAACTCACACTCCCCCGCTACACGCCCTGGCGGCGGCTTGCGGGATATTATTATGTGGAAGAGATTTCCCAGCAAAATATGCATGGACTAAGTTCATCTGAAGCCGATTCATTATTTCAAAATACTTTTACTTGCAATCGTAAACTTTTACAATTATGTATAACGGGTTTTATAAAAGTATATACCCAAAATAATTGTTACTTATAATGCGAATTTTGTATTCATTCAATCTAAATTGTTTATCACTGCTAACAAATGATCCTCACGGCTCCAATTCCGGAAAATGCTGATTGAAATACGGGGCGAGTTGAATACCTCTCATTTTTTACAATAGGGAAACCGATTAATAAGTAAGGTGACTGCTGGTATACCCCTAAAATCGACAAATGGTTAGAGAAAAATATTCTTAAGAAAGATCGGATGGTGAACAACGGCGCAGACAGTCTGAAGCAAAGGAAATGGAGTAAGACTCAGTAATTATTCCTAGGAAATGAAAAGTTGACATGATCTGAATATTTAACCGTAGGTTTAAATACAGGTTAAATTTACTGCGCAAATGTGAGGCAGGTTACTTATCTGAGGATGTTAAGGACAAATTACAGGGCTCAACTTACTCTGGTAGATATGATCACCAACGTAAAATGGGAGTGATATTTTGTACTACGGATAGATTTAAAATGTTATTTTTTCCTCGAACCGTTAGAGATCATAATAGACATAACAGCAAGCGCGTAGAAGATCATTAGAATTGATTGTGTGCATATTTGTCGATATATTGCATGTTTCTTCGTGCATGTTATTCTTTTAATTAAATAGACCCATTTTTTCACAATTCTACAGCATTATGCGAAATACATATAGTATATCGCTATTGAATATTGTTGCATGTAAGTACTTTCTTTCGTGTGATTCAAATTTATCTAGTACATGATCAAACTAATATTGTGTAGAGGTAAAATGATTTGGTTTTACATGTGTTTTTATTCTAGTTTACGGGTGGTGACCTAATACCCCTGCCAAACGCCCTTGCGGGGTATTGTGCAGATGTAGACGCAGATGAAGTCTTTAGGTTAGATGCCATTTTTTCACTAACTTGCACTTGGCACATGAAAATAGTAAGGTAGACAAAATAATTATCACAATGTATTCAAAATGCAAACTGATTGCATGAAAATTATAGGGGACGGGACGCATCCCCTCAGACTAAGTCCACGCTTTTAAATAAGTCAGATTTGGATTCTGGTCCGTTTTACAAATTCTCTGATTATTTTAATTTTTTAATTTGGCAAATTTAATATTTTGAAATAAATAAAAGGGGTTGAAAAATCACCAAAAAAGAAAATAAAGTTACTTATTTTTACCTGAAACGCACTTATCCATTGGTAGGAGGATTTAAACGTACGGAACGGAATATTCAAATACTAAACGCTATTTAGCCATGGCATTGTACAAATAAGCCACATAAATTGAAATATAAACTCTATATTTGCGTAACGTTACAAGTTTAATTTTATATTTAATAATTTTGCATTTTCTTACAGTCTTTAAACGGAGACGACGATCTCATGGTGATTATTTGAATTATCATTTACCCCTATCAATTAAAGGAAAATCAAAAACTTCATCTAGAATTAAAACTAAGAAAGAGACGTTGGCATGCCGATCCTTCTTGCTTTTTCAGCTGGCAAACAAATATTGAGAGAATCCTTGTCCATATGGGCAGATTCACGAAACCTAGAGGACCATCGATGCTGTACATCCATCCTTCTGGATGCTCAGATGCTCACATTTTATGTTATGATGAGATCAAAAACTCGGTTTAGTAATCTAGGATAGCACATTCACGGAAAATCGATGGAATACGTTTTTTAACTTCATTTCCCCCTTAATTATTTCAATACAGAGTAGCATATCGGCATTTGGAAATACAATTTATAAATTTTATTTGAATTACTTATATTTTTGGAAGATTATTCCATTAAAATTATTAGTAAACGTGGCAGAAATTTATTTTTATCACAAATATGGCCCCAATTATAACTGTATATGTAAACCTACGAAATAATTACACTTATTTTACATTGGTCATCAAAATGTTCAAGTCTATTAACAAAAAAAACTATTCTCACCGCTTATTCGGTGGCGAGATAGAAGGAACATTAAGAAAATTGAAATCAAAAAGGCCGTGGGGATAATATTTTATAAACGATAACAGGAGCAAAGCTTTCAGATTCTCTATTTATCTTTCATATTTTAAATTTACAGTTTTTGCAGTAAAATTTAGGTGTCCAGCTTTCGTTACTTCAACATCAATTTAACTTGGAATTAGGTTTACGTTGAAATTTAAAAATTTTAAGCAACAAATACGAAATTAAACGGTATCATCGAGTTTAAGCATCATGGTGAACAACCAACACCATGATTCCAGCTTAACCATGTCTAGTAAACTTTTAGTATTCGACACTTGAGGCAAATCAATATCGATTAGTGGTCTCAATCAACGACGCTGTAGGAGCAAAATTTCCATCCACCAAATCAAAGAACGGCTCTGCTGGCCGACGCGCTGCGGTCGACGAAGTGCAAGTATTGTAAAATGGCCTGCTCCATGATACTGTCCTGATTTTTTCCGTTACCCGTTATTCCACCGCCTAAATAGTATAAATTTCCACTTCTCAGTTCTTTATATTTAAAGTTTAAGCACCATTTTGAGACTTAAAGCAATTCAAGTGAACGATAACATTTAATTAACGCTGGAATGCAGTTTGAAAACTTTCTTCTGTTGACCCGCATTCCTTGCTCCCTGAGATAAAATTCAACGCAGAGAGAAATTCCCAACTGCAGTTTATGCCTAAAGCTCTTTTTATATTACACGCAATTTTTCATTCAATTACATTCTTAAAATATCTAATTTCCTGGAAACTCCATTCGGTGCTGTCTGAAATTTTTTATCTAAAATTTTTGCAGCACTCCGCTGTCATTTTTTTAAATCAGTACAAAGTTTCCATAGCTCATTATGTTAAATAATTATACGTTCTAAATAATTACTCAAAGGAATCGGAAAATTTCTAGGCCCGAATAAAACTAGGGCAGATGTCGCCTATAGGTCTTAACGCTTTCACACAGGCATGTGTATGGCAGAACTGATTTGTCATTTCGGACAGCAACCCTCGATCTCGTGACAGTGCCGTAAGTTTTTTACACCATGTGACAATCTCTGTAGCTAACGTCGACGTATATGTGCGTGTACGATGGTGTATGCTTACATTGATACAGCTGGCGGGAAAATATACAGGATACCTGTATATTCAAGACATGAAGCTACCACCAACAGCGGCAGAGACGCAGAAAATATCCCAGATGTATCACTATAGTGACTTAATCCATAGCTTTACCAATGACCCATAACATGTGCTGGAGTAGCTTGCGTCAAAATGTACCATGCTTAGTTTTACTCTTTTGCCCAAAATATTCTCCCCAACTCCTTTTAATGACGGTAGAGACCTCAAAGCATAGATAGGGTAAGTTAGAGACTCGTCAAGACTAATTTGAACACGTTGGATCACAAAAAAGCGACTGACATAGGTGAATGAGGAAAATTAAATTTACCGAAACAAGGAATGTTTTACAAATACAGTGCGTGGAGAAGAATTATTCCGCACGAATTTGAGGACGTTCTCTGATTGGCCGAAGAAATTTCCCGGTTTTGGCGCCAGATTTTCCCTATATAAGACGGGACAACGAGCTTCTTTCTATCCTTGACCTGAGGACGCCAGTGGGATAGCTGGCGAAACTGTGGTGATTTTAAATGACTTACGCGGACGCATCCCGAAAAATGTGGGAATAATATATAATAAAGTATGGCAGGGAAGAAGAGGGATGGTTGTAGCCGAAATAGATTGAAAACATCGGATGATGAAAATATAGAGGAAGCAAGTTCTCTTATCAAAAGACTGGGTATGTGTTAAGCATATTATTTTTTGTAATAATGTTAAGAAATAGTTGCCAAAAAAAATACAGCATGGTGACATAGTTCACAACGCACTCCAAAATTCACCTAAACAGGTACGTAGATGAATACCAACGACGTAATATTCACCGATTTTGCAATGTTTTAAGAAAAATTCTAATTATAAATTAAGTCGGTGGGACAAGAGACTGATCTGGTATAATGTATTCTTAGTTCGATTCTCAATTACGGCCATATTTATTTTTTTTAATACGCATATAAACAAAATTATAAGATTGACGTAGATTGGAGGCTTTTGAAATGTGGGTGTGGAGAAGGATGGAAAAGATGAAATGGGTAGAAAGGGGAATAAACGAGGAAATTCTAGACATGATGGAAGGCACATAGGGCATTATATGGAAAAACGCAAAGGAGACAGGAAAGTTGAATGCACAGCGTTTTGATTAGAAATGGAGTGGTAATAGTCTTAGGGGAGGCGACTGAGGTCATTTGCGCCATTAGGGATGGACGGGAAAGGATGAACGGAGGAGAGAAACCCGGCGTCGGCATTAACCTACTCTTAACGAAAGGCACCAAGGGGTCCGCAGTTTAACGTCCTATTCGACGGACGGACAATGTATTCACTCAAAGCGCTCTTAACAAAGCACCTCAAGTAGGGATCGGGATATCACTGAAAAATATCTGCGACCCAGGAATATAGCCTGGGCCCTCTCGGTACGTCTGCACAATTCCGAAGCCTTGGCAATGGGATATTGAAGACTGTGAATGAGGGTAGAAAGTCAGGCAAGCAAGGTAAGGGTTGGAATAGACATGCATGGTGGACGGAATTAAGGGAGGAAGGAAGTACGCGGGATTGAAGAGGGGTATAGGTGCGGGGAGTAAGGTCGTGTTTTATTAGGTGAGGCAGGGAAAATATACAAGTATCACTGTAACTTTGAATAGTATGTGTCCATCATAAACCTAACTTAACCAGTAGAATACAACAATAATAATTTACAAAAAATTCTCTAAAGATCAGAAGGAAACTGGCAAGATTTTTTTTGTTTACGGAAAAAATCAGGAAATTTGGCACAAAAATACCAATCAGAGTTTTGGGATCGAATGCTAAGAAATTAATTCAAAAGTATTTTCATTTGATTATCTTAACTTTCGGAAAAATTACGAAGTACAGTTTTAGGTTTGCCATATAGATGGCAGATTTCTAAATTAAAGAAAAAAAATTTTGCTCGAACTACAAGGGGAAGATTTTTCATCCCTGATACCTACCTTACTTATTACGCAAATTATATTTGAGTCATTGTAAATTTAAGTAGATATCATGAAAATTATATCTTGTACATTAATTACTTTTTCGTGTTTAATCGGAAGGAAGAGCTGAGTACACAATTCTATTTCTTTCTTTTAAAGGCCATTTTGCATGAATACTTGACTAACTTAAACAATAAAATTTGTTCTATGAACATTGTGTACTTTGAACGATTATAATACAAAACTAAAACTTTAATTTAATGTCCGCGTTCGCGTGTTCAACAATTTATAGCTCGTTAACTTCAACATATGCATGTATAGTAAGTCCGTTCTTGTAACGTATCCTAAAATGAATGGGGAGTTCAGCCACGCCTGAGTCACGCAAGACAAGGAGAGCATGCGTCATACTGACCTTCATCACTGAAAAGTTTATGACTTATGAATGAATTCAGTGTTTAAATTATTTGGAGAGATATCTTGTGCTTACCTAACAACATTGCAGAAATTTAATTCCAGGAAAAAAACAGTTTTTGTTATCATAAATGGAGAGTTAAAGGATCGAATCGTGAATTGATAATACACTGTCTAGTATAGGAAAATCTTCGATAAAATTAATCAGTTTCTACTGCAGTAATGAATATAAATTACATTATTAACACAAATTTTGTGTCTAACTCTCTTGAATTAGCGAATAGTGAATATCTTGAGAAAAATTCTAAGTATTTCTGGTATTACGCGTCCAACTGCACATTCTTTGAAGACGAAAAACGGGAACTTATTAGAGACGGCGTGAAAAAGGCAAATATTTTAAACAAGTTTTCCAGAGCGTCAACAGTAAACGGACAGACACACCAAAAGAACTTCTACAGTCACCCGTGGAACACATGGGCGACATAACACTGACCTAGAAAGGAATAGAACATCAGTTCCACAGTATCAAAGGCAACAAAGCACCAGGTCCGGCAGAAATACCTACTAGAATATTGAAGATTTTAGAAAGTATTTTTCTTAAAGCGATAGAAGAAGGCTAAGTACCTCGCGACTGGAACTTAGCATGACTCCCATCTCTAAAGGCGGCGAAAGAAACCAACCAAATTCCGACCCATACATTTAATATAGATCTAGATGTAAAATATGAAATCACATTATTGTCAGTTAAGTTATGAGATTTTTCGATTGTAGGAAGATGCTGAACAACAATTTCGACGGATTTAGGAAGAGCAGATTTTGAAAAACCAAATTGGACCTTTTTATTTACATAAAAAGAGACGTTTCAGGCGTGATACGGTGGAATATCATGATTAATTAAAATTAGCAATTTTCCACAAAAATAAAATTTATTAATACGACCGGTTTCAATGCAACTACATCATCTTCTGGTCATCATCAGAAGATGATGTAGTTGCATTGAAACCGGTTGTATTAATAAATTTTATTTTTGTGGAAAATTGCTAATTTTAATTAACTTTTTATTCACTTACATCGGGAGAGAACGACACACAAGTTGATGCAGTATTTCTGGATTTCAAGAAAGCCTTCGATTAAGTCCCGCATAATAAATTGTTACACACACTTAAAAAACAAATACTATGGTTGTCAATGAGAACATAATAAATTGGATAAGAGAATTTTTAGCATATCGAAAACAAATAGTAGTCATCAATGGGTCCTGTGCTCAAAGGAGGTAGATGTAACCTCTGATGTACCAATAGGGCCGCTTTTAGTCTTAATATGCAATGATGAAGGAAAAGCGTATTTTTGAAATTTTAGAGCAAGGGCAGTAAAGAGCAAGATATAAGATTGAAATAAAGGGTTTAGTGCTAAGTACGGCCAATTAATTTAAATATTTGGGGGTAGTTCTAACACCACGGCTTTCATGGGGAAAACATATCAGGACAATATACGAATCTGCTTTAAAGAAATTCGGCTTCATTAAACGGGTGGCGGGGAAATGTAATGAGAAAGTAAAAGAGAGGTGTTATATCGCTCTAGTTAGCCCGCATTTGGAATACGCCGCAAGTATTTGGGGCCCTTGACTTGGAAAAGGTTGCTAAAAGAATTAGATATAGTATAGGGAAAATCCGTGATTCGTCAAAAATGATTAAGATAAGAATAACAGTGTGAGAGGTCTTTTGGAGGAATTAGGCTGGGAGCCGCTTGAGATACGAAGAGACCATGCGAGGTAGACTTTTAGCAAGTTTCAGAACAAAAGAGTTTAACGATAACACAGAAGGAATTATATGTTCCCAAACTGTATAGGTAGGTCAGATCATAAGATAAGATAACGGAGATAGACTCTAATACCTGTAGATACAAAGATTCGTTCATTTTCTGGACAATCAGGAATCATAATTGTAAGGAATCAAAGTCATGATGGAAATGTTAATAATTCGATTTACAAGTGAGGACAAGATTAAACTCTGCGTAGACATATGGCATATTCGTAGTTGCATGTGCATGTTTTTTGTTAGTATATTTATTTGCATGTGTTTCAGTTAAAATTATTTTTTCATTAATATACTAATTAGTATAATATACGATATTAGTATATAGATTATTAGTATAATATACGATATAAATAATAGTATACGCCTCTGTGGGTGTGAATGGCACAAATTTGTTAGTTTTGCATGAAGTTTTATTCTGTTTTACGAGTGGTGACTTGATACCCCCCGCCACACGCCCTTGCGGCAACTTTCGGGGTATTATGTAGATCCGAAACACTATTTTAGTTTCTCATTCGATCGTCAGGAAAACGATTGTACGACCTTTTTTCGATCTAGTTAGATTATTAGTCTAGGCAGTTTAAAATACTCATAAAGTGTTCAATGCCATATTCCCTGCCAATCTCTTTATTACCTCATTCCTATTTGCGCCATATTTCTTCCCCTCTATGCTTCCTTTAATTAAGATCTTCAGTGAACCATCGTTCCTCAGGATTTAATCAATTTTTTCCTCTCCTCTGTCTCCCTCTGCAGGGTTCTCTTCACACCTGCTCTTCCGAGTACTTCTTCGTATGATATTCGTGCATTCATTATATTCTCACGTCTCACGTCCGCATAACATTTAAATAACCTCCTTAATCTTTTTTTCTGTTGCCCCTAACAAATATGTCCCACATCCGTAGAACACTAAATACATAGTTAAGTAATTTTGGATGGCTTTCACTTGTTTTCCCTTTCTCCTTTAGTTTTTCCGATAGAAAACCTTCTTCGCCTATTCTGCTCGCTACATCCTAATACATCGAAACTGTGCCACCTGCGTATCCTATATCAAAGCTACTAGATGCAATTAATTTGTTTGGCCTTATTTGGTGGTTTTCTCCGCCTTTTGACTGCAGAACAATACCTTACATATTCTTATATGTATTCTTATATATTTTGAGGTTGTATTTTTAGTCTTGTCCATACAGACTAGTATCCTTTTCAGACCTATCTTCTCCGAAGGTATATATATGTCTCTCTCGAATCGATGCATTTGAGTGTTTATCCTTTACCCATGAAAAGCACGTCTCTTTCGCCTTTGTCCTTTTATCTTTTGCTTTATATCGTTAATAAGCTCCACAATATAAGCATTAAATATCAATGGCGTTAATGAGCAACCATGCCTTACTCATTTCTTTGTTGTAGGTTCCCTCTTCTGCAACCACATCTAATTACCGCCGCCTACTCTTTGCATGAAGAGTGATCAGCGTCAATTTCATTTACCTCGCGTGGTATCATATTCAACCCACCATTGTCAAAAGTTTTCTATTAATACGCGATCGCAATAAAGATCGGATGATCTTTCTGTGTCCTCTTTACCATGAGAAAGAGCAGCTTTTCCTGTCCCTCTACTTCTTCTAAATCCCGACTGCTCCTACTTAATATGTTTCCGCTTTCCTCTCCATTATTAGGCAGATAGCTCATTTGATAATCTTCTATTCTCGAAATGAGAGAATAATCAATCCAAAGTTTGCAATTTGTCTGAACTTATTTTTTTGCATTGGTACGATATAATTCTTCATCTAGTCCGCCGGAATATCCTTCTCATACCAGCATACATGCCAAATTATCGGTTTTATAGATGTGATACTAATTTCATAATTTTTTACTAATCCCGAGGGTCAAAGCCAGATCAGAGGATATGGTCTCCTTTCTTATTACTCTTAATAGTATTCTCTTTTTCCAGTATTCTAGCATGCATTATTTTTTTGTCATAAAGATTCTCCAGATACTCTTTCAATTGATCGCCACTGCTGTTCCGAATTACTTTGACGTTTGACCTTCCTTCATTCAAGCGATGCCCTACAGTTATGTGTTTAAGCTTTTCCCTTGGGTAAGGCTGCGTTTTGGTTTGGCCTGCTCATCTTTATCCATGGTCTTTATCCCGTCTTCTCTGACTTTCATCGCTTCTCGTATTATTTCATTTGTTAAACTTTTGAAGAGCAGTTTACCCTTCTTCGATTCGTAAATTTTTGCACATTCTTCTATTTGGTCCAGTACTTCGCCTTTAATCCAGGGTTTACTCTTCTGAGTTTCATTCAGCCTGCGTTTTTTTTCGCGCCTTAAAAAATCCATTCTTCAATTTTTCCCACATTTCCTCGACAAAGCCTGTGATGCTATTTTTTTTCTTTTCTTTCTCCATTTTCCGTTGTAAACACATCCTTGACTCACTGCCATTGAGTCTCCATTCTCTTCTTCAACTTCTTGGACATGAAATGCCATCACAAAAGTAGCAAATTTTGATCGATGTGTGCAACTACCCCAGTTATGTTTTTGCAGTCCATTGTTTAATTCCTCAATCCTGTCTTAACCAGGATGTAAGATTAGGCTGTCGTAGGTCTATCACAAGGCCTACGACAGCCTAATTTATTCGAGTGTACGATAATGTATTCCGTTTACTCTAATGCGGTGTGTTCTGGAATATTCTACTATTTAGTGTTCCATTACTTACGTTACTTAAATCATTAAAAGGATAAATAAGGTATTTGATGAGTTCTACCCTTCGAGTTTTCCTAGTCTCCCACATTCTAATGATGCAGTGGATAAGGAGTTTTGATTATGATAGCACGAGTCAATGAGTCACCTTAATGCATGCATTAATGACGAGTGATGAAAGATAATGCAACATATATTCGCATTTGTAAGCAGGTTTTGAACCATTTGGGAAATAATATTTTCCATTTGGCATCCAGTTGTTCATATGTTTTTGACACCTCATTGTGTTTTATGAAATCGGGAAAGAAACTATTGTCATACTGCACGGTACGTTTCAAGAAATTATCTTTGGTGTAAATTATGAGTCTAAAGAATATTAAGTGACTGCTTACCCATCGATTGCCATTTGACTTGTGCACTAATAAATAAAAAGAATAACGACTTAGATATGTGCTGCACGTCTATAGATTTCGGCTGCTACATTTATCGAGTGGCCGTACACATTAGAACACTATTGTCAAAGAAAAATCAATAAAATTACGTCAAAAAATACAACATGGATATTAATATATTTTTTGGGGATATTCATGAATTGTGAAAATTTTCATAAGGGAATCAAGAATGCTTTTAGCCAGAAAAAAGAGTCGATATTTTTTCTTGGCATTCATAATTTATTCTTGGCATATAATTTATTCGGAGTATTTTGGAGGCAAAGTAATCAATTCATATCTTCTTTATGACAAAATTAGAACACATTCATACAAAGGATGATGTATCGTAAATTGTTACATTTGCAAAATTGGTACCCTAATTGCGGAGATGTGGGGGTAACATTATATTCTACTTGCATCATTGATGCTGTGTAAAAATGACAAAAGTACGTCCGTAACATAAGTAAGTATAGGTTTTTAATTTCAAATTTTTTGAGAGCAAGTTGCTAAGGAATTTATTTCAATCTCAAATTCTCCCCAAAAACTTATTTCATCATTATTATTCTTGCCAATTTTCTCGGCGTTAAATACTAATTACCAACCACAACATACCCTTCGGACTTCGTGAGTTTAAATGTTACATAGTTTTTTTAAAACTTGTTGTCTCCGGGGTAACTTTATGAAATTTGCATTACACATTGAAATGGAATGAAATGAAATTATTGACTTAGTAATTCCACACACTTTATTTAAAAACACGACCATGGTTTCGACGTTGAACGTCATCATCAGGTTGGCAATGACGTTCAAAGTCGACCCCTGGGTTTTGTTTTTCAATTAATTGTGTGGAATTACAAAGTCAATAATTTCATTTCAATACTATATGTTAGATAGTTTAGTAATGAATATGAAGATATAAATAAAGGTCAGCTGTTAACGATAGAAATACAGGGATCGAATGATAATTATTATCCAGTGTGGGAAACATTAAAGCGTTTAAAAAAATTAAAATCCAATTTGAATTATGTAGATGATTCCATCAATATTATTAAATTAACTTCCTTCAAATTCAATTCACATTATCTCCCCGAATGAATTGTAAACATTTGTGGTGCCCTTCTTTTATAAAATCAAGGAAAGCTAGAAGTTTATCCTAGAATTTTATTTCCCGAGAATGATTTGACCACTCACTAAATCACCAAAACGGGCCCCCGGTGGCACGTTTGCCAATTACTCCATATTTTTATTTTGGCACTATTCGGTATGCCCCTATAATAGGCTAATCACCTATGCGAAATCCTCTCCTGATTTCAGCAGAAACTCGGTTCTTTTTAGAATGTGCTACCGATCTCTACAAGAGAAAACATCACGTATGGAACGCTTGTACATGAGTTGAAATGCAAAAACGATATATATATATATATATTTGGATGGTAAAAAATAACTTATTTCCTAGCAAATTCTTCAATAGTTTTCATGTCAATTATTACTTGTTAGTTTGGATTTTAGAAGAGTGATGTCTTATTTTAGTGGTAGTCGTTTGGATTCGCATGTGTGTAAAGTGCGGTGTATAAATAAACAAATTTCAACACATACAAATACATACAATATATATCAAATACATAACAAACAAATGAATTAACAAAGTTTCGCGAACTTTCGAATCGAACTGGTGGGTTAACTTATTACGGCTATACTAACAGCTAATTTATACGACTTTTGGAGTTTTTATTTTAATTTATTAAGTTACTGATGTAAACTAAGTTATGTATTTGTATTGTTTTATCGTCATTTAGGCTTGTCGTCTTTTCTTTAAGAAAGCTGAACAAGCCTGGAAAAACGTGACTTATGGCTCATTATCTAGGAACACCTATGTTAATTTTAGTTGATAATCTTTCCATCTAATTTTCTGTAACTATATTCTATACTTCATGATGACAGGTTCGTAACATTTTTTGTTTATACTGAACAAATTTTTTCCAACATAAAATTTTATTAGTGTCTAAAAGTAGGTTTCGCCATTCCTCCTTTCATAAAATTTCAGTCTAACACGGTGAAATGCATTTCCAAACGCCAGTATTGGCTTCAGTGAATGTCATATGTGACAGAAATGATCAAACATTAGGTTTCGTGTATACAATTGGTCCATGTGGATTACACATTTGGCGCGAATGTTCCAATGAGCTTCGAATGATTTATATATGTACACAAAAGTGTTCCTTCAGGCGGCGGAGTTTGATCAAGCCTTCAAAATCGGAAATATATTTCCAGGAAAATATACAACAAATATACAACATTCGAGCGAATAAAATGTCTTATCACAGCCTCTTCCTCATTCTGTTTTCACCCCCTACAGCCCATCTTCCGGGTACATACATGCATACCTAGTTCCTGCCCACACACTCAACGAATCTCATACACGCCGTCGCAACCCCAATTCGATCCCCTCTCCCACACTTCATTTCGGTCAATGTTTTTACATGAAGGGACGTGCTACGCCGTGAAGTCCCCTGTGTCCCTCCTTCCCGTGCCGCCTCCACGCTGCTCCTCCCCTAAGTTCCCATCCAATCTTGTTTCCTTAGTCTCTTTTTTCCCTTTCTACGACCTCCCTGTCTTCTCTCGCTAGGGGACGGCTTTTCCACTGCGCACACAGAACTATATAATATAATAGCCCATGTGGCATAAGCTAGCAGTGACGTCATGGATATTTATGACGAGAACATTATTTTATTCCGATGCGTGAGAGTTCTAGCATAACCTCAATACCAAACTTTCATTCTTGCGCCTCTTTTTTTTGAAAGCCGGCGGTGTTTGAGTATGTGTGCAAGAGAGAACAGCAAATGGAGATATATCTAAGAATGTTCTGACACCATAGGAAAAAAATTAAGTGTGATATCGCTTTCAGCTTACGCACAGAATTTAAAATTTTCCCGTAACTTTTCCATTGTTTCCGATTTACTTTTCAATGTTCTATAAAGTTATCAAGGAAATATTTTAAGTCTGATAAGATTTTGGCTCATTATCATATGGTTCTTTGATGACATACGTACGTGTATGCGTAATAAATACCTCAAAATCAGTTCATCCACTAATTGCTTTAAACGTTTTAAGTACAGGTTAAAATTGATCGACAACAAACAAAAATTACAACCATTCAGTTTTTCTTCTTCGAATACATTCGTAAGATTAGTTTTAAAACCGAATGAAAAAAGAAATAAACTCGTTTACTTCCACTTAAAGAAAAAGCATCCATTGGAAAATAGTCACAACACATGTCATAAAAAATTTACAACCTCTTAATTTCATGTGAACGATATTTCACTTTCATTACTTAAGTGAACATAAACGATACCAGCCTAGCAAAACATTTCCTGAGAAGTTCTTAAGCTATAATAGAGAACTGCCACAACGAAAAAAAAATCAAAGTAGCACAAACTAACTTAAAAAACGTCTGGACTCAAGAGTGAATTCGCAAATATTATTTTGAGCGGAGCAGGTATTGTTAGTCTTATCGACCGTATGTGGACATTCCGTGACATCCCTCTCGAGTACCTTCTTCTTTTACTCTCCTTGTATTCTTCGCACCCTGATTCCTCGATACCCTCTCTTCCTCCCCCTATTCCTCTCCTCCAATCTTCAATCTTCTCTCGCCCCCATTGCGTCGTCTCCTCCCACTCACCACCCCCGTATTCGACCAATGCCCCGCCCACATCACACCCACCCCATATCCAATCCACACCTCCCTCCCCTATACTTCCTACGATTCTTATCCTGCGGCCCCCTACCGCAGAGAGGGGTTCCTCCCAGCCGGCCCGCCCCCTTCTTCATTTTACATAAACAAACTTCGTTTCGTCTCCTGATATTTCGTTTGTTTAGTGTGTTGGCTCTTCCTCTCGGTCTCTGTATATACATATATATCTTCTATGTGTATGCTCGTGGTGAAAGCTGCGAAGGCTTTAAGTATTCGCTTTATATACGTTAATACTACTTTCCAGGGGGTTCTCCGTGTTCTGTTTCTGGGGTGAAAGACACGGGGGCCGACACACGCTCGAAGGTTATCGCCGGGCAAAGAGGAGTTATGACGGTAGGACAAGAAGAATTCGGGCTATTGGAGGACTTTGCCGATCACTGGCTCGCAAGCGGAAGACGTGTGATGGCCGGAGGTAATCCGTATAAATTGCTAGCACGGTGACGAGTTTCGGTTAGGTTTGCATACTCGATATAAATTCTCCTGGTTCACGTACCCTTAGAGCGGTTCGGATATACAAATATCAACAGAAATGAAGTCAGCAAGTTTCAACTTGATGCAGAATGGCAATCCTTAAAATAAAGAAGCTTAGAGAGAAAACCAGTAACTAGCCAAAAAATATTTATTTCTGTGATTTTTTTATCATATACTCGCATACTGACTATGATAAAGCGTTTTAGCATCGAAGTGTACAGGTATTGTACGCAAAAATGGACTGTGAAAAGATATATATATATATATATATATATATATATATATATATTAATTTTTGAACTGGTAGCTATAATGGATCTCCAAAAGTTGGAACCTGCAAAAGCTACTGATATACTAATTCAGGAACGACATTTTAATATTTTCTGATGCTATCCTACTGCAAGAAAGGATAAGAAAGAAAATAAAAAATGATCTCACAGAAGGTCGAAGATGTGTTGGCATGACGAAGATAGTGAAGGACGGAGATAGAGAAGAGACACCTGGAACCCGCAATAGCAAAAAGTAGCATATATGATGATGATGACTTTGATTAATTTCAAGAAGGGTATAATGGAGGCGTACGTCAAATCGATCCTTCAATTGGTACCCTTTGATGATAATGACCTTAGAAGTAGAATGAAGTTGATTGAAGAATGATAGAAGTAGATTAGAGGCTTTTGAAATGTGGATTTGGAGAAGGATAGAAAGGCGAGATGGACCGAAAGGAAAACAAATGAGGAAGTGGTATGGTAACAGAGTAGAGGGGATTGGTAGGGGAAAGTATAAGGAGGTAGGAAAAATGAATGAAGGGCGTATTAATCGGCAGTGGGATGTTGAAGACAGTAATAGAGGGGAGAATGTTAGACAAACGAGGAAAGGGCAGGAATTGGATAGGGATGTTGGATCGTATGAAGGGAGGAATGAAGTACACGTAGATGAAGAGGGAGTAAAAGTAGAGTAGGAAGTTTGGTTGTCTTTTCTTAGGAGTCACAAAATATTTATTCGGTAGTTGTGTCCATCCAAATCCTACTTTAACCGGTAGATTACCTAATAAATTACCTGAAAAACCTATTAAGTAGAAAATTGTAAGAGACTTCGTCTCTGTTATTTAGGAACAGTTCCACCACATTACACCTGAATCTGTAATTTATATTATAAACATACCTCCTGCCGGTACCCAAGATTCCTCTCTATTAGTTACCTCATTATTGCTATGGCACCACACGTGCCTCTCCCTTTCTGAACCGAAACTGATTATCCCCTAAATAATCGTTGTTCCCGCTCACCATTCTCTTAGTGATGATCCGAGAACCACTTTAGCTGGGTGCGAAATCAAACTTGTAGTTCTGTAATTCCTCACATAATATGCAAGCGGAATTAAAAATTACCTACATTCAGGAGCTGAAGAGCCTGAACCTGAGCTGATTGGCCTCGGAATAATAACGTGGTAGACTTACGCTGTTTCTTCATATCTATACTTGGTGCAAAATGATTTTTGCTTGCAGTGAAATAAGTGCTGCTTAACCAACCACTAAGGTCTCCGCTTTCACAGTGAAGATTGGTGCGGCTCTGGCCCTTCTGGTATCGTCTAATCTATTGGTCAGCAACTGGCATTCACCATATCATGTTTACTCTTAGAATTTTAAATACATTATACTGGAAGAATTGCTTATTACTATTATCCGCTTATTGTCCATGAATGCTAAATCATCAAGTGCGCTCGCTAATTTGGCTAATAACTTCTTAATCCAGAGGCCAAGCCACCGTCTGTATTCCGGTTGCTAACAGAAAAATGATTACTTTCTTTGAAAAAATCACCAGACTCGAAATATTTGTCACAAAAATAATGCCATCCATTTGTATTAATTGTAATATGTATAGTTTAAAAGTTATTTCTCGTACATCTGAGAATTTCCTCACATTTTGTGTCTAAAAGACATTTACAATGTAACATGATGTTTCATGTATGAAGCTGTTAATTTTAAATACGTTATAGCGTCATAGAAACTTTTCATGTTTCGAGAATCATAACAAAGAGCATAAAAATGTGTGCAATTTGAAGGAAAACTCCTCTCGAAAGTGATGGCTATTCTTAAAAAAGGAATTTTATCTTCTTCGTTGCGCCGGCTACAAGGAAAATAATTATTGGTAATTATGGATTCATAAGGTTTTTCTTTTCATTTATTGAATAATGAATCAATATTTTCACATTCATAAAAGCTGAAAGCGATTATGTTCAAAGTAAGCAACAATTCCAGAACGTTTTGACATCTTTATTGACAGTTTTATTTTCCTCGCTACCAAAGCACAATAAATGTAATTCTAGCACTTTTTAATGCATTTTCCCATTGATATCTCCTTTGGCCCGCGATCAAATAGGAAAGATATTAAAATAAAGACAATCTTTCTTGAAATATGAAAACGTCTCACAAGGCCGATGTATCCATTTGAAAGTCTTAAGCAAAGCATGGAATTCTGACACCAAAAAGCCTTTACGTATCCTAGCCATCCAATGAGAATGAGAGGCATATAGTATGTTAATGCTTGGCGTACCAAGTCGGGAATGGCCTATCACCATCGTCTATAATCGCGCAATGCCAGATATACCTATCGGCGTCCTTTCGTTGCCGACCCCCTCCGTGCACTCATGACGTTATGTTTTCATCCCATCTCTCGCCAACCTTCTCGTTCATACTTCACCGTATAACCCAATGAACGTCAACTATTCCCTTCTCCAATCGCATCTTCTTGAATAAGAGGAAATTATTTTTTTCTGTAAACAGGGACACGAGTCTCACTACTTCCATGAACTAATCATTCGATACACCCCGAGGTCGGAAAGAGAGGTCTGAAATTCCTCCCATGATTTGTCTACATCATGCACTTTATTTTTTGCGAGTGAGTTTATAAGTATTTTGTTTCTCGTGAGTGTGTGAGAGTTTTTTACTGATTTTTACTGAGAGACTGATTTTGTTCCAATGGAATCCTAATAAATAATTAGAATTCTGGTATGTTACTACTGGGTAGAGAGCTATAACTAAGTAGATGACTTGAGGATTTAACGACGTGGATTTGAAAGATTAAAAGAAATTTGGTTTAGTTTCCCAGTTATCAGGAAATAAAAGCCAACAAAATTATTTGTTTATCTTTCTTTTAAATAATTTCCCATTGCCTGGGGGCGATTCTTTTTGGTTTAGGGATACCATGGACTAATTGGATATTTTAATGAAAAAATGTCAAACGTTTGGAATTTCTTATTTTATTTGAAGCAAAAGTGCCCATTCATCAAGCAAATTTCCACTTTTTATTTCGCCTTTATTATTTCATTTCGTATCAACGATATTTTACCGCCGTCGGTTTTGGCTCTTACGAAGACGGAAACATTCGGTTTGATTAAGGTTTGCTACTATAAATCCTAATGTGAAGTGCCTGTTTTTCTTCAGACCCAGTAATTTTCGGAGACCAGTGAGCGAAATCAAATCCCTCTAGTTCCTAACTTATTCCTGTTTATTCTTTCAAGAGGCGGGAGCCTTAGCGTTTTTTTTGAGCTCGTCCCTTTGCTAGAAAACAGATTTAAACACCGGAATACGTGGTCAAGGGCGGCTTCAATCATACCTCGACGCCGGCTCGAGTCACCAACACTATCCGCCATTCATCACCAGGTTTCGCGTCCCTGCCTATTTCCCCACGCACGGGAGAACATTTAAACGAAGCGCAATCGTTGCCTGGAAACCGGATAAATAAACAGCGATCGCAGGGTAGAAGGGGTAAATACCCTCCCGGCACGATTCGTCCGGGGCCCTCTCCACTTGAGCTCTCAAGGGATCGCTGGCGTAGGTCATCAAAGAGTCAGGGATGATGGGGATGATGTTGATAGATGGGAGGGGTTTTAATTTATCAGCGCCTGAAGTCATCAGCCCCATAGTTGCCGTGGTAAGAACGCAAGTGGTTATCTTTTGAGTGCGGATGTGGTCGATTCATGAGGAATTAGTGTGCATGCGTTGGATATGAAAATATCTATTGACTCACTGACTGCTTGACGAACGAAAGATTCACGAGATGGAAATACATTTCTTTAAATAATCGCCGAGGTCCATTGCCTACTCTTAAACTTTTCTTCGATCGGTGAAAATTCGTTAAATTAATCCTATTTGTCAATTTCAGTACAGTTTTAATCTCCTATTTTTACTTCATATGCCAAAATACAATTAGCCATTATTTCAAAGGAGTGGTTTCATTGGAGATGAGTCATCATTAGTGCTGCAGTCGAACGAACGGAAATATATGTTAATATTTTAAGTCACAAGAGCTTACATAGGAAGCAGACTCTTTTGGAGAGAATGTCTGCAGTACTGATCACAGAACATTAAACAGTAACTTAAAGCATGTTAATTAGGTATTCTCTCCTTATCGTTATCCCTTAACTCAAGTTTAATTCTTCCGCAATTTTAATTTATCTATATGAATCAGTCATAGTCGTGGAAAAATGAGAAAAGATAGATGAAAGTTTGGGAAAATATCTAAACTAAAATGCCGTAGGACCAGAGTTTTTTAAATGTAACACCAAAAGATATTATTTTCGTGTCATAGGAAACATTTTATTTTATTGATAAAGTTTCTGTTCCTGCACAATTTATCAGTCAGGAGTATATAATTTTCTCCCGGAATAGGACAATGTGGTCCGAATGGTCACAGGTTAGCGCGTAGAAGTGCATTTAGTGTGGCGAGATTACAATTTCGAACAAATGACCGATGTCTCTAGATAAAATTAGGTAAATTTGTATAGGATTGATAGCCAGAGCACTGTACACAAGACAGTGCACCAGTATGTTGTCAAAGTACACCATATAGTAGTTCTGCCCCTATGGTCTCAAAAATTCGCATTCAACGCCTTTTTTGACGTGAAAAGTTTGACTACATTTCGAAAATTTAGAAAATATGGGTCTTGAATGATCTCGTTTCTTGTTCAGCGAAGTAGACGAACTTGGACACTTCCTTGTTTAGTACAAGTCACCACGGATAAAGTTAAGTGTTTCTTTATGCGCTCATGATTTCAGTTAATAAAGAAAAGTCGAATATCTTCTTAAACTGATTATTAAATTTTGGCGTGGAGATTCGAAAAATCTTGTCCACCCCCTGATGCACGGGTGGTAAGCAACTACATCATAGAGAATCCTAAAAAAAATGTACAGTGTACTATACGTCTGATATTCAATATTTTTAAATGGAAAAATTGGACAACAGCATTGAGAAAACAGGATTGTTGTCATGTTTTTTACAATAATTTTGATCGTGGATATGATAAACACATTTAGATTAGAGTTGAATTTTATTTAATTTTATTTCTTAATTTTTACAAATTTATTTTTACTTTTACGTAGTTTTGCTAAAAAGGGAATTAAGTTTCATTTCCACTTATATTCCTCACCCATTATGTTTCATTATTAGAGAAACGTTACAGAATATTGGCAGCCTAATGGACCGCCTTCCTCCTGTGGAGACCTTGTGGCAGATGAGTACGGTCAGGGAGAGTAGGCATGAGGGAATTCCGTCGAAGCAATTACATCTGAGTGAGAATTTCCCGAAAAATTTGCATTGCTGAAACAAAAAACATGATCGAAACGCTTCATCTGGTAGACACGGAACAATTTTAGCCTTCCCTCTAAAAAGGGGTAAGAAAAAAAGTGATCGGAAATGCCTTCCAGCGTCACCTTTTTATTATTCCGAAAGAACTTCATTAAATGACGATGACGGGAAGAGAGGGCAACAGGTTGGAGAATCGTGGCCTCGCGGTTCGGACCAAGACTGGGCGATACCGCTAAATACATCGATGCAAATCAGTTCAACAGTTAAAAATAGCTTGTTTTCCAAATTCTACGCCGCGAAAAAAGCATAATTTATATCGACAGATAGAATATTTATCACGATAAAAATGGGAGCACACGCAAGCATTGAGAACCTAACCAGTGACCATAGAGCTTATTATTTATTTAATAGTACAATGCAATTTAGGTGTGAATTTCGTTACGTATGGCCTATCGATGGCGCATGCTTCAAAGCACTAAAGTAATTTAAGTAATCACGAAACCACTAAAGGCACATATATGGGTTGCATTTATGTTTGATTTTACGATAAAAGGATAAATATGAGTATGCTGTCTTGTAAAATCCATCTGTAAATAGGTGAAATCAAAGTTAACATGGGAAAAGTTTCTTTTGTGCATGTGCCACGAGGGAGAAAATGCTGATCTTGTCGGTGCACAAATGGCAACTACACGGAAATAGGCTTTTAAAAGTTTGTATAAGGTATTAGTTGCGTTAATAGGCCAGTTATCCAGTCAATTAGCCAATTAGATAGACAGTCAAAGGGTTATATTCATTCCTGAGCGCTTTAGAAAATCAGTGAGATAGGTATGGGATTTCGCAAAGGAGGAATGCTATGTTAAACAGTGAAATTGGAAGACAAAAACTAGACCAGGTGGAACATTACCTATTTGGGAAGTGCCTTAAGACAAGATGGATAAAGTAATAGAAAGAAGAATTCCCAAGGAGATGTGAGTTGATGGCCAAGATAACGGTTAAGGATTTTAGAAATGGCTAATGAAAACTTAAATGTGAACCTTGGTTTTGTACGGTACGGAAACTTGGTCACTGAAACAATATAATCTGGTACTTCCCTGGCGTATTTGCTTCATTAAGGATTCTCGGTCACCCGATCAACCCTGAAGACGATGCATGAGTCGGGCATCGAAACGTCGGCCAACATGGAAACCCTGACTCGGTGGAAGACCCGAAAATTCTTCATGGACTGAAAAAACATATTAGGCTTGGAATGGAGACTTTTAGGATTTCGGTGTGAAGAAGGATGGAAATGTTAAAATGGACGGAAAGGAAAACAAACAAAGAGGCATGGTAGGTGAAGGGCGAGTTGGGAGATATCCAAAGGAAGAAGGAGAGGCGGATGAAGAGAATTTTGATAAATGACCAAATATAGGTGGATATGATTTAAGGGATAATAGCTTGAGGAACGTTAGGTAAGAAAGGCAGAGGGAGATAAAACATAGGCATATTGGACGGAATCAACGGAAGTAGAATGCATGCGGAATCATAAAAGGGTTTATTTTAATGTGGCGTGTAAGGTTGTGTCTTGTTGGGCGAAACTAAGAAATATATGGTGTAAGGTTTTTGTCTATCCAAAACCTACGTTAGACAATAGACTTTCCAGCTATAACGAACAATAATTTTGAGAGGACCGAAACTGGAGGTACATATGTACGAACCCATCCACCTATTCGGCTAGGCAAAGCATCTCAAAGAATTAAGAACTGACGCTGCAACACCGTCACAGTGACATCATAATCTTGGAGGAGCTGGGGAGAGACCAGGGCTAATTATTTGTCAGACCTTTAGACCAGAGTATAACAACCATGAATTATATTCTGTTTCGTTCTCAAGAAGCTGAATCTTAGAAAGGTGAAAATAAGATTCTGACGGCCTTTTTTAGAGTGACTTCAAAAATGTTCCCTTAAGCCGCAAACCCTTAACGGATAAAGAACATTTTTTTCATATAACTTGGTTAGACAGTGTTCGGCATACGTGGGCAAATTATGAAGCAGCTTTGCATGCGTAAAGTATAAGTGGAGGTGAAGATCTTGGCGGAGCATCAATGGAATATTTCGCGTCATTAATCAAAGACGTTACTGATATATTTTTTGCTATGCAGAGTGGAAAATTGTGATAGATATGAGTGAAATAATGACGCTGAAGCAAACATTGGTCGTAAAGAATTTATATCAATTGATGAGCTGATTTTCAATGAACATTCAGCAGGGAGGTAAGATATACGTAGGATAGAAGCATTGTTTCAGTTATGTCAGTGAAACATGGATCCGAGTACGAGTCTGACCACTAGACTGGTCTTTGACCATTCCGATTGATAAGCAAAAACCGGTCACCTCATACGTTTTAAATGTAACATTAATACTAAATTACTACTACTGCTGAATCTGTGACCTCAAGTGACTTCATACGATACATGAACTTTTCACCCATTTCTACAACATGCCGTATCCCGGTCCCTACCAGAGGTGCTTTGTGGAGAGCAGTTTGAGTGAGTACGACGTCCATCGGATGGGACGTTAAACTGCGGATCCCTTGGCACCTATCGACAAGAGTAGGCCGATGCCGACGCCGGGTTTCTCTCCACCCTTCCTTTCCCAACCATCCCTAATGGTGCGAATGACCTTAGTTGTCGGTCGCCTCCCAGAAAAAAACTACACTACAAAATACCGCAAATAAAAATTTAACCTTCACATAGTAGAATACAATCTCAACTGGGGCCCAGGGATTTGAGGGATAGGTTTGTTGATGAAAGTGAAAAATATAAAGCTTAGAACAATATGTAAAAACTATTTTAAATATCTGTGAATTCCAGAAAGGGAAATGACAACTATTCAAACATCCAACAGCAAACGTTTCGCAACTTCCTGGGACAAATACTGTGATGCTGGGATGTGTTCGAGATTCCCTTGCTATTGATGTGTCTAATAAACCCCACCTCGACTCCTGATCTACTGAGGTTGAGAAGATGAATTTGCCTTAGGAATATAGCGTTAGCTTTGCATCGACATCTACACAATACCCCTGGCCAAGTCGGCTGGGCACGCAAGGGCTCGTGGTAAGAGATGTTAGGACACCAACCATCTTGCAGAAATATTAATTTATTTAATCACTTGAAAACAAAGGTTATGCGATTTTCCAGAAATAAAAAGGCTAAGCTAAACATTAAAATGGGAGGGAAAAGAATAGAACAGGTAGAACAATTTACGTATCTCGGAAGTGTTTTGGACCGACACCGTCAAAGTAGTAGGGACATAAGAAGAAGAATTACGCTAGGCAAGGAGGAGGGAGTTGATGATGAGGACGTTGAGTAGGAAGGTTAAGAAAAGACTAAAAACTTTGATATGAAGCGTAGTAACTATGTATGGCGCGGAATCGTGATCGCTGAAGCAGGAGGATAGACGTAGATTGAAGGCTTTTGAAATATGGGTGTGGAGAAGAATGGAGAAAGTGAAGTGGACCGAAAGGAAAACAAACGAGGAAGTACCGAAGATGGTGGGTGAGGAGAGGGGTTTGTTAAGAGAAATCCTATGGAGGCAGGAAAAATGGATGAAAGGCGTATTGAGCGGCAGTGGAATGTTGAAGAAGGTAATAGAGGGGAGAATGTTAGGCAAACGAAGGAAGGGCAGGAACAGGATAGGGATGTTGGACGGGATGAAGGGAGGAAAGAAGTACACAGGGATGAAGATGGACCTGATGTAGAGTATGCTGCTGGATTGGGTTTTGTTTGGAGTTACAAAATATTTATTTGATAGTTGTGTCCATCCAAAAACCTACCTTAACCGGTAGATTACCTAATAATAATAATCACTTGAATATATATTACCTACAATACAAATTTACTCGTGCACAGACATGCCTGTATACATTTTGCAAAAATTATTGCATTTGACGAAGTACAAGTATATGCATGTACATTTTTATGTATTTTTTTATTTTAAATTTTTTCTGGCTCTTGGGCCTGATTTTGTTATGATTTCGTTTGGGGGAGTGGTAAAAAAGAGTAATTGTATTTTTCTGTCTACAGAATACAAGATTTGTATAAAAAGTACCGGTAGCAATATTTTCTTTACGTTTGCGTAAAGTGCTGAATTCAGAGCGTCGGTTAAGTGTGCACATGATCGCAGATCTTATTGGTATTGAGATGATGACTGTGCACACCATTGTCACTGAAAATTTGGCGATGTGAAAGATCTGTGCTAAACTAGTTCCGAATGTCTTGACGGACTACCAAGAGTAGAATCGAATGTCTGTTTCCGAAGACCTTCTACAACGGAATCGCAATTATTCCCCAACCCCCTTACAGTCCCAACTTGGCACCAACAAAATATTTCCTATTCCTATATAAGTAAAATCCAACATCCATCATAGGACACCACCATGGGATCCATATTGCCATCAAAGAAGCTTTCACGCCAACCCTTGAGGACCTTTCGGAATTCGCCTACCAGGGAGGCTTCGAGTCGGATAAAACCCGCTGGCAAAAGTGTGTCTACGCTCAAGGGATGTACTTTTAAGCATTTTTAGGCATTGCAGCAATATCTGAAATAAATATATCTTTCTGGAACTTTTCCCTATATTGTTTATGTAAATTATGTATCTCTCTAATTTTAACCCGGTGGTCGAATCTACCAGGAAAGTTTGGTCCCAAAATTATTTCCCCTGTGTCGCAAGTAAACTGCGGCTTCGTGTAATTTTCTAATAATGTATGCATGAGCATACCTATGAATCAATAATAAATCGCCATACCAGCGAACGAGAGCCGAAATACTCATCTGCGTTGTCAATCCAACCACGTGAGGAAGGTTCCAAGGCAGTAATCATGCACGCTTCCTGCAACGTCGACACAAGAAGAGGAGGTCGTAGAAGAAGAAAACCGAGAGACGAGTCTGCAGAAGGGAGTAGAGGTGGACCGCAGGGTGGGTGGGTAATCGCGGCGGATGGCTGAGGAAAATCACCCGCCGCTGTGGCTATAAAGTACCGGTAATCTTTTTCCCGCTTGTCTCAGTAGCGCGGAAAGTTTTAATTAAGAAAAACGAAGACAGAGTCCCGATGGGGTAATATTAGCGCGCGAACGGAACAGGTTTCGCGGAGGACATTTCCATGGAGATTTATGCGTCACGGGCGATCGACGGCTCGGCTCTGGAGGCCTCCCTCCTTAGGGACCAGGATGGGTGGGAGAGGGAGGAAGGGCGGGCGAGCGAGGAATGAGATGATGCAGAGGAGTAATTCATCGGTCGTTATTTCGGATAGATCTCGGAATGAGTGCAACTATGATATCGAGAGCACGGTCGGTAATCGATCACCCGCTCCGAGACGTTCGATTGGTCAGGGAGGAATAAAAGCCCGTGATTAAGGGGTCGGTCGGCGTTGCGCCCCGTCCCACGGCGCGTCGTTAATCGAGGAGGGCTGTTAATGGACGCTTGCGTCTTGATTTTAAAATGGGCAAATGGAAAAGGGGAGGGGTCGAGGCCGGGGAGGTATTGAAGTCAAATTACACTCACTGAAGCAGGAGGTGTGGGACGTTTTAAGGATTTTTAAGGAAGTTTTATTGGTCCTAATAAATTTTGAGCAAGTTAAACCGAAGGACGCCGCAGCCAAGTCCCAAGAGCCGGTAAAATGTTATTAAGAAATATATATATATATGTATATATAACACAAAAAAGAAACACGCGAGTTAATTATAACTTTCGGTGGCACAACGACCTTCTTCTATGAGAGGCATATACTTTTATATACTCGTATATATATATACACACATTTTTATACATATTTCTTATGAGCACACACGCTAATTCTGTGCTTTAACATTTGGATTGATTAACATATATGCGGCACATTGGATGATTTTTAGCTGTTTATAATTGCAATCTGCATAATAGGAGCTCTTTGAGGATTCTTAATGGACACCGAAAAGACATCGCTCATTTACGTATGCAAGCTCGAAAAAAACACTTCGATGTTCTTAAGTATGCACATACTTCCATGGTTGATATCATTTATTTCACAACACCGAATCAAATCGCGATTTCGAAGTATAACGACCTTATGAGGATTAACAGATGTCACTCACTCTGGAGCCCTTTAGATGAAACAATATGGCAAGAGGTTTTTTGTGGTTTATAAATCACCATTCTACCCATTAATTTTTATTGAAAATTCTTTCTCAGCTCTCACGAAGGAAACTACATTTATATTGTGTTTAGAATTTCTCTGTATAGCACCTCTATAAAGGCGGAGAACATTTCTGCATCCAGGTATGCAAACAAAATGCATACAAAATACGAAAACAACGCTAAATGTAGAAACAGTGGGCGCAAAATCTTTAGTAGGACGAAGCAATCGTCCACCACTAATAGATGCTCCCTTTGTCAACATCCAGTGATAATATCGCGCAGGTATTATGGAAATCGGAATTTCAAAGTTAGTTAAATTGGCAGATCCAGTGTTTGAAATCATTCTACTAATCAACGGTGGAATATACTGTTTCGATAAAATAACATATTTTTATTTTAATTAGTTCATTTTGCTTTGCTTTCTTAAGACTTTTTTCCCCTTTTGACTGTGCCTGCTCTTTAATTGAAAGGCTAATAAATTTGGCACTACAATTGTGCTCTTTTAACATATTACCAAATGGTATCCTTTTTCTACACACAATTAAAACATTCAGGCATTTGAATCTCCATTTTTTTCCACCTCGCTGTGTTTGTATTTTTATTCATATCTTAAGAGAAATTTCCACCCCAGAAACAATAGCAAAAACTAAAAAATTGGCTTACTCCGAGAGATCTCTTTGTTTTTTACAATGTATTTACCGTTATAAAATTGCTTTTTAAGCTGCGCCGACAAATTTTAGCACCATTCAACCCTGAAAAATATATTACAATGTGCCACATCCATAGTTCAAGCGCTATTCGGACGCAAGATTTTCTTGCTAATGTAAATAGGTAAGGCTTAACTTAGTAGAATACATGTAGTTTTAGTAGACGTGTTGTCAATTGCCAGTGATAGATAATCATTTGCCATCGATATATAATATCATTACATCTCATTATCATATCAAATTATTCTTGTAAAAATTTTCCCTTGATAGATGTATCTTAATTCATAAAAGGTGGTGTGGTAGTCGAGTGGGTAAAGCGCTACACTACTGAACGGACGACCCGGGTTTGATTCCGCATCTGGTCACCCTCAGATCCGCCCAAGCTGTCTAATTTTTTGGATGCCAGATCTGACCCCTTACCCTGATCTGCGAATTTCGCACGCCATTGGGTTTAGTTCTATGTGGGCTCTGTCCTTACCTATTAAACAAACCTTCGGGTAGATTATAGTGGTAAAGATACATCGTCGGCCATCAACAATTCCTATGCCCAGTCTTATTTCAGTTTTGCCAATTTTAAGAGAAAGGGTTATCCATTGCTGGTTATTATGAGCTCTAATTTTACCCATATTTTTATTTTTCCGATTGATTTCGACGTTATAACGTCATTATCATTGTCAAATTGTAACTTGTCAAGATAAATTTACCTTCGCAATAACATTGTGGTCCCGTTACTCAACCGAATAGCTATGCAATCCAAACGTCAGAGGGATTAAGTTTGATAAAATCTAAGTTAAGCTTAATGAGTTTCCACTTGAGTTAATACGTATTCTACCAGTTCTATTGGTCAGAGTAAGCAATGCGAGTTCTGCGACTGCGATATTCTTTCATTAAGAAGGGAAATAGGACGCATATTGTTTATGCTTTCTCAACAAATGAAAAATCGCAATGCCACTCCTTCGATTTAAATTGAAATGAAATCTTAAAAACTACAGAAAGTGAAACCTTGTACATCTTTATAATGCTCAATGGTTTCTAGATGTCAAGATGGGCAGATGCTAAATCTTTTCTCCAGAGAATCGGGGCTTTCTTCGACCCTTTCTATTGAGCAATAGATCATTCCTGAGAATGACACTCCGAGGGGCAAATGAGCCACTCCGTCTAGCTCAACTGTCCCGAGTGCATAGCTTACTTACCCCATGACAGTCCTCTGCTTCCTCACGATGCTTCACTCCCTCTGTGCTCTCGTTATTTTCACTTTTCCGGGGGCGCAGTGCACCAACTTGACTACATGAGGATCTTGGAATATAAATATCTTCATCATTGGCGCTGCACATATAAAATTAAAGTGGAGTTTTTATTAATAAAAGCTGCAGTAGAAAAACCAATCCACTGGTTAAAATGTGACCTACCGATTGAGATAACTACTTAAAGGGGTGATAAAATGTAGTTGAACTATGGTTAAATTTATGACGCAATATGGAAATTGGTAAGCAAGACTTAAAACGATTTTTAAGAGAGCATGAGGTACATATTCATTGCAAATGAAGATTAAAATATTGCTATTACTTACTTATAAATAGACAAAATCAAAAACATCCTATGATTCTTGGTAATTTTATAAATAGCATATGACTTTAAAATTAAACCGAGAAACATTTCAACAAATCTCATACATTTTTATCAAAGTACCATTTCCCCCTTCGTGACGACATATTCGATAACTTTTAAGCTTGAAATAGGAAGGCAGAAAGCTATTTCTTCAAAAAACGAGGTATGCATCAATCTGTTAAATAAAAAAAACAGTTTCTGGTGTAACTTGGTGGAAAATCTTCATACTGACTTTTAATAATCAAACCACTTTACTTTTCCACGTAGAAAAGCAAACCATTTTACTTTTCCATGTGGAAAAATAAAGTGGTTTGATTATTAAAAGTCTGTTAAATAAATACGATTTTCTGGGATGTTGTTTCATATGGTTTACAGGAGCATTACCAGAGGTATGGAACAAGATTAACCTTAAAAAACGAAAGTAATTCTTGTGGAGTAAGAAATCTAAGTTAAGTATTAAGGTAGGAGGGAACAAACTAGATTAGTAAGAGAATTTCACGCATTTGAAAAATATTTATCTCGATATGGGCATAGTAATCGAGACATGAGAGGAAGATTTGGATTGCTGAAGGAAGCAATCATGAGAAGGATTGTATTGTCAGATTATGAATAAAAAAATTAGAACGCATGAACAATGACATCAGTAATAGTAAGAGCTGAACTATAGGTTCCAAGATCACCATAGTCTTTTTCGGGACAGGGAGTAGACATAAAATTGAGTTTGAACTTAAAATATGAAAGCACGCTGCACGAATAAAATATATTAATTGCTGCGCTACAGAATGAACAAGGTTTGTGCAGCTTCCGGTAGTGTGATAAAAGTTTTCAATTTTTAAAATGGCGACGTGTAAGGTTGTAACCGTCGTAACAGTTTGTTAACCGTATTCACCACTTGCGTGACTAACATCCATCGAAACTCATTGTCAATTGAGTGTGACAAGCACTGAGGGAATTATGGATATGTGAAAAATATACTTTCGTGGGTGTCGTGGGGAAGTCGTGTGAAAAAGACCACTAGTGCCCTCGTCCATGGATCAGCTAGTTGTTCCAATGGGTAAAAGTTAGCCCATTCAGAAGCGTTCTCGATGGTCGTGGAATCATGGCATCACCTGAGTAAAATATTTGCGTCTACAGGGAGTTATGTTGAGAAATTTCAAATTTATAGTCTAAGTAATCTGCAGAAAAAATGGAGAATTTAGAACTTGATAGAACCCCAAATGATGCCTAACGTTAGATGAATCTGAAAGGGGGCCTTGAAGCCAAGCGAAAGAGCGTAAATTGGAAACTGTTAAGATGTGTCACGCAGAATGAAGAAAATAATAATTCAACATCGACATAAATAGCCCACGCTCAACCAAAAAGGTGTGTGGCAGGGGGTGTATGCACCAGGTGGGAAGATTATGTGATAAGGAAGGATTATTATTAGGTAATCTACCGGTTAAGGTAAGTTTTTGGATGGACACAACTATCAAATGAATATTTCTGTAACTCCAAACAAAACCCAATCCAGCAACCTACTCTATATCAGGTCCCTCTTCATCTCCGTGTACTTCTTTCCTCCCTTCATCCCGTCCAACATCCCTATCCTGTTCCTGCCCTTCCTTCGTTTGCCTAACATTCTCCCCTCTATTACCTTCTTCAACATTCCACTGCCGCTCAATACGCCTTTCATCCATTTTTCCTGCCTCCATAAGATTTCTCTCAACAAACCCCTCTCCTCCACCATCATTTCCAGTACTTCCTCATTTGTTTTCCTTTCGGTCCATTTCACCTTCTCCATTCTACTCCACGCCCACATTTCAAAAGCCTCCAATCTACGTCTATCCTCCTGACCACGTTTCCGCGCCGTAGATAGCTACGCTCCATATCAGAGTTTTTACGAGTCTTTTCTTAACCTCCCTACTCAAGGTCCCCGTCAACTCCCTCCTCCTTGAGAAAGGGGAGGATATGGGAGAGGAAAGGAAAAATATTCCTTAAAAAACTAGCAAATAAAGTGCAAATTTGTAAGCATGCTGGAGGAAGACTTAATTCAAAATGAGGGTTAATTCACCTAATAAATTAATTATTTGTTATGCAAAAAAAGGGAATAAAAATGAACTAACACCATTTATACGACAGGCCTCCACCATAATAAGACAGGTAATGCCGAATTGAAAAGTAAGAAGGGGAAATTCTACTGTCACATGGATATGCAAACTGATGGTCTACGCCCCTAAAGTCACAGGGAATGTGACACACCGCTCTATGCAGCGGAAGGCGTGAGGCGGACCCCCTACAGAGAGAGACGAGGGATGGAAGGAGAAGCTTGAAAACACAAAGAAGGGTAGGCAATGTTGTACCGAGCACTACATTAATTAAACAGCAGTCCCATGCGGTCATGCGAGAGGGGATTTTACAAAAAAAAAACAAGATATTAATAAATTATTAGAGAAGTACTAAAAATAAAATTGGATAGAGAGGAAGACAAACGATGTAGTTTTGAAAATGGTAGACAAAGAGAGAAAACTGCTAGGGGAAATACAAAAAAAGCAGGACAAGTAGGCCGAGGAAATACTGAAAGGTAGTGAGGGGCATGTTGAAATGCAGTGATAGAAGAGAGACGGTTGAAGCGGGATAGAACAGGCTTAAGCAGTATGGAGGCAGGCAGAAGTTTTGAAGAAATAAAGACGAAAATAACTTAGGGAAAGCAAAAAGACGTTCTCACGATACGTATAAAAATTGTATTCGTTAGGAACCTTCCAAAACCTACCCTTAATTGGTAAATTATCTCGAAAGAATGAATTAATTTATTCCGTATCTTAATAATGCTTTTTGATTAACACTATCAACAGCGTCCATGAGAGCCCAATTCACACGTAATCATCCAAAGGAATCATCACGAAAGAACTAGCATGGAAAGAGCAATAATCAACTTTTCTAACACATAAAACTGACTTTGGAGATGCTCTGATGACATTTCAAAAAGACGAGTAATCGTACTTGGCGTTAATCGACCACTTGGTCGATTGAGTTGGCAGAACCACTTTGAAGACATACATTGAGAGCCCTTAGTGGGACCTTTTGGTCACCAACATACGTACCATTTCAGATGGGAGAATGGAGGTATTTGATTGAATTTAAAAAAAACACCATTTATTACTCTTGACAGTTGAAATGAGCGTCCAAACATCAAGTAAGCATCATTTTCGAAAAGGAACTTCGCTTTACTGCTTAATACTCTCTTGGAGCTGAAATAATCTTCCTGTTTCTTAATGCAGTGAACTTGACAGGGAGGGAGGAAGAATTCTCAACATGCAAAGTACATTAATAAAGACTGCAGTGCTATCTACAGTATACGACGCCAAGACCTTTTAGACAATCCGACGATTTTTGCCCTTAAACTAAACAACGCAACTTGGACAAGTGTAAATACTCAGCTGCATAAAAAATGCACGCTATTCACAATGATAACAAATAAATATTATTGTTTAGTGACAGCCGTATTATATATATGAAATTTTTTTTACAACAACAGTTTAAATTTCAGACCAATCCTATTGAGTAATTGTGATTGGTCTAAATATTTACCGCCAAGAGAGGAAAATCGCCTAACATCTTTAAAACATCCCAATCCAGGTTTTGTGAAGTAATAATTTTAGAGCTAAATTAAGCAAAAAAATAATCTTTAGAAGTAGTATTTGTAATATTTAATAACTGATTTAGAAGTAGTAATCTTTTCCTGCACCATCCATTCGTCTGGAGAAGAGTATTTTACAATGTAATTTGGACATTGCTATGAAATCCAAGTATTTTATGAGATCTTTTATCAGAAGGGGGTGTAACAAACACTATTTTTTCCTATTCTAGCCAAGGTATAGTTATCAGGCATATGTTTTAAAATTTGTTGAAAATTATATTTTAAATAATTTAACTTTACTTTGGGATTACAACTCACTCATTCTTTCTTTCTGAGACGCCAAAAATCCTTTTTCCCCGAAATAATTATCCCCTTGAATTTCATAACCTAGTCATCCCTTCGTCCGTTTCTAATCGAAGACATTGTAGCCTTCTTAGTGGTTCACTTGATTTACCCCCAAGGGCATCACGATGAAGCCTATCACGGGAGATTGGTGGAAAACGTTATTTCGTAATGACGAGTCGCAACGATGAGCATTGTTGTAATTCCCTTGCGCTAATGGACCAAGCGAGTCAGTTAAGCCGACCAATGAAACTCATCGGATTCGACCGCCTGGGCAGAAATTTTAACCATCGTAACGCCCCAGCAGGCAACTTCAATGGAGGCCTGCCTCCGACTTCCACTCTCTCCTGGGTGGTTAAACCCTCAGCTCGTCTTGCTTTGGCATTGTCTTCGCTTTCACTGGTAGGAATTTTCTGCCCCGTTGCCCTGCGATGAATTCGTTTCCTGTCGATTATATCTCTGGGAGCTTTCCATTTATGACGGCAATAAAATGTGCACCTTAGGGGAAAAAGAATAAAAATATTAAAATGCGATGTTCTTTCCTCGAATAATACGTGACCGGGATAGGTGAAGGCGATCGAATCCTGATGTAATATGATCCGACGAACGATATAGGCGTGAATGTTTGAGTCAACATCATTGAAATCAATGACCGGAACCCATGACACGTCGACGGCCCCTATTTACTCGTTACTGCGAATAATGAAATGAGCTTTTGATAATATATTCCTGGATAATTTATTTTAGGGCTTATATTAAATCTTCTAGGGTGAACAAAATGGTTGAAAATTTAGCTAAGTGCATAAAAGAGTAACACGAGAACACTTTTCTATTATTGTCGTATTTTCCTCAATGCATACGAAGTTTCGGTACTTCAAAGTATTTATAATACATAATGTATTTTCAATCCGCTTCAAGGCAACAAATAGCTCAATTGCTAATGAGCCCTAATAACTAGACAACATGTTGCCACATTTTATGACGCAGGATGGCTGTAGTATAAACTGACTTTTACCACACACACAGATCATGATCAGAATAGTAGAAAAAAATAGCTCGAACCATTCAAACTACTTAAAAATATAATAAAACAATTTCCTATTGAAGATTATGATCACACTGCAATTGTTTTCTAAATGGACGAAACTAATCAACGAATGTCAGGGATGCATGTGGCCCGAAGGGAAATGGTTCGGTGCAGAGAAACACAGTATGTTTTATCAATAAAGCCAAGCATTATGTTCTGCTAGTGTGGCACATTTAAATTCGTTAATTTGGAATTATTGGTCGCAATCCGTAGAAAAATGAGATTTGATAAAACTATATTTTTGAAATATTTAATTATTTATTTATGCCCTTCAAGGCACCGCCAAAGTGTGTGGTAGGGGGTGAATACACACCAGAATAATTCTACCCGAACATGACTCTACCACGGTCGAACAATGTTATTATGATTCTCTATCGTTCGTGGAAAAAATGAACTCTTAAATCTATCTGTTGAAATCTATCTTAAATGAAAATGTTGTAGTATCTAAGTAAAAGCAAATGTGCTTCCGCGTCAAGAGGAGAACCTCAATGATATAAATCACATGAAATATTCCTGTTCTTTACCACAAGGTTATTTCATCCTCTGAGCCTGTGTCTACTGGATGTTTCAAACATTGAATATATTTTTTAGATTTTGGCACATACTTAAATTTATTTTTAATGCAGAGGCGGAGCGTGTTCGATATTTCACGATTAAATCGCAAGAGGTGGTAATCTAACACCCCTCCGGCGCCTCGAAATGTATTATTTGGATTCAGACGAGAAAATCATAAGCGAGACAAACTTCCTCTGATTTTGTGAGTCGACCTTATTCCGTGGGTGTTGGCTCGGCTTGTTAATTTTCAACGGCCAATGGTTCACATTCGACGATGCAGACATAATTTACATCTCACGCGACACGCATGGAGGGGAGTTGGGTGGCATTTCCCCGAGCATTCGGCTCTCCTCATCGCCCCGGCCCCGCACCAGACGCCCTCATTTTCTCCTACACCTCTCCCACACATTCACCCCTCCCATTTCTCCCGGCTAATTACGCTTCCATTTCCCCCGCTACCTCAAATCCCCTCCCTCCCATCTCCTTCCCATTTCCTCTCCCCCGACCACCTCCAAAACAAGACCCCCAACCCGGACGGTCATTAACCACCTCCCCCCCAATCTCCTCCCCTTCGAGCAACCAGAGCCATTTCCCACTGCAATCCGCGCTCCGCCTACACTGTCCTCCCTCCTCCACGTTTCACCCCTGACAAATTCGCGTGTGCCCCCTCCCGCTCTCCAAACACCCCGTCCTTCTTCATCTCTCCCTCTCGTCCCGCCATCTCTTTCTCAACCACTGCTATCCCACCGCCACTGGAACATTTCGGAACATCCCTCTATCTCTACCTAACTCGAGCTCGCGCGCGAAAAAAAGGTCGCTAATTAAGGGGGGGCTGATTGGAGTGAAATATTTCGGAGGGAGAGTTCGGTCGGAAAGGGTATCCTTATTTCACCGCCGAGCTTGACCCTGATAGATTCATTACGGCGGAAATCGTTTCCCGATGAGATTATGGTTTGTATCTCGTGTAAATGCGGGGCCGGCTACTCATTTGTTTCACCCTCGGCGAAATTGAGATCCAGCATCACGGTCACGGCGGTGTATGGAAGGCTGAGTGTTTCTTGGTCCGGTATCCAGTCATCAAGAGATTCCATTAGTATTTCAGGTTTCTCCAGGATATTTTTGTTTTTCAGTTTTCCTGGACGTTATGCGAGATCACTAACCTAATGAACCTGGCCTAGGAAGGCGACCGTGTTGAGAAAAATTGGTACCATCGTAGTTGCGAATTAAAAATTTATTGTTATCATCACATACCAACAGTAATCATTAATGAGCAAGGAGATCATATTTTACTGTGACAGGTGTGATTTTATGAGGCTCTTCCATAGCGAGGAGAAACAAGTTTCATCCAAATGATACCCCGAGACCAGTCGGGAAGGTGCGTGGCAGGAGGTGCGCCAGCACCGGATATGAGCTGTACGCGATGACTTGCAATCACGTATTAATTACACAAAAAATTCAATAATACAAGCCACAGCAATCAACCCGATTTGAGAACCAACCCGAATGCGAGAATTTATGTTGTTGTTATTTCATATATTCCGGTCTTCAATATTGAGTGATATAGACATAGCATAAACTCAAATGGAAATGGAATGCCATTGTTAATCGGAGGTGTTATTTCGTATAAGTTAGGCCCGATTTGTAATACAACGGAAGTAATGAATTGTTTGGATCGTATTTGGGATCATTGGGAGAAATATTTGATGAAAGAATTGGTTAAATATCAGAGAAAATCCTCTAGTTTCATTCATAGAATTGCGAGAGATGCCGCCACAGTAACTTTTAACGGAGTTACCCGCTAATATGCATTAAAATGTAGCAATTTCAAAGCATAAAAATCATTCATCTTGACCTGGATTGCTACATTTTTGCCGGTAGATTCGTGAAAAATGATTACGATAAGAAGACGAGCGTAACAGGCTTTTAGAGGAATTAGGCTGGGAACCGCTTGAGACGTAAAGAAAACAAGCGAGACAGACTTTTTACAAAGTTCAGAACACACGAATTTTACTTTGATATAAATAGTAATAAATAAATAATGGCCCTGCACTATTTGGGTAGGCTAAACCACAAAAATAAGATATGGAAGATAGCCTTCAACAAAGATGGATATCAATATTCGTGTTTTTCTCGGACGTTCAGGAATCATAACAGTAAAAAATAGAAACCATTGAAAAAATAGTTAAAAATTGAATAACGAGCGCGAACAAGATTAAACACTGTTTGCATATCTAATGCACTTGGGGGAACATGTACTTTTGCATATTGGTTACTTGTAAATGTATTTGCATGTTTGTAAGATAAAATAAGTTTTGCATGAATACACATGTCTACGTGGGTGAATATTAGCCTGTTTTGTTTGTTGTGCATGCACAGGGTTCGTCCGGAAAATAAGTTTATGATGCTCATTGTCTTTTTTGACAAAAGGGGAGTCGTGCACTACGAATTTGTACCTGAACGACAAACTGTAAATGCTGCATTTTACGTCCAAGTGCTCGACAGGCTTCGAAAACGAGTCGCTCGCGTCCGGCCAGCGATCAAAAACATCTGGCGGCTGCATCACGGCAATGCGCCGTCTCACACCGCGCTTGTCGTGTCGGACTTCTTGGCCAAGCACGGCGTGGCAACGCTTCCGCACCCGCCCTACAGCCCGGACTTGGCACCACCGGACGTCTTTCTGTTCCCGAAGATAAAGAGGAGTTTGAAAGGAACGCGATACGGGACTTTGGACGCCGTCAAAGAGGCCGTGACGACGTGTCTTCGAGAGGTTCCCGATGATGCCTTCGCGGGAGCGTTCCAGGAATGGGAACGCCGCTGGAACAAGTGTATCGACTCACAAGGGTCCTATTTTGAGGAATATTAGCTTAAGATATGTAAAAGTGTAATACATTTTTTTTTCCTGAGCTCAGTACACTTATTTTCCGGACGAACCCTGTAGTTCCATTCAAATATTACGGGTGGTTTCCTAACACCCTCTGCCATACACCCTTGTGGCTGCTTGAGGGCTTTGTGTAGATTTAGATGTCAAACTTTGAAGCCAAAATCCATCAACCTAAAACCTTACACTTCATAGCTGTAAGGTAAATTTTTTACTTGATTCTTATCTGATATCTTCTCCTTTCCTATTTTTCCTATGTTTACCACTCCGGCTAGAAGATCCCGTTAAGTAGCAAAATGTTTGGCTACTTATACGTCAGGGTACGGTTACTCGAAGAGTAAAATTAAGGATTGAATATTTTCGCTGCAAATTTCCTGGTTGGTAATTCTCGTCAATAATATGTGACGTTGAACGTGAAATAACTCAATCTGTTCTCACTGGACACAGGCATTCCAAAATCATTTCATTCATACATGAAATTCATTGAAATAGCTACACAGTCCTTTTAAAACATTATCTCTATAAGCATATTAGCTTTTATGAATAAAGGATGAGTCAAGTTGCAAAATATTAGTCAATTCCTTTATAAAAACCTTGGACAAATGCTAAAATCATCAACGTGACGCAGAACTTATGGTTATTCAGAATATACAACTGGTGGATTACCGCTTCGCTATAACGTATTTTGACTGATCAAATTGATATCGATCTTTATCACCAGCTTCAGTGGAAAATTACGTGGAACGATCCAGAGTAAGTAAAATGTATAGTTGAGAAAAAATCGTAAAACTGGGATGATTGAAGCGGTGTGGCGAACTAATTATAGCATACAGGTAGGTATTTTCTTACTTTCCATAATCTGACTGGCGCGTTGATGGAAGGATTTCATACTGCATCCTGGGATGCAATTGTTTGTTGGATGATAGTGTATATGTTTGAATGCGAGTGGGATTAAGGAATTTTTGCATGAGTGCACACGCCACTGTGGGCATATTTTTGCATGTATTTGTTGATTATGCACGTGGATTTGTTTCTTTTTATGAGTGGTGACCTAACACCCCCCGCCACACTCCCTTGCGACAGGTTGCGGGGTATTATGTAGATGTAGATATAGGCATTCATAAATGATCTGTTTTTTTCGAAACTGCCTGAATAAAATTGAATATGAAAATATTAAAAATTAAAATTATAAGCTTTCGCTTCTATCCGTCAATGTACTATGATCGTTTTCATGAAAATATCAGAGAAAATTACGAATTTTTATTGAATATTGCACTCGTTGATTACTATCCGATTCTTTATGTAAGGATTACCGTAAAAATTCCTCATTAATCTATATACATTATTATCGGCAAATACCTGTATCTTCCGAAAAGAGTATACGCTTCAGTTTTACCCATTTTCACCATTCCCAACGCCACATCCAATAATCCAGTTCTGACACGAAAATTCTTCATCCGTCGCCCCAGTGTGATTTTAAATGGAAGACAGAGAGGTAAAGTGATCCAGCATAAAATTTGGTTTTTCATTTATTTGTTTAAACATATGATTTGTATCTCACTCCAAGCCAATTCTTAAAACACCACTTTAGCACCTCATATGACCTCCTATTAATGAGGCGGAATTCGTACTTTCAAGTACGGTCGGTTCGGTAAGTTCAGTCGGCATGGGTGCCTACCACCGGGGAACAAGAGTTGACTGCAACCTTCATGTAGTAGAAAAATATAACTTCCTTCTGTAAAAAAACTCACTGCAAAAATGTAATTATTTTCTATAGGAACTGACACATGAAAGCTTTTGAATTATGTTAACAATACACCATCGAAAGCAAAGGTTCAGTCTTAAGGTCTTTATTATCATTATCTTTTTAGAGAGAAATTCTTTAGAAGCATAAAATTTGGGCAGATATACTTCACGTAGAAACAAAAAGCATACAATGAAATTCAAAATAAATTTTCATTCCAATGATTAAACGCGTTTGACGAGAGACACTGACTAAAACCCCGTACAACTCAGACCACATATCTTCAATCACTCCTATGGAAACAGAAACGCTATTTGAGAAGCTTAAAATCTAATATTTATGCACGGCACGCCCCGAGATATTATCTTCGGGAACCAGCGCACCAAGCGCGTGTGTACTGCAATCTCCAAAACAAATAAGATCAACGAGAAAATTCCCAGGATCCTCCTTGAGCGCTATGCGATGAACACAAGATTCGGTTTGCGCGCAGTTTTCTTGCAAGTCAACTTTCCCAAAGTCGAAACCGGTTGCAAAAGTAATGTACGGCTCCCTAAGCACCAATAACTTTTGCCGCATCGGCGTTCTAATGAGCTTCCTTTTCAAATATGACTTTTTACGATTGCTGTAAACATCCCTGACAAACTCCCCCGCCTCATTCTCGTGAAGGACTCCCTGTCCTTTTCTCATTTCCTAAGTGTTTATCGTGGTCATCTGGGCGACCAATTACTGAGTTTGTCCCTCCCCATCCCCTGACGGTAATTTCCTCCTCTAACTGGCCATCTACTTAGCGCTCAAGTGGCCATATCTTCTTCCATCCGCGTCCTTCCCCACCACCCTAACCCCTTGGACAAGATGACTCTTCCCCGACTGAAAGAAGTGACTCTAATTGTTCTTGCTATCTGGTAACATCCCGCCGGCCCTTTTAAATTCCCTCGGCTGACGGTAACATACGGCCACATTTAAATTTTGCAAGTCCTTCTTTATGGGTTTGCCTCAGTAGATTTAGTGTCAGTACCCCGACTCATCTGCAACCCTCGTTCACCTTTTCTTTTTCACCACTTCTTCCCTCCTTCGATCCTTTTTCTAATCTCCCTTTTCCCTCAATCTCTCTTTTATCTTTCTCGCCTCCACACGTTCTCACTTCCCGTCTCAGCGTTGGTGAGGCACACGGTGGTGGCCACCGCGTGCCTCACTCACTCTTAACTGGAAATACTGTACACAAAAGTATACCATTCATACCGTTACTTGTCGGTTTAGGTATTGTCTCTAATATTCATCGTCATTACCAAATATTAGGTTGTTGAAGGAAATTTCCACTCGTATTTTCCATTTTGCCCTATCCTAGTATGCTTCATTCACCTTTGACTAATACAGTCGCAATCTTTTGATTCTAATACCTGTAACATTCCATGACTTGAAAATACTTTCCACCATATTTGCCCAAGACTTTCGAGGTCTATCCGTTTCTTCAAAAAATGTTATATAATCTCACATTTTTTCAATAATTCGACTCTCTCCCATTCCCTGAGCATGACCAAACCAGCGAGGTACACTTATTTTAAAATGGTCAATTACCGGTTGATCCAATCTACTTTCTTGTGTAATCCACTAATTTCTCCCCCTATCTATCACGTTTTTATCAAAACCTATCGTCAAGTATTCCATACCCACTGCAGTTAGTCGACGTTTATATTAATCGTGGCATATCCAAGTTTCTATTCCATGCCATCATGTGGTGAGAACACTTTAATGCACTTCAACTGCTGTAATAGGGAAAAATGGTGAATTTTCTAGTTCCATCGCCTGCTTTATTGTGAATACCATTGTAAAGGAGACGGCGATGGTCCTTATTAAATTAGGCTGTTGTGGCGCCTGTTCCAACTGGCTTCCTACACTCTTGGTTTAGAAGGAAAAAATTGAACGCCCTGAATGTGAGACGGAAATGAAACTGCAGCCAAATCAATCATGTGATTGTGTATTACCGATAAAAAATCACGAGAACCGATAGCACGTTTTTTATTAATACCATTTCCAGCCCCTCTGCATGGAGTCCACCTTAAATGCAAACACCTCCCGTCACAATGGATGCTATGCTATGATACTCTTGTAACATTTTAATGAGAAGTTACTGCATTAGATTTTTCTGGTATATCTTCGCCAATTAACTTCCTCTCTCTCTGCCCACCCGTTCCCCATTGTCAGCCATGCGTATTCCGGTACCTAACAAACCGTATTTACATCCTTAAGCTGAGTATGAAGAACTACAACATTTGCAACAAGCTAAAACACCCAAGTTTTAAAAATTCGTAATTAACTGACTAATGAATATAAAAACGGAACTTCTAATAATGAATACGGGAAGTTGATATCATAGGTGTGTGATTTTAATTCCAAAGAATATTTTCCAATATTTCTAACGTTACTTCGTTAGGAGCTTTGATAAATTTGCTCATCATCAAGCCTAGAGAAAGTGCTAAAAAACGTAGGCCCAAATGGAAGTGAGAATGCATTCTCAACAAGAAACTTTATGGAGGAGCGAAATTGCTTTTCCACAAATACCGCCATATATTTCAAGCAAGCCCTAAGAAGCGGTAAGTGATAATGCCTGCCAGATGAAGCAAATGTTGCTCAGAGTTCTTAAACGATTTTCCACACTCGTAAATCCCGCTAATTCATCGGCTATAGATGTAGGAAGTTAGTTATATGCATGTCTGGAATGTGATAAACTTCATCAGAAGGCAAGGAAAAAAATTGCTATGCCTGCTAAGCGGAATTTAACTATTCCACATTAACGACTTGGTGACGCGTTTTATTATGTGAATAAGGTAAAAATGCGGAATCTAAATTATTTACAGTTAGAAAGCTAAAAAAGTAGGCAAAATACCAGATTTTTTATTACAATAAATGGTCATAATTTTGCGAGTTAGATGATTTCAAGACTGAATGAATATAATAACATATAATGAATTAAATTAAAAGATCGACCATAGAAATTCTTAGAAGCAGTGCTAGAAGTCAAATAAGCAGCAGCATGAACGGCGACAGCTGCTGAGTTATGATGTCCTTTTATATATTTAAATATTTGAACAGAAAATCCGCATTTTGATCTTTTATCCATTTTAATGAATAATGGCCTTTAAATAAAAGGTTTATGGGCGAATATCCTTTCATTTATTATTTATTTTAGAGATCAATCCGAAAGAAGCTTTCTTTCCCCCTGGGATATACAGAAAATCAGGTAAGAGATTGCTTGTGTCATTCATATCTCATTAGAATCCACATTTAGTCTAATTAAGCGTTCTAAGAATTTAAATACATTATAATTTGGGAGAGAGTTTAAGAATTTAACAGTTTCACCGCAACCCTAATTTATATATTGGAACCACTGCATTACTTTTTTAACTAATAGTAGTTCGGTGCGGTAAATTGAAAACTGACCAGAGTAAAACTCTCGATTTCCTTTTGCCAGACAGAATATATTTTAAACAAGACCAAAAACGATCAATTTAAGTAGAAGGGGCGATGAAATGTAAAAGAACGTTATATCGTTATAGATGAACTATGAGTATTCCCGTGATGTACTTTAATAGCATTTACATTCATAAGAAAGCTAAAAAATTGTAAGTATATATCAATATTATTTAAGGGACACAAATCAAAAATTAAAATTAGGTGTTAGTATTAACTCCTATTTTTTATTAATCTTTACTGACAATGTCAACTGTAGGAATTTGTTGGCTCTATGGTTTGGTAGCATGTTTATTAGTACTGCTTAAAATTGACAGTTCTCTTCTATTTACGTTTATCGTACGATACATATTAAACGTCTCCCTAGCATACAAATCTCGTAGAATACACCTTTTTCCATGTTGCTGAATCAATCAATCAATACTTGGAATAATTGGCCAAAAATGCCTGGATAAGTAAATAGATAATCTTAGAGTGGAATCAGGAGGACACAACTATAACGTACACCACTAGAATTATGAGGAGTACGCACAACAATATTTGATAATCATGAGTCATCTAAGTGAAAAAAGCTATTCGACAAGGTAAGTAATATTTTGATAGGGATAATTAGGACGCGGAATATATACTAACGTAATCATGGGATCGAATGACTTTATGGGAATCTCGGGAGCATTTGCTTCAGTACTTGGTTGAACATAGGCCAAAATTATTTCCTGATCTTAGCAAACAGTCAAGATTATCCTCACTCTGTCCATGTGATAAGTACAAAATCATGAAAATACGAATAACACGATCGGGATCAATACTTTTCTGGATAACTCCAACGTTATTTGTATCCCTGGAATTGCAATATGTAACCCTTTTGTTACTATTTACACTAGAATCCAAAAAATACGACATAAAATCCATTCCAGGATCGGGACCTAAACCCACGGCCTTTCTGCTCGCAGGTGGACGTTCTAGTCCGCCTTCGACCAACAAAAAAGTTACTGGTATACCCTTTTTACAACACTATCGCTTTCATAAAGTTATATATGTTTTTCTTGAGAAGAAGCATGCCAATGAATTGTTTTCGAAATCAGTTACATTCAGCCGCTCTTTTGTCGATTCCAGTATAAAAAATCCAGTATTGAATTCCGGCCTGTAGAACTTTTATTTTCAAGGAAAAACCATCAATATTAAAGACAACTTAAAATTTTGTTTTCAAGCATCGACAAGTGTATACAGACATTTCTACAGGATGGTCACCAAATGACGTGGTTTCTCGTTAGCATGTCCAAATTTCGGGCTAAGTCTGAATATTAGGGTTACGTTACCTTACCCATCGTGTTACCTGCGAGTAAATAAGTAGTTTTCGATAGCTTCCGCATTTACCATCAACCCATCTCCTCCTCCGCACTGCCTATGTGCACTCTAAGGTCCTAATGGCGGCACTCGTACATAGGAGGAAGTTGCTTTAGGGAAGTTAAATTGACTGTGGCGAGACAGCGGATCATCGATTATTGGACTCCCAACATTTTCCACCGCTGGCTAACGGGGCAAAATTCGCGAATGACAAATGTTCGTCGGATTAAAACCTCAAAGAAGAAGCCTATGCTCATCCGATTTCTCTTGTCGTTTGGAGGACATATGCTATCTAACATGACGAGAATATAATTGGCGTACATGAGAACCGGTATAACTAACCTTATTCTCAAAATACATTAAATTTTCAGGAAAAAGCAGTTTAATGCAAAAGGAGTGAATGATGTTCCACATGACATTTATTAAGTGGTGTATTTAAAATTTCCTTTGATAACCCCCCCAAAAAACCTATGTATATTCATTATCGTGGATTAGTACATACATTATTCTTTGCGGCAATCAATGCTAATCATAATTCTTAGCCAGTTCAAACGATGCTAAATCACAACTAGAAAGCTGAAATATATTGTAGAAATGGGTAAAATCATCGCGTTTCCATCAATTCCAATATATTTCAGCTACCACCATCATCGATATTTTTCTTCCGAATAAGTTTCAATAATTGGCTTTGTTTACGCTAAGGTTTTTTCCATGGATGTATCTAAAACCAATCAACTATTGACGCTTTTAGCACTTCATCTGTCTCTGACAAATTATGTTACGGCCAATAACGTAACCTCACTCTGACAAGGCGCGGTTGACATCAGAACAGAAATATTTGTCAATTCTTTGAAATTTCTCGGCACAAACGACTCAGTTTTCATATCTTTTTTACATTCTAATTTTTATTTGCAATATGATATATATTTATATATATGCATATATAAAATATATATTTTAAATATATATATATATATATAATGATATATAAACAGTGTCGAAAATTAGAAAAATAGTAATCACTTTCAAAACATTTTAGTCAACCTACAAATCATTGAAGTAATTGGAAAATCGTATACTTCTAAGCGACTTGGACTAGATTCAATTAATTAAGCGGTAACCGAACACAAGATTTGGCTCATTTAGAATTATACTTTTCCCTAACATCAACTTTCACGCGAATCACGCCCAGTCCTATTTCTGTTCACTATCCGAAAACGATCGAGTTTTATACTTGGATAGTAGCCCATCATCAGATTAAGTTATATCATTCGACGGAATTGTTCCAAGCGGAAAAGAGAACGTCGTCCACGTTACACATTTAATTTATTTTCTGCTCCAGGCGTTACTTGATGATCAATCTGTTTAATTATTTAATCTTTGAGCTGGTTTCTTTACTGGATGACGTTGAAACTATGTCTACCACATTTTTTAACGTACACATGACGCGAATCTTACCCTTTCAGTCGATTTTTTATTCGATTCGATGAAAATCGATCCGTTATTACTAAGATCCCGGGGATAACTTGTAATTTAATTTGTAGCAATCTACATGTGTTATTAAAGTTTATTTATCTCGATCTTTGGTATCAAAGCTACCATACCTAATGCCTGATAGGTAATTACGCACAACGAATTATTTGAAAATTACCTTTTCCTTTACTGCAAGCAAAGGAACAATGAAATGAAAGCAATCCTATTTGCTCCTTCATGCTGCATTAAGAGCCCCGCAAATACACTATAATCTAAACTAGTTTCTTTGAATAATCCATCTCATGAACAATGTATGGAAGTAAATTATTTAATCTTGAAAATATATTTCAAAATACTCTCCGGAGATGAATTTTATTTGAAATGTTGGAATTAGGGGAGAACACTCCACTTCTGCCGCATGCTTCACGGCCAGTACATTTTTGTGGGCTGCTGCAGCAGGTGGAAATATAACTTTTTCCGGAATTTCGTAATGAACTTATTTTGCCCCTAGTTATCCAAATTCCTGGCATAACTATCATTTCTCTATTGATCGAGAATGGAAAATTCGTGCTATGCATTCCAAATGTGGAATGTGAAAAAAATATGATGCATGAGATGAAGTTTTCGGGCCAAAAACATGGGATGACGGCAGAGCAAAAACGAACAAAAGAGTACAAATAAAATATATAGACCAATAATAAAAAGCAGAGTTATGCTGAAAACAAATTGCTGTGCTTGAAATGCGAACTTTTACCCTGATAAAAAAGCACTCCGAATGGACGGATTTAGTCTCCCTTGCTACCCTGGTGTGCTCAATAACCGAAAACGGAAACTGCAGTATGTCGAAATGTTTTGCTATCGCATTAATAAAGCATGTGCAAAACCATTTCTTTTGGAAGGCATACATATTTATTATATATATCAGACGTTGGTCCAACATGCTAAAATGTCCGATAAGATTCCAAACACACCAATTTAGAAAATCATACGGTTCTTTTGCTCCGTAATTGTTTTTCCATGCAATTAACGAATCCTAAAAATAATTTCCACATTATATAACATGCTTTTAATTTGAATGTGTTTTTGTTTTGAAATTTTGTATTAAAATATATTTACCCAGGGGATAATGGACTTCGCACGTTGTACGGGTATCGAAACAGGCTGAGTTCCACCGTCGCAAATAAAACTAAGCATTGATTTGATATGATTGGAATGGTAAGGCTTCTATATTTATCAGTAATGGATGATTTTTAAGAAATGCGATGTGAATATCTGTTTTACGATTTTATATTTTGAAGAATTAACTCAAACATTACGTCAAGGAACAATTTGACATTTAATCCCCTTATTTCTTTATCGACTTATTTCAGAGATGACACTAACACCTTCCCGTGCCTAGGAATCTCGGGATCCCATGGCAGCACTTGAACCCGCCTTCAAATGCAGCTTAAATGCATCCAGACCGAGAGTAATCAAGAGTCGAGCTTTCCAAAATGATTCAGACTGGCTGATAATGCGATATGGATTCAAATAATAGGAACCAAATTTTCCGACTAACAAACAGCTTTTCTAAAATGTTCCATCAAAATGCATATTGGGAGGTCATGTTGGGGATGGGAGAATACGCCAAAAGTTTGTTATTCTCTGCATAAAAAATTTCTGATTAATGATTTTATCATTCTGTTAGTATTCGCACCATCCCCGTGAATTCGAGAGAAATAGAATTCATCTCGCGCACAAAGTAATATAATTAAGCATCTGAAAACGGAAATATTGAATTTGTGTCCAAGCTAACAAATTTCAAGTGCAATTTTTACTCAGCTTCAGGATTATGAAGTTTTCGAAAGAGGGAGTGCACATTTTTCTATTTCCCTTAGAGTTCTCGTACTCGTCCCCTGGGTTTTCTCTCATCCATCCAAACTCCCTCTTCTCATCCACCATCCTGTTTTCTCTTACATTTTCAGGCGCTCCTCGCTCTCCTTCCCTCCACTTTGACCTCCAAGTTATTCCTACGCACCCCCTCCCCCCCCCCACCGCACCCCCTTCTTCCCATCCCCCACCCCTACCCTGTATTTGCCCAATTTCTCCGACCCCAATCTCATCTCTTCCTCATCCCCCTCTCCGTCCCCTCCCGACACCACCATCCGACCGGGCAACCCTCCACACCTCTCCTCCCCTCTCCCCCCCGTTTTATCTATTCTTTAACACTAAACTTACATCTCGACCCGGGTTATTCCACCCTTCTTCCGGATCCACACACTCGCTTTCTGCCTCCTCCCTCCCAACTCACTCCGCCGACCCTCCATCTTCTTCCTTGAAACCCTTTTCCTCCTCGTCATTCCGTCCTCCCTTTCCCTATACACCCTCCCATGCGTACAACACACACACACAATCCCTCCCCCGACCAATCTCTCTCCTTATATCCGTCGCCACTCTAAATTAACCCGCACTTTATCTCTCTTTCTTCCCCTCTCATTCTCTTCCGCCCTGCTCCTCCTCTCCCCTCATCTCTCTCCATCCCTCTTTTCCACACTTTTCCTCGCAACACTTCTTCCCTCCTGCTCCACCAACATCCCTCCCCCCCTCCCGCTCCTCCACACACCACCCTCTTACGTCCACACCCACGCCCTTATCCCACATTCTCCCGCTCCCATCCCTCTCCCCGCCAAAACCTTACTTCACCCGGGGTTTCAGATGGAAGAACGCTTCAGTACCCCCCACCCTCTCTGTACCATCCCCTACGTACTCCACGCCGCCTCCAAACACCCGAGTCCCTATAACCTTTTATCCCCCCATCCCCCTAGCCTTCCGGCCGTCCCCCTCCCCACAGTCGACCTCCCCTCCCTCCCGACATGTTATAACTCCGGGGGTGTTCTGCAATTTAAATATCAGCCTCCGCGCGTCGGCGCCGTTCCTTTGATCTTCCCCTTCGACCCCTCGTCCCTCCCCCGTCCGCCGCCCACTCCCTTCGCCAAACCGCCCACCCCTCCACCCGTCCCATCCTCCCACTCCACCCAACACTCCTCCTTCCCCTCGCCGCCGCCGGCATTACCCTTTGTGAGCCCTTATATGGAGGACGGCCACACTCCAGAATGCATAAGCGAAGTCCACGGCGTGCTCTATCGGCACTGGAAATTGGGTAATGACAAAAAGTATACATAAATGAATCTTAGGATTCCCATCCCACTACTGACTCAATCTTCCCCTTCCCCCTCCTCGCACCACCCTTGAAGCGGCCCCGACCTCCCTCACCCATTCTCTCTCCGTTTCCCCACCCCCTAACCCCCACGACCCACCCTTTTCGGCTCTCCATCCAACTTTATATCCTGTCCTCAATCTTCAGGATCCCCCTTTCACCCCTCTCCCTTCCTCCTCCTCCACCCCAAAAGCTCGGGTGCTTTTCTTTCCTTCCTCCTCCTCTCCAGCCCCGACACACACCCCCCCCCTGCAGTTTGGTAGCCCGGCGAAAATAACTAACTATTCCTCCCTCTCCCCTTTATCTCACTCGCGCCGAAATAATAATAAAATAAAAAAAATTTCGACGGTCGAGAAGCGAAAATTTTATCCCTGGAGGTGGAGTTGTGGGGAGGGGGGGGGGAGAGAAATCGAGAGGATTCGGGCTTGGGGGGGTGGTTGGAAACGCACGATTTGTCCCGTCCTTCCCATCGTCCCTTTCCACGCGCGTCGATTCACTGACTTTTGCACCCTCACGCTCCTCTCACTCCCTCCCACTCTCTTTCCCCTTCTCCCGCATCCCATCCTAAAACCCTACCAGCCCCACCAAAAACCATCTCCTCGCCCTTCTCCTCTGGAAAATGTTTATCCCACTGGTGAGCTCCTTGTATCTTTTAATACCCTCCTCCCTCACCCCGCCCGACCATAAACTCCTCCCCCGACGCCCACCAGTCTCTCCCTCTCCCGCACGTTACGCGGGCGATCGTGAGGAAGTGAACGGTTGAGTGTGGGCGGGGGGCGTGTAAGGGGGCGTGGAGTGGGGGAGGGAAGAGAGTTGGCGGGTTATGTTGGCGCGGCCCCGTTTTCCCATGTTTGCACCGAGAGAGGGAAGTGCGTTATGTTTGTGCGAGTAAGATTGGCACCCGGGCGCTGCGCAAATATGAAAACGGGATGAGAGATGATGCCCTGTGTTCCTACTCTTCCTCTTTCCCCTCTCCATCTCTCCTCCTAGCGAGGCTCCATGCCTTCACCCCCGCTCGTCCCTCTTCCTCTGCCAGGATTGCACTATATCACAAACCTCACTCATCCCACAATAAACGGTAAATGGTTTACAAGTGATGCATCAAATATCGATTTTTCATGCCGCATTTTCTGTTTTTTTTCCTCATTTTTGGGTACTGATTTCGTGGCAAAAACTTGCGAACTCCTATTTTCCCATAATCCACAATCGGAGGTCATCGTCAGCAGATTGGTCTGTATTTTGAGGAACATTTAAGTTTGTAGCCTACCGAAATATCTTTCCAAGCAACCGTGAAATTTTAATATAATAATATCTAAGACTTTCTGATAAATTTTGTGCGTACGTATCATCTGGAATGAAAAAAGAAAAATTCTATTGCTACCGTATTTCAAGGCTTTGATTTTGGCATTATCACATCATTATCAGTGTGATGAATACGGAAACTGGCGCCGTAAAATTCGCTCGAAATAATTAAGTACTTAATTTGTATCCGTCACATTGAGGCTTGCTGACGGAAGAAGTGCATACGGAACTACATCAAACCATTCTTATAATTAGTGTTATTGACTAGCGATGCTATGGATGATGAAACATTTTTAGCATAAGGTAATATTAATAGTCGTTGTCAGGAATAAAATATACTTGTCTTACATTCATATAATTACAATGAAACGTTCGCGGAAATCTTATCTAATTGCAGAAGAACCATTACTAATGGACAAGAGCACATTTAATCAAGGATCAATGCCGACACTAAAAATATTCTATACGACGTCTCTTAGGATAGAGAGATTCATCAATGTGAATCCAAATTGCCTGATATCCTGGGAATTATCTTAAAACTAAACGGGTGAGTTAGACCGACCCAGTTAGCTTGGCTGATGTTGCTCGAGCTGGATAACCAGACGGCTATCTGTTTGAATCTCCTTCAGACGAGAAATTTTCCCCCATAGATTATTCTCTATTATTATGCGGTGCGATATAAGCTCCGGGTAAAAATACAACACTATGTACAAGCAACATAAAAGTCGAGAGGTAATTTGTTGTAAAAGTTTGAGATAATTTGCAGTAATATCCCGAACCCTTATTTAAAAACTCAAAACGCCTTTACGTAGCTGCAGACTAAATCTTAAAATAACTAACTTTAATTTGCTACTCATAATCAGCTATATTTTTCTACCGTTTTATCGAACCCAAACATCACATGAATAATGGAATAACTGAGAACTAATTAGAATGAGAATGGGAATCTTTATGAATGCCGCGAAAATTGAAGCCATTGGCATGAATGGACATATACCCCAAAAGTGTCATTTAAAGGTTTCATATTTACCCCTGTTGCAATCAGCATGGTTCATCTCCTTCTTTTCCGCTTCGAAAAATTGAGTTCATAAAAAAGCGTACAGTAAGCATTTATTCAACAAAATATTCGATTAATCTGCGGAAGATGAACAACAAATATTGAGTCGTTAGGCTATGAGCTAGGGTTCTTTCATATATGGGTGATTGTTTTAAAACTGATTTGTAAACGTTAACCCTGACTTACATCTAAAGAACCACACATCCTTTCATCGTTTCTAACCTGCATTCATTTTTCAAATAATAATACTGGTTGATCATTAATTTTTTAGTGTAAATCCGTTTGTGTCTCATTTGACTAGCTCTCGTGCATAAATTACTCATTACTCACCATAAGTTGTCTTAATCGATATCCATTGAATTTAGTGTTTTCACTCTTTTCTCAGTATCATAATAAAGAAAATTAAATACATCTTACCCAGTCGAATTGAGAGAGAACTGGCGGCGACAACTCAAACATATTTCAATGCACAATTTACCTGCGGTTTCCCCCCAGAGGTATAAGAAAGTAACTGATTATTACTTGGTCGTGCTGTCAACGGCTCATTTGCTTTCTTCGTACTCGCGAATTTGTCCGACGACACCGTGGGCGTAGCAGTCCAGCTGCCTTGACGCTCAGAATGCATGATTATCGAGGGGGAAGAACAACGACGCTGATCTCGTATCCTTGGACCTCGAAACGCAGAAGATCGGGCGGCGGCAGAAGACCATGAATTCTACGCACGTAAAGGTCAGGATGAAATATATTTGAGTTATACCTAGCCACGGGTTACCGCATGCTTTCAAATGATTGATGCTGACAAGTAAACTTTTATGCAGGAAAATTAATACTATTTTGTCAATAAAAATAATAATTAAAGGTATTTACACTTATTACGACAAATTTCAATGGTAAACTCATAATCATTAGATATTCACATCTCCTGATTCCTACAACACTTTGTTCCACCTACTCGTATTTAGCTATACAAGACCTCGACCATGTTCTCTTTCTAAACTATTCATTCATTTGATTAATAAATATTTCTCTTTTTCGTATTTCTATTACCTCCAACATGCTTAGTGTTACATCCCTGTTTTATACGAATTGCGTCGTTCGCTCTCTCTTTATAATGGTTTTCAAGAAACACCTTTTATCCTATTTGTGTCAAAATACCTTCATGTATTTCTCTTTCCAAACCAACTAAATTTAAACATTTTACTTCAGTGAAAACTATTTTATTTTTCACTTTGTGGATGAAAAATACACGCTACTCCATATTCTACCAACTACAAACTTCCTATTTTGGATTGAACTGACTTGACATCGACGAGTCTTTCCATGAAAAAATTAATTACAATATCAAAGGTTCCCTAATGCAATTTTGTAGGATCATTTATATGCTGAAATATCATTGATGCACTTATCAAAACTGTTAGGTAGGAACCAAGATAAAAGTTTTATTTCTGGAAGGGAGACATTGGATGAGCGAGAAAGAGGTTGCTTGGAGAATCCTGCATGCTCTATACGCATAAAGGACTCTTAAAGAAGGGAACGATGTAAGGTAAACAAGAACGGATCGAAAGTGGAAGGAAGTGATTAGAATGCGAATAAATGGTTAGAGAATGCTCAAAAGCCAACTCTAAATGGTAGACTATGGAAGAGAAAACTTAGCTAAGAAATTATGGCAACATTTCACGAGGGAAAAAAATTTCCCGAATTGTTCCACACTGGGAAAACTGGGCTTGCCCTTACTGGGGCTTCGACGCGGCTTTGTTTATCAGCCTATGTGAGTCAGTCGGGCAGCCTTTTTAAGATTCCACTCCGCCGTAAAAATGAGGATGATGCAGCGTAGCCAAAGGCCAAGAAAGTAATCCACCCGGAGACAAAAGACGCAATTCAACCGCGAACCATTTTCTTCCACCCCCTCCGGCCCCGCCGAACTCATATATTCCCGGCATCCCCGATGATTTATTTTTTTCCCATCATTCCGCGGCACGAGATCTTTCGGAAGCAGCAGTACGATGTCCGGATACCTTCCAAGGGAATGTAAATCCGACTCGCATCGCTCGGAAAAGGACTCGGCGGGTCTGCTTTTTTTTCCTTCACATCCCTCCAAAATAGGTTCGCGCGGAATTGTAAACATACCGCAATTCCTGGCATTTCTCGGATCAGAAAAGCACCATTTGCCGTGGACATGGCTTCTGTTTCCCTTTCTCCTTCCAGATCCCTTTTTTCGCGAATTCAAGTGGAGGATTCCTTATGCTCTGCGACCGACAAATTGGATCACGTTTCGGTCGAGCTTAACGGTTTCTTCTTGCTCTGGATTGAATGGAATGAGTTATTTAATGCAACTGTGCATTACACAAATGACTTTCTTTTGAGTTGACTGGATTCAATCGCTTTTTTGGAAGAAAACCGGTTTATCAACGTGAGGTGAACTGGGTTATTTTGCTGTTTAGCATGTAATTGGATGTATTTTTTTGATTACATCATATTTTCAAAGTTAAGGTTAATAACCGTAAACATAAGGTTTGAGTGCTGTGCATATCTTTGCCCACGTACCTCATTCAATCAGTATTTGCTATTGGACTAATATATTTGTGGTATTCTACCATTCCGGATGAACATAGACTGATCCATGATACATTTATTTGCCTCTGCTAACTAAGCACAACCTAATACCCACTCAACCTAACTTAAACTGTTCTTCAATTCCACATCCATTCTACTTATTTTCATTGCGTCCAACATGCCTATCCTTTCCCTACTCCTTCCTCACTTACATAACGTTATCTTATAAACATTCCATCGCCAATCAAAACGCTCTGCCTATCTTTCTCGCTTCCTTTTGGTTTTGTCCCAACAATTCCCTCTCTTTCCCCGCCATGCCTAGCACTTTCTTGTTTTATTTCCTTTCCGTCCATTTCTCCTTTTCTATCCTTCTCCAGACTCGCATGAAAAAAAAGTCGTCAAACGACGCTTTCCACTTTACATCAACGACCATGTTTCCGCACTGAACAAAACCAGGCTCCATATCAAAGTTTTAACGATTATTTCTTCAACATCCTCACCCAATGTCCTAGTCATAAATTTCCACCTTCATTAGAAAGCTTACAACGTAATTCTCCTTCTCATTTACCTAATCCTTTGACAGTATTGGTCAAAAATACTCCCAAGATAGGTAAACTGCTGCACCGGCTCTAGTTGACCCTCCAATTCTAACGGTTAATATAGCCTACCTCTTACTCAAAAAACCTCATCCTTTGTTTAGTTTACATTGATTCTCAAACAATGCCCATCACATTGATTTTATAATTCGCTCAGATGTCCTTTTAAACCTTTCGCTGACCGGTGATCGAAAACTTGATCATCTTCAAAATTAACAGATTTCACGAATTCCTCACCGACTTTCATTTCTGCCTAGAGTTTTTCCACGCATGAAGATGCGTGGAAAAGCACGGGAGATAATGGGCACCCCTACCTCACCCCTCTATCTTACCCTTCCCATTCCTACTCTCCATCCGTCACTTGTACCTGAGCAGTCTGAGACATGTACAGGCTGCGGATAGGTCTCCTTTCTCTCCAATCTACAACTATTATCCGCAGTACATTCATTAATTCCACACAATGCACCCTATCATACACTTTTGCGAAATCTAGAAGACATACAAGTAGATGCACATTCTGATTGTATTCTATGTCCCTCTATACAAGTTTATTAGTGACCTCATTACTGTTGATATGGTATCACGCAACCCTCTGCCCTTCCTGAACACAAATTACTCATCCCCTAAGTAATCATTTGCCTTGCTGTCCATCCCCTTATTTATGATCCAAAGTATCACTTCAGCTGGGTGCGAAATCAATCCTATACATATGGCGTCCTTTCCCTTTTCTGGGATGGGAACGAACTGATCTGACGAAATTTTCCAGCCAAATTCCTTCCTCATAAACGCTATGAATTAACTCATAAAATATCTCTCACGGTTTCCCAATCCCCAAAGAAGTTCCACGATAATGTAATCGATACCCGTGGCCTTGCTTGGTTTTAATTACCTTAATGCTGTAACTCGCTATCAAGTATACCTAGACCTAAGTTATCACCGTCTACGTCATTTCCTCTTTCAAGATTGAGACATAAAATTCATTATCATTATTTCCCAAGACTCATTAAGTAAAGCGTGCAACAACGAAAAATAGACTTAAGATCACTCATTCCAAAAATGAAGCGTTATTTCTTTTTGAAGATCAAATTTTATGATGCTTAGACATTTATCTTAACTTTTGTCACTTATCGCTAATTCAACAAAGTATATTGAATGGAATTAAGGCATTTTATTAAATCCTTAACAAATACCAAAATCGGGTTAATATGAGGAAAAAAATTAAAATAAATATTGACCATACCCACTCCAAAGAATGAATTTGATTGGCATATATATGTAAAAAATAAACTCTCTAATTCTTTTGAATATTTAAATGATAGATGGATGATAAATAATTACTGTTTGTGTTACCTTTTACTTAGTTGGTTGATTAAATTTGGATACCTCTTTTTCACACAAAGGTATCCAATGTTCCAAAAGTGACCGAGTACTAAGCAGGGAGCTTGCAATAAATAAAAAAATATCGAACAGTACTACTACGAATAGTTATTTTTTTCCTGGCTGACTGAACTGAGTCCAACTTTGAGGTAGTATAGAGTATGTAGTATTTCAAGTAATATGCTCCTTTTCTCTTTACCTGAGGGAACTAATCTACTTTAGCACCTATTAGCTGCTTTCGAATTATATTTGATATTATTTTTCTTTTCTTAAATTTCCTTCCTTCATCGGTTAAATGGAAGATGAGACCATTTTGTCTCAATTTCGCCCAACTAAATACTTCTATCTATCTTACTTAGGTGAAATTCATATTATTCTTACATAATATACTAGAAATTATTTTTGGGTTAACAACACTGTTTTTTTGTAAAGTGATCTTATGTGTTATTTATGGTGATGGCCCTTTCTCCACGAATTTGACTCAAGTAATTGTTCATTTCCAAATGCGACATAAGTTTTCTGTAATTACCAGTCTGCCATGTACGATGTACTACATCAACACATCGCTTACCAAGGATATTTTCCCGTTCACGCACCTTCCCGGTGGCTTGCAGGGCATTGAATAGCGCATCATTAACGATCAAGTTTCAACCGATGGAGCTAACGAAGTACTTAAAAAAAAGTGAAAAAAGTGTTGGCACCGCTGAGAAGAAAAAAGAGCTAAATAAAAAGTTAAAACAGACTCTACCTGTTTAAACTTGTCCTTTATACTGTAATGGTTACAGTAATGGGAAGAAGAACGGGTGTTGAGAGCTTAAGTGGATTATCCGTTACTATTATAACTGGATACCTCAATCAGATTATTTGCCGAGGTTTAAATTCAAAAAATGAAAAAAGGTAACTGAGAAGAGAACGGAGTACAAATCTGTTGAAACCAATCACCGGATGGACTGCTACTAATTATGCGAACTGACTCTTTCAAGCCGTATCCCAAGATAGGCATAATGCACTCGGGCACACTATTTAATGAATGCATTACGTTAATGGATACCTGCATGCCTTCTTAACACTCAGAAAAAATTGTGGTGTCATCTGCGAATAGGAGCATGTTAATTTCTTCTCAGTTTAGTGTCAATAAACTATACTGATGTGGGTCGTTCCTTTTTCGCTGTCGGTTAAATCGTTATTTATTATACAGGGCTTACTTTCTTCGTTTTTAATTCCCAGTATGACTACTTAGTCGCCTTAGATTTGATATAACATTCTAACTTGTAATCAATTCGAATTTTTAGTGATCTGAACATCTTAGTTCACTCTACGTTGTCAAAGGTATTCTCTTAGTCCACCATTGCCACAAACAATGGCTTGCTCAAGTAAGGAATTTTTCTGCCATTGGTTTTAGGCAAACTACGGCCTTCCTCGTTCCTCTGGTTCTTTTTTGATCCAAATTGGATTTCCTGCAGGCCTTCAAAGTATTTTTCTTACATCCGTAAGCTTATTATTCGTTTTGTTTTGGACGTAGGTATGTGCAGCCGACATCTATTACAAGTCTTCATTCACCTCACGCTGTTTTTACTAATGCACTTTCTAGGGGATTCGCTTATTGATTTCGTCCTACGACATAGTCATGTCGTTTCATACGTCTTTATCTTTTATTATTACATTTAAATCATACCTTTGATGTTAATATATTTATTTTTTCATACTTCGAAACATACTCCTCGTGCCATTCAATGGTATCTTGTTTCGAACAACAAATACGGTGACTTTTTATTCCTTTCATTGAATAGTGATTACGATGTTCATATTTACTTTTACTTAATGTTTTATGTGTTTCGTTTTACTGACATTTCTACACAATTACATTTTGTCATTTTAAATTACATTGAACGATAGAAATAATGTGCAAAGAAATAAAAATAATAATATAAATAATAATAATGGATCGCGTGCAGCGTAGAGGGGATAGGCTGGGAATCACTCACGGAGCGAAGGATGAATTACAGATCAAATCTCTTGCATAAATTGGAAGGTAGTCTCTTTAGACGTGGTGTTGGAAATTTATTATTACCCCCATCTTACTACGGAAGGAGAGCATGCCAAAAAAATTAGAGAGATTACTGTAAGTGTAGAAAAGACAGATTTAAGATGTCGTCTTTTCCAAGAATGATAAGGGGTCAGAGCAATATTGTCCGACCGCGGTTGGGACATATTCAGGTCAAAATTAGTCTGGTGTGTATTCACCCCCTGCCACACACCCTATCGGTGGCTTGCAGGGTACTAAAATATCAAATATCAATAAAAAAAGGCATTGGAATTTTTTTTGTGAAAAGTATATAGAAATTTTGAAAACATTACGAAATAACAATTGAATAGTTTTTCTATGAATACTATGCTTCACTCACTTTTAGAAAGAAGCTATGAAAACTTTTAAAATCGAATTGTCGAAGTCATTGCAGAGATAAAAGTTTCGCCGGGATGTAACTCTCTTGAAAGTTCACAGTGGTCTTAACCTTCGTGAAGATCCCCGATCTGTGGCATTTAAAATAATCTATTTCATGGATAAACTTGAATGCCAATCCTCTATTTAGTAGTCCCCCATAAATTTCAAATTATAATCCTTGCAAATCGGTGATTTAAAATAAAATGTTACACCTCTTATTTAGAGAAGCGAAATCATTATTTTAGCAGCATGGTCATGTTCATTCTCAGTAAGTTCTCAAAAACATCAAAAGAAGAAAAATGCAAGATGAAATGATACCAACAACCGAGTTGTTAATAAAGACTTTTGGAACTTCGTTTAACAATAGAGCTAAGAGACGAAACCAATCATTATTGCCGCATTACAGAAATAGTACGAGAGGAATAGGATGAATATTAATTATGCGAAAACGAAGGATTGGTTTTTTCAAGAAATAGGAATACTTAACTGAATATAGAATCGCAGGTCGAATATATAAACTGCCTAGGAAGTGTTTTAGAAGAAAAAAAACGAAATACTAAGAATATTTAAATGATTATAACGTTAAATAAACTTTAATAAAGAGGAGGAAGTTAATAACAAGGACGTTAAGTAAGGATAGTAGCAAAAAATTGGTCAACACTTTTATATTGAGCGTGGTTTTGTACGTCATGAAAAAATGGTCGCTTAAGTATTTTCATAGGCATAGATTAGAAATTTTTGAGATGCAGGTGTATAAAGAATGAACAGAGTGAAATACACAGAAAGAAGGATAAATTTCTAGGCAAAGAAGGGAAAGGGCGAAGACTGTAAGAAGTTCGAAGGCAGGCCTAGTTGATTCTAGGTAATTAAGTCTCAAGGGAATGTTGTAGGCCTTTCTTAAGGGAAGAATGCTGGGCAAACTAGATAAAAGAAGGAAAAAATGAGCTATTATGGACAGAATGAAGAAGAGTAGAAAGTATGTTGAGTTAAAATATAGCATATTTAATTGAACGTGTGATTAAGCAACGAGTTATAGTGAAACTGTTTGGAGATGAACAATTTTCTAGGTTATCAAATACGCCCCACTATACGCCAATAATGGTAATTTCTCCTATCGTCTATAAGTGCAATTTTGAAACCCTTCTCAACTCTACATGTATTCATTTTGTTGCAAAAGTTGATAATTTCAGGATTATCCATTTGTATTTGTATATCTTCACAGTGGCCTACCATGACGGCTCGGTATTGTAGAGTACTAAATTTTCCGCCTACACAAGGCAGGATCTGTAAAACATAAGTATATCATATATACACTAGTAATTTGTCACCCTTTATCCCTGAATAAATTACCAGGGTTTTAAAAAAAATTTATTATGGTCTCAATGCAGGGAGATGTAGTTTTGAAGTGTTGTAATTAATCGTTCACTCGCTTTCTTTCATCATACAAAGAACATTTCTAAATGTAAAACAAAATAAAAAATTTTCTAAACAATTATTGTCTCAAATTCCTGCAAATATTCAAGGTGAAGTCTATGATTTTCAACTTAAGGATGATATTATATCTTCTACTCCTTCCCTAATATTTATTTCAAATTTTACTGTAACAAACTACTGACGTTAATGGTCACTGAAATTCAACTTTGCCAAATATGTACGGTTCAATTTAAATGTTGAGGTTCGCCAAGCTCTGCCTAAATATTAGTTCGCCAAGCTCTGCCTAAATGTTAGTGCGCCAAGCTCTGCCAAATGTGAGATCGGTTACACCCAAAAGAAGAATAATAACATGTGCTGTAAAGAGTGCTATAGGAAGAAAGTGTCTATGAAGTTTTTGAAAAAAGATGACGTTTTTCGAATGATGAAATACACGCATAATATTAATTTTTCTAGTACATACTTATTTTGTACTTGAAATTTTCGGACGGTATTATAGAAAGGAAAATTATACATAATAAGGTGATTATTGAAGAGAGTAAATAAAGATGCTTTATGGATGTTCGAGGTAAGACGGAAGGATAGCAGGGATTACTGGAGCGACAGTTATAAGGTCTCGTATACAGACAGCAGAGGTGACGAGAGCCGACGATGGTTGGAAATAATGTTGAACAAGCGTAGTAAATATAGAACAAGCAACTCTTAAAATATTACTATTAGAAATAAAAGTTGATCCAACGAACTAGATGATTGTTCAGGCCTGCGTACCACCCAGCAAAGGAAAGCGACAGTAGGCGAAGGAAGACCTACTCGCAGCAGTGAGGAGGGAGACTACAATTCAAGAATAAGAAATGACCGTGGGGAGAAAGCAATGGAGTTCTGCAGGAGACAAGGATTAACCATATCGACCACTTGGTTTAGGTATCACAAAACCATTCACGGAAAATGCCCTGGGATTCAGTAAGATATCAGTTAGTTAATATTATTCTTAGACATAGATTTAGGAAATGGAATACAATCAGGATATAATTTTTTGTTTCGCAAATGTCGAGAAAGCGTTTGTTAGAGCAAATGGTGAAGAATTTATGAATGTATTACAGAGAAAAGGAGTAGATTGGAAGGATATGAGACATACGCAACTAGTACGTGCCTCAGACTGCTCGGGTGCGAGTAGTGGATGGAGAGTCGGGATGGGCAGTGTTAGGAAGAGGGGTAAGGCAGGGGTGTCTTTTCACCCGTGCTTTTCAACGAATACGTGGAGAAAATGGTTGAAGAGGTGGTGGAAAAACTTGAGGAAAACATTAAATTTGGTGGGGAATTCATATAATCAGTTATTTTCGGCTACATCAACGCTTAGCGTGTTGGAAAATCAGTATGGGATGAGAATCAATTTTAACAAAACAAAGGATAAGAGGCTATAAAATAAGTTATTTAATATTGAAGTGTTAATGAAAATTATAAAAAGATATGTATTAAAATATGAGGACAGCAATTATAGCTGGTGGGTTTTGTTTAACAACGAGCTGATGGAGGTGTGAACGTTAGTCAAAGAAGGTGTTGCCCAGAATAGAGGGAGGTAAAATGCATGTTATATTGAAGAGCTGTCTATTGTATTGTGAGATGTCAGCTTGTGTCTTGGTAGGCGAGGCCAAGAAATGTAGTTCTCTCTTAAGTCCACCTAAAACCTACCTAAAACGGTATTTTTTTATTATTATTAGGTAATCTACCGTTTAAGGTAGGTTTTTGGATGGACACAACTATCAAATAAACATTTTGTGACTCCCCACCTAGCAAACTAATCTATATCAGGTCCCTCTTCATCTCGGTGTACTTCTTTCCTCCCTTCATCCCGTCCAACATCCCTACCCTGTTCCTGCCCTTACCTCGCTTGCCCAACATTCTCCCCTCTATTACCTTCTTCAACATTCCACTACCGCTCAATACGCCTTTCATCCATTTTTCCTGCCTCCATAGGATTTCTCTCAACAAACCCCTCTCCTCACCCACCATCTCTAGTACTACCTCATTTCTTTTCCTTTCGGTCCATTTCACCTTCTCCATTCTTCTCCACACCCACATTTCAAAAGCCTCCAATCTACGTCTATCCTCCTGCTTCAGTGACCACGTCTAAAACGGTAGGCTACCGAATAATAATAAGTCCTCACTTGAATTCAAGTGTTGTCTGAATTATCACAACGGGGAGTTACTTAGTGTCTGAGGAAACCCCTCTATTTCTTGGGGTAATTTTTACCTAAAATTATCTATGATCATACCTAACTATTATTTGAAATATGTTTTAAAACTTGATATGGTTTATGCAGGGCAGATATTCTATTTAAAATATATTTATTTTGATATAAAACGTTAAGGTTTAACGTTTCATTAAATACTTCATTTTCCTCTACCGATTATTTTATTTTTGACAGTTTTATTAGTCGTTTATTTTAGTCTATAGTCTTTAGAAAGAGCAACCGAGTAGCAAAAGAAAAATTAAACGGTCTCTCATTCTTCGAAAATTGTTTCTTTTATTGTGTTTTCATTTTAATTACCCTGAAGTAGGCGAAAAAATGACACTGGATATCAGTGAACGAGTGATATTATGTAAGCTTCCCTTTTCAATATTCGGCTTCGCTGGTCGGCTTTCAGAGAAATGCAGTTTCGCCTTCGTCGCTGGAGGTGAATTCAGATCGAACAAACAGGTGAACACAGTCGAATTCCGAAAATGAAAGCTGATACATAAGCATATGCTTCACCACGCTTTGGATACCTTTGCACTGAAATGAACTGGTGCTCCGACAAGAAAAAAACCAATCAGTGAAATGTATTACACAGGCTAAAGCCAGCGAAAGTAAGACCGAGTTTCATTGCCTGCATATCAGCATATTGTTTAATTTACTCTTCCAAGTTCACTCAACGCCCCAACTCGTCAGCATCTGAATTTGGCTGAATAAAGGATATTGTTCGTGACCCATCCGACGCTTTAATGTTTCGCCAGTCCCAAGAGGAGGGAGGAGGAGCGAATGAATACTAACGTGAGATTTCGTGGCGCCCCGGATTACTTCCTCGGAGCTGACCGTGCCCCTCTCCTCCCCCCATCCCACACATCCCAAGCCCAGCGCAGCCCTTCCCTCCCCGGCGAGAGCTTTCTTCTCGCCCTCGCTGCGAATTCCACACGGAGGCATCCACTCTCTCCCCAACCCCACTTTCCGTCCGCACGACTCTCCCCGCTACTTCTACTACCCTTGCCGCCTCCTCGGCACACACACAAACCCCGCCCTCCGCACCCTCTCCTCTAAAATTTCGCCGCTCATCAGACCAACCTCCTGCACGGAGAGAGAGAGAAAGCGGTTGGGTATGAGGCACCCCTTGTCCCGTTCCACTCACTCTTCTTCCGGACCATCGTGAGCGGGATGGGGGAAGATATGGCGAAGGGAGGGAGGGTGGGATGAATCGAGGGCTCGGGAGGATAAGAGGAAGTCCTCCCAGCCCCGCCGGTCCTTTTCTGTACATGAAGCATGTGCTAAAGTTCTAAATTGGCCGCCGCCCACCCCCATTCCTCTTCACCCCCCTACCACCACCACCTCACCCCTCAAAATAATGAGAAAACCTAATGCCGACGCGGGAGAGCTGAGGGGTTTTCTGCGGAGGTGGGGGTGGGAGGGAAGGGGGAGACGGTGGTGAAAGTTGGGGAGGGGGGGTGACCGTCTCCCACAGGGTGGTTGAGGGTGGGGGGACTCCCCTTCCGGCACCCCGGGGGGCCCGCCTATGCTTAGGGAAAGGGTCTGGAAGGGATGCGGAAGGGCGCGGGAGTTATCGAGAAGGGCGAGAGTGTGCGGGGAGATAGTGTTCGTGCGTGTGTGCGGCGACGTCTCACTGGAAAGCAGGCACGCGGCGGAGTATGCACTGCGCCCCTGGAGATAATTGAACGAGGACAGCGTGAGTGCGGGGAGGTAAAATAGAATGAACCGGAGCTGTCTAAGCCTGTCTTAACGTTAGTTCACGTTGGTGAATTGTTGGAACAGACCTCGAGATCAAAGCCTAACCTAGGAAAATCACCGATCAAGTCGTTGACAGCTTCAGGTTTACAGTACCATTTATTTGCTCAATCTATACCGACTAGATTTGACTATAAGGGCGGATGAAATACATCGAAGTAGAGTCACGAATCGTGTAAATTGAACTAATCAACTAAGTTCTCGATAAAAATGCATCTGAAAACGTATAAATACGCTGCCGGACGGTTAGGTAATATTTATTATTTTACATATATATTATTGTATATATCATTTACATATATTATTATACATAACCGAGATGCCATGTCATTTAGGACTTAAGAATGAAGTAGTGCGTAGTTCTTGGGCCCATTAAAAACCTGCCATGAGCCGATGAACTACAGCAAAAAATAATACTGCTTAAAATTCTCTTCCTGTAGTACTACACGATTATGGGGTTTAGGTCTTTGGATACACAAAGATTAAACGGTATAACAAAATTATCATTAAGATCGTGACCTCGTCTATGAACCTAAACAAACTGAATTTTGCTAGACCCGAAACAAGTGGGTGGTCTGAAAAGTTTCCTACCTAACAAAGAAACAAGACATTTTTTCTGAAATTTTTGAGGTCGGAAACTTTTCGGACCACCCTTGTATATCTGCACTTCACTCACTAGTGCCCAATTAGATACACTAACGAGGAATGAGAGCCACAAAATACGTACTACAATACACCAGCAAAACACAGCCTAAGGGAAAACTCATGTTTCAAAGCAATCATTAATTCATAGCCACCTTCTCTTCATTTACTAAGGTCGCATCGAAGGGCTAAATGTGTTTAAATGCTTAATGTATGGGAACCTATGAAAAAATCCATCAATCATCTAATGAGGAAATAAACGGAATATTGCAGACATCAACAGTAACTTCTAAAAAGCCAAACAAATAAAGATCCAGGTATTGAATAAATGACTCCTATAATAATACTAGAGAGAAAGCAGCTTAGTAAAAAAAGGTAATTCCTTATATTTAAAAGCACGTACGATTTAGAATATAGTTGCTTGAATTGAAGCCATTTCTCGAGCGTTACGGTATAAAATTTAAAAAAACCAAACGCGAATGTAGAAAGAGAAAATCATTTGATAATCGGACATCATTGGGATCTGGTATTCACGGCATTCTAAACACAGAGGAAAGAAATACACAAATGCATTTAACATTTTTAGGTTTCAAGAGTGCCTTCGATAAGGTGAATAATAAATAAATGAGACTTCAACTATATTATAATTATATTAAGCTCATTAGAGGCTTCTTATATCAGTTTAGGCAAAATAAGTCATTGTCATGAACTCATAGATGGTAGAGGCAACAACCTGATGGTAGCAAGGAATAAGTAAGACACTACTTTACATTTCCGACACAAATTTCCAGGTAAGTTGGGAAGTTGATTTTTCTATGGCACGATAATATACTTGCAAAGGAATGAGTCGAGCAGATGATGAGATATTCTATCACGGTTTAACCAATGTTGCGGATATATGTACGATGTGTGTATGTATAATGTATATGGAATTAGCACTATTAGACAAAGACAAAAACACAGAGAGACACAAAAAAGAGAAACTCAATGGGAATCGAATTTTCGGTGGTCTACACCTCCTTTCTCAAGAAAAAGGACAGAACTGTCCTTCTTTTTCTTGAGAAAGAAAAGTCTGTGTGTTTCAGTGTTTTTGTCTTTGTCTACTAGTGCTAATTCCATATACATCATTATTCACGTCCGTGAGACTTTCACAAAATTGTTAAAAAGTATATATATATATATATATATATATATATATATATATATATATATATATATGTATATAGTCATCCGCTAATGGCAAATCCCCTTCTCTTTGCCCGCATTACACTTTCACATTATTTTCCTGATTACCATTAACAGTTTATATCCCCCGAAACAACTGATGATTCATTTTGCATTAGCAATAAAGCATTAAAAAGACGAAAATGTAACGATTTTTGAACTAATATGTGTGATTCGATCGAATTAATTGAATTTAAATGAGTTACTTGTATACCTTCTACATAAAAAGGTCATTTATAGACCACTGCGGCAAAAATGTTAACATTTCACCCTGAGACGTCATGGATATGCGTTAGCAATTAGGTATTTCACCATTTTGTTAACGGCTTCAATTTTTTCGCCGTCATTGAACAGGAAAATTGCAGCTCATTTGCTAACGAGTTCATTTGAAATATGGTCGTTCGTCCTTTACAGTAATTGCAGCAAATAATTCCGGGAAATAAATGAACGACGAAAAGAGTGAAAAGTGATTAGTTAAAAAATGTTCGTAAAAACTCAATGTGGTATCATTGCGGTTTTAAGTTGGCAAAATGAGAAATATATTTTCTTTTTTGCACGAATTTTTCACAGATTTTCTTCATTACTTATGTTCAGCTAAGCATAGCAACCGTGATTAAATGTGAAAAAATAATACAATATGAGTACAAAGCGTTCGGTAGTAGGCATTCGTAGGTTTTCGATTATTGGACAAATTGTAAGTTTTATTTCAGTGTTAAATTCGTTAAAGTTTATTAGTAGAAAAATAGGACTCACAACATAAATTTTCATTGGAAAATAGATATTCATGGCTAATATTGGAAAATTTTAGGTTAAGAAGGAAAGAAGAAGGATATGATAGCATGATAGCAATCGAAAATATTATCCAGTATCGTTCTGAATTCTGAATCCCAATTTTCTACGGCTTGTCAAGCTTCCATGTGCTGAACGTTAAAATATTCGAAATCGACAGAGATAGAAAGGTAGCATTGAATTTGTATGAAAGCTTAAACACTCCAATTGATCCTCTGTAAATATAATATTTGGATTTCATTGAAAATTTAAAGTTATGGAGCAAAGTATGTTGAAATTACTAACATGCCGATGTGCCGTCAAGGAAAGCATACTATAGTTTAATCTAGAATCCCGGTGTTTCTCATGAATAATTTGTGGCTAAAATAGTTCCATCTTGAGGCTGAATTCTAGGTTATAAGATTTATTTCACTTGCAAAGTTCCTTATCTAAGAACTTAGATTTCCTATTAGAGAACTCATTACTCTGTTAACATTTCGCGTGAAAATACATGGCAGACTAGGGATGCAAGTAAAAGTACCTAATTTGTTCATGATTAAAGGAGAGTTCCTTTTAAAAGCGAGATCAAGAAATAATTATTCGGCTGACAGGCGAAAATCCCTTGTGGATACAGTACTGCGATCGTTACCTCTAGGAAGTCCTGTGAGTGGATGACAAACACGATTACGAAAATTCGGTTTAATCTGATTGAGCCGGCCATTTTCACAATGTGAAATTCAAGCGTTCTTAAAATGAATCGAAGGTACATGTTATTTACAATTAAGAACCTCGTGAATAACTACGTGTACAGTGATCACAAACCATTCAATTATCACCATGACGCACTAACCCATTGAGCATCAGGTTCTTAACAAGAGGGTGCCGGGCACCTTCCCCGCTGGTGCCACTACTAATCCCCGGTTAAATCCTCTATTCCGGGTGATAGAACTTTTTATAGAGAATATTTGCTGGCTTAGGGAAGGGAACTGCCCAACTCCTTACTCTGATATGGGTATTAACCCTGTCGCCATCTTAAGATGTGAGCTCTATTCCTACGCAAAATAAGAGCCTTTTGGTTGACCAAAATTATTTTTATATCTATTTATAACCACTAAAAAATGACTTGTTAAAGAAGAAACTAAGCTTACAACTATTTACCGACGTAATTCCAGATCTAAGAAACCAATGACCTGAAATGTGTGCTTCCCGTTTACTCACTAGCAGTCAAATACAACAGTTTCTAATCATGCACCTTCTCCTGAGTCATACAAGTTTACTTGAGTTTTGTTAAGGAGAATGGTTTAAGTACTGTTTCTGTTGTCCCAGTTGGATATAAACTTCTTTATTTGTCTCCGAAGTTGTTTTTTTGTAATATTAATTATATAAATTGATATGACTCCTAAGATGCATTTACATATTAATATCTGCGTTGTTAAATAAATGTTGCGTTCTTAATTTCGATATTTACCTGCATGCACTAACCTACAAACCCCCGCCATCCATATGGTCCATCAATTTGGCACAACTTTTATTTTTTTCCCAAATACTATTCTAGTTCAATTGTTGTGGTCACGGGTGTAAATCCTTTGTGTATGTTGTAGTCGGAATTTGAATATGAACCGTGATGACTTGAACCAATGACGATCACAAATGCGTTTCTGAGCTCATGGTTCTGATACGGTTAGGCTTTAAAGGAACGTGGGACGAGAAAAGAAAGAATGAATGATGTATCATATAGAGATGGAAGAGAGGAGGTATGAGGGCAGAAACGAAGTGATTCAAGGGGTGAGGGGAACAGCGGGATGGGGTTAGGAAGGCGCATGTGGAAGTTTAAAGTACGACGTACGAGAAGGAAGTGGGGGGGAGGAATGGGGAATGGCATCGAAGCGATGGGAGAAGGAAAATAGGACGTCGAATGCACATATGAACCGTAGGTACTTCCAGTCCTAATAAGAGAAATATTCACCGAGAGGAGCGAACGGAATTCCAAAGGAATCGAAAGAAATAACTGGAAATCTAATTTCAGCACTTAAACAGCTTCTTGAAAAACATCAGAAAGCACTTAACTCCCCGAAGTTTTCGATATTTACTACCAGTGGAAAAATATCTTCACGGTAGTGACTGTGTTTTCAGGCATTCTATTTTTTATATTAATCTAATGAATTTATGACGTAGAGTTTTTAAAATGGTCATGTTTTTCATTAACAATACCAATTTAAGCATCTGTAAACGGATAAAATAAATATAACTGTCATGAAAATCAACTTTCCAATATTTTCAAGTTTCACGAATAGTGTAGAACTCAATAACGAGCTAGAGTAAAATAAACGTATTTATAATAATCAATGGAAACCGTGGGTAATAAATAACACAGATTTAGTCGTAACATGGTGGAAATCCTTCATGATGAAAAAAGACACTCAGCTCTCCAACATATATTATTCAACGTATTTCCACAGATTATTTTCATTGCGACCTAGGTTTCATTACAGCGTAACAATTTTTCACCTGAAGATGTTACGCTGTAACGAAACCTAGGTCGTAATAAAAACACGCTAAAAGGAACGTGGAAAAGCGAAGGGTTTTCTTTCACCATGTGTACCATTAAAAAACCATTTATTTACTCAACATGAAGATTTTTCACAAAGTCAAGAACGAAGGGGTGTATTTTAAGTATAACTAAAAAGGTTACGATGGAATTGGATCTATTGGGGAAGTTCTACATCATTCTATCTACACTCAAAGAAAGTGAATTACTTTATAACAGTAATTAACGATTGGACTGGGACTATGCTAACAGGCTTAAAAAAAAGACAAGTACAAACTATTATCTGAATCGTAAGATGGTTCACAAACTTGGTAATTGAGAAAAGTGAATGAGCGTAAATTGGAGACTTAACAGTCGTAGATCAGGGGAGAAATGATAAAGACAAGTTCGATGAAGTGGAATGGAAACGAAGTATGTTAAAAAGTATATCAGAAGAGCGAAAGAGAGAAACATAACTGTCGGCAGAAGTTTGGGAAGATAGGCAAGATTTCAGTTGAATTCGCTGTGCCTGGTTTTATGATTGAGGCTATCTAACACACGCCATCTTCAACGGTTAATAATTATACGCTGCAATGCGAAATTAACATCCCTCCCGTATAACAACTTAAAAATTTTCCCTTCAGAAAACTATGTCATTTTATTTTAGCATGTTTGGGAAACTGAAAATATGAAGCAGCTGAAATCTGGCTGAAAAGGATAAAGCTGATGATCGAAAATTTATAATACGAAAATTGGATGAAGGGTTGATTCATGCACCCGATGTACGAATTTCAGTATTTTAACTCGACACGGATTTGTAAAATTTTTGGCTCAGTGTGTCACGTGAGGAAAAAACTAAACAGAGCGATCACTTCCCCCAATTAGTAGTAGACGCCGACAATCAAAGCAATTAATTATAAACCGATCGAATGCCACACGAGTCCTCTTCTCAATCTCTCTAGATATTTTATGAGGCTTAAAAGATCGATTGTGAAGCGGCCAAGAATAGAATAGCGACGTTTATCACGAATGAGAGAGAGAGACCGGACGCAGATATCGGCGGACGAGCACTAAACGGCATGGATGGAAAGAAGAACGATGGCTCTCGTAGCGAAACCATCGGGTTGTGAGAGAGGGGAAGGGAAGAGTGAATACGAGAAGAAGACCCTGAGGAATGATCGCCTTTCCCATTGGAATTCAAGACGTGGAGTTAATCAGCCAGAGGGGGGGAGGAGAGTGGGCGATAGGGGGGTGGGAGCGAGGGTGGGGTCTTACATGGGCGCCCTCTGATACGCATCTACCCACTTCGCATCAATTCGGAGATTACCGAGAGAGAGAAGAGAAAAACCGGGACTGCGGGACAGGGACTAGGTGGGGGTTTAAAAAGGTATCGGGATGCGGATAGAAAGGAGAGAGACGAACGGAGGGGGGAAGGATGTTGTGAACAGGGGGGGTAGGGGCGACTGAAGGTTGGAATATACCAGGACGAGAGGGGGGAGCAAGGGGTTGTAGGAGGCAGTCGGGGGAGGAAGACTCCACCCCGCTTCGCGTCTTTCAATTATTCATTCCTCTCCTAACCCCTTTCTCCTCCTCCCCCTGCACTCCCGTTCCTCCCACCCCCCCCTTCCCACAACCCTCACTGTGCAGACCCCTCCTCCCCTCTCCACCCCCGCACTCCGTAGAGCTCCAAAACCCTCCTCTCCACCATTCTCCCGGTTTCCTCGGCTACGCCTCCTCCCCCCCCCCCCGCCTTCGCCCCCGCATTTTACCCGAGGGAGACCATCAGAGACGCTTGTAGCGCCAGCTTCCGGAGAAAATTTGAATGCGGGAGAACCCTTAGCTCCGGGTTTCGGGCCTGGGGAAGGGGGAGAAGGGTTTTTGGGGGAGGAAAGGTTGCTGGAAAGGGAGAGGGGGGGAGGGAGGAGTTGTATCCCGGAAACGTAAGGATGGACCGAGATGGACTGAGGGTCCAAAGGGACGGGGGAGAGATGGGAAGGGCAAGTAGGAGGAGAGAAGGACGACATAGAGAGAGAAAGAGGTCCGGACACGTGGGGAGGGGTGGCGGGGGTTGGGGAAGAGCTGGGTTGGTCGGTGCGTAGGTCCGGCAAGGGAACGGGGATAATTGAGGTTTCAGAATAAATATTCGGACCAGTGGCCACCGGAGGGGGTGGGAGAAGATGTGGAGGGTTGGACGAGGGTGGCGGAGGGGATGAGACCAGGAGGTGAGACGGAAGGCTAAAGAGTGGGAGAAAGGCGGGGACGGAGGTAGTGTGGTCTCTCCTGTTTGCGGATGTGATGTGGAGAGCAAGATGGCGGGAGAATGGCCATGAAAGGGACAGAAAAAGGGAATATGTTAGGGCTGTAGTGTTCCGCGCTTCTCTGCCGCTCCCCTCGCTTCTCCTCATCTCTCATTCTCTCGTACCCTCCTCCTAGTTTTTAAGCACAAAAATTAGGCCTCCTTAGCGCGGAACTCTTTACGAGAGTGCGTTTCCCTGAGTACTGATTATGAGGACGTCGTACTAGACTAAAGTAGAGGTTTACCGACGCATTCCCTTACTTGAGAGTGCGTAATACGCCCTAATTAACGCTTTTTATGGGGTGGGAAAAGATGCGCGCGTTTAAAGTGCATCTATGCAGACTGTTCACCAAATAAGTGGATAAATGCTGACGCCTAGTTATTCCTTGACGTTTTCGTAGTTAATAGTCATAGAGAAGAACAAATGGCGACTAGAACTTATCGCTGGAATTTTAAAATCACTACTCTGCGTCCACACGTGTTAGACCTCCTCGAGAATAACTGAATTCCGAACTAATAGTTTTTTATTTACTTCCCCGCGATTCTAATCATAAATTCTATCGAGCCTAAATAACGGATTATCACGCGAACCCTGAAAGTGCCTGAAGCGAGGAAAGACTCAAATTAACGTGGAGCAGGGCACACTCGTGGAAGAAATTTAACATTTAGATACCGATCCCAATGGAGATGAAGAAAGAGACATACTATAGTAAGCAGAATAGAGGAAGTGATGAAGATTAATTACCAGAAGGAAATAGCAGTCATGGAAAATAGCAATACACTGGGAGACATATGTACATCCATTCGTACATGATTTTCACACAGGGTTGACTTGGTGAATAGAGAAAAATATAAGTGAAATGCTTTATAAAATACGTATAAGACGCTTATACATATAATACGCACAATGTGCGTATTACACGTAAAATACATTATACATATACTACAAGAAAATTGCAAAGCAGAAAACTCTGTAGTGCTAATTTATTCCGTAATGCCTTGTTCTCATTCTCTTGCTTTTCTCATAAATACACTACTCATAACTTCAGAAAACCTTTTTCGTCTTCTAAAGAGAATGTTCTGATGCGGCGATTGCGCAATATAGGTTTTTACGATCGAAAAGATTAATTCGTACCGGGAATGGGACAAAATTTCCACAACAATTAGAGAAGACTATTGATAGCCATAGCGCCGAAAACTATGCAAATATATTCGTAGTGGATAACGAGATCAGCAACCACGTATATTCGTGTAGTCTTACAACGTATTCGTGCATAGTCACACGTAGAGACTGAATGAGGTGCAGATTGATGGTGATCTAAAGTACGCGCAACGGTTTCGAAAAGAAAAGAAGAGCATTATAAAAATCTGAGAGGAAAAAACAGAGACATTTTTAATCAGGGAAATTAAAGGAAAGCAGAGGAGAACGGTGGAATGAAATCCAAAAATTGTAACGAAACGTTTTCTCAAGGTATTATTCCTGGCGCGTCTGAGAATCCGAGCAAAAACAAAGGAATGGACATGCGTAGTCTGGACTGAGGTCTGTTTGCGGAGGATGGACACGGGAAGGAAGGACACTGCATCAACAAATGCACCGCGACAAACGTTCTCTAGCGTTAGTATTTTACACAAAAAAAGGGTCGGGAATTCACGTATAAAGATGAGGAATGTGAAAGCGAAAGAATCGTCTCTAGCTTCAAGGTTTTTCATCAGGTATTTTCGGAATCGAAAGACGGAATCGGGTCGTGGGAATGAGACGGCGGCAATAAATTTAATCGCGCACCGTTGCCGTGACGAGCGACAAATTTGGAATTAATTTCATCATCGCGTTCGCAGATAGGCCGCGCGAGTCTCTAAGGAATGGGGATGGTGGATCGATTCAGGCGTGTATGTAAAAGTAGGGCTCAAGGAAAAGGGATTGCTCTTATGCTCTGGGAATACGAAGACCTCGGTGCGGAAACGGGTTTTCCAAAAAAAATTCAAAATAACAGATTGTACATGATATTTTTTTCATTGTACACGAGGAAAATTGCACTCCAGTTTTTGTAATCACTTCTTAATCATAAAGATGCAGGCGTTTCTTCCTCTTGTACGCGATCGCTAACACTTAATACCTAAAGTAGTGTTGGAGGCTTTCGCTTGGTCGGTGACGCGCAGGTCTGGCGACTCAGAGGTCAAGGGATCGAATCCCTCCCGAAGCGTTGCTTCCATGTTTGTCCGAGAATACTCAGGCACAGTGTAATCAAAATTATTTAGTTACCAAAAATTGAACTCTATTTGTAATATTTGAAACATTTTCGACTTGAATGATAGTAGTACCATGACCATTTTGTTATTTTTGGGCAAAAAATTTATCGAATGTCATTCTACAGTTAGAAAGTTTAAACGGACGATTTTAATGTTCGACCAAGGCAGTCTGGGTATTTAAAATCGTGAATTTACGTATGTATAGTATAACCTTATATGCATGGCGATTAAACGTGTGCTCTTTACATTTCTGACACAATTACTGGCTCCATTCAGAGGTGTGAAACAAAATAATGTGAATACATGAATACTGTATACATAAAATGAATATTCTCTTTTTAAAAATGTAATAATAATAAAAAAGGAAATTTTCAAGTTATTTGATTTCAGCAACTACGAATCTAGTCTCTGTCTTAACTTTATCCAACATCGAATCATTTGTTTTTCGACATATTGTGGAGGAACTGCCTCGAATGAAAGATAGAAAATTAGCAAAACTCGTAAGTAATTATTTTTAACTTATCCATACAATTTGGTGAGCATTTATGAAACACCCTCTAAATCAAATGAGCAATATTTTTTCTTATAACCATGGTAAACTGTTGAGAAACATCGAAAAATCAAAATGGTGAAGTTCTATGTTATTTGTAAGTTTGTATTTGCAAAGGCAAAGGACAGTTTAATTGAAAGAAGATATTGTTTTGGCGTATTTACAAAAAAGAAGTGAGAGTTAATCTGACCAAATATTACATTCTTTTCACGATTTTCTCCGAGTTACAGACCTTAGTCATAAAATATACTACTACCAATAAGCTGGGTAGTGAAACGGTTATGTTGGATCACATGAAGGGAGTGGATTACTATTATTTATTTATGGCTAATCTACCGGTAGGAAGGTAGGTTTAGAATGGACACAAAACCAAAATATTCTCTTTTCTCTCCTAACAAAACACAACCCGGCATCCTACTCTTACAACACGGTCCCTCTATTTATCCGTATGCTTCCTTCCTCCCGTCCTCCGTCTAACATTCATATCCTACTCCTGCCCCTTCCTCGTTTGCCTGACATTTCCACCCATCACAGTTTTCTACACCCCACTGCCAATCAACAAGCTTCGAATCAATTTTTCCTGTCTCCTTATGATTTCTCCCATAAATCCCCTCTCTTCCCCATCATACCCAGCACCTGCTCATTTTATTTCTTTTCTGTCCACTATACTTTCTCCATCTTCCTAACTCAAATTTTAAAAGCCTCCATCCAATGTGCGCATATCATCCCGCTTCAATGACCATGTTTCCGCGCCGTACATAAATACGCTCCATATCAAAGTTATAACGAGTATTTTCTTAACCTCCCTACTCAAAGTCCCCGTCATCAACTCTCCTTCCTCCTTGTGAAAGCCTCTTTGCCTAGAGCTATTCTTCTTCTTACGTCCCCACTACTTTGACCATGTTGGTCCAAAACACTTCCGAGATACGTAAACTCTTCTATCTGCTCTAGTTTTTGCCCTCCTATTTTAATGTTTAGCTTAGCCTTTTTCTTTTTGGAAAATCGCATAGCCTTTGTTTTATTTACATTTATTCTCATCCCATATCTATTGCACTAAATTTCCAATTCACTCAGCAATGCTGGCAACCCCTTGGCTGACTGACAAACTAAAACTTAGCCATTAACAAACTTGATTTCATGAATTCCCCGCCGACTTTCATTCCTATCTCCAGTTGTTCCTATGTATCTCTAACCGTTTCCTCCACGCATTTTTTTAATAGCACAGGTGTTAATGGACAACCCTGTGTCACTCATCTTCCTAACGCTATCCGGGCTCTCCGTCCCCCATTCGCACCTTAGCAGTCTGAGATACTATATGTTCGGATTAGTCTCCGATCCCACCTACCTATTCCTATTTTCTGCAATATATTCATTAGTTTTCCCGAGTCCCTCTATCATGCGCCTTTTCAGACACTGAATAAATAAACTTTTTCACACAAAAATTTCGTCTTTTAAGTCATTATTAAAGTTTGGTTAAATTAGTCAATTATTAGTAAAGTTTAATCTTTTCAGATGTTTATAATTGGTATTTCAACCGTTTTTAAGAGGCCGTCCGGATATCATATCCCCGCATGCACTTTTACTTGATAAAAAAAATAATTAACCAGAGAAAAAGCTACAACGGAATTACACAATGTGCCACTAATATCCAGTATTATATTTTTACTATCCACCCACTTTACACTTAACTCTAATTATTTTCTTCAAGAGGTATAAATACGTTTCTGCTCAAAGTTTTAAACCTGGGATGGCAAAAGTTGATTTGCTTTCGTTTTATGAAACCCGTTTCACCAAACCGTTTACATGTTTTCCTCCACTTTTTTGCATTAACGCGGTATATAACCAAGGAGTTCATTTGAGAGATGACGACAAACCTTGTGTTAAGCCTTCATCATTGGTTGTTCAATCCTAAGATTGGTTGACTGCAGCCCCCCATCCTACCCTCTCTGATTCTAATTGGCTTACTTCCTGGTATTTTTTGCCATGTACTTTCTTCTTTATTTCCCCCATGCATTTAGCCCTTGGCTTTCCTCTATTTTTCCTTCTATTATATTCTTCACGAACCCATTGTACCTCAGAATGTGGGCAATCCATCTGGTTTTTCTTTTCTCTATGGTGCTCCATAAGGTCCGTTCTTCGTCTATTCTTTTTCATACTTCTGCATTTCTCATTTTATCCGTCCATTTGATCTTAAGCAACCTTCTCCAGCACCAGGTTTCGATGGCTTCTACTCTTTTCTGATCTGCTTTTCAGATGGTCCATTCTTCTGATCCAGCTAGAGGTATTCTTTGCTTGATGTCCTTCCCATGTGATGGTACTTACCGTGATGGTACGTACCGAGATAGGTGAAGGAATCCATTTGCTCTATTTTTGTCTTTTCAGTGTGACTAATGTATTCCGCTTCTCTCTTTCACGGACTTGAATTTTAGTCTTCGTCTTGTTTATGTTCTAACCTTATGGCGTGTGACATTCACGTATTTGCAGCTAAATACTATCGTTAAAGCCTCCACGGGTTCATATGGCGGTGACAGGAAGGTTTTAGGTCAACAGCCATTAGGGTAGTTAGTAATTATTAGTATTCCGCATCTTTTACTTTCGAATAGTTGGAACTAGCGCACGTGATGATTTCTACTGCTACGGCCATGCATTGTACAGGGAAGGAGAATTCCTTATATATGTCTGTTCGGGAGTCAATTTCCCTTAACTTCTCGTTGTGGACCCGCCAACCTGTCATGGGGGATAAATTTAATGCTCTCTGTGTCAGCAAAACCCATGATTTCCAAGGTTATAGTGACGGTCCTGTTCGTAAAATACATTTTTCCCCTAACGGAAACATTTTTTATCCATTTTATTTCAATTCGAAATACGTTTGGAGCGCATAGTCCCAAATACTAGACCCATATTCAGCGTAACCCCTAACCCACACAAAAAACACTATCCTTAAATTCTTCATTTGAATAATTTAATATCTAATTGGGTAATAAATATCAGTTTCTTCAATCATCCTCGTAGATCCTCAGCACATTGGAGGAAACGCTCACTATTCTCGTGCTCGAGCTCTATATTAATCTAGCATATCACACGCAGGCCTTAATTTGCAATGGTAGATTGGACTTTCAATTTACATATGTTTAGTCTGAAATTTAGTATGAAGAGATGGTACCCGGAAAATCACACAGTATCGGCGAATACGTATACGTATACGACTAGTATGACGGTGTTGAGAAGCGTCACTCAGATTTGACTCGGATCCTCCGATCAGTAGTCGAATGTTTTTTTCCACCAGGTTATCATTCCTTTATTTTCATATAGGCTTCAGTAGTGACTCCTTATTATGTTCATACCTCGCAGAAGATTTAAAGAACGATGCACGATGGAGATTTGACTGGTGTAATTTTTAGCACACGGCAAACACAAAGCCGAGTGGCTAGGATCATTTCCCGGATATAAATTATTTTTAAGCGAAATTCCAGTCCCTGCTTGACATGAGGAACATTGTCATACTTCAGCAGCAGACGGTACGTCAAGGTGCACAATCATGATGGGAGATGATTGACTGCAGAGGGCATTTCTACCATTACGGATAAGTGAATTGAAAGTAGGAGAATTTCAAAGAGAGAGTGGTGCAGTGAATCAGCGTCAGGATTAAAATCTACTATGAACTATATAATCATCCAGAGGTCCATAGTTTTACTAGATGGCTTAGGTCCAAGCAAACTTATATATATATGCATATAAAAAAACCATAAACACAGTAATCAACCCGAAGGTCGGTTTAGTAGATGATGGCAGAGCTCACCCATATACCAAGCCCGACGGCGTGTGAATATTCACACATCAGGGTAGGGGGGCCAGTTCCTTTCCCTGTGCCGGTTATGGTTTCCCAGGAAGATCTGGTACCCGAAAAATCACATAGCTTGGGTGGAGCTGCAGGTGCCCAGAGTGTCTTTCCCGGGAATCGAACCCGGGTCCCTCCGGTCAGTAGTCCAACGCTCTACCCACTGGACTACCGCGACCCGCTATATATATATATATATATAACTACACACATACATTTATATGATTGGGGGCATAGTAGTCCAGGGGTAGAGGGTTGGACTACTGATCGGAGGACCTGGGCTCAATTCCGTGCAGGCCCACAGAGCCTCGCCTCGCCACAGCTTTTGCCCTCACCTTCACCCGAGCGATGTGATTTTTTGGGTGTCACATCTTCCCAGGAAACCATAGTCGGCTCAAGGAAAAGATCTGGCCCAATATCCTGAGTGTGGATTTCACACGCCGACGGGTTTAGTATTGGGTGAACTCTAACATTACTAACTAAAGCGACCTTCGGGATTGATAACTATTCTTTTGGTCTTTTAATATACACAATTATTAATAGGTATTCTAACGGTTAACTTAGGTTTTGTTCAGCACTGCAAGAAAAATTTCAAGCCTCTCTTTATCTCCGTGTACTTCCTTCCTCCCTTCATTCTGTCCAACACCACTATCCCATTCCTGCCCCTTCCTCACTTTTAATGTTCTCCCCTCTATCACAGTTTTCAACATCCCACTGTCCAAATCAGCATGCTTTGCATCCATCTGTCCTGTCTCCTTATGATTTCTCCCATCAATCCCCTCTCCTCCTACACCATGCCCAGCACTTCCCCATTTATTTTCCTTTCTGTCCACTTCACATTTTCCATTTCTCCATACCCACATTTCAAAAGCCTCCAATTTACACCCATCATCTGTCTTCATCGACCACGTTTCCGCGCCGTACAAAACCACGCTCAATATCAATTTTTTTACGACCCATACTTTAACCATCTTATTTAACGTTCATATAATTAATTCCCTCCTCCTCGTGAGAGCCTCTCGGCCTAATGAAATTCATTTCCTTATGTCCCGACGAATAAATAAGAGTCTATGGTTAGTAATGCGATTTATATGGTCGAACTGAGGTTTGGATAAAAGGTGGTAACCATTAAAATTCATCATATACAGGCATTTTCTTTCTCTTTGCATTTCTAAATAATTCATCGTTCACTCCTTAGGGAGAGATAAAATTTATATATACTTATAGGGAGGGAAATAATTGATTAATACATTGTTGTTAATGGAACCTAATTGGTGAAAAGATGGATTTTATGAGGGGTTTGTACAGAACTCATGCAGCAGAACTCGAGTCATAGGCGCAAGATTTAACTAGTTACATACATACATAATAATAAGGGGTAAAATATGGCACTGCACGGACAAATGTGTGCCCTCTTTTTTACTCTTAAATTTTAATTCCTTTGAATTTATTAAAATTTGCAAGCCTAATTCGCGAAGAGAAAGGAATTTCCATCCATTTATGTTAACCTTATCCTTTTCAATCACTCCCCTGGAAAACTGCCCTCAAACATTTTATTTGTTAATAATGAACATATTGTGGTCAAATTTACTGCGTGCGCCTGATACTGAAATAATTACATGCTATAACAATAAAGAGTCAAACAAGATGTGCAGTCTTTACCCGAGAGGTTCATCCGGCTACACGGTGCGAAGTCAAGCAGATTGTTTTTATGCCCAAACATTGTGTAGTTGAATGCAATTAATATCAATGTCAACCTATATCCAAGAAAGTCAAGCGCCTAGTCAACTTAGCGTTCCATATTTTACAGTGAATAGGGGATCTTTCGACATGGCGATTTAAATTCAATAATTTAGAAAGCATGGCCAACGCTTTACAATATTGCAAGTCACTCGGCCAGACTCTATACTTGCTATAGCTGTATAAACCGCAATCTTGAGTTAAGTCGTATGTATGTATGTATGCTTATTTTAAATCAAGTAATAACATTTTTGGAGTTACTACACACAAAAGATCCCAGTCTGTTTTATTATTACGCAACCTTGTTCCCTTGAGGTTTTTTCACAAACTCCATCACACACGAACTCAACAGTGGCAAATACGAAATCTGAATCTTCGGGCGCGATATTTTTTCCAGACGGTTACTACATGATGCGCAACAGAAATTATAAACTTCAGGTGAGTATATTTTAATCCTCATCAATATTATTAATATCTACTTCAGTGCATCCCTGCGATGATTCTAGCGACCTTCAACTGATTATTGGCAACGCTTTGCCGATGAAGTGTGTGTATGCTTGCGGGGGAGGATGGAATAGGGTGAGGTGGATTCAAGCGAAGGGTTTCTGGGGTGAGTGGAGATGGGGGAGTTAGGGTCTGGGACGGAGGTGCATCAAATGAGGGTGAAGAGGAGGGTTGTGAGGGAAACAGGAGGATGAAGGGGGAGAAGAGGGAATGGAGGTAGAGGAATGGACTAACGGGAGGTTAAGTGGATGGGCTTAAAAGCGGAGAAAAAGAAAATTACTCCTCCAGCTTCGATTTGATGAAGATTCGAGTGGAAGAATCTTAAGGAGATCCACTTCTCGTTAAAAATGAGGGAGAAAAAAACTTCATCTCTAGTCCCTAACTGTATTCGTCTTTTCGAGTGATTAATTTTTTTCTTATTTTTATTTTCAAAAGGAACGGTTCTGGTATCGTTCGTCCTCCGCGGTGGAAAATATATTCCTTAATGCATGTATTTTCCAATTCTAAAACACATCGCAGTGTCGCGAGACGATGCCAGGAAGTTCCCCTCACTTAACTTTATACATTTTTTAGAAATGTTATGAACACTTTTTCCCCCCATAACTTTCACCCTTTTACATCAATTTGTAAAGGTTTACTCTCCTTCAATATTCATTAAATACGCTTTATGTTTGTTCCCTATAATAGCATGGTATCTGAGAAAATCTATTCAATATGCAATGCAATACTGGCAAAATCTGTTTTATTATCATTTTAAGAAGAGCAAAAAAATACAGCAAATTCTTTTCCTCCTCCTTTCACAACACATTCAATTCGACGCTCTTCATGAAAATCAACCGACGAACTTGGTCAGTGTTCGAATACGAGTCTCGTACATGCTAGCAAGCAATCATTAGAAGGAAATCGATAGGGTATGCAGTGATAGGATAAAATCGCAGGTGTTCCTGGAAGGGAACATTTGATAGGTTGGAACGCAGACGGTAGGTGACGCAAGCTATGGTAGTAGGTGGGGGACTCCGATTTAGGAGCAAGGAATGACCGCGGGAAGAGAGCAATAGAGTTCTGTAGGAGATAGAGCTTAACATCACCAACGCTTATTTTAGAAACAACAAAAGGCGAAGGCACAACAGCAAATGTCCGGGTATTCAGAAGATAAAATAGGTCCGAAATAAATAGTAATGTTACATCTCTTGCATACATTTTTAGACACAATTTGACAATAATATTTGAAAAAACATTTGTTACGTTCTTTGTATATAACCACTAAATAGGAACTCTTGTTGTAAATGTTATCGTACTAGACATGTAAAAAGAGAATGAACCTTACAATAGCGTTCATTTATCCACCGGTAAAATTAAAGACTATTCCGACTGCAAATTCATCAATCAGTAGGAATTTGTAATAACATTTGTTACGAGTACTAATGAAATAATTTATAGGGAAATAACACGGAACAACTGTAACCGTGTAGAAGTCCATTTAACGCACAACATCTTCAAACAGCCCTTAACAGATGGTGTAATTATTTATCGAATTTCGTTTAGGAAATTGTTCATTGGAAACATTTTTGCATCTAAAGACATAAACACGATCTCGTCCAACTTTAACCTAATTGGTTCTTAATAATTCTATCAAGTCCACGTCCATGTAAGAAAGCTTGTTCTCACCCGCTGGTGCTGAGAAAATAAGATTGTCTTCCTGGAGACCCCTAGTCCTACAAAACTGAGTTCATTACCGGCGGCTAAAATATACAAAATTGAAAATTATTCCTGTCAAAATTCCGTTCACGAAATACGACTATGAGATTGAGGTCTACAGAACGGGATCGAAGGAAACGTCTGGCGGCATTAACGGTTACTTTTTTCCACTATTGCTTCCAGTTTCATTCTGCCATGCGAAGTAGTTAGCATTTGAAACAACAGGCAAGCGACATAACGACTATAGTACTAAAAAATTCATACAGGGGGCGCCAAAATAACTTCCATTTTTCAAACGCTGAACCCTTTTAAACGTCCTGAAAGGCCGACTGTAAATGCCTTGTATTATAGCCAGCCTTTCAGTTCTTCCAAATCATCTTCCAAAGGCATCTTCCGAAGTCTGCTTACAGAAGCCTAGAAATACCAATCCCTAAATGCGGAAACCGGAAATATACTGGTTGGCTGCAAAACATTTTATAGGCCGTTACACAGATAAAAAACCAGAAAATAGTACTGTTAACTACTCGTTATACAATCCTACCAGTCACTGTCAAAATTTCTTGCATAACTCTCTCAAAGCAAGAGTCGGATATAGAAATAATTAGGATAACTAACATGCACACATTACCTTCAGTCTCCGATCCTCCATCTTTAGCTTCATGTTCCGGTATCAGCAACGTCGTAAGATCATGAACAAGACTAGGTTGAGGAATTATACACTATCAGAATCAATAATGATGAAAACTATAACTAATTACAGATAGTAATGCAATAGGCATATGATTAAAACTGACCGAGTTGCAGGAATAAAGTAAAACTAAACGCTCACTATTTCTCTGTCCGTCCCGCCTCTCATCTATGTTCAACTTTCTGTTTTAGCCGCTAGTGGCGTCTCTACGTTTATCGCCTCAAGTAACGTGACCATAGCGACGGTAAAAAAGCGAAGGCGGAAAATCGTAATTAATAAAATAGCACCAAACTTCAACAACTCTCAAATTGAAATGAAGTCAGCATAACATCATCTTATTTTGGGTTTAAATGTTTGTAAATGATAACAGGAAAAGAAGATCGAACTTGAAGCCTAGATAAGGGCAACAAACTTCGACAACTCATTTTATTGAAATGAAGTTCGTATACCGTCATCTCATTTCGAGTATACAAGTACATACATTAGTGATAACAGAAGAAGACACAGAATAAGAACTTGGAAAGTTAGGACAGGAAAATAGAAAATATAAAGCTAGAAATGAAAAGAGGAAATATAACAGTTTTAAGTCTACGCGAGGTAAGATAGAAGGATATCGGGAGTGATTGTTATAAAGTAATAAAGAGTATTGGAGCGATAGTTTTAGAGTAATATACTCGTACAGTGGAGGGGACGACAGTCAGCGAGGGATTGCAATAATATTTTATATAACGATAGGAAGAATCATAGTTAACATAGAGCAAGCAACGAATAGAATCTTACCCGCAGAATTAAAAGAAGGACCGTCGAATCTTGTCATTATTATACTTGCCACCAAGCAATCGTAGGGAGGAAGAAGTCGATAGGGTATCTCTAGGGTAAACATCAGTTAATAGGAAATAATAGCGTGTTCCTGCATGGAAACATTTATAAATGATGGGGGATTGGTATGAGACATTAGGCGAAGGAAGACATGGTGATGAGGTGGGGACTATGATTGATTCAGGCACGAGGAATGAACGTGGGGAGAAAGCAATTGAATTCTGAAGGAGGCAGGGGTTAATCATCGCCAACACTTGGCTTAGACAACACACAACGCGTCGATATACATAGAATATGCCAGGTGACTTTGAAAGGTATCAGTTAGATTACGTATATTATGGCTAGGCACAGATTAAGCAACAACGTGATCAATTCGCACTCTTTCCCGGGAGGGTTTGCGGACTATGAACACAATTATGTAGTTATGAGGTGCAGTGTCTGATTCCAAAAATAAAGCAGGTTAAGCGATGGAATTTAGACGCATTAACTGAATTGACAAGGAGTATTAGCAGGCTGTAGAGAAAATCATGGATGAGGGTAAAGAGCTGAGTATTATCGACGAAAAATGGGAATGCGTCAAAAATTGAAAATATTGAAAGCAATAAAAGAACAGTACCTGCATATTGGGAAATATACAGGTCTGTAAGATCCGTTAATGGGAAAAGGCCCAGGGAACCATGGATCACGGATGAAATTATTAGAAGGATAGCCGAAAGAAGAAAATGGAAGAATGTACACACAAAGCTAGACAGAAGGAAGTACATCGGAGTTCAATAATAATTGGTAACGGGCAACAAATAAAGCAAAAGAAGCGTGTTGGATGATGCAGTGCGAGGATATGGACAGTTTACCGAGGAAGGGTGAAATTGGTGCGCTATACAAAAAAGTTAAAAACAATATCGGGAAATAAGAAGAGAAAATCTGTGTTAACAATTAGAGATAAATCGGGCGAAATAATAGTTGGACCAGGAAAGATCTAAACTGTACGGTAAAAAATTTAGGCAAGCAGAGTTAGACAGAATGAGGATATGGCGTAGATTAGAACATCTAAACACGCTTATTCGATGGTGAGACAGAAAGGTCGTTATGGGAGATGAAATCATATTAGTCAGTGGATTTAGGAAACGTTGCCGTAGAACTACTAAAAGGTTTAGGAAAATGTAGGAGGAAGAGTCTTTACGCTACTAGCTAACTAATTTGTAGCATTTGTGAGACAGGAATCTGGCCTGAAGACTGTGATATCAGTGTTAGTTAATATTCCAAAAAAAGGTAAAAGCTACATCATGTGAGGACTACAGAACAATACATTTGATTTCGCACGCAGCTAAATGAGTTATCTGGGTAATCAACAAAAGGGTGGAGAGAAGGGCAAATGATTACTTGGAAGATGATCGGTTTGTATTTAGGAAGGGGAGAGGCACGTGTGATGCCATTGTAGTTATGAGGAAACTAAAGAGAGGAATATGAACTACAATGAGAATATATTTTCCTGTTTCGTAGACTTAGGAAAAGCGTTTGATAGAGTGAATTGGGAAAAACTAATGCGTGTATTGTAGAAAATAGGAATAGATTGGAGGGACAGGAGACTGATCCGCAACCTGTACATGTCTCAGACAGCTAGGTTTGCTGATGACCGGGTTTTGGTTGCTCAGTCAGCCAAGGGGTTGCAAGCATTGCTGAGTGAATTGGAAATTCAGTGCAATAGATATGGGATGAGAATAAATGTAAATAAAACAAAGGCTATGCGATTTTCCAAAAGGAAAAAGGCTAAGCTAAACATTAAAATAGGAGGGCAAAAACTAGAGCAGAAAGAAGAGTTTACGTATCTCGGAAGTATTTTGGACCAACATGGTCAAAGTAGTGGGGACGTAAGAAGAAGAATAGCTCTAGGCAGAGAGGCTTTCACAAGAAGGAGGGAGAGTTGATGACGGGGACGTTGAGTAGGGAGGTTAAGAAAATACTCGTTATAACTTTGATATGGAGCGTATTTATGTACGGCGCGGAAACATGGTCATTGAAGCGGGATGATATGCGGACATTGGATGGAGGCTTTTAAAATTTGAGTTAGGAAGATGGAGAAAGTATAGTGGACAGAAAAGAAATAAAATGAGGAGGAGGTGGGTATGATGCGGAAGAGGAAATCATAAGGAGACAGGAAAAATGGATTCAAAGCATGTTGATTGGCAGTGGGGTGTGGAAAACTGATGGGTAAAAATGTCAGGCAAACGAGGAAGGGGCAGAAGTAGGATATGAATGATGGACGGAGTGACGGGAGGAAGGAAGCATACGGATAAATAGAGGGAACGTGTTGTAAGAGTAGGATGTTGGGTTTTGTTTTGTCAGGAGTGACAAGAGAATTATTTTGTTACTGGGTACATCCAAAACCTACCATCTTCGTTAGTTTACCTATAAAAATAATTAATGATAACGATAATCAGGGCAATATATATATATATATATATATATATATATATATATATATATATATATATATATATATATATATATATAACCTTTGGACGGCACAATAGAACACAGAATAAAACAGATATAAAAAAACAAACAAACCCGAAAAAAAATAACATATAATAAAAAATTAAAATGCACGTAACAATGAATGGGAAGTGTAACAGGTTCTCGTACTTGGCAAATGCCGCTGGAAAGTACGGGCTGCATAGATAAAGAAAGGGGTCTATTTAGTAATGGTTTATTGGCCAATACTGAATTGAACAGCCTGTGACAGGATTCTTACAAGGTTGAACCTCCTTTTATTATAAATAATGTTTCAAAAATTGATGCTGAATGAAAGTCAAACTTTCCCTCGAAACGATTACAACGACTTTTAAAGGAATTTTTACGCAAAATGGAAATGCAACGTGATCGTTTTGTATATATCGATCATCTATCGAATAAAACGATCTTTTATGTACATCTGCCCATTCTAGTTACCAGTAATAGAACACAGGATCAGATTTTCTTTGAGTTGCCGGTTATAAAAGTTAAGTAAAGTATTCAGGGTATATTTTCAAAAAATTTTATTACTATTTTCGTTTTGTTCCAGCAGCCCAAATTCACAAGAAAATAAAAAAAGTGTGGAAAAGTGCATCTATACTTAAAAAAATGCTTGAAAACTAATTATTTGAAAGGATTACTTATACACCTAACTTTAAGAGTGCATTGGTATATATTACACTAATTAGTTACAATTCAAGCAATTGTTACTAGATACAACTTTTATATTACTGAAAAAAGTACTCGTCTAGGCTTTTAGACATTTGGTGAAGACATGATTTAATCTGTAATACACTGAATATATCTTACAAGGATCATATCTAATTATAAGAGAAACTACCGATACAAAATTGTATAATTGTAATAAAATAAAGGAAATAATAACTGAATAACTTCTAGGATACATCTTGTAACGAAGGTAATTGGTAATGTAATTAACTGGTCCCGATGAGGAAGGCGGTAAAATTGAATCCGCATTGAATTGAGACACTCGAAAAATTATTCTCTAGATCTAGGCCGACAAAGATAGGTAATGGAGATCTCTGATTTTTCCACTTATTGCTTAAGTGTATACAATAGTCTACTCTTATTTCAATGAATAAAGATAATGATCAACCAGGCTGGCATTAGATCTTTGTACTGATGGCATGCTGCTGAACCACGAGAATTTAAAGATCAAGACTGCATGGAATGTTGCTCGCGCAGAACTCTCTCGCGCTGGTTACTTGTTGTAGACGTAACTCTCAGTTCCCCCTCGGCCAAAACCTGAAAAAAAAAGAAAGACCTTTGTAATCTTAAAAATATGAGCCAATTTTCGAATTTACATTGCAAAAGTTGTACCAATGACCTGATTATACATCGGGAATAACAGAACAAATTCACCTCAGTGTGGGAATGTCTTTGGCATTCACTCAAACAGAGCAAATAGTAGAACAATGTTTATATTGCATTACACCCTAAATAATGCAAGCAACTACCTAGGTGAAGATATGTTTTATCTTATAAGTGCGATGAATTTCATGTGAAGAGAACATTAGTAAAACGGAACGAGGAATGTAAGTAGTACGTCATTGTATGCTCCGTGGATTTTGAGAAGGCGGGCGACCTTGTAGAATGGGTACATTAATAGTTATAGGTGAGGGGAACGTTTTTAAGTAACTTATTGAAACGAAATAGCCGAATTACCTGGATTAAAGTAATTCTACATATTATAATGTAACCATTTCAGAGAGTAAAAATCATTCGCCTTGACCGGGATTCGAACCCGGATCCCTCGATATCCGGCCGAGTGCTTTAACCATTAAGCTACCGAGACGTCCTCTTACACTCTGAAATTTTGGGGGCTTTAATTATAATGCACACATAGCGGGTGACTCCGTTAAAGTTACTGTTACAGTTTCTTGAAATTTATTCTACATATTGTTTTACATGTATCAATATGTACGATAGATACTCTTACATTACATTGTGAAGTACAGCTATTCATGTTGATTTGCTTAATATCAGGAATACATAGATTGAATTAATTCTCAGTATGGAGGAGGTAGAGGTTCGGAGTTTGATTAAGTTCCTTCATTTGAAAGGTTATAGTTCCCAGGAAAAACCTTTCAAACGTACAAAGGCACTAGTACTATGCTCAACGGTAAGCAAAATTCATATATAAGGGTAAGGGGGGCAGTTCTGAAGTCCAAGATCTGATACCCGGAATATCACACAGCTTGGGTGAAGCTGAGGGAACCCAGAGCCATCACCCGGAATAGAACCCAGGCCATCCAGCAGGTAGCCTGGCGCTCTACCTACTGATATACAACGTACCTACTTTACAACTTTCAAAAATATCGTAACAGTTGCTGTTTTATATGTTAAAAGTATCAACTACGTCCACGATACACGTTTCCCATACCTCCAGGCCCGAAGAGTGCAGAGTAACAGGGCTTGTGGCAGTATGGCTTCCCCTCATGCTCCGCGTGTCCACCAGGGGTCAGCGTCTTGTTGCATTTCTCACAGCGAAGACAGGCGGAGTGCCAGTCCTTGCCGAGTGACGTCTTCCTCTCGGCTATGAACGAAAAGATGAAGAGTCAACGGTTAAAAGGGGAAACGAGAAAAAAGTCGACAATTGTATTGACCAAATAATAAACGTAAGCGCTACAATCAAAATACATTCATTTGACTGCATTATCCATTAGCCAAGATTATAGTTTTAGGGTCGAGTGGACAAGACTGCTGTTGCAGACCATTTCTCTGTTTGCGTATTGAATAAATTAGAAATGACAGTCATTTTGATAACATTAAGTAAATATAAATAGTCCTATTTAATTATCATCAATTTCCCATTTGAACATTTTCAGGAATACATTCATCACATAACGTTTATAGATCAACAAAGGTCTCATGAAGACACTCACTAGGAAACGTAGTTACATCTCTTAAGATGCACCAAAGTGAGAAAATCTCGGCTGGGCTAACTAATATTTCAAAATAAATCAGAATCCCTTTTAAATAAAAAAGGGAATAACAGTAAGTAACAATTTATCACCAAACAATTGAACAACATTTTCAGCATTAAAAATGACAGCAATCCTTTTAATAACCGTTAAGAGACAGCATTAAAAAAATGCAGTTATCGTGCACGTACCCTGTAAAATATTAATAATTCTACATCTCCATAACTTACGCCTGCCTGTAACACAATGTCAATTGATTGCAATTGAAAAAACATTTCTGTAAAAATATTCTGAATCACCAGGAAAAGGCGAGTTATTCCCGCAGCCAATGCCTATTTGTACTGGTCTTTTAAACGATTTCTTTCCTAGTGCTACGTAATTGGTACAAGAGGTGAGCAGCTATGTCCCATCCAGGTACTTTTCATTCAATTAATACAGCACAATATTGCCGGATCAAAAAAATGAACCAAGCGAACATATTGGACAAGATACGACAACTACTTTAAATTTGCAAGAGTGGTTACAAATTTTAAAACTCCAGTATACAACGACATATTTTGGGCGTCCAAGGAGGGCATCTAGCTACTACAAAAAGCCTCAGGCACTGGATAGAATCCTGAAATTTTAACAGCGGATTCGAACCGAATGCCAACCAATGCTTGCGGCTCAAAAAACTTGGTTGCATACGTCTTCGGTCCACATGGAAGAGGCACCAATTAGCAGCCACCGTCCCCGAATAGCCAAACCCTTTCTCCCCGAACGCTAGCGTGGAGCGACAACTTTCTCGGCAGCCTCCTTAATCAGGGTTTCATGCAAATCAGACCGGACCATTAAAAAAACCCCATCATCCACCGCTCATGGTGAAAAGAACACCATGAGCGAAGTGGGGAAGAGAGAACTCCGTCACAACAAGGCAAATTGGTGTAAGAACGAGGACGTGGTCTCCCTCCCCGAGATAGAAATGGGGATATGCGAGAAAAAATATATTTCATGGTGGGAGGGAAAACTTTCCGCAATCCAGGGAAAACGAGCTCAACTACTCCCCAGCAAGACCTTCCTTTCGCGGAGATCTCTCATCTGCCCCTCGCAATCAACTACTCGGAACTAACTCGATATGGTTCGGGCAGATGTGTTCGTTCGCGGCGGTCCGACCCGCCGAACAATGACCGGCGACCCGGGGAACGAAATGACGGCTGGGGATAAAAATTCATAACCGCTCATAAGCGGCGGGGGGGAGAGGGAGCGGGAAGAGACAAATGGGCCGGCGCGCTTATTTTCTTTCTTCCTCACCACCGCCCCTCCCCTCTCCACTATTCGAACATCACCGGCAGTTTGCGGCCGAGGCATCTCTCTTTCACGAGTATACCACCACCGGGGGTCAGCCCCGTGCTTTACCTCTCGGTGTTGTCCCCCTCCCAGGGTGGACAATGCGTGACAATAAGCGTAGAAGCATGGCTTTCTCTCCCCTTGTGTACTCTCTCGGGAAGGGGTAAGAGCCCCCCCCCCCAGAAGTGGTAGAGGTAAGAAGGCAACCGGGGAAGGCAGCAAAGATGACTGAAGCGAAGTGGTTAATTTTTTTCGGATTTCGGGAAAGGTAAGTGATTCTCCAAGCTGGGGAGCAGTTTCTAAACCCCGGATGGATGGATTCATGAGAACAACGAGATTTCAATTTTTCGCGCGCACCCTAGTGATAAGCGACTTATTCAAGTGCCTACGTACTGCACGAAGCGTCCTGCAATCGAGTATGGAGTGCCAATAACTTATACCTTTTTAAAGAGGATCATCACATTAATCAAACCAGAGGTCGGCTTGATATATGCTCGTTTAGTACTAAAACCTATTGATTGTGAAATTTTCACATTACTATTTGGGGGTAATTATGACGGGGGGATTTGAGACGCCTGCAGTTTTCAGGAAGATCTGATATTCCAAAACCCAATTTTGGTGGAGTTAAGAATATCCACAAGCGTATCCAAAAACATATTTGAACTCCCTGGTCAGTAGCCAAACGCTCAATGATTAGGTTAACACGTGCTAACAAGCTATCTAATAGGATAAAAATTTCAACATTATTTTCACCAATGAAAAAGGTAATAGCCTCTTTAAATTAACGTCAGATAACAAATTATAAACAGCTAAAAGTAAAGTAACATTGTATAATTTCAATCATTTAACACTTACGTATGCCCAATGTTTTCTGAATTCAGGATCCCCGGAGCTTGGTTCCAATTTCTCTCTTAATTTCCAATATAGCAAAAAATTCATTTGTGATATTTTTTCAGTTCTAATTTTATATTTTCAATATACATCAATTTCTTCAGAGCATTTATAGGCTTTTTGAAATTTATAATCGAAGGTGAACAAAAATCACATTAAAAACTTTTGGCGAAAAATACTATTTAATTCGCAAAGAGCGAATAAAAATGGGAAGTTGAGGCCGAAATCTCGAAACTTTTAAATTTTATTACTCCAGCTTCATCTCCAGCACACTGGCTTATTCCCGTGGATTCGCCAAATCATGAGATAAAATATTTATTTTTCCAGGTCAAGCTTCAATATTTCCATGTTATTTTTTTACGCGGGACTTGAGCGCAAAATCACCAAGCTGCGCCGAATATAAGTGAAGCGTATCAAGTTGAAAAACAGCTACAATACAGAAATGAACGTATTGACGACCACGACGATGAATTAAGTTTCAATTTCAAAAGTGAAATAAATCGAAATTCGTGGCAAAATATATAAAAAATTATTTTATGCATGCATTCGTATAACTACGGATAACGGCCAAAACTAATTCACAAACTTTCAAGTTTCGACAAAATTCAATACGTATGTACCGATGACTTGCAGATCACGACGAGACTTTTAGGACATGTACACGGAACTGATGATAAACCTTGAATTGATTCGTATTCATTAGTTAGTGCCTCATTGCAATTAATTGTTTGGAACCGTCGCCAAGAATAACGAAAGATTTGATTTTTGCACCAGTTTTTCTCGTTGGAAACTTTCTTGCTACATATTTTTTATCCTTACGTATAGCCTCGAGTTTAGGTTATCTCATGATAAAGAGTATATTTTTAGTTTTAATTTAATTTATATACTCAAAAATATTTGCTCAAACTGCATAATTTAGCTTTATGTTCCATTAAAAAACAACTCTGTCAAAACTACTTGACGTAGAGAACATTCTGAACGAAAGCTTACAAGAGCTCCCAATCATTTTGGAATCATATGGTATCCCCGTAGAATCGCTATACCTTCACCTTTCGAACTAAACCAATGGGAAATAGAAATTACTGTTCGGCAATAACTCTTGGTAATGTGAATTTACGTCTTAGAGAAAAATCTCGAAACGTGGAGCGAAATACGAATAAATAAAATCAAAATGGAGAAGAAAGCTAAGCTCGTACAAAAGAGCGGAAGATAAGTACAGGTAAGCATTTCTGCACACCGTAAAAGGAAGCAAAATTCGAAGAAAAAACAAGAGGAATATGGTCAAGAGAGAAATACTCGGGCGAAGTAGAAATTACGTGGCAAAAATGTAATTAATCAGCAAAGATATAAAGTAATTAGTGTGAGAACTGGACTGTCTTGTCTTGGATCAGAAAAATGACAATGATCATTACCCAAGTTAAAGCAGATTAACTACACCATCAAGGGTTCCCTTGATCTTATTGTTTCGCTGTCATATTTCTTACTCCGTTGCTGTTAACCCATTGATCGTTTTAAGCACAACTCGTCCTTTTCACGGCTCCGCAATACTGCCAGGAACCACACTTTACCACCAACCCCTCAGCATCTTAAAAAGACACCGAGGGGTTTGGGGCGTAAGACCGATCTGAAAAAAGGAGGCGAGTGAGTGCGGGTGGGAACACGAGGAGAGCGAGGGGCACAAGAAAAGAGGGAGAGAATTGAGGAGGGCGGTGAAGAGCGAGGGAGGATACGATAGGGAGTTGTATGGGGAGTGGGAGGAGCCGATGGGGGCCGAGGTGGCGGGGCTTTGGATGGATGAAGCGTTTTATCCGGGGAATAAGTAGCAATGAGTGCCGGAGGGGTGTGGCGAGGGGGGGAGGGGTGGATGGAGCAGGAAAGGGGGTGGAACGGAGGCTCTGGAGTGGGAGCGAGGGGACATGGCGGCTTGGGTGGGTGGGGGGAAGGGAGGCGTTGGGAAGAGAAAAAGGGGACGGGAGAGAAAGAGAAGAAGACGCGTGGAGGCTTATTAATAATAAACCCGGACGGAATACAAAAACGCATTTGCGCGGGAGTTGGAGAGGAGGTGGAGACGCGGGAGATGGGCGGTCGGGGTGAGGGAGGCGGGGGACACGAATCGTGGTTTTTCTGGGAGTGGGGGAGGAAAAAAGGGATGAAGAAATTGAAGGAAGGGGTCGGGGAGGCGGGATGTGGACTCCGTTGGGAGCGAGGGTACAGGAGTTCGGGGGAGAGGTGGGTTTGCGGGGACTGGTGTACATAGACACATTAGGAATAGATTTCATTTGCGCAAATATGGAAAGAAACGGCGCCCTTGAATTTTGTGATCTATTCCCGCTTCGTCACGGGATAAGCGATTAACTCCAGAAACTACAAAAACTAAGATTTCAATATTGACGATTTTAATGATAATTTAACAATTCAAAATACAAAAAGTTACGCACTCACTCGCACACTGCATGCGGGTAAATAACTGTCAACTTCCACTTTTCCGAGTCAAAAGTTACACACGCAGTTTTCCCACAATTCTAAACAAAAAATACCTCAGATTTTTAGTTTTTTTCAATATTGGTGATCGAATAACCTAAAGTCTAAAATCCATCGGCGGAAACAATAACAAAATACTAACATTTTGCACACAATATGAGCTAAAACATTAATTATTTCAAATTATTGGAGAAATTATCTACGATCTCATGTCCATTAAGCACACAATTGTAATGGAAGATTACGAAGGATATTAAAATGCTTTCGAACCAAAATTTATATCTCGGAAATGCTCCAGAGGTTCGACGTGGAGTACAAATTTATGCGGATACAGGATTAACCTTCCCTTGAACATGCACAGTGGAATGTGCCCGAAACGTAAATCCGCTCAGTTCCCATAAGAGTCCAAACAAATGACACAGCTTCCGTCAACTATCAATTTACGTTTACTCTAATTGCGCGGCATTATTTAACAGAGATGTTTTATGCTAAAACTTGAGTCAGTCAAGCACAAAACGGGTAGAAGACGGGACAGTACTATGAGATGGGAAGAGATAGAGAAAACAGTGCGGCATAAGGTACTCCAAAACCATCGTTCATGGAAGGGGGGGTTCTTTGCGTAGACCAGGAGATATGGCGTTAACAGCGCCCAGAAACAATAGAAGGCGGGTAGACGAAGAGGGGAGTTAGGAATGGAAATAAAGGGTATGGTGAGGGTAAGGGGGAGGGAAGGGTTGGGAAGGAGTGGAAAAAGGGTTTAGTTTTTTTGAAGCAGGGAAAGGGGGAGGAAGGGAGAGGGAATCTGGAAAGCAAGCGGAGAGCGGGAAACAAAAGAACAGCATCGTGCGGTCCGTACACTGTACATATAGATCCCCTGGCAACTTTTTATGCAGTGATGGGATGGCGGTGATGTTGGGGGTGGTCTGGCGTGGAAGGGGTTGTTGGTGGGCGAGGAGGTGGGGGGGGGAGCAGAAGAGGATTGTGGGGCGGGATTTGGTGTGGAAGGAGGGAAGAGTGAAAAGAAAGAGGTTTTGGTGGAAATTAGTAATTAGAGCAAAAGTTTCGCGCGTAATTTTCCCCCTTTTATTTTTCCACCACCCAACCTCCCTCTCCCCACACCCCATCCAGCCTCACCCCTCGTTTCTCAACGGCGCATTCGGTAACGTATACGTTTTTCGGGGAGATTTTTCATCGCATTTTATTCCGTATCCTCTCTCCCGGCCTCATACCCACTCAAAATCCCGCCTCTCTCTCCCCACTCCCACCCCAAAACACCACGCTATGAGCAACGCTATCGACCACCCCCACCCCACACACAAACACTACACTCCCTCCCCACGGATTTTCACTTCCTTTACTTCTTCCTCGCCTTTTTTTCTCTCCTACTCCCTCCCTCAACACTCACTCAGCTGGTTCCATCACGCCCTCTCCTCCCGCCCCATCTGCCCCACGCCACCCGCGTCCACCCCACCACCACAGCCTCCTCACACCACGCTCCAACCCCCGCACGTGCATCCTCCCTCCTCCCGCCCTCGCACCATCCCCCTTTTCCCCAAGTCATTACCTCCACCCTCTCCTCCCCATCATCATCGCCATCGCTCCAATCCATCCCCACACCCCGTCGCTCCTAATTCTCATGTTGCCGCCCTTAGTCCCTCCTCCAACCCCCGTCCCGTCCATTCCCTTCTTCATCTTCTCATCCACCGCCACCCTCTCAATGGGCCCGCCCCTTACTCATCTTCAGGACTCCGACGACACACGCCCTGAAGCCCCCCTCCATCCTTCCACAGTCATCCTCATCACCGACGGTGGCGGAGTTGGCGGGGAAACCGGTGAGCCGGGGGAGGAGGCGAGGGATAGGGGCGGTCTCTCACCGAGAATAAATTCTTCTCCTTCCCACTAGTGGCGCAGTCTCGCACATTTTTTTTATGTCTTCTTGGATGCGTTCGCGGTGCAACACTGCATAACGGCGCCTCTGTTGTGTTCACCGCCGTGCCAATTCGTCCATCGTAAAACAACTCGTCTGACAAGGCCCGGGCGGTCCTCGCTTGCACACTTGACATTAGGGGTGGGTGCTCTGAGAGCTGCGGACATTTTTGAGGCGATTAGCTCATCAGGCTCATTTGATCGTCGATATTTTTCTTGCCACCGACACCAAATGACATTACCATGGACAGAGACTATCTAGTCTTGCCACTTTTAGCTGCGAAACTGAACTGAGCCGTACTTTCAACAGCCGTAATTTTATTTTCTTTGCGAAATAAATGTTAATACCCCGATAACATTGAGATATCGTAATTAAACGTTTATTTCATTTTATATTGTGTGCCAGGTGGTAGCATTAATATGGGTTAGCTTCCTCACATATTACCTCAATTTAATAAGCCTCTTAGGAGTAATTTTAAGTTCACTTCAATTAAATTTGGTGGTATTATGTCTATCACTGACCAGGGATTGTTGATCGCATGGATTCCTTCGAGACAAAAGAAATTTATCGCTGCTCGAAAAAAAAAGACAGCAAAAATTGACCGAGTTCGAAAAAATCCACAATATTGAAGGTGTGGTTTGTTAATCGTTTGATTTAAACTTAATAATCGCCTCACCAGAAACAAGTGTGTTATAATTAATGTCTTAATCTTAATCAATTATGCATTGTACGCAATTATCATGGCCATTGAGTCACTGGAGTACAGAAAAATCCTTCAAATCCTTTTCAGTATCCGTATCCACAGAATATATGGTATCCACCCGTGGAAGGAAAAATCACCCTCATTTAATAACGAAAAACATTCGATTTGATTAGAATGTCTCACTTTTATCTGCAGCCTCTTTGTGTGGCCGCGAAGAGCACAGAATGTTTTTGCAGTTTAATACCTTAAAGCTCTTTCACCAAAAAAAGTGAAAGGAATAAAAACCAGTATTAGCCCTTGGGTTCGAGCACCAGTAGCCAAATAACCGAATCGTCCTGGACATTTAATTTTCCGAGCATCACACTAATGGTAACAAAAGTACGTGACTCTTGAGAATAGGACTGATAACATTATAGAAAAATTGAAATGACAGAAAATACAACCAAAATGCCCCATAAGGCACATTAAACCGCATGAAAAAATTCAACCTCTAATTTATTCACATGGCGCTTTTATTCACTAGCCCACTGGCTACTTTCCTACTCTTCATTACTCTAGGTGAAAATCATCCCAACGAAAATTACTCCTCAACCTTTTCATCCCTACTCGTTACCCCACTGCCAACTCGCCCCCCAAACCCTTCGCCTTATTTCGCAACTTTCCATACATCCCACCCCTTTCCCTAATCATTTAGTTCTCACCTCCTCCTACAACCCCTGGCACGGAGGCGGGTAAGTCATTTGCTGAGAACGTAGGAGGGGAGGAGAATACATATTATATGTATAGATGAATGAGTGCATATATATATATATATATACATACATACATACATACAAACCTATATACATATAAATATATATATACAAATATATATACATATATATATACATTATATATACATGTATACATATAAATACATATATATATACATATACAAAAAAAAAATATATATATATATATATATATGCACAAAAAGCAATGGATTTCAGTAGGGAGCCAGAGGATCGAATGGGAGGGGGAAAAGGGATTGGAAAAGAGGCCTCCAGGAGCAGGACGAGAGAATGAGAGAAATGGGGTGCACGAAGGGAAAAGGTGAAGGAGGAAAAGGGCATTAAAGGGTTTTTAAGGCAGTGGAAACACTGGGGTGGGTGGGGCCGCACCGAGAAAAGCGATCAGCCGAGGATTGCTCGGCGCCAAGAACCGCGGGGGAAGGAGTGGGAGGGAGGAGGAGGGGAAAACGGGGAATTGAAAAAATTAAATGAAGGCGATGAAAAGGAACGGAGGATAAAGAAGCGAGATGAAAAGGGTCGGGAAAAGATTGAGCGGGGAGTGGATGGGGATGTGAAGGAGTGGAGTTTGCTTAAGGTGGTGGCTATTGAATGCGGGAGGGCCTAGGAAGCGGGGGTGCCAAATATCCCCGTCAAGAAGAGGGCTGTTCACATATAACAGCCGTAGATTAAGAAAGAGCATGTGGATTCATACGGCATGGCACAAGAACGGGGAGAAAGAAACGAAATCGTTGGGAAACCTTAAGGATACATCTTTAAATCCCATATTGCACTCAAATCTTGTCAAGTAACTATTCTATTTAGCGACGAAAAAGAAAATTATTCTTGCATGCCATCTCTCTTATGTTAAACTCCACTTTAATCAATTACAAACATTTCTCGAGCTTTCGGGATCATATAAAACAGGTAGATTCCAAATTTCAAAAATAAAAAGAAACGACGCTAAATATGTGAAAAATTGCGATAAAAACAAATTGTCAAATATTTACTAGAAAATCTTCGTCCAATTTCCCTGGAGAACTCAATGCTAGATTTAACTAATAAAAAGGTTACCAGCATATATTTTGTATTTAGAAAATGATATCGTCTACACACAAGAAGATTGAAAAACACTGTATTCATAAAATCATAAAAAATAATAATCGTAACCAAATGTTAACAGATGTCGAAAAAGAATAATTTAAGTTCCATTAACACATAAAGTGGTCTATTCTTCAGTAGCCTCTGCCATTTGTTAAAACTGTATTTCACCCTTTGCTCACTTATGGCAAGTGGAAATTTCAACACTGATAGCGAGCGGAACTTTCTCAGTGATGGTTTAAAGTTTTGACCTATTAGGGCCATTAGAGCTTTTGTTCAGAGACCCGCGGACAAATTTCATATTCTGGGAGTAAATGGCTTCAAAATGTCCAACCCATATTGACTTTGGTAACCAAAGCAAAACGGATTTACGGTTAGCTGTGACCATCGCTAAGCAAAATACCATATTATCATTCATGGAAAATACATCGATAATTTTTCATTCCGACTAGGTCGATGTAGACCTTTTTAAAAAATTGAAATGTATTCAGGATGTGACTATTCAAAAGTTATTCGATTGCATGTAATGTGGAGGTTATGGAGATCCACCGTCCCTGTCGTACGTCGCATAATATTGTCAACATGAGCGATATCATCGACCTATTCCAAACATATTTCGCTATAATCGATATTTATCGCCACAAAATGCAGATATATCATTCTCATTTCGACTTTTATTATACTGGCGGTCGATACTGGAAAATTAATACTGTACAGCTTTAAAGCCGAGGCCTAATCCTCTCAAGTCAGCCGCGACTGGGTGGGAAACGGCAGTTTTGCAATTCAAAGCAGCTTCCTTGTGCGAACGAGTGGACGATCTCCCGCAGTCTCATCAAGTTGATCCCGAGCGCGCGGGCAAGATTGGAACTATCCGCTAATCGCCGCGGATCACTCACAACGGGCCTCTCTCAGCGCAGTGACTTTGACGGGAACACGAGTCGGCTCGCCATGCTTCGTCGGGCACCGTGTTCGGTCGCACGCGTGAACACGGCTTCCCCAGGGTTTCAAAACACGTCCTCGAAGTGACGCTTCCATTCAAGGAGGGAAAAATCTCCGGCTCACTTGACATCCCAACCTCACATCGACTACGATCCCGGCGACCGATACAGTGATAAAAACGGCCAGGGAGAATTCTCATGCCGCGCTTCGAGAAGGGAGATGGCCGACTCTTAATACATCGTTGGGGTGGCGATGAAACGAGTAAAAAGCACCTAGGGAAGAGCGAACCCATCTTATCATTAGCACGAACACAGAATTAAAAAGAGGCAAAAATCTAGCAGGTTGTTTCTTCCATGACGACAAATGAATAGAGTGGCTGTATCAGATGCGTAATGCACTCGTCAATAACCCGAAAGTATGCAGATAGTATTGAAAACATTTTATTCACTAAGCAGCTTATTATTTCTACTAAATAGCTATAAAATCATTACATACTATGGCTAGAAGTGCTAAATTTAATAGCGCTTGTATGCCCTAATTATTCTCGATGGCAATGATGTATTTTTAGCCTCAAAAACATCCTTGTTCGTGCATCGTATTAATAAATATTTAATTTATACACAATGGAAATTGTTTAACCCAAAATGTACAGGATATATACCCTGTATACAATGTACTTTCAGTTACTTGAGCGAGAATCTAATACCGTGCATTGACAAGTTTGTAAATATTCGTAATAAAAACATGCAATTTATGACAGAAGTTTATTATTAACCACCATGTTCATTTCAAGAAATCCCGGTCAAGGCGAATGACTTTTACTCTGAAATTGTTGCAACCACCATGTTAATCAAACATATTAATATGTCCTCAAGAAACTAGTGGAGGAATTTGATTATTTTCGTGGAATCGAGAATTCAGCAAAATATGATGTTTCCTGTGCTCGGAATTTTTTTTTAAGATTTAATATCCGAAGGATGAAAATTTTGTCCGTATTAACCACCATTTCACGTATGCCTTTTTGTGTAATACGAACAAATACGGGTATATAAAAGGCAATAAGGGAATTGAAATAAAACAAGGATGTGGGGATGGATACAAACACTCGCAGGACTGCTTAAGGGGCTAGAATAACAATGAATAAAGCGTTTTAATTGGTTAATTATTAGCATTTATGAGGATGGAATTTGACCGATTGAATTCGTAAGATCAGTGCTTGCTCCTATTCCAAAAATATGAAAGACCGTATGTTTGGGTTTGATTTACCGTGCAACATAATTAGTGCTTAGAGTCATCAGTAAGATGATCTAGATGAGGGCCAGTGATTACTTAGGGGATAATCAGTTTTGTTTTCGAGCTAAGAGTTTAGAATTTTAGAGAGTGGTTTGTTATGTCGCGGAAATATGGCATTGACGAAGGATGTTAGTCGTAAGTTGGAGATTTCTGAAGTGTGTTTGGAAAGGAATGGACAAGTTGAAGTGGAAGGAAGGGAAAACCAATGAGGAAAAGCTAAGCGTGGAGGGGGATGAGAGGAGATCGTTCGGAGAAATCCAGGAAGTGGCAGGGAAGCTGGATGCTGAGCTTTTGCTTGGTCATGGAATGTTGAATACAGTGATGTAGTAATAATGCTATGCAGACGTGTCGGGTGTCAGGTTGGGTCCTGTCGGGCTAACAAATGTAGGGATGTTTGAGTTTTCGTCCGTCCAAAAACTACCTTGAACAGTAGGCTACCAAATAATAATCCAATGTTCTGGTCATGACAAGAGAAAAGTAACCAAGAGTTAGTCAAATAGCTTAATTTTCATAGAAAGGAAATCTATTAAGTTATATTAATGATTTGAAGTGCTAATGATCCGCGCGAGAAGCAGTAAAACGTTTCGCACCATATACCGCCTTCAGAAAACGTTAATAAGGCTCATATACACCAAAAAAATAAATGGAGAGACATTGAAGCTTTGTATTGTTCTACCTTACATGTCATCATGTGGAATCAAGTTTTAGTTTTCGTAGAGCTGGGTAGTATATAGATCAAAGTATTAAACCTAACCACGTCAACGCAAATTAACAATGCAATATTTTAAGGTGTAAGAGCGTGTGAAGTTCAGGTTCCACGAGAATCACCTGCCGCAAACGACGTGGGTGTGCCATGAATAAGGTTTAGAGGGCAGGCGAGAGGGGGACGCAGGAGCAATGAATATGGGACGAGGGTCGAATGCTCTCGAGAAAGGACGGCTTGTGCAGAGCGGCATGGGATTGCCCCTGCCCACCTGCATGCAGTCTGTCGCAACTCGGCGTGAGATTGGGTGCAGGATCGAGGCCGTGATTCACCGCCATTCCCCTCTCGCCATCTATGGGCGCTGACGGAGCGGAAAAATTTAGCACGGGGCATGTGCCCTTAAAGGGCGCCGTGCCATCACGTTATCACATTGCTCTCCCACGATCCCTTAACTTATTTTAAAACTCGAATTGATTCCTGGATTCTGTTTTACCCCAAATGAAAAAAAAAATCCAATGGAATAATTTTTATTTAAACTGGCTAAATTGGGGACGGACCAGAGTTGGTCTAATTTCAACGGTGAGTCGTCCAACCTAAGAGCAAGGCGTCTCTGGCAATTTACAAAACATCGTCTAAAACCTTTCTAATGAGCGGATTCCTAATGGCCTATGACGTAAAACATTACAGAAACGGTCCGCGGAAATATCAACCTCTATTTAGCTTGTACTGTTGTAGTGGAGGATGTAATTGAAAAGAGGAATACATCAGTGAATCTGCTGCTTCACGAGGCAGATGTGACCAATATCGTAAAAATTATCGATCACGATTTCGGAAGTGACACTGAAGTCATCGAGTTCTCTAAGCAACACATTTTACAAAAATCGAAATCAATTCGTCCATGTAACTAATATAAAGGTTTAGAGAGCCATACGTTGTTTGCCAAATGCATTTTGGTCGCTCCTGCCATGGTTCATGATGAAGCATACTGTTTGTTTTTTTGTCCCGACTATTATATTCCTTGCTCTAATTTACTGCGAAGTAAAAATTAATGGCTGATCAACGATTAGGGTGAAATTGAAAACTATATAAAATACCCTCATCGAAGAAATAACAGTCAAATTACATTGCACAACAATATCAGTCAGAGAAGATACGAAAAAATGTGTGGCCTCGAGTCATATTTCACACGCCAAATTGAATAAGGTCCGAACCAATGCCTAATTATTGGGGAACCGCGTTTACAAAAAACCAACTCGTACGATAATGATGGCATAGGGCGTCATTAGAAAAACATTATATTAAGCAGAATGAACTTAAGGTAATGTTCCAAATTATATTTTACAAACTTCGAAACGGAAAAGTGTCAATACAATGGATTTCACCATAGCTTTTACTATAATTTAGTTGAGATGTCTCATCGGAAATCAAGTTTGGTTACAAAAATCTCCTCTAATATTTGACTATCCAAATTATTCATATTAAAGAGTGCTCCAGCAATCCAGAACTGGTAAACACCCAATTCAGTTCACGTAGCAATAGGCTGTGTTCAATGATATTTCATAGAAATTTTCCCCTGGAATCCATTTGCCGACGACGCAACCGAGAAGTTGAATTCCTCAAGAAACAAATACAAATAGAACATTTTAAGGCAACGCTTAATGTGAATAAATTAAAATTATTAAGGATATACATTCAATCGACACGTATTAAGTAACCGCAAATATTAAGAACGAATTTGAATTTCATAAGATTTCGCGGCGTGACTCTTGAACAAACGACTGGTAGTTCATCATCAGCGGCGCCACTGTCGCTCACTTCGACTGAAAAATTTTGAGTCTCGGATTCCCGCCATTATACGAAGTTGCGCCAACCCATTTTGACACCGAAAATACGAGTACTCATTGACACAACTTTTTCTTTAGTGTATAGACGATAATTTCGAAATGCAGGTTTATCTAAATCCAAAAAATCAAACATTTAGCCGGTAAGAACATCCCGTCATGTCAAATTAAACAGAACATGGGAAATTACGCATTCACGTTTTTCAATTCAAGTCATACGTCAGTAGAACGTCATACTCATAAGGAGAGTATGACGTTCTAGATTTGCTCAAATATATCCAACATGAAATACTGCGTTCTCTATTGTTGTAGTAACATTTCTTTTCGCGCCGATAACACATTTTATGATGTCGTATTCTTTTATCTTTATTGGCGATGCAAAAAATATCAGACATTAGGAGAGCTTTGAAATGCCAAATTCAACCAACAACCTTCAGATCAATTCGCAATAAAGTATGTGGCATGAAGCGGATGCAAAAAGAGGATTTGAAAGTAGTCGTGAATAGATGCACGGGCACCAGATATACAGGGCTCGTCCGGAAAATAAGTGTACTGAGCTCAGGAAAAAAAGGTATTACACTTTTACATATCTTAAGCTAATATTCCTCAAAATAGGACCCTCGTGAGTCGATACACTTGTTCCAGCAGCGTTCCCATTCCTGGAACGCTCCCGCGAAGGCATCATCGGGAACCTCTCGAAGACACGTCGTCACGGCCTCTTTGACGGCGTCCAAAGTCCCGTATCGCGTTCCTTTCAAACTCCTCTTTATCTTCGGGAACAGAAAGAAGTCCGGTGGTGCCAAGTCCGGGCTGTAGGGCGGGTGCGGAAGCGTTGCCACGCCGTGCTTGGCCAAGAAGTCCGACACGACAAGCGCGGTGTGAGACGGCGCATTGCCGTGATGCAGCCGCCAGATGTTTTTTATCGCTGGCCGGACGCGGGCGACTCGTTTTCGAAGCCTGTCGAGCACTTGGACGTAAAATGCAGCATTTACAGTTTGTCGCTTAGGTACAAATTCGTAGTGGACGACTCCCCTTTTGTCAAAAAAGACAATGAGCTTATTACACTTATTTTCCGGACGAACCCTGTACGTGAATATACAGTATAGCAATGGTCCACACCGACGTACACAAAATGTACGGGGGGTGAATTAAGGACGGATCTAAAAATGGAGGACGTAGAAATAGCACGTATTTCTAAGCAATGCTCTTAAGCCTTCCCTCTTAGGACTAATTCAGTCTTTCATTATGTCACTTGCACAGCCTGCTAATACGACCTGCTCGTACAATGCAGCCTTGGGATTATTTCCTCCGTTTCAGAAGTAGACTTTCGTACCACTAACTTATTAATGCGGTTACATCTGCATTCGATTCTATTTTAGACAACTGATTTTCGTCCATTCTAAAGGCTTCAACTTCCTGTATTCGTTGGTATATCCAGTCATCAATAATAATTTCGATCTGATAATGACGTTTAAGTAGTCATTGATATTATATTATTGTCAGATAGTCCAATGGTTATTACTTATAAATTAAAATGCAGTGTTCGCGAAATATTTCTGGGAAATGTGGTATTTCTTAAATTGGAATTATTAATATTTCTCCGAACCTTTCATTGTAGTTTTTCTCCCCTATGATGCTAATGGGGATAGAAATATTCCTCCGGTTCCAGCTTGAATTGCTCAATAAGCTCAAACCTGAGTGAAATGTTTATCTCGAGCGCCACATCCTATTTCTTACAAGGTGTGATAATTCCTTCGAAGATGACCTAATAATTTCTTCATCCATACATGCATCCTATTCATGAAAACCGAAATAAAAGCACACTGAATTCGTAGACTTACTCGAGTACCGAAAGCTAAACGATAAAATCACCAGCGACACTAAAGACCGTGACATCAGCACGCTCGAATATCGTGTTTGCACGGGCCTTGAAGAAGGAAAACGCTGTGATCGCTGAATCCGACGAGGGAAAGAGTATTTTTATATTTGCTATCGCATTAATATTAAAACGCCAGCAGCGCCCTTGGACGCTTTTCCTAGAAAAACAAACACGGTGCGTGGGGACCGTGTCACGCACATCCACGCTACACCAGCCAACCTGCCCCTCAATATACCCAAGGGCCAAGAAGGGGGGGGGGGGATTTTAATCCCCTTTAGGCCCTTGTACGCTTTCACCGCATTCCACTCACCCCAACGCCGCCGCCTGCCCGCGGAGCGCCGCCCGAAGATATCGCCAAGGCGACAGAGGAGGGAGGCCTCGGCCAAGAGGGAAGGGGTCACCCGTAGTCCCACTAGCGAGCAGGAACATTTACGTCGAACCCTTACAAGGGAGGATTTATCTTTCAGGAGGCAAAGGGCGAGGGTGTGGAAAGGACGTAGAGCCGGTGGTTTGTGCAAACAACTGCAAATCGAAATACGATCCACATAATAAAACGACGCAAACCTAATGTGATTACCAAGTCCAAAAGATTAAGTATCAAATTCAATACCTATGGATTTGTGGCCATAATGGGAACTGCGCCAGCCTAGCTGGCTGATTATTCAATTGGTGTTTGGGAAGAAAATGTTGTTTTTCTATTAATATTTACTTTTCATCAGATTAATAAAAAATAAACCATATGAAATTACGCAATACTATCATCAAAAAGGGACAAATTAAGAGAAACGGGTGATTCTGATGCCAGCACAAAGGACCATAGGGAATAAATCGATTTGCAGGCAACAGGATATTTTGAAGATTTGCTACAAAGCAATCCTTATATGGATGACTCGGGAAGACAGCAGTAAAGCTGTTGGTAGCGTTGTGACACAAGTAAAGGTAGGTGGCTATTGCCGCACATAAGGGCAAAAGTTCTGAACTTCAAATACGCAAATTTAATGCATAGTTAGCTAGTAAAATGGCGGCCACAACAATCGCATTTTGACAGTAGCATTTATTTTCTCCTCAAGCCAAAAAGATGAGGGCACCGACACAAATGACCTTTGGCATTCGAAAATTAGAGATGAACAAGTTCCACCAAAGACACCCAAGAACACCCCACGAATAATTTTGTACGTTAGGACTATGTGATAATTACTTTCAGAGATGAAAAACAATTGGAGAGAACTGCAACTAAGGCAGTTAATAAAATCATAGATGATAAAATTCGCTTTCTTTAGAGAGAAACAGTGATTACAAGTGGTGAAAGCAGGGAAGAAGCTAAAATAAAGTCAGAAAGTGATGATGATGATGATGATTATCGATCTTGGTCATTAAATTGTACGTCAAGTAGACAATAAAAGAGAACAAGGAGGAGTCGGAAGGAAGTGTTAGGATGCGTATCGAGAATACATGAAATCCATGGAGACCAGTTGTAAAAGGATATGAAAAGGTAAAACCATAAAAATTAACAAGTGCATAGCAACCAAGATGGCTTACACTTGAAGATAATTTTAAATTTAGACTAAGGACACACGTACACGCACAATTTTTGTTTTTCTATTTAGACGAGAATATCACCAGCAAAGGAAGGAACGATAGAGAGAGAGACCAGCGTACGTAAAGAAAGCTTCGATTTCTTCATACCAGAAGAAACGATTATTAAAATTAGTGGCAGATGAGACAGGAGACAGATCATTCAAACTTACCAATATAGCCACTTTTCTACGGCTGTGAGAAATAAACGATAGGACAATGAATAATTATAAGTTGGTAATGTGATATTTCATAAGACTGGTGAAAATTAAATGGTTAGATCGAGGGCAAATGGAGAGGCACTTCCAAGGATGAAGTGAGTCATTTATGGAAGACGCAGGAGGGGGAAGCAAACAGAAAACACCCGAGGCAGGATAGTATACTGAAGACCATAATGGAAGGGAGAAGAGAGGCCATACTTAACAGAGAATGGCCTGAGAATACTAAAAGCAATAGATGGAAGACAAAACTAATTCTAGAATTCATGACGATCGAATTTTCATGGACTGAGAAAGGAAAGAGATTGAAAAAACGGTAAAATGAAGTAAAAGCTTTTTAAACTTTTGAAAGCAATAATGAGCCCCACAACTTGTTTTTCAGCATTATTTACAGTGAAATCATAACACCGAGAGCTGGAAGACCATGAGGGACGACGAGCATATTTTTGTGTGCTGCTAAAAAAAATACCGAGAACATGAATACGCAGAAAAATTGTTGGAAAACACACGAAAATTGAAGCACGTCATCCGTTCCTAAAACGTACCTTGGTGACTTCGAAATGTCTGGAGGAGAAAGGAAGATCGGCTTATAATAATAATAATGCAATATGAAATGCGGTAGTTAAATAGTTTTTCGTTTATGTTATAACTTAACGATATTACATCCTCATACTGGAACTTCATCACTTACTATACGTTTGTACTACTCAATGAGTAAACACGATACCGGACTACGGTAGATATGACCTATGACTGAAGAATGTTACCTGGGAAAAAGGAAATAGCATGATAATTATATAGTATGATGCACCTTTATTTGCCGGCCAGGGTGAAGGCAAATCGGTAGTCATGCCACCTTGAAGATGGCCAAGTATTCAAAAACCGTGCCGAAAAATTTCGTTTTTGATATGTGCTGTATCATGTCTCACTCTTACATCCTCTACGCTCTGAAGCTCCGCCAGTGCAGTATGATGTTCGAAACAAATCATTGAAAAACGGAATAAGGCAATAAGATACAGGATGCTAGGTGCTGAGGAATTTCGCATTGCCTTTGTGTTCCCATTGAGAAGCCGTGGGTAGGCATCTGAATGACTAATGCGGTTCCGGCAGCATCGCCTACACTGGAAAATGGGAAAGGAGTAAAAGAAAGGTAGGGATGGATGGATGGATGAAGTAAGCCTTCTCTGTGGGAGGGAGGGGGGATAGGGAGACCGTATAGGTCGGTGGGGAGAAGCGGATGGAATTAAGGATATGTGGTAGCTGGGGAGGCGAGCGCGGGAGTAGGATGTGGCGGCGGTGGCGCGGAGCGGCGAGTAAAGGGGAATGGCGAGAAGGGGCGTGGCGGACGGGCGGGAGAGGGGCGGCGGTGGGGTGCGGGACCGGTTGGCGCATCGCAGTCGGCGAGAGCACCGAAAGTGTGGATGTGGAGGGATGGAGGGAGAGTGAGAAGGGGAGAGAAGCAGAAGGAAGGAGATGAGATGCTGATGAGATGGACCCATCCGCCGGCAACTCCCTTCCCACCCCCAGCTCCCTCCTCACGCCACCCCCTCAAGGGGTCAGCTAAGCGGAAGGGCGGAGGAGTACGAGGGAAGGAAGCGTGCGCGGAAGGCATGAAGGTTGAGAGCGGAAGGGTTGAAGGCTTAAGGGGTTAAGAGTAGGTAGAGGAGGAGAGAGAGTACGAGAGAGAGAAAAGGGAATGCGAAGAGTTTCGCGTGGTCGTTAACGAAGAAATGCCTTGGAAGGATAATGAAGAAACGCCGTCGACAGGGCAAACGCAATACCATTTCCGTCCTCCCCCTCCCTGAAATCTACTCGAGGAATAAACGCCGAATACCGACCGCACCACGATAATCACTTTTTTGTGACTAAATGCGACGGTTACACCACGGTGGAAAATCCGAGTACATCTATTAATGACGCGATGAGACAAGATAAAGAAACAGCACTCTTAATATTCGTTCCATAAAAACCAGGTATTCCCCTTTTAGAGATACTCGTATGTGTAATGATTTTTATAATGATTGAGGCTTCGATTGTATTATTCGTAATGTATTTAACAATCCGTTTAGTATGTTATTTGAGGAACATTAAGAGCACAAAAGAGAAACACTTAGAACTTGCAAGGCGATCTATAATGTATGTGTACTAATCTAAGTTAATCCTATGAAATCAATTAATTCATATAATTGTCTTGGAACACATTCCAACATTTATGGATGCCGAAATCTCTTTCTTGCGCTAACCTATTTTAATTAGACTGCAATTTCTGGCATCAGAAATGAAAACCATAAATGAAAGCTTCTGATCAATCTCCGATCATGGTCCAATTAATTGAAATATTTCAAATTTTCCGCTGGAGTAAGTGAAAATGTGCAATGCTCCAAAATCATCTCAAACCCCAGTGAACAAGCCGGTCACTATTTGCTCTAATTTCTCCAGGATCAGAATTCCACGACTTTTTGGATAAAAATTCATTTGCTCCTTTACGCCAATCCAACGCAATACGCTAAGAGCTGAGAATGTCCACAAGCCCTGAAAAAAAAGTTGGCAGTTCGCACTGAGGGAAACCCAATTTAGAAAAAAAATCTTACATAAAAAATAAAACATATTAAAAAAAAACAATCTTGAACGCAACCCCAATGCTCGTAAAAAATTAAAATTCGTCTAAAATCCTATGAAGATAAGATTCCCGTTCGGCATGTAGTTTTCGATGGAGAAAAAGAGGCAGACTTACCCTTTTGCGAAAGCATGGTTTCACACGTGAACGAAACATAGAAATGAAAAGTAAAAAGAGATTGGTTGTATTTGTAAGATTTTGAACGCATTCGATAGTTGTGAATAATTGTTCATCATTTGTTTCACAGTGGTAGTCAGGCAGAAAAAAACGCATGAGAAACGCCATCTGTCACAAAAAGTAGTTTTTGTAGCGGCATCCCCAAGCTTGACCACGCGAATCCTTCCGGCATTAAAACACCAACAGATTTCTGTATTGTAAAAACAACACTCCAAAACGCTGTTTTAAAAACATAATTCCTTTCGCGCCATAGGAATCGTGCACGTGATTGGCCGATTGTTCGCGTCTCGAAAAACAAATCGCTTGAATGTCAAGCGACGCAGCCAAAAAGAAATGAGGAAATGCAGAAGACACCAAGCGGCTTGGGTAACGCCCTGCTCGGGATTCCCAATCCGTACGCGCGAAACAAAATTCACCCCTGGGTGCAAATCTTCTTTTGAATGGCAAAGTGGTGCCAAATGATTACAAAAAAAATATAATATAAGATACGAGGCTCAGTCGCGAACGTTCACTCACACACACACACACACACACACACACACACACACACACACACTCGAACACACGTGCACACTCGTAACGATAATTAACGTCCCTTCGGTGCGACGTTTATAGAAGCACGCAAATCAACGAGGGAGTGCAAACATTGCCCAGAAAAATGAAAAGAAAAACAACTCTTACAAAAAAAAGACACCTTGACAACGGATGAAACTTACACACCGTCAAAAAAAAATGTATTACGCGACACAAGAACCACGAGAGCTAACTCTGCTCTTCACCTCGGGCACGAGGGAGGGGGGTATTCGGGATTGAGATCCTGAGGGAGGGAGGGGGGGGTGGAAGAGGAGAAAGAACGGTAGAGTCGTATGACAGCAAGAGAGAAGAGGAGGAGACGACAATGCCACCGAAAAACAGCACTCGTTTTTGTGAGCCGCTCGTGACGCCTGGGATGAAACAAGAGAGAGGGGCGGCGAAAAAACGTTGGCGGGGGGTAGGGGGTGGCGAGGAGTGTGGGGTGCGGCGTTCCCACTAAAAGGTGACACGCCACGGGGAGGGAAAACAAAAGAAGAGAGAAAGCACGAAAGAGACGCACACACACACATACACAAGAACATACAAAAAAGGAGTAAACGTGATCCACGTGAAAGGGCTATGATGAGCGCTAGGCGTCCCGTTTCTCGTCAACCCCCTTCCCCTCTCGTCCCCGCCGCCCTCCCTCCCAACCCGACATGGAATCGGCGAAGAAGACACATTTGCGACAATGGTTTTTCGCCCGTTAGATTGGAGTGCGGGCGCACTGTTCAAGGGAGTCGGAGATGCGGGAAAGGGGGGGGGGAAGGGTGGAGGTCGAAGGGGAAGGAGGGGTTGCGGATGACGATGGATTTGCTCCGCGGGGATTGCCAGGATGGGTCTTGAGGAGGGAAAGGGTGGAGTAGGGAGGAGCGCGGGAGAGTTACGTTTCGGATCGCGGCGGAAAGTTGTCGCTGCGGGAGAAGACATCTCCAACAGCGCGGTCCCTAAAAACTCGCCAATAAAATCCTGGATGAACCAAAGCGAAAGAAGGGAAAAAATGGATAAAGAAGCCCGAAAACAATGGGGGTGCGAGAATGGGTGACAGGTCTAAAGTAAAAAAAAAATAAAGGAAGGTGGCATGCGTAAGAGATATGACGCTCCGTTGCAGTCACTTCTTCTCCATTATGTTTGTCGATTACCTCCTTCACTCCGCTGCAAAGAGATCTTTGGTACGGGTGTGCGGAGGCATGGGCCTTCCGATGGATCTCCTGTAATGCATCGGAGGTGCACCATTGTATTTTTGAACTTTCTCGGATAAAGGGTTTCGCCCGAGTTGGTACGGATCGTGCACATTGGCAATTTTCTCCATCCAGAAAGCAGGGTATTGCCTCCAGAGTCTTGCATTAGAACCAAGAGAAACAAGAATCCTTCCAAGTTTTTAAAATACATCGACTTGCACTTGGCGTACTTTTTAGGATCGGTAATAATGGACTTCAAAAACGAATACGAAACGTGACAGCAAATAATATCACGAGCATCATTTCCCGAAGAAAACCAATAAAATTCAGATCGGCGAGGAAACACTGCTAACCTATCATGACTTTTCATTCACCGTGAAGTGTTACTTTAAAACATGGAATCTAAGAAAGTTTTAAAAGGATAAAAAAAATGACCGACGAAAATCACAACAGTACCCCACTACCTACACATTCCCTATTTGAGTGATAAAGTAATATTACTAATATATGCAGAAAAAAATAGTTCGGGCATATAGCAGTACGTACAAATTTGGGCCCTGAAAAATATTTACTTGACAGATGAATCAACACTAAAAAAGTACTAAAAGGATTACTAAAAGAAAAAAACCGAGTACTAAAAAGTTTCAAGGAGTGTTAGAAAAATCGTCTTGAAATTAGTAAAAGGGGCAGAAATGTATTCGGAAGGGCTAATGCACATTAGAATTTTAAAATTGAAACGAATGTCAGGAAATCGAGACATTGGAGGAAGACGCTAGAGACGACCAGGGTTTGATGTAAGTGGTGGATCCATTGGAAAATAGAACAGAACAATGAATATCTTTGTTTTTGTCTCAACTTTATAAAAGACATTGATTAATAGCAAATGTATGCCGTGGATTTTAAAAACATTAAATATGGCCAACACGGGCAATAACTAATGCTCGAGATATCTACAAGGTGTCTCTTTGCTCGAATGGAATCTTTATTTGGCTAAGCACAAGACCTCTGGTTAGATATAATAAACCAAGTACGAAGAATAAGTCAACAACCAGTAATTACAAGCAATAGGTACGTTCGGGCGAAAAACAAAACAGCAATTCCTCCTACTCTTACCCAATTAGGAATTACAGACGAAAAAGAAAACAAAATTACACCGACATACGCACAGCCATAACACTAGGCCAAAGATCACCAAGCTACCTGAAAGAGAGACTACAAGAATTAATAAGGAAACTAAATTAATACCTACCAATTGAGCCTATGTACCTATCAATTTAAACCGCGGAGAGTATTTTACAAGTTAAAATACATACAACTTAGTAAAAATTTGCAAACACTTAATTTCATTAAAAGATATTTTTTTAACTTACTTTTAAAAATATTCTGGAAACAATTGACAGATTTCCCATTCGAAGGAAGATGGAATGAATGAGAAGTCAACGGTTCAACGCGATTAATGTGCAGTGTGAAGAGAAATGGAAGGAAAGTAGGTACGCGTAGAGGGGAAGCTTCGTGGTTCACTCTAAAAGGAGAGGGGATTGTCATCGTCATATCTGGAATCACAACGTAAGGTGAAAGGAAGAGGCGTGGCTTCCTCTCGCCAGCGCTCTTCTATAGAGTTCCTAGAAGCTAAATTCACACACCCACCACATACACGCCATTCTGGGTGCCTAACACTATGTTAAGCAATGACACCTTTCCATAACCATCCACTATAGCGACTCGCTATCAGCTACCGCTAAGCTTGTCTTATTGGGCTTGAATTTCCTGTTCCCGTGCGACTTTCCCTGCCCAAATATATGTAACTTTCGCTTCTCGTAACGCTATAATGAGCTCTATCCCTTTCACAATAGCCATAACATTCTTTTTATTTTACATCCACTGATATTTAGAAACTGCAAACGTAGCACCCTAACTAAGGTGATGCTTTGATGGTATGATACTTGGCTTTAATGATTAACCAATAAATTAATTCTTAATTTGAGTTTTTCATGACAGGAAATTATTTCAAACGTGACAATTAATTACATCATCATTACAGGTAACGATTAATGAATGTTTTACTTTTCGACGGCCACCTATTTAACGACTCTCTGACCGAGCCTTGATTACTTCATAGTTCTTTGTGCTGAAGTTTTCTGTAATCTGTTTATCGTAAATTTTCTTTGCCGAAGAGAAAGTCTGTTGGTTCTTACACTACATGATTCCCTTCATTATAGCATTAAGTAGGCTGCTTTGGCACAGCATAACTCTAATTAGTTTCATCTTCTACTTGCTGTCTTTCACAAACTCTCCAGTTCACCCACCCACTTTGTAGTACTCTTTGATCAATAATAACTGTCAAATCATTGACTTTTAGGCTTACGACGTGCCTCGTTGCTGGATTCATATTTCAGATATTACAGTCTATTGCTGTTGTCACCTGAAACAACGCACAAGACGGTAAGTCCGTCCCTGATGCTTCGTAAAATCAACACACTGTACGGCTGAGGGAACAAGAGGGCAACCGATTCAAAGGTACATAAACTGGTAAACATGTTGTTTGAAAATTCCGCGTGAACACTTAGACAGCCGTTCAGATACAAAGCGTCTAATTATAGAACGTGCCCTTTAAAGAGAACTATACCGCTTCCACTAAACTGCTGTTATCTCCGATACCTTCAGTCGGGAGAGGAAGGGAGCGATACCAAGCAGAACCTAGAGGAGAGCGCAGTGAGGGAGGAGGGGAAGACTGATTAATTAGAAGCGGTTTTCCAGAAGCCTTTTTTTGTTCGAAAAGGAGGATCGTTAAAAGCGAAATTAAGTTGATGAGTAAAAAAATAACATTCCAAAGAATTTATTCCCTTAATTGAATCTCGAAATTTTTCTTCCATAATAATATTAAGTGGAAAACTGGATCAACTGAAAACCCAGCAGCCTGGCAAATAAAGGACGGGCAGAGAGCCAAGGGCACTCGAGAAACAAGATAATACCAATTCTGAAATAATGCGCTGATTGAGATTTATATATTTTATTTATAAAATATATTCCCGTAACCCCATTTCAATAATAAATATTCGAGAGGAAATCGTTCACGACTGCAGCGAAATCAATGAGTTAGTAATGCCTATTCGTTCTGCAGTGGTTTTTTTTACCGTTCTTGGGTTGGATAGAGAGGTTTCATTGAAGAACGTCTTTCACCTTTAATTGGGGATAAAATGTAAAAAGGGACGTAACGTAATTCAAAAGTACAAGATAAATCTTTGTTTTCACTTATGTTCCGCGATGAATGAAATAACCAATATCATTTCATTCAATTACGGCATACAGATCGCAACGTTAGTTTTTGTCCCAATCCAATTTTAAAATTCTTGGGTCAACATCTACAAATCACTCCCGTGGAAAATAAAACCTATCTTGAATTCACGTGCTCCGTCTTAATTATCCATGATACAACAACCTCAATCTATAATCAGAAAGACAATTTTATTATAGCGCCATAACATTCACTGTACGACAAATGTTGGACGAAATTTGTTAAAACTTTAAGTCTCAAATTCTAGTTTGGAAGCCATCTCTAAAATATATCATACCCAACTCCCAACCCATTGAAATAACATGTAAATATCTGTATCTTCTATTTCCCTCCGTCAAGTCTGTTTTATGATATGACGATCATTTCACTGCTTCACGCAAAAGCATCATAGTTTTAGTTTCTGAAGATGGTAATTTAGTTGTCAAATCCTAACTCGAGATTCAAAGAACTGCGCAAGATGCCGCGACTGAAACTTTTTAACGGAGTCATCCACTAATTTGAATTAAAATGCAGTATTTTCCAGGTGCAAAAATTATTTGCCTTTACCAGCGAAAGATTTTTATATATATTGAAAATATTACAGCTCACTCGAGATAGGAAGGAATGGAAGGAGAATTCATTTTCGCCTCAAGATCTATTACGTGACCAGTAGGAAAAGGATTAGAAAAGAACAACATAAAAACAACTGATCCAAACTTAACCTTCACTATTGCAAAGCAACTGACGACCGAGAGAACAATATGTGTCACTGCATGTTTTACGCTGCACATTTACCCTCCCTACTCCATTCATTATTATTAGGTAATCTACCGGTTAAGGTAGGTTTTTGGATGTCTCGACACCAATTACAATAATGCGAACTTTTCTATTCCGTGACCTTTACTATGGAAGCCACTACGGTTCCGAGCCATAACTATTCTAGGCATAACCACGAGAAGACGATTGCCACACCATTTATCTTCTGCAGATATTAACAACAGGTACGCAAATTGTCAGCAAGAACAACGTGACAGCAGACTTGTCACCCACTTCCATTATGCGTGAATTTCACACGCTGTTTGACTTTTATTTAGTCAGCTCATTCTCATTTATGATTCAAAATCCGGGTTTATAACTAAGGTAAGGTTATAGCAGGATTCTTTATAAACTTGAAATTAACAAGCATAAAACAACGATATTGATCACGAAATTTTCTATTAATTTTCTCTGAGAGAAAAATAATACATAGAAGTAAAACTATGATAAATTTTCTCATATTTTAAAATGATATATTGCATATTACAATCGGCTATATCTTGCAATTCTAAATCATCAGCATGATATTTATAATTTTTCAAAATCTGTTAAAAAGTGAACTAAGATACTACCATTAAAAAAATACCTATGCCTACCCAACAAATCCCAAATTCGTAAAATATCTACCTAGATTGACATTGCTTATAGATATGACTCCCTAAATCGAGTGACGTAAATTAAGAACCACCCCCAAGGATCACAGTCATCAGAAGTCATAATAAGTCGCAATACTTTCGTATGACGATAAGTGGGTATTAGGGGTCTTATTTTTGATGTGACGCTCAAACCATGTCTTACTAAATCCACACATCACGTTATAGCACATACGGTATTTTATTCCGAGAGGCGCAGATATTGGCGCGACAGACTCACTTCGACAGGAAGGAGGCAATCAAAACCCATTGACGCCTCCTGCAGAACATTCAGGATAAGCGAGGAGTCGCATCCTGGCATGAACACTCTTGTCCTCTTTTCTAGTACCGAATATCACTCCAACTCCGAGTTGCATTCTTACTCGTTCATTGAAGACTCATTTTACATGCATATGCATACATACTGATCACAAGATCATTGCAATATTATCTTCATGTCAAAAATACAACCCACAGAGCACCCTCTGCCAAATATCACCAAAAGATAGATCGATTTCGTGATGGTCATGCAGACCAAAGGCAAGTTGGATGGAGTTGTATTGCTGAATTCGCCATTCTGGCCAAGAAATATTTTGATTATCATGCACATGCCAATTTTAATTAATCATGATATTCCATCATATCACGCCTGAAACGTCTCTTTTTAGGCCATGGAATATTTTGATTATAACCCACAGGACTGAATCGATGGTTGTTAATCACACGGGTGAAAAGAACAACTTTTCACCCCAACTATGGTGAAATAACACCGACATTCCATTTAATATCCTTTGTTTATAGGTACATTAAGTCCATATCATGGTTAAAATACGAATTAGAATACATGCATAAAACGCAGGTGGTGTGAAGTATTATTGAAAGTGTGCACTGTTAAAACTAGAACCTTAAACAGACATATTCGGAGTTCATTTATGAGTTATAAACTTATCATTTTACTTATCGGTAGGGATTAAATTGAGTCAACAGAAAAACATTTGATCATCTACGATACTGATCCTAGGTTTTTAGCACAAAATATATTAGCAAAGAGCAGCTTTCACAAACAAACAACGCGCCTGGGTTATCTATAAACCAGTTGAGTTGGAAAACATTTCCCCAGTATTCAATCTCCAGATAAATCAAGAAACCACTGGAAACAAAACAGGTCAGCGTTAAAACGTGGGAAATATACAGAGGGGTGGTTATGGCAAACTTTTCACCAACCGCGCTAGGAGTTTTTTTCTAGAAACAAGATTGACGCACGGAAACCCTTGGAAAGACTTTGAAGCGGATAGGTTGTGCGACGCTTCTTAGGATTTCTTGATAAGGTGGGGAAGGGTCCGGTGGAAGGGTTGCAGAGGATGAGGGAGGGGAGTGGGGGAAGAAAAGGAGTGAGTAGAGCGTCGGCGGCGGATTGTGATGAATCGGTTCCTCAAAGTGTTCGTGCCTAAGGTGCTCTCTCCTCCTCTTCCCCGGTGTATATTGGAAAGTGCTGTTAACTCTTTTCGGATGGGATCTTGAAGGTTTGCGAGCGACCGATGATGATGATGATGAGGGAGAAGGAAGAGGCAGTTCGCCTCTTTCAAAGGGGGGTGAAGGGAGGAGGGGGGTTAGCTCCATAAGGAGATGTTTAGGGAGGGCGAGGAGGAGGGGCGAAAAGGAACGAGGGGGGGGTTGGAAAGAGGGCGTGGCGGATCACCGCGGGTCTTGAGAAGAAGGAAGACTCCGAAAAGGTTTGGCTTCGAAATGACGAGGGAATTGATGAGAAATTGGAAAGTGCGGGGCCCGCTCAAAAAGACTGGATGAAGGCGGCGAGGAAGAATATTATGCAAGGCACGGGGAGGGGCCGAAACGATTGAGGCGAAGGGTTAACGGGAAGGGTTCTCTCCGGGAGCGGGGGTGCGAGGGGAGGTTGAGGATGAAAAAAAAAGAGGGCCGCGGGGTGAGGTGGGATGGGGGATGAGGAGAGGCTGCGCTGAAGGGTTTCCCCCTCTCCTCCCTCCGCCCCTCACCCGCGGCGAACCCTTGAGTGGGACCGACGTCGGAACGGTTGAACGCCGCCGAGGCGTGGCGGTTTTAAAAGAGATTGCGTTCGCCCTCTCACGAGCGCGGTCTTCGATCCCGGGCGACCCGATTGCGAGCGTATCGCTGAATAATTTATGCCCCCCTCCACCCCCGACAACCTCCTCGGGATCGTCTTCTTCTTCCCAAAAGGGGTTCTTTTGAGTCTCCTCCGCAGCCAACGGCTCGTGACAAACCGCCTCTCGCACTCCGAGGAATCTCTTCGGTCGTCGTTACCTCGGTCCACGAGTCTCTTTCTTCCTAGGAAGAATTTAGGCGAAGTCGCCATTTTCAGGCGATACCGGATGCGAGTAGATGAGTTCCATCCTTTGTTGGCACGACCGAAGGAAGCTCAAACGTCGTCTACCTACATTTTCTTTCACCTGACGACATCATCATGTTATTCACTAATTAAAAGTATGGAGACTTAAAATGTTAGAAACAAAATTTTTTGACAATGGAAATTTTTAAAATTTAATCAAACTTCCATGCGTTCTCTAGCCAACCGATTAGCTCGAATCGAGGTCCACAATTAACGAAATCTATGGAATATTCAATTAATCCCGATTATAACTTCAAGTTATCAACACTCGGCTCAAAAATATCACGAAAATTCAAACCTCCTCCTTCAATAAATTACTAAATGTAAATTTATTTGGAATTTTTAGTTCCTCTGCATGTTTTTATAAACAAGGGCCCCTTGTTTTTATATTGACACTGTTGGAGTAACTCAACATAGCACAAAGGAGGATCATAATAGATCCCACACACTCACTTATTGTCATAAATGGAATTTTTCATTTAAAAATTATATCGCACCAATTTACTTTTCCCTAGTGAAAAATAATAAATTTCTTATTTTTAAATAATTGCCTCCCCGTGTCATTGACGTAACGAAATATTATTGATAGGCTGAAAAGGCCGAGTTAACAAAAGTAATCTTGGTCCCCCCAAAACCTCCTACCGACAACCAGGGGGGTTTCATTAGCGTTAGAACCACAGTTTTTTCAATTTTTCATTTATTTTTGCTTACCTAATGTCATTCCCCTTTCATTGTGCGCATAAATTCACTGCCAACATCAGAGATATCCGAATTTCAAAGATTCTTTCTTCGTACATTCGTCACTATCCTTGACCTGCCAGAATGCAGTCGTTACCAATCCCAATGCATTCTTTCACACTTACAGCCCGTAATTACTTTCGGCCATGCCCTGCCGTCTCCTCCCTCCCAGCATCCTCCCAACTCTGGTACAACCACGCCACTTTTTGCTGCACTACCCTTCAGGGGCTCTCTCTCCTCCTTCCACTCCTCCTCGCTCGCTCGCTCCCTTGGGCAAAGATGGTGAGATTTTAAACTAGGAAGCTAGGATGGAAAAGGGCACTGCAGGGGGGGCGGGGGGGGGGGAAAGGCGCATACGCGTTCAGGATCCGAGAGGGGAGTGCCCCCTCAAGGTGGGTGGGCGGCAGCTCAAGGCGCTACCCCTACCCTCCTCCCCCCACCGCGATACCCTTAAAATCCTCCCTTCCCTCCCAACACCCTTCCCCCGAGGGTACGCAAAACCCTTCTCCGCATCTCCCACCAGCCTTCAAGCCCCCATCCCCCAACTCACTCTTCCCCACCGCCACCCTCTCCGCTCCCCCGCTTCTCCTCATCTCCGGCGCTCTTAATTAAAAGGGCTAATTATCAGCGTCAGGCTGAAGCGTTGGGATGAAAATTCTCCGAGCAGGAAGGATGGAAAAAGGACTTTGTGAGGGAATGGCGGGAGCCGAGAGGGAAGGAGCGGAGGGCGAGAGAGGAGGAGGCGGCAGGGAAGGGGAGAGGGAGGGAGGAGGGCGAGCTTAGGGATGCACGGAGGGCGAGGGAGAAGGTGTGAGAAGAAGATGGCGGAGGATGGTTCTCCGCTGAGGGCGAAGGGATGGCAGGAGGGGGGGGGTGGCATCAGATGGGGCGGGAAGATGAGATAAAAAGAGTCAAATGGGGAATAGGAAAAGGGTGGTAGGCGCGCGAGGGAGTGGGGCCAGTGAAAGGGTTTTCGCGCCGAAAGGAAGGGATGGGAGGGGGAAGGAGCCGTGGGAGGGGGAAGGAGCCGTGGGAGGGGCGGTGGGAGGGTACGAACCCTTGGGATCGCAAGGGAAATGGCGGGTTAGGGAGAAATGAGGGTGTGAGTGGGGGAGGTTACCGAAAGGGTTTGGCGGAGGCTGGGGGTAGAATTGAGGATTAGGAGATATGCTAAAGATGGGGGATTAGTTGGATGGATAAGAGTAAGAGAAGTGGGCGGGTAAGAAAAGCGAAGAGAGAGAGAAATTAAGACAGGAATTGCTGTAGAAAATGATTTTACCGCCGCTCTGGGGACAGAGTTACTGCCTGGAATATGGAGCATTTAACCGATGTTGGGATAGAGAGACCAAAACGGAAATTAACTGCGGTCTGAGAGGAGTTAATCCAGTCCACCATCGCAAAATGGCTAAAACTGCACAATAAAATGATATTTAAGCACAAGTGTACATTAACAAGTTCTACATTTGCGGCAGGAAAACAAATCTTGGAGAATGTCAAAAGCAAATGGCGGATATGGAATCTGGTAACAGACTCATCGACCATCATAATTCCTTATTATTCCCAAAATTTTAATGTCATAACTTATTTTTTTAACGTTCACCCAAGAGTCAGAAAACGAATGCAACTGTTGGTATTAAATAAAATGTGTGGTAAATCAATTTACGCACGCGATGAAAATAAGATATCATTTACGCGTTCTGCATTGGAAACTGATGCCGAGGAAAATTAACATCTTGGTATACGTCAGCATCATCGTAGCTTTATCTTAACACACTTCAACAAAGCTATTGGAAATTTCTTGAAGTATATAAAATAATAACAATTTTTTTTTATTTCTCTGACAAGTGAGACGCCATTGGACGGTCTCACGAATGCATTTACATTACAATGTAAATTACTTGAGTGCATTTATGCAATGCCCATAAGAGATGTAAAAATTCACATCGGTTGAGGGTGACGAGTTTCCCCAAAAGTGGAGAATACGAATTCCGCCTCCACATTTGCACTACAAAATTATATGGTTCGCCTCCGATAGCGACGATAAAACATTTCAGAAAAAAAATACGTGTTTTTTCCGAGGTGACACAGGCACTGGTTCAACAACGCCCATGGATCTTTTATATAATTTGTGGATATGATGGCGTATGTGAAGCATGCGGGGTTTCAGATTTCGGTCAAAGATAAACTGGAATTATTAAAACACTACCACGACGTAAATCACTATCTCATTACAGGAATGCAAGCTACTGCAATGCGAGACATATTTCTTTTGTCTACATCGTCTTTTTTGCAGAATAATTCAAAAACATTTTAACTTTTTTGGTTTTATTTATTTAAAAATAGGCGTTATTTTTAACCAAATGTTACAAAAAACGAAACAATATATTATCATGCAAACCTGTTATTGATTTACATAAGATAGTGTGTAAATATAAATAATATCCAGATAGGCCATAATAAAATATTTTCCTTCCCTCTTTGAAATGAAAAAAATGGACAAAAGTCAACTCGGGAAACAAATAATGCCCAACTTTGGACACCTTCATGATTAATTAGTTCGATAACTATAAAATAACACCGGTCGTAGGAATTCTACCACAATATTGGACGTAGTACAATATTAATGACAAGATCATAAATTCATTTAAAATCAGAGTGCCCGATAACACGTAAAACGATATCAGAAGACACCTAAATATATCAAGCTCGTTTATCAAAATGTCACGCGATCAAATATTGTTGCTAACATTCGGTTCGGTGAAATCTTAGGTCACGATAAGGAAAAACCCAATACTGGCGGAGAAGTTAAGCCCGCTCACGTCCAGAACACTGGTTTTAATCACAACGGTGATGACAGAATTTTAGTGAGATTACGATTCCTGCTTTAGAATATTTGGACGGAGATTATTTTTGAGCTCTGCCAACGCCGTGAGACCTAAACCTATGGACCATATGGAGATGTTGCAGATATGTCTGCTGCGCTCGCAACGAACTAATTTATTTTCCTGGTACGTGAAAACAATTCAATTACATCATACAGAATCTCCCTCCATGCAACAACGCCAGGTTATCAGCAAAATCCATACCCAAATTATTGACGAAAGTTCATGATGTAACTCCTTCCTAACAATTTTTTCGAACACTAAGCATGAGAAACCACCCTCTAGTGAACCATGCTCTATTTATCTATCGCTTCCATGTCGGAATCATTCACGACAAGTAAAAGCAACGCGATTTCGATCATTTCCAGGAGTGGATCTACGGTGGGAGAGGTCATCGTTTAGTTTCACTCAATGAAACAGAGGAACAATTAATATTATGGCCACCCGCCGAGGGTTGTCATGCTGTTAAGCGAGTTATGGTACAACAGTAACTTTTACGGATAACAGCTTACAAAAATAAATAAACGGTAATCGCTTTCTCAATCTGGATCAATAATAAAAGGACTCTGTCATTGGCCCCCCATTACCTTAAATCGCCCCTCAACCTGGTAAGTTTCTGAACCCGTCCCTGAATCTAAGCAATAACTTAAAATACCCTTAATTCTCCCTCCAGCTGTTTATCTCGGGGGGAGGGGGGGGCGTTCTATCGATGATGTCTTTGGCTCCGTGATTATTCGTCTGTTGACATTTTAAGGCAGATAAACTAAAATTGAAGAAAAACGACTAACCCCTTTCTCCTTAAAAATTATTCCGTAACAGAAGACGCTTTCTGTGTTTTCCTTGCCACTTAAGATTCCATTTCCACTCTGCGTTTTAAATTCGCAAAAAGTCAAGGAAAATTCCTCCCAGCTGGGACTTAAAATCCATGAAATAACTCCAAATACAATCTACGAATTCCTTGCATGTCAAAATTTACCGCATGAGCTGAGTAGTTATGGACGGCTACGAAATTTGAATTTGAAATCTGTTCTTTTGAACGCTGAACTATTTTCTACATTTTTGTTCATTATGTGTGATTGGTGGGTCCCTGGCATAGGAGGAATCCTGGTAAACCCTGAACGTGTGAGTACATGTGAATCGCAAAGGTCCTTGTTATCGAGGACACCTGAGTGATTGGGTGAATGAGCGAGAGCGTGTGTACATCCCTATTATAGTTTTATATTAATCTGTGTGATTGACTGGTCAATGGCATAGGAGGGATCCTTGCAAACCTTGACTGAGTGAGGGTGTGAAATTCACAAAGGTCTAACACACCCGAGTGACTGTGTATTCACGTAAGTCGTTTCTGTTTCATTACATCCTTTTATAATTTTCATTTATTTGTGTGATTGACGGGTCACTAACATAGGAGGGATCCTTGCAAACCCTGAGTGTGTGTGTAAGATTGTTTTATTATTTATTTTGGCTTTTGTGTGTTTTTTTCTTTTAACTTAGTGCCAATCAATTTTACGGTCTCGGTATTTTTTTGGTTACATTTTTGTTCATGCTTTAGGGCCAGTGTCTCGCTTGGCAAAAGGCTTTCAAACTATTAGCTAGATGAGCATTTTTTCCTTTATACATTCAATACGGGGAGGAGGGGTAACTCAAGACATCGTGGGGTATTAGTTAATCCGCGAAATCGAACTATACAAACCGGTAAAGCGAAGAATAAATCCCGGCTGACAGAGCTAAGTTTTTCTCCCTGCTGTTGTTTTTATGAAATCGGCTAAAAATTGCATTTTTCAAATTAGGGTTGGAAAAACTCTTCATTCGTTTGGAGGGTATTTTAGATAAAAACTCGGGACGTACTAATGACATCAAAATAATTACGCTAGCATTTAGGTAGACGGGGAATATGATAAGGCCCTAACATAATGCATAAATAGCGAAAATATTAATATTGAGGGTAGCGCCGCATAATTCTGAAATGTGCTAGTTGGGACAAACGCAGTCTGGGGACTATTTGAAGGTGAGATTGCATAAGAAAGGAGTACAGAGGCAGGAAAACAAGTTAAGTACAGGTGGATATACATACTTGAGGAAGAAACTAGGATGCGGGGAGGAATTCGAAGAAGACAGGGAAAATAGACGCGAGAGATATTGAGAAGCGATGGAATTTTGAATACTGTGAAGGAAATGAAATATAGTAAGTTGGCAAGTATTGTGAAGGGTGGAATAACAAGCAATTTAGATAGCATAAAGGGAGGCAGTAGGAAGCATTTGAATTCGAAAAATAAATTTACTGTAAAGGAACCCGTAAGGGTTCTGAGCGTAATTTTACGCAGGGTTAGTAAGTGTAACAGTACTTATTATTACAAGCCGATTCCCCGAGGGCAATGACGGAGTTAGTCATCGAAATGTCGGCGGCTGACACAGACCCTGAGGAAAAGCTGAGAGGACTTCACTCCAATTGTGCGCCGGGAAAACACTAGCTATTCCTGTGCTTATTAGCTAAGACAACCATGACATAATGAATTAATTTTCAAGCATAGCCAATTCCTACCTCCGAAGGGAAGACTAAATCTGGATGGTGCCCTTCAAGCCACAGTTGGGTTCAGTGGTTGCGGGTGATTCCACATCATAAGTCTAACACATAACCACAGTAACCAACCCGAGGGTTGGTTTGATAGGTGAGGTTAGGGCTTACCTAAAACTAACAATAAACCCAACGGCATGTAAAATTCACATCTCAGGGCAGGGAGACCAATTCCTTTCCCCTGTACCACCTATGATTTCCCAGAAAGATTGTATTATTATTGTTGTGGGTGGGTGGCTATTCGCTCCCACGGACGGCCAAAGCGCCACTGGCGTACCGTTGACCAGGCAGGGTTTTCCCCATTGCCAGGGAATCCCTTTGGGTGAACCCAAAGGGGCGTCCCTTGAGCCGCCGGGGAGTTCCCAGGATCCCACCCCCGCAAAACAATGCACCTGTGGGGAAGGGCTGCAGGTCATCGTACTCCTCCTGCCCAAGGCCAGGACGTCAAGAGCTCCCGGGCAGTTCTGAGAAACCTTGTGACGTCGGGAGGAACCGGAAAAAAGGGGCTAGCGCCCGGACCTGGGCAGATGGTCAGGGGCAGCAGACGAGGTTGGCTGGCTGAGAGGAGACTGCGGACGCGGATCTACGGCCTGTGTCGCGAATCGCGACACCACGATCTCCTACTCCTGGCTCTGGGCTTCCCTTCCCTTCCCGTACCGATCTCCGTCGGCAGAGTAAGTGCATACACCCAATAAATTACTAATCGGCCAATTCTGTGTTCCTTCCTTCCCCTTCATGACACGACGACATTTGGTGTCAGGTGCTTGCGAGGAACGATCCCGAGGATACGATACGACGAGGGTATCGCATCGCTGATTATCGCGCTAATATCCAAAACCTTGTTGAATTGCTACAGCTCATGCGGCTTAATTAAGTGTTACTCCCTCCATTTGCACTCGTAATATATTTGCCGGGAGGACTGTACTGTTTTTCCTTATTTGTTTATTTATATAACACTTAGTGAAATATTTCAGCGCTCGCTCGTTTGTTTTGGAAACGTTATTTATTTAGCTAATTATTGTTCATCATGGCTTTTCACTCTCATTCCGCATTCCACTCTTCCGCGTCTCCCCTCTTCCCGTCGTACATGGCGCAGCCCAACATATCCTCACGGCTTATGGAGTTTACTCCGTGTGTCAACACCTTGTCCGAGGTGAACGGAGATACTCATTCTATTTCAAATCACACGAGTGTACCACCGCAGTCGCATACGCCCTCCCCGATAGCGAGCCAAGCGTACTTAATACCGACTTTCAGTGGAGAGGACGAGCCGACCGTTGACAATTTCCTTGAATCGTTGAAGATGGTGAGCCATCTGAATGCTTGGACCGAAAGTCAAACACTGTGCATCGCGCGATTACGACTAAGTGCCTCCGCCGCGGACTATGTGGCCATAAATCCACATGTTTTGGACAGCTATGATAGTTTCTCTACGAATCTTAAACGCAGGTTTTCGGTTAGAACTTCTCCGCTTGCTCTCGAGCGAATGTTTTCAACCTGTGTACAACAACCCCTCGAGTCAGTTCATGAGTTTGCGACACGCCTTCGTAAAATCGCTCGCCAACTTAGAGCAACGTTCCCTGACCCCGAAGCCGCAAAAACAATTGTCGAGCACAGGCTCCTTTCACAATTTTTGTTAGGCTTACGAGAGGAAATAGGTCGTTTTGTCCAAGTGCGTTGCCCGAAAAGTATTCTCGAGGCGGAAGAATTTGCACTAACCGAAGAAGCAAACGTGAGAGCCTATGCCAACAAATTCTTGGAGATAAATGCATTTCATTCTTTGTACTCACAGCATCCCCCTCAATTGAATTCGATCCACCCACCACCTCCTACGCAGCACATTTCTACCCAAATGCATACTTTCACAGAAAGATCACCCGTGGAAAGGAACCGAATTTCACATGCCCCGCGAACTACGAACTTTTCACAAACGGAATCAAGAAATGCCGGCACTCGCAAATGTTACCACTGTGGACGGCCAGGACACATTGCTCGATTCTGTCGATCGTCGCGTTCTTGCTTTCAATGTGGAGATGCGAGCCACCAATCGAAAGATTGTCCCCTACTCATTTGTGGGTACTGTAAGGAGTCAGGTCACCGCCCAATTCAGTGCCCTTTAAAATTCAACGCTTCAAATCCGGGAAACTTCACGACCCCGACTGCGGAGTCGGGGAGGATTTAATTTTGACAGTAACCCCAGAAAACGGTGTCGTAGTCCAAGGGACGATACAGGGGAGGAATTACAAGTTCCTAGTGGATACAGGTGCGGCCGTCACTATTGTGAATAAAAAGAAATTTCCTTGGAATAATCTGATTACTCATCCATACGATACTCCTATCAAAAGCGCTTCAGGCCACATTCTTTCTGTTCACGGCCAATGTCTAGTCCCATTGACTATATCCGGTGAGTTATATCCCCAGGATATGCTAATAGTGGATCTCGGTAATACTAATTACGACGGAATCATTGGTCTCGACTTCATGAAAAAGCACGGCTGCACTTTAGATCTTCAGCAATCGAAAATGTTGATTAACGGCTGCCACGAGATTCCACTAGAGCGGAACGTTCCCCAAAATGTAGAGATTGATTTCATTTCCCTTGAGAACCCAGCACCACAGGACGATGGGAGAAACAAAGGTGGAAATGCAGACGTCTTCACGGCAGATTTAATTTCCTTTGAAGAGCCTTCACCTACCCAACTCGTGCTCGATGTTTGGCGTGAGCCTGCACGAGTCACAATTTCGTGCGAAGAAAGAGAGAACGTTAATTGTAAGGATAACTCAGAATCCGAGATTCAAACGACAACGGAGGACAAATTTTGCGAGGATGCCACGACTGTAAAGGATAATGGGAAAAGTAAGGAAGAGACAGGCGATGATAAGGCCGGTGAATCAGGGGCCCTTGGGTCAATTGAGTTTCTGTGTGCGATTGCTCCTGATGTTATGCGGCGGACCGTAGTCTCTCCCTCGATAGTGTTTCCCGAAGTGGAAAGTGGCTGTAAAATAAAAGATGTGCTGTGTGCAGAAGAAACGTTGAGGGTTCCTCCATTCTCGATTATAATGTGTCGAGCTATTAATAAACAATTAGCGGGGAAAGAGGTCGCACTCGGGGGTGAAAGTCGAAACATCACGATCCTTCCAACGGTAGTAAGGGTAGACGAGGATGGATCGGCCCCAATCTTGTTTTGCAATTTCAATCGCAATGAGGCGAAGGTAAAAAAGGGATTGGAAATAGAAGCCGAGACGAAATTTGAAGAAAAAGGCATACCGTATGTTAACGAAATTACTTCGGACGACGTAGAACTATGGCCCGAAAAACCGCCGGAAGAAACTCTTCTCTCCCTTTTTGATTTTGGAAATGTCCCCACGGAAGCTTTAGACGAAATGAAGTTGCTCATTTCAGAATTTTCGGACATATTTATGTATGGTAAAAACTCCCTGGGCTGCACGAACATTGTTAAACATTCCATTGAGGTAGATGACGTCAGACCGATCAAAAAACCGCCATATCGCGTTCCACACTCCCAGCGGACTGCCTTAGACAACTCCATCCGAGAAATGCTTGAGCAAGACATTATATCACATTCCACTAGCCCTTGGTCCGCTCCCATCATATTAGTTAAAAAAAAGATACCTGCCGGGGAACCCGTCCAATACCGCCCATGCATTGATTTCCGTGCATTGAATAGTGTGACTAAAAAGGAGGTATTCCCATTGCCTAATATAGATGAGACATTCGATCAGCTGGGAGGCTCGTGTTATTACTCTTTAATGGATTTGTGCAGTGGCTACTGGCAGGTGGAGATGGATGAAGATAGCAAGAAATATACCGCCTTCAGCACTCCACACGGCCATTTTGAGTGCAATAGAATGAGCTTTGGATTAGCCAATGCACCCTCCACCTTCATGCGCCTCATGACTAAAGTGTTAGATGGACTTATAAATCACGGATGTGTCTGCTACCTAGACGACATTCTCAAATATGATCGCACTTGGGAAGAGCACATCACGGGGTTACGCGAAATTTTTTCTAGGCTTAGAAAAGCCAATCTAAAACTCAAACCTAGGAAATGCTCCTTTTTTCAGAAAAGTGTTAAATTTTTAGGACATGTTCTTTCATGCAATGGATTTCAACCTGACGAGGAGAAAATCGAGGTCCTTCAAAAATTCCCAAAGCCAGTTAATGTTCAAACCATTCAGTCTTTCCTCGGTCTTGTGGGTTACTACCGAAAATTTATCCCAAATTTTGCTAAGATGTCCAAACCTCTAACCAAGTTAATCCGGAAAGATGCACAGTTCGTTTGGGGAGAGGAACAGCAGCAGGCTTTCGAACAGTTAAGACGTTGCATTAGCTCTCAACCCCTCCTCAAGTTCCCTGATTTTTCCAGGCCATTTACCCTCACTACTGATGCTTCCATTTACGCTCTCGGGAGCATCTTGTCTCAAGAGTTTGAGGACGGCGAACACCCCGTCGCGTGTGCCAGTCGGCAATTGCGCAAAGCAGAGACATCTTATTCGGCTACAGAGTTAGAGTGTCTCGCTGTAGTTGAAGGCATAAGGAAATTCCGAGTGTACCTTCTAGGGCAACGGTTTACTCTTTGTACGGACCACAAACCTCTGAAATGGCTATTAACACTCAAAGAACCGAAACCAAGACTAGCGCGATGGGTTATGGAGTTGAGCGAGTATTCATTTGACATCCAATACCGACCAGGAAAAGACATCTCTCACAGTGATGCGCTCTCGAGAATACCTCTTCCGATACATTCCATTGTTACGGATGATTTGCAGCCTATCTGGGAAAAAGAAAGAATAGCAAAAGAGCAATCCCGATGCCCAGAGCTGAAAGAATTCCACAACCTCGCAAGAAAAAACGACCCGCAGTTCTTTTACGATGACCATCATGTCCTTTATCGAGTTAATTTTAGATCGATTAGCCCCCAGTTCGCAGTCTGTGCTCCTAAGTCTATGAGAAACTATATCTTAAAGCGATGCCATGACACACCCCTAGCTGGTCACTGTGGATTTGATAAAACGCTGGAAATGGTGCAAAGGCACTTCCACTGGGATCATTGCTATTCGGATACACGTGCTTATATTCAAAATTGTTTAGACTGTAAGAAACGCAAAGGGCAGGCGCCACCAATTCCAATACAGCCAGTCACCGAAGCCACATACCCCTTAGAAAAATTAGCGTTGGACATAGTGGGTCCACTTCCACCATCACGAAAGGGCAACCGATATATCCTTACTTGCCAGGATTACTTCACACGATACCCAGAGGCAGTAGCAATCCCAGATCAGAGGGCTGATACAGTCGCACGCGCTTTCGTTGAGGTCGTAATTTGCCGACATGGAGCCCCAAAATATCTCCTTACAGATAGAGGGACAAATTTCACCTCTAACTTGATGAAAGAAGTGTGCCGCAAACTGAGAATCGAGTCGATATTCACCTCGCCATATAATCCAGCCGCAAACGGAAAGCTGGAGCGGGCCCATCAGTCCTTTGCGAACGTTATCTCTCACTACGTAGCACAAGACCACAAGGACTGGGACGAACAACTTCATTTCGCATTGTTCGTTTACCGAAATACGAGGCATCGTATAACAGGTTTCAGCCCGGCTTATCTAATGCACGGCCGAGAGTTGTCATTACCTTGGGAAGATGATTTATCGCCCGTCATGGCTCCAACTGAAGCCGGAATTAACTTCGCTGAGGAGCTTCAATACCGTTTACAAATGGCCCACGCGCAAGCGAAAGAGTGGAATAGGGAATTAACAGAGAGAGAACGCAATCGATGCAACAAAGATCGAACACTACCGGCAATTGGAGTGGGACAGTTGGTTCTCCTGCGCAATATGGCTCCGAGTGCAGGTCAATCCAAAAAGCTCGCATCTCGATGGATTGGACCGTACAAAATTATTAAAGTTAGGAGTGCAGTAACAATGGACATAGAAAACATAAGAACTGGTCGTGTTTCCACTGCTCATTTGAGAAACCTTCTTCCCTTACCTCCTGATCCGGAACCTATTCCTCCACCTAAAGCTCTGACAGAGGATTGTTCGGGAGACCCTCCTCACCCGCAACAGTCCAAATCATTCCTCCCCGACGCTCCTCTCGAGGAGCCTGTTGCACCCAGTCCTACCCCCCAGAGCCACAACGAACCTTCATCATCAGTGGGCCCTTCCCCCGCCGAAGAACAATTAACTTCTCCCAGCCACCCGTACAACCTGCGACCCCTTCCCGGCCGTTTTAGCCGGCAATAATGGCCCCCATTTCCATAAAGACGGCGCCAAAAAGAACTGCAATCACACCACAGATCGACACAAGATACAACAAGGATGCTGACGGACCGAGATTGACCGGTCCCATCACTCCGAGAGCCGCCTACCGGGGACGCGGACGTCATCGCGGGAGCGGATCGGTCTACTTGTGCCGGAAGGAACGGTTACGACTGGGACTGCTCCGGGACGAAAAGGAAATCAGCCTCATTCGGAAAACAATGTCTTCGGATGAAGATTGGTGGTTGAATTGTGGTGCAGCGTGTTGCATTTGGAAAGAATTTCAAATTAAATAAAGCGACGGAACCCCTGTGCCGTGAGAAAAGTGTGGTGGAAGATCGGGAAAGTAGAAATATGTTACGGAAAGGAGATTGGTAGAAAATGATAAACTGTACCAAGACAATATGAAAGAGTATAGCTTAGCTATATGAAAAATATGTTTTTAATCATTATTTTATATTTTACAAGTGTTCACCATTTCTATTCCTTTTTTTCATTTTACTCTTTTTAATGGCAAAAGATGCATTCGAGGGTTTCTCGAAAATTACCGAATAATTTCAACCTTCGGTGGCCGTAATGCAAAATGTAAATATTGTGTCCTATGGGGTATTAATCTTTGTTTTTTCTAAAAGTACATATACTTATGCTCTTGTTTTGTATGCTTGACATTGTATGCTTGACAGTACGGAGTCGGTATCCTCCCTCCTACCCTCCCCCCCCCATACCTAACTGCTGCCGGGGTGATGTTGTGGGTGGGTGGCTATTCGCTCCCACGGACGGCCAAAGCGCCACTGGCGTACCGTTGACCAGGCAGGGTTTTCCCCATTGCCAGGGAATCCCTTTGGGTGAACCCAAAGGGGCGTCCCTTGAGCCGCCGGGGAGTTCCCAGGATCCCACCCCCGCAAAACAATGCACCTGTGGGGAAGGGCTGCAGGTCATCGTACTCCTCCTGCCCAAGGCCAGGACGTCAAGAGCTCCCGGGCAGTTCTGAGAAACCTTGTGACGTCGGGAGGAACCGGAAAAAAGGGGCTAGCGCCCGGACCTGGGCAGATGGTCAGGGGCAGCAGACGAGGTTGGCTGGCTGAGAGGAGACTGCGGACGCGGATCTACGGCCTGTGTCGCGAATCGCGACACCACGATCTCCTACTCCTGGCTCTGGGCTTCCCTTCCCTTCCCGTACCGATCTCCGTCGGCAGAGTAAGTGCATACACCCAATAAATTACTAATCGGCCAATTCTGTGTTCCTTCCTTCCCCTTCATGACACGACGACATTATTGTTATCTATCGGCTAAGGTAGGTTTTGGATGGACGCAAGCTCCTAAACGCCACGGGGACAATTTTCTTGTCTCTCCTAACAAAACGCAACCCAACATCCAACACAATTAGTCCCACTTCTATTCCTTAGACTTCCTTCTTCCCCTTATTCCGTCCAACACCCCTATCCTAATCACGATTAATCATTCAGCTTGAGGGGAATCTGAGAAAGACCAAAGTCATCGCCCGTAACTGAACCTGGGGTCTAAGTAACGAAAGGCTCTATCCAATGGACCACTAAGCCACATTATAATTAAAGATTATTAAAATTTATTGGGAAAATGCCTTTAAGTACTGCACTTCGGGCCTCAACAAGGGTGTGTGACGAGTTTTTGGGAAATTAGATCCATCGTTCCCTAAATATCCGAATATATCGAAGATAAATCATAAAGTTTATGTTCAGTGTAGGCATTTATATCTTTATTCATAGCTAAGTAGGGAATTAACAAAAGCAAGACGCGTATTCTGAAAATACCGGAAGAAACTCATGTCATCCATGCAGCACAGATGGACATTCATCACAAACTCCGACATCTTGACCAAATATCGGCTCCTGAAAATTCTCCTTTGCGACATCACGAACGAGAAAGGCGCAGACCAAAAGGTACTCGTACGTACTCCAAACGCTATTCAGCGACACGGAGTCCGCGGAGAGGCCCACGCGAGGCGGCCGCTGGAATTCAAGACCGGCACCCAGAGCACAGCGGGATTGACGGTGGGAGTAGGGTGGGGGTGAGGATGAAGGCTGGGGGAGAACTTAGCAGAAAACACCGCGACGGCGCGGAGGGAATACGCAATCGAAGTCGATCGGACGCGCGTGGGAGTGGCGGCGAGTTGAAAGAAGGCAGAAGGCCGGGAAGGGCAATGGGGAGGGGCGACCGGGTACGGGGGGGACACAGAATACGAATGTACTGTCTTGGCCTGTGGGACAAACATTTTACACACAAGGAACCATTTCAGTGATTAGAAATCTTGGCCATAACAAATAGCCATCATAAAATAAATTTTCTGAGTACTCCGAAATAGGAAAATGGTAACGTGATACAAATTCTCTACAGGCGCAGTAGTTATTCACGGAACGAAGGAAACAACCCGAACGGTGGTACTATCAGTAAGGAGGAGAAAGCTAACATCACGCACTAAGCCATCCGACAAATGAAATTTATAATTCGGATAGAGGACCGGGTACATTGCTGGTGTCGTCTCTGGGGTTTCCCAGAAATTTCTGGAACATTATAAAATCGAGCTCGATTATGGATGCCGGTGTTGGCACGAGGTATAAGTCCGGTAAGAACCTCCCACTCACTGATATACCCACCAAGAATCCATACAGCCTCATAAAACGTTAGGATGGTTTCAAGCTGTACCATAACATCATGATGATTAAGGAGAAACCTTCGAAGTTTTACATAATTTGATTTAAACGACCCCGGTTTCGTGTAAGAGTCGAAATCCAGATTTTAAAAACACTTTTGATACCATACTCTCAAAATATTGTAAAAAAAAGTATTTCTACACATCGAATTTTATAAAAAAAATATTAAACACAGGCTTGGGTCTTCAAATGTTTGGCGAAGCGATACCAACTATGTAAAAGGTCATAAAAAATTTCCAAATATTTACTGGCTATCAAACCACCAAAATGTGCCATGAGAAAAAAAAATCAGCCAATAAAAAGGATGTTTTCATCATCTTCAAAAACTAAATAAATGAAGTCATTTCGTAAACGCCTACCAGTTTCTATCATTCAGGTCTCCTTAAGTAAGGAGCAATGCGTTCGCCTTCACTTAAATCATAAATAGCTTGACCTATGAGATCAGCACGCTTTGATATGCATTGCTTAATTCATTCGTGTTAACACTGCTGACTTGAGAATCCAAAGGTGAAAGAAGAGTAAGCAGAGAGAGGGTTGATGAATGGGAAAATATGAATTCCCGAGGATTGAGAAATTTCTTCCGACTCTCTTTCGCACATTCTTCAAGATAGGTCGATGTTTAAAAGTTCAACGCTAGTTATTAACGACTGCAGCGAGATACCTGCCTGCAACCAGAAAAAATTTTCTACCAACGGATGTGGATGACGAGCGGCTTCCAGAGTTATTTTTGCCAATTAATATTTATTTACATACTTCGTTGCAATTAGGCAATATACCTGGTGGCAACGGTCCAGTGTGATCACTGGTCACTCTTACAATGCACATACATACACACACAAGAAGAACAGATATGAGACAAAATGCTCGTATATTCAATGACACTTTTAAGATTACCGACCTCTCCTTTACTATCACACAAGGATTAGGTGTACACCACACGAGTACATACTACGCACCGTCCATCGCCACACTTCGTCCGTAATCACGTATCTTCAATTTCATATACCGTTCAAAATCGCGTCCCGTTAACACATTATTCATAGCACAAGTACATACGGTTTTATTTCTCACTCACACGTTTTTAAGGCGAGCATACACCTCGTTTTAAATTTATTTAATGAATAAGGTAAGGACTTAAAGATATCCTCAGGTAACTCATTCCATTCTTTTATTCCACGATTGAGGAAGGAGTTTTTTTTAATGTTTGTTTTGTGCCCTCTATGTTTTATTTTGAACTGATGGTCCTTCCGCCCAATGTAATTTGGTTTGTCTAATCTTTCTGAGAGCTCCTCCCACCCCTTCTCTTTATTTACTATCTTGAACATCCCACATAGCCTGTTCAGCTTCCTTCTGAGTCGGAGCGGTGTCCATCCTAGTGTCTCTAACATTTCTGTCACACTATCTGTCCTGTTATGTCTTCCTAGAGCGTACCTAGCTGCCTTTCTCTGTACTTTCTCAAGCTTATTTATATGCACCTTTACCATAGGGTCCCATACTGTTGTTGCGTACTCCATTATTGGTCTTACAACTGAAGTGTATGCTAATTCTTTAGTGGATTTGTTGCTCCCCTTAAGGTTCCTCATGACCCAGTGTAGAGTTTTAAAAGCCTTACCTGCCACCTTATCTATATGATGTCCCCATTCTAAGTTAGCTGTGAGATAGACACCTAAATATTTACATTTCTCAACTCTTACAAGATTTTCACCTAGCAAGTTATAATCTCTATTTTCCCTTCTCCTTTTCCTACTAAATGTTATTAGTTTACACTTTTTTGTGTTTACACCCATCTTATTATTAGTAATCCATTCCGATACTCTGTTTAGATCATCCTGTAATATATCACTATCCCTGTTGTCTTTTATTTTTCTATATATTATACAGTCATCTGCAAAGAGACGAATGTTACATTCTGCTTCCTTACCTATGTCATTGATATAGGATAGAAACAGTATCGGGCCCAGTACACTACCTTGGGGGACGCCCATCGTCACTATTGATTCTTGAGAATATTCTTCTCCTACCCAGACCCTTTGGGTTCTCTCCCTGAGAAACTCTTTTAACCAGGACTTAACTCTTGGGTCAATGTTCATCTGTCCTACTTTATTTAGTAACAGATCATGTGGGACCGTGTCAAAAGCTTTTTTAAAGTCAATTACAACTTCGTCTATTTCTCCTCCATCATCTATTACCTCAGCTATATCTTGACATAGGCCTAGTAATTGTGTTTCGCAGGAATAACCTTCCCTAAACCCATGTTGGTACCTAACCAACCAGTTATTTTTTTCCCAATAGTTGCGCATGTATCTAACTATTATTTTTTCGACTAATTTACAGACTACTGAGGTCAGACTTATAGGTCTGTAATTCTCAACCTTCGTTTTATCGCCTCCTTTAAATATTGGTATAACACTTGCTTTTTTCCAGTCTGAAGGTAATTTACTGTTGTTAATGGTGGCATAGAAAAGTGATCTAATGTATGGAACTATAGCCTCTGCTCCAAATTTTAAAGCATCGATTGATACATTATCAGGCCCAACTGATTTATTTTTTCTTTGATGGCGTATTAGTCTAGAGATTTCTATATCAGTGACCTTTATATACTCTGCATCGTTCGAAACGCAGTTCGTTAACATCCTGTTGTCCTTGTTAATGGGCCCGTCCACCTTACTGTTTTCGTTACTTTCCTTATAGGGTCTAGAATACCACTTATTTAGTTCTTCCGCTTTTCCCAGATCATCTAAAATCCTAGTTCCGTCTTCTTTCACAATCATGACTATGTCTTCCCGGTTATCCTTTTTCCTTCTTAGATATTTGTGGAATTTGTTTGTATTTTTCTTATCTAATATATTAACTAAAAACTTTTCTTGGGCTTTACGTTTTTCAAAATTTAAATCCATAATCAACTTTTTATATTTAATCAAGTTTTGGGAGGTTGTATTCCTACGTTTATATGATATCCTTACTTTCCTTTTTAATCTTCGTATTGATCGATTATAATATTCTGGGTCACTATTGTGGTTTATCATTTTTTTAGGGACAAAGTTCTCCAATCCCTCATGTAAAATACTTTTAAATGAATTCCATATTTGGTTCAAATTCGAACCTTGTTCGAATGTATGGATATATGGATAGGATGGATATATGAATATGTTTGGATATATGGATAGGAAATGATGAAATCATGGATTGAGAAACATTACGCTGTCGTACCTACTACTAATTACTACTGCGAAGAGTCGATAAAACCACAGGAGGAACTGTCCACAAACAAACATATATCTTTTAACAGATAATACCATAAATATTAACTCGATCGATGAATACATGAGTCTTCCGTCCTTCCAAAGAAGGTTAAGTTTTGGAGTTTCAATAAAAAATAGAATGGATCCCTTAGGAAATTCTGTTTTCTAAACACTGCATTGATGTCATGTCATCGGAGCCTCCATGCAGGTGTCTGGAGTTTTAGGACACGTACTTAAGTAAAGATAAATGAAATAAACTCTGGTTAATTTCGACAATGCCGGAATCAGGTCTCTCCCCACCTCGTGCTTCCACTGAACATCGTCTTACAAAACTACGCTTGCAGATGCAGGTTTCTCGGAAATGTATGATATGACACTTCGGGTGAGAATGAAGAATTCAGTACATGGAGCATGATCGTGATGGAGAGGTCCTAAACTCAAGAGAGATGCGTACAATTCAAGGGAAGTAAAAGATACAGATTCGAACTATGAAACATATTGCAATATAATATGCTTAAGCTCTGTTTTTGTGGTAATCAATGATGTTAGAAGATTGTTCCGATTTTTTTTAAACTTATCAGAGAAGTATTAGGACCTATTATTTTATATGGACATACTTAAAAAAATACTAAAGTTCCCGATTGCCTTTTCAAAGGTCTTATTCTGCCTGCTATCTTGGCGAATGGGAGCCCTTTAATTCTTGTCTCACAAATAGCATTTAGTACTAACTATCTTACCAGTTTAGAACATTTCCAACGTAATGTTGTAAAAGTTGTCTAATTTACGATTAAAGCTATCTCCAATAGATCTCAAATACTTGGCCACACTATCCAAATGTGGCCACCTAAATTGCAAAAAACATTCGCCTCGACGTTTTCATAACATTCACCGACTATTCGCCTAGTGAGGCCGTTACTAAACACAATCAAGAGCATTGCAACCACAATCCGCAAAACATTATTGTAAAGCATTGCTATTTAATATGCCAATAGAAACAGACGTCGTACTTAAGAGCTTTAAAACATGGAAAGCGCCAGCAACCCAGAATTCTGTTCATCGCTTAAGGCCTAGCTCGAATAAGGTCTCCTAAAGTAAACTTGACCGGTTCCCGGCCTCTCGAAACGTCTTAAACTGAGAAGTATTAACGACCAAAGGATAATACAGCAATTAATGCATGATAAAATGTATTACTTTAAAATAATTCATATTAATTTCTTTAATAACGACTTAACCGTAAAAAATGCCAATAAAAAAAGAATTTTAATGTTACAAAATGTCATAGAGAGAAAAACTTAAAACAGTGCAATAAGCTCAACTAAGCAATCACTAAGAAAAAAGCTGTTTACTTTGCCATTATGTCATTAAACAGTAATGTCACTTCGCATGCCTAAAAGCTTCTTCAGATTTATAAAAACGAGTTTTCCAACCTTGAGAGTAAGTACCACTGAAGGCAGTGCTCTTTCATTGCCATCCTCCTCACACTGACACAGTAGGCTCAATTAAAATATGTTGGAACGAGAACTGAAACGAATTCAATGTTTACCTGACCGATATGTAGCCTGAAGATGCTCCAAAGACTATTTTATCTTCACAAGGTAAAAAGCCTCCAACCATAAACACAGCAGCCATTTCTTAGGTAGGATTCGTAACCGCTAAGTAACAATAATTCGACAGCGAAAAGACAAGACGTCCGCAGTGCCCCCGCAGTGTGGTGGAACCGTTCACGAGAGAAGCCGCATTTCTGACTCCCTGGGGGGAAGAAATGGAAAAAGGCAAGGTTGCGTCACTCCACTCTTGTAAACGTTTTCAACTGACATAAGGCGTAATGGAACGTACGAGAAGTTCCAGAGGGACACGACAGGTGAGTTTCCAGAAGCCGTGCGTTCGACGTCCTTGGCAGAGAGCAGTAGAAGAATTAGGATTTTCTCAAAAGCCGACCCACTTGAACGTAGGAGCATTTGCCTCTAACCTTTCAGTTCGGCATTGACTTCGTTCGAGACACGGAAACGACAACCCAACTCAACGCTCGACTTGAAAGCGTAATGGCATATTCCAAGGAATAGCCTTTTAATTCCTCAGAAAGCAATTAAGCGACGCTAACTACTATGTCATCAGAAACTTTAAAAAATACTATCCATTCTATCCAGATTGTTGCGAAAAGGATAAAAAGCTTCTATTTCCGCAATATTCACCGAAGTGACAGTTTTTGTAAGAATATAAGTATTTGCCACTTTTTATTCATTATTTAATCAGTATAAGAATTAAAAGAAATACAGGAATTCACGTAATGACAAAATAAAGAAATATTCACGTAATTAATAATATAGAAGCGGAATGGAATAAAAAATATAAAATTCCATAAAGGTATTGTGGCATCCAAGTGGCTGTTTCCTTGGACTAATTGTTATCTTTAGTCCCAAGAGAGCATTTCACCACATACACTCGTCCATTTTAATGTATGATACCGATAGCAAATGAATACAGATGATGTACCTAATAAAAAAAACCATAAACACAGTAATCAACCCGAAGGTCGGTTTAGTAGGTGATGGTAGAGCTCACTCATGTACTAAGCCCGACGGCGTGTGAATATTCACACATCAGGGTAGGGGGGTCAGTTCCTTTCCCTGTGCCGGTTATGGTTTCCCAGGAAGATCTGGTCGATGTACCTAATTCAGAATTATAATTATTTCTCTTGCTTTATGATTTTTACACTATTAATAAGAGATATCAGATTTGAAGAATTACTTTATTTAGCTTTCCGCAATTCTTAAGGGGTTACTAACCTTCTCTAATCTTCAAAGACCTTGACACCCCAAATTCGTGATAATTGAAACCCACGAAATATCAGTTCAACAAATATTTGTCGCAGTGACGCTTTCCTTCCGAATGCATGATTCAAACAACTTCAAAAGAAAGAGTGGTTATGGAATGCCACCTATGAAATTGGGGAAAACTTGAATATGAATCATCCGAGCAATGTTGGAATAAAACACATGACTTAAAAAGCGTCCTCAAATGGTAGCCTTTCATCCTTCAGTCACGGAAGATTCTTTCATTCAAGATAAGCGAAATGATTGTAACAAAACTGATTCATGCCAATTTAAGTCTACCGTTATGTAGATTTTGAATGGATACAGACTGAACACCGATACATTTCATAGCCTTAGCTAATCAGACAACCTGATTCAGATACATTCTACTTCCCTTAATTCTGTCATATCCTTTTCTTCCCCTTCCTCGCTCGCCTTACATTCTCATCTACACCTCAGTATTCAATATCCCATCGCCATTAAAAATGTTCTAAATCCACCTTCCGTGTCTCTTTTGGATTTCTCACAATAATCCCCCCTTCCCCCACCATACCTACACATACTACTTCTTGGGTATGTTTTCCTTTCCATCTGTTTTACTTTTTCCGTCCTTCTCCACACCCACATTTCAAAGGCCTCTCTCACTTACGCTCATCATCTTTCTTCAACAATCCTGTTTCCGCCCCGTAAAAAAACACTCCATGTCAAGGTTTTAAAGTTTTCCTTTTTTTTCACCCTTACTCAACGTCTGTCACTAATTCCCTCCTTTTGAAAGCTCCTTTGTCCAACGCATTTCTTCTTCTTCTATCCCTACTAATTTGACCATCTTGTCTAGGAAACTCCCGAACGAGGTAAAATATTTCACCTGCTCCATTTTAACGCCAACCCTAGCATTCCTATTTCTCTGCTTACATTAATTCTCATACCTTCCTATCATACTGACTTTATAATCTGCTCATTAATGGTTATCTCTTGGCTAGGTGAATAACTACTGATTGATCATCCGAAAAACATTTATTTTATGAATCCTAACTGATCTTTTGAGCTGATTATACTTCATATTTCCTGAATTAGATGACATTTTGTTTAGCACTGGCACATTCTTTTCATTCATCTGAGTGTTTTTACTATACATGTATGTACACGATTCCATAAAATGTGTCTATGCACTTATTCGACCCATTATTTTTTATTGGCCTGGCACATAGCGAAAAATTATAGAAACTCTACCATGAGAGCGAACCTTTTCTTTGGTCGCCACAAGGCCACCTCACTGTACTTCAAGAGGCATTAGGGGGGATCGCCCATGCTGTGACGTTAAGACGGAGCATCAGAAACCAACAAATCGCTAAACATATTCTGCCACAAAAATGTGGTAATGTAAAATGTGCAATACGTACCCCTGGCATAGTAAATACATAGTTAATTGGAACAAAAATACCCCATTCAAACAGGCACCGTTTTCAATTGTTTATTGACATCCAAAGAAAGATCTCGGTCGGAGGTTAGATGCAATACCAGAAGAAATATCCATTTCCTTTTATAAACATAATATATTTCGTAGGAAATTTCAACGATTAACTGCAGTGTCGTGGGGGTCTTCTTTTCTGCTTATGAACAAAGCAGAAGCATTGGTTGAAAGCAAAAATATCAAAATAGAAGCGAGTTTTTCATCACAACAAAAACCAACCAAGCAAGATCGGTATTTAGGGGCGAGCGCACTCAAAACTAATAATAACCCTTAAAACGTGCAACACATTCAAAGGATTGAGGGAGGGTGGGGGAGGGGGTCAGTTCCTTTTTTCTTTGTCAACCTTAGGCTCTCCATGTGCGATCGCACAGCTTGGACTTAAGATGGGTTTGTCTAAAGACATTGCCCAGGGTCCATACCCGGGAACTACCGAACAGCAACCGATCCTTCTAACCATTGAGCTAGCCTGAGAAATTAACGAGGTTTCGTCGCAAGTTAGGACCACTCAATGATAATGCGATATTTTTCGACTCAAACAAAAACGAACTCTGAACTTACTACCTAGTGTTAATAAGCAAAAAACAGGACACCGAGATAAAAGATTTCAAGAATCAGATCAGTACCGCAGTATGAAATAAGTGTGAGGGAGCAATCAATTTAACCACTGAACGAAGAGTAGGTGTAAACCAAAAGCTCGAAGAAAGTAAAAAAAGAGGACTTGATTACATTTTGGAATAATCAGCCAAACTTACGATCATGGAAATGCTTATTACATTTTATTATTTTTAATTTATTTTACATTATTTTATAATTACCTTTTTTGTTCATTGTTTGTGGCCTACCTACCTATCTGTGACCTAATGTGACCTATCAACTTCCTCAAATATTCGTATTACTCTGCAAGGTAGTTTCAGATTCCTCAAAATAACTCCGAATGCAAAACAATGGATGGAATTGACGTTGATGGAATAATATGTACTTTTACATTAATTCATCAAGCACTTCATTTAAATTTAATACCATAAACTCAAGTATTTTCAAAATCCTTGCAACCGAGGTTGAAAACTAGAAGAGTTTCCCCCATGCATGCCATATGATATTCTATGAAAAAGTCCGAGAAACTTATATTAAAATCAATTCACTTGATTATGGAAAAACATTCCCATCCACCATTTGAAACAAGTAGCCGAGAAGCAAAAAGAAATCCAAATCCCTCGTGCTGAGCTCACTCCCGTCCATGTAAAAAGAATAAGACCACTTTCCCGGGGAGTGATCGAGAAGACGCTGATAAATAAGATACAGCCAATGGGGTGCAAAACGGTCCTGTCACGTATCTACTCCAAGCATTTCCTATCGCTCCCTTCAAACAGTCCTCGCGCTCAGCGAAGTCGATAAGGAAGGAGGGACGACCCTGCCACATCTCAACGGAATCTCTAGAGCGAGAAATGTTAAAAACCGGGTGAAAAAAATCAAGACATCTCCGGAAGCAGAAACGAAAATAAAATGAGAACCCAAAGCGACAAATCCCTGTAAACAACATCAATCCCTTCGTGACTTATCTCCTTCCTCCGCAAACAACTCAACCTCACCTGACGAGCAAGAGAGCACCCCTTCACACACACGTTCACCCGCCTCAAAATCGAAAACAAAACACTCCTCCCGGCTCTCCTTGAGGAGTAGAGAGAGAGAAAGAGAGAGAAAAGTTGAAAAGGAAGAGATATTTTTCTTTCTGCTTCCTCATATTTCCCCTCTCTCGTGGCCGATTCACAAGAGCTTTTTCCACGGGGTGGGTGGGCGGGAAGAGAGGCTCTGAGACACGGACGGGGATCGATGCCAAGCGGTGCAGAAGAGGTGCCGTTGGAAGCCACGCCATTGTCGCATCCGTGGCGAGGTAGGAAGGCCGGGGAGAGGGGCTGGGGAAGAGGACAAAAAAAGGTGAGGAACCGAGGGGACGCCTCGACGGTCCCAGGCGCGCCCACCGCGCGCGTCTCCCTCTCGTGGAGCAGAAAAGAAACACGCTCGGTGGGAGGGGGGAAAAACAGCTAAGGGGGAAGAGCATACTCGCGTCTTATCTCCTTGCCTCGATTCATCTTACCCTGAAAAATCGTTTTTCTTCGCATTCGGCGAGCTTAAAAAAAAATACACCCGCCGTGCACCACCACCCCACCCCTTTAGTAACCACCCCTTCTCCAGCTCCATACCCTTGTGTCCTATTCATTTTCGCTATAGACGCGACAGCAAAATGTACATCTCATCAAATTCCAAGGGTTCGGGGAGTGGAGGAGTCGAGGCGGAGGTGGCACTGAGGCGGGTAACGGCGGAGGTCCATGGGGTGGGACAAGAAAGGTCATGGAAGAGTAAAACACTGTCAACGTGGAGAGTGGGAGGGGTGGCAAAAAAGAGGAGCGCCAAATGCACGTGAGATATAAACCCAGAACATTTTCATGCCGTGGCCTTTATCTCCCGAGAAAAGGGTTCTTTGGAAGAGGTAACCCGTGAAGAAGGCTTTCTCAGAAAAAGCACTATCTGTTCGAAAACACTTGGATGATTTTTTTTTATTCTCGCAGAACGGGCACGAAATTTAACGTTTACTCAGACTAAATACCAGGAGACGCACAAAAAGCTTAAAGCTAGCAGAATGCGTTCGCAGTTAAATGGAATCGTCCAAATGTTTTCAATTTATCAGAGTGAATTGAAACAAATAATTAATAGAGCGAGTCTACATAAAATCCGGCAATCGAGAAGCTTAAGATTCTGGCGACACGATGCTCAAGCATCGAAATTTTTCATGCAGCAACTGCATGCATCACATAGCACCTTCGCTGTTATTTTAATGGAAGTAACCGTACGGTGGATGTGGACGACACCAGTATTGATGGCGAGGAGTTTCGATAGGCTGTGATCATGATCAACATCTAAGATTTCAAAATTTTTCATCAATTCGACTTCATTAGTTTTCAGAGCATTTGCACCAATTTCCTGTAATTTCCAATATCTCTTCAATTTTAAGTGTTGCACACGCGTTCCACTCTCGGAAGACATATCTCCAACACATACTATTCCATTCCTTCAAATGGAAAGGGGTTTTCTCCGACTCTTCACGAGTCGGAGAAACTCCTAAAATTTTGGGGGATTGGGGAAAAAGGGTTAAAACAGGGGGACCTTCATGTCCACCAAGTTAATATTCACACTAGAATTAAAAAATTTTTTTTAGTCGAAGAATATTAATTTATTTCATGAAAATCTAGGTGCATTTGATGCAAAAGGATTGAATTAACATTGGGACCAATGAATCATTTTGCGTTTATCCGTACGTACCTTAAGTAATTTCTTTTACCAGATCTCGATTATTGTGGATCCCTGGAATCCCAAGCTCCTCAATAGATAAAAACGATCCACTACATCCATTCTCGAGGAAAGCAAAGGATAGTAGAAGAGAATTATTCCCTTAGAGCCTGCTTGTCAATCCTTTCATTATCTTTTCACTACTTGAAGTACAATTTCTTAACCTTCTATTATATAGAAAACAATCTCTCAAACCCTAACGCAGTACCTACGAGAGACCAGATTTTGTTCATTGTTTTGTTTTGTGATTTCTCCAAGGATAATCCAGATGCTGAAGATATAATCGAACAAGAAGAATGACCACGAGGGGGAGAGAGTGAGACTTTATAGTTTCTTCTTCCACTCAATCCGCACATAGAAGACAATTACGAACGAATAGCCCTAAGTGGAGAAAAACCTAACTCGGCAGGAATCGAACCCGCGACCTCAGGGTTGGCAGGCGAGGATGTTACCCCACCGCCACCAGGGCCGGAAATGGCGTGCACACACGAGCTATGAGGGGCCGGAACCGATTACTTTTACCTCATTTTGGCATGAAAACTAGTCTGTAATCAATTTTAGAAACAATTTTGATTGCGTCAGATGACTAGCACATCACGTGTGAATTCACTCCAGGCCATACACCCTAACGGCTTGCAGGGTACTAAAATAAACAAAAATAAAAAATATTACCCCTTGCAGAGCTAGAGAGCGACATAAGAGAAATTTACAACTATCTGTGGGTCACATATTGCAAAAATAAAAAGTCCATGTCACCTTCTACTGAAGAAATATCATGGCAAAATAAAAGAAATTCATGATCATCAATCGGTGATGTATTCTACCCCTAACTGAAATAATAGACATTTTTGACCATTGTGGCACTTTCAGGATAGTCTGAATAAACAATATTCATACAGGCAACGTAGCTCAGGTTTACTAGTCACCACATTCTCACGATAAAAACTGGAGCACAATTGTATAATTATTTCCGTATTAAGTGGATATTAGCAAAAGAAATGAAAATACAATGGACATGAGCTTCATATTGATATTAACTGCCAAAATCTTCCTTGCATCAATTCTTCAACAAATATCAAAATATTATAACAAAACATAACACTTATGTTGTTGAGGATAGTATATTTATGGATATCGATGCTGAGAAACGTTGTGTCGAAGAAATTGAAGAAAAATCTACTGATGCGGCCGTATTAGTGATCAATGACGATATTGAATAATCGCAATTCTATGTGACGGAAAATTGGCATCATTGACAAGGGATGTGTCAAGTAGTGCCTTTTTCCTAGTTTTTTTAGTTCTAAATTAGTTTTCTTCTCGCATTACGAAATACAAGACTTAAGTATCATTACGTCGGGTCTACAGCATTTTTAAAATTGCAGAGAGGGTCATCAACAAGAAAAAATTAGAATTTCGTAGAAACAATTAAAATGAGTAACAATGGTGTGCTAACAAACACAGAATTACGAGAAGCAAGCTGATCTCCGCGAAACGGTATCATAAATTCAATTTAAAAAATCAAAGCTATTAGTCGCCGAAGTTGTTGGGCTAAGTCGTTGTTGGTGCGCGGACTGGTCTAATGTGTCCGTCCGTTGGGTTTTCATTTGGCTGCTCCTCATAATATAATCGGTACAAATCATTCAGAATAATAGCCACGATGTCAGAGTAGGATGATAACGTGAATTAATTTTCAATTGTAGCTTCAAAGAATGAAAATGTCCATCGTATCGATATCATTGGACTCACTGACTTCAGTTTTCTGTCTCAGATGATCGGAATAAACAAAAAAATAATGAAAGTATTATTATTACAGTAGTCGTGTGAATAATAGTGTAAGGTATCATTAAACGGCATTTTTGACATGAAAAAATGAACTATCACCACATACGACCAGTATCTAATTTTTAAGATCAATAGCCTATGTTGTGACTGCCATTCCACGTAACTTCCAACTGTATTATAAAAAGCTAAAGAATCATGTGCGAATAAGGGGTAGAAGAAATGTAGGTGGTTTCGTGCACGCTACATTTTTTAGAAAAGATATATTTCGGTGCTTAAAATGTTTTGTAAGCTCCCAACCTTTTAGAATACACAAAAATTTTAGTTTATGACAATTGTGGAATCATCCTTCGTCACATGGCTTACAATAGGGTTCAGGATTGCCCTTCAAACGCATGAGAATTCAACGGACTCCCATTATGAAAGAAATAGTAGGCAAAAGTATTATTGTAGTCCACCGGTTAGGGCTGATCGTTAATGGACACAGGCTCTAACCATTGCTGTACTTTCCAGATTCTGAACACACTGAGGCAAGAAAAACCAGAAGTAAAAGAAAACCTTATATTGAATTCCCCCTCAAACTTAATTGTCTTCGCAATTTTAGCCGTTGGCATAGTAAAAAGTCTATTCCAAGCAAATTACACTAGAGATTATTGATTTAGACAGACATTACAAGGAAACGATACGAATGAGATTTTTTTTAATGTGTTCTTTCTATTATTAAACTTACGGACTTTTCCATCAGAATTCACGGTCATTATTATTAGGTAATCTACCGGTTAAGGTAGGCTTTTGGATGGACGCAACTATCAAATAAATATTTTGTTACTTCAAACAAAACCCAATCCAGCAACCTACTCTACATCAGGTCCCTCTTCATCTCTTAGTACTTCCTCCCATCATCCAGTCCAACATCACGATCCTGTTCCTGCCCTTTCCTCGTTTGCCTAACATTCTCCCCTCTATTACCTTCTTCAACATCCCACTGCCGCTGCATGGAATATGAAAAAAAATCACCGTTCTCCGGTTGGAAATTGAAAAAATTAATTAGGGTTGCCATCAGCCTGGAAATGTATGAGGATTTTTCACATTTTTTTCAGGCCACAGTATACCTGTATGTTCCCGAGAAGTGTCCGTACCTAGCGATACTGAGTTACTTTTGAGGCCCTGTCTCGTTGAATGGTTTTCATCCTCAAGTGTGACGTTGAAGCCACTACCAAAATGGCTATAAGTCTATAAGGTATCCGATTTGCACTTCAAGGATGCTCAGAAATATCATTATCTGGAATGAAATTTCAGAGCACGATTGTAAACTTTGGAATTTTCGAAATCTCCTACAGCTGTGAGTGAAATAAGGAGTTTCTCATTTAAAAATATTTAATGAAAATTCTACCACAATGATAGCGCAATAATAATTTCTAATGAGGAGGGGTGATTGCGTAATTATTTCGCAGCTGCAAGCAAAACATTTTGTAGCATAGATGTATATTTCGCATGAAACGGCATTTTTCCTTCTCCATACGAGAAATCGGAATTTAAACGGGTGTGTGGATCTTTTCAGGTCCCATGAACACATTTTGACCATTTTTCAAATTATGCGAGTATGTGATGGCTTGTTAGGAGGGCAAAATAACTATTAACCCGATTAGCAACAAATTCATACTAAAAATTTTATTAGGAGGCACGAAATCTATGAATTTCGAGCAAAATCGCACCGCTGGAAGTTACCGTTTCGGCCTTTGTTCGATGTGACAGTGACACCATGAAAGAAGAAATAAAAAAGCGGTAGAACTGGGAACTATTTTTCTATTAACACTGATAAGAATTTTCGTGAAGCACCATTTTAATTGAATGATAAAAATGGAACCATAGTACAGATAAAAGATTAGTTATTGTGTTCACTATGTCCGGTATTTCAAGTGAAATTTTTGTGTAACGTCGTTCATTTGCAGGTTTTTAGCGTTCTTTTGGCCCTTTTGAATGTTATCACCATAAAAAGCAAATAGTCGCCATTTTCCTTGATATGGCGAGTGTCGAATCCATGCCACTTTGAAAGAGGTGTCAAAAAATATTTTTTTAAGATTAAAATTTAAGATGAGATTATTTCGAGCTTATTTATTTTTTCATTTAACTTTTTTGAGTGGCGCAAGGAAAAACTTTTAAGAGACATGGAACGGCTAATGTGCATATCTAAATATGCAATCGTCAAATATTCAATGAATGTCCCACCTCAGATCATAAAAAGGAAAACGGTTAGTAGAATATAATTTGCTACCCACGTTGAATTATTCTCTTATGCTTATCAGTGATCAGCGGGAAAAAAGTCACGAGTTACAAAAATATCGACATTTTCTGATTTCCGCAGATTCACCAGTGCACCCGGCGAAATTTTGCAATAAAATTGAAAGCTACTTTCGCATAGATAAGGGTCACTTAGCACCACCAAACCCGGATCACTTGCTCATTTCGGACAATTATCTTGATGTGTACCTCCTCATTCGATCAATTTTTTGATTTTGGGGATTTCGTGCAGAGAGCGAACACCATAACTTGTACTTTACCCACAAGCGCACAAATTATACTAAATACCGGAAATTATGAGTTTCTACTTGGATGTGTAATGAATTTGAATATATCCGCCCATATTTCAAGTCTTGGGTTATAAATCTAATTTTTAAAATGCTTTCGGTAATGTATTCCACAAATGAGCAATTACAATCATTTTTAGTAAACATCATCATAAATGTTGTGATCACTTGAATATAAACACTCATAACGGCAAATGCTGAATCGATCCGTTAAACGCTAACTCCCTCAGAAATATGGTGCTTTGCATGCCACCTGTGGTGGATTCTCAGAAGCACTACGCTTCTCGTGTCCAATATTGGCGCCAAAATGGCGGGTAAAACGTACGAATTTCAAATTTTTGCTCCCGAAAACTGGCGCCTAAAATTCTTAAGCAAAACAGTTGAATCTGATGGACGAAAACGAACCCACAGTGAAGATTAACTTCGACGAAGTTTTGCAATACGAGACGGGACATTCTTACGCCACAATTTTCAATGTTTTTTTTCCAGATGATGCAAACCAGATGGGGCAACGAAGATGATGTCATGACAAGACAGGCGTCCAGTGATAAAAGGTTTCTCGGTATTTTATCGAAAATTCATATCCAAATACTGATTTTCGCTGCGTAAAGCTTATAACAGGCCTTGAAATTTTACAGCTTTCACAAAACTGCTTATTCTGGCGTAGGGTGTCCCGCTGCGTCTTGCCTAGGTGAGGATTTCAAATGTAGTGGTGGTAAGGCTGAGAGGCCGTTCAAAACCCACCTTAATCGATAGAATTGTATTATTAAAAATAAAATAAATTGTTCTGCAACACTTCACAACAGCGAGTCCGTAAGGTAGCCATTACTTTTAGTAATCACCATAACAAACCACTTTAAATAGGGAAATTATTGCATTTCACGCCCTCTCATATCGATTTTTTTCTACGTTCAATAATCCAAAGAATCATTAGGAGAAGTTGGAGTCTCATTGTCATTCGTCAAATATATGTCACATAAACAATATAACACGGGGACTCCTGCATATATTCCTGTGATAGTCTATCAATACGGGTATATGAGAGAATTCCGATTTCAACTCGCAATTTCCCTAAAGAAGATCCTTACAGGATATTCAACAAAAAATGAACTGAAAATCAGCAATTTATATCTAATCGCATCAATGAGAAAAAGAAATATGGGCAAATACACAATTTAAGATGAAGGGAGTAGACAACTTGAATACTTAAACGGAATCAATCTATTCGCATATGCTCACTCGAAGGAGACGATTGTAAAGGCAACGAGTGGTGTACTTTAGTTAAGTAATCTGAAATGAATAAAAAAGATTGCATGAAGTGAATTGTGAAATACTTTATCATTGTTAAGTTCCTTGTAGATAAGATGGAGAATTAATTAACAAACCGATGATCTTATCAATGTGAGTGATCACTGTAAACCTCGCCCATTTCCAAAATTATTTGATTTAAACACATAATTGGAGGCACTAAAAGTAGAAAGTTCCCGACTTTAGATAAAGGAAATCAACAAGAGGACGGATTCGCAACAAAATTATCTTTAAAGTGTCAAAATATCGCTGATAACACTCCCACCGAGCAATGCGAGGTTACTCACGTTAGTTCTCGACGAATTCCCGTGGAAATTACTTCGTGACAATGGATAACTCCCTTTCAAAACAAAGCTGGGGGTTTCATATTTTAGAGGAAAATATGAATGGCTCCTTAAAAGGGAGTTTCCAAATCTCATTTTCCTTCCTCACAATTGAGCAAACAGGTGTCGAACTTGCCTTTAATATATTGATCGAATTCTGAAATTTTCTTACTAGGGACTCATTCGATTTTCTCTCTGACGAAATACAAATTGACCGCGCATTGTTTAATTTTTTTAATAGCATCAGGATTTAAAATGTTCCTAATCCGAATTTTTTCTGACAAGGCTATGGTCATAGGCTACTACAACAAATGTATCAATCCATAATACATGTTGTAACCTATTTCATATGGCACAAAGATTTAAATGTTATATTATGAAATATATAATTCACTGAAATGAGAGAAGTTTTTCCTATTTTCACTTCTAAAGCGGCGGCCACCTGTGAGTGAGAAACATACCTAATCTTCCCGTAATCAATCGTAACGTAAAAAGTGACTTAAAGGTAAGACACATTTGACCATCACAGTTGGCCATATTCAAATTTTTAGTTGAAAGGTAAAATTAACTATTCACCGTTAACACGAACATTTAGAATGAAAAACTATAATTTCGGTAATAACACCGAATCTTGTCAAAGATGGAAACTTCATAAAACAGAACCACATCAACGCTGCATTTATCGTAATTACAACGTATTGCACATGTAGAGTGATAATTTTTTTTAACAGTTAATCCTTTACGATTGGCGGAATCTTAGAGACACGATTGGAGAGAACTCTGCTTAGACAAGTTGCATTTTCCAAAATATGGAGCCATTGAACATGTGAAAAGCGAAAAGTAAATCTTACACAAAAATATTATTGGGTTTCCTATTTCCAGTATCCAGGGTTCAATTCCCAGGCAAGGCACTCTGGGCACCTGCAGCTCCACCCAAGCTAGTTGATTTTTCGGGTACCAGATCTTCCTGGGAAACCATAACCGGCACAGGGAAAGGAACTGGCCCCCCTATCCTGATGTGTGAATATTCACACGCCGTCGGGCTTGGTACATGGGTGAGCTCTACCATCACCTACTAAACCGACCTTCGGGTTGATTACTGTGTTTATAGTTTTTTTTATTTCCAGTATTACGGGGGAAACTTTAACCAGGAAATACTTACGTGGTCCAGTGAACTGCGACAATTTTATCGGCAGTGTGGCAGATTATAATGGTACATTTCAGTATCAAGACCATCATTATGTAAGTGTAGGCATTTTAAACTCATATTACGGTTATTGCTTATTTGTTGACAAAAATTGTTTCATTAAGTAAGCTATGGACCCAGAGTTCATTGTAGGATCGTCAAGTTTAAATTCCAGGTAATTCTTCATATTTAAGAAACTCGGATTTTTTCTGAAGTTTATGGGTCAAAATGAAGTACGTTTTCGTCCAACCGGTGAGATTATTTTAGATCAGCGTTTCCCAACGTGAAGGTACACCCTAAACTGTCGGGGAAGGCAATTAAATTGCAACGTTGCCTTCCGGACTTCATCGCTGATGGGGCAAAAAATAACCATTGCCAATACAATTTATATGCACGGTTAAATTAAAAAGGTCATAGCAATTTCCAGCACAGCCGTAGGGGTCATCAGGACACGCCAGTCCTTCCAGGTTGCAGTCCATTGGGATGTAGTTTTACTATGCTCCTTTTTACATAAGTCTGTATTTGTAATACGCTTTTCCAGAGATCGTTTGGCCACTATGCGAAACAGGACATCTGAATATTTTAGACGTAGAGGTGGAGCATGATCGCAAAATAGTTTGTTAACCCCCCTCAAAACGAACGGACTTAATGCCGTCAATTCTTCATAAATTACGTCCCCAAGTAATGGTACATAATTCTTTGGAATGTCACTGTGAGCACACTGACCTGGTTGCATTAATGTTTTCTTTTATGAACCACATATTGAAGGAACATTACATCAGCAGAAAGAACGCAAGTGCTAAGCGATCGTTACAGAAATTGGGGCGAGAGACACACCAGCCAAGCAGAGAGCAAGCGAAACTAATGTAAGACTTTTGAGCGCAGGGGGCCCTGTTTTACTGCTGGCACCGAGATCTTAATGACCACACACCACATCAGTGGATTAGGTCACCCGGGTAAAAAAAGAAAAATAGAATACAGGAGTGATAGAGCAAAATTTTCTTGCATTCCTCGCACGATTTGCGATCACAGTAAAGCCAAGTTTAAATATCTCATAAATTCTAACAGAATAACCTCAATATCGTTTCCCATTTCTATTATGATTTTTTCAAATCTAAGTAACCACAACTACACAAAGCTGGTGTCCTAGCAATTCCTTCCAAACATTAACGTGGCAGCTCGTAGGGTACGATATACTATAGACATTAACGAGGTGTCTCTAAAATGTATACAACTTACATTCCAATTACGCCATGCAAAATTATTAAAAATTAATTTTCTTGACCTAAGGCATTTACATGTCAGTGAATATTCTTATGTATTCCGGCATTCCGAAAATGTTCCTCTAGCCGTGAAAACAGCAAATGGGGTTTACTAGCGTACGCACATGAAAAACGGCTTCCTCATCTGTTACCCGTGGCGCAAGTTTATCTTTTTCATTCGTCCATGTCTCCTCATTGCAGGAGCTACAAAACTTTTCCTCTCGCCTCTTCAGTCGCAGACTGCGTCGGCGCGTGCCTGATGGCATCAAAGGTAGAAAATAAAGGTCACTCCTACACTTGCTGCTTTAACCTACCGGAGAAAGTGAACTTGAGCGGGGCGAGAACGAGCACGAGGTGTCGCTACGGTCGCAAAAGTCTGCAAGCGACCTAAGTAGCAGCCAGACAACTGCTAGACTAACGGGTTGATGGGAAACACATCAAAACTAATCATGAACAAGACGGAAAACATTTTTTACGAAAAAGATTCCAATGAGAAATTAGCACATTCCAAAAAAAGTTGGAAAAGCTGATGGGGAAGATATCGAGAGGTGGTGACATGTTGAAGGCCGTGATAGAAGAAAGAAATATGCACGAGACAGAGAAAGGACGTTTCTGGGTGTAATGAAGGTTGGTATAAAGAGAGAAAAAGGGATGAAGGAAAACCTAGTAGTTACCGACCTTCCAAAACTTAGCTTTAGTAAGTACAATACTTATAATGGAAATATGGATTATCATGAAATCACTAGTCAAGGACTTTGTTGGCACCCTCGACAACGGATGGTGATGGGCTGTTTGAATATTATAACATCACTTTACCCTGATCTGGCCATAAGGTAAAACCAAAAAGCCACTAAACCTTCATGTCGCTAGCATGGGCACGTGCTATTAATCGAGATGAGAGACGGACGGAACACTACACCTGAGCGCGAAATAGGTTTCATTTCCTCCGTAACTGTAAAAGACAGCAACAGTAGGTTCTTTCGCCTCACTCAGTACTACGAACATGGAACACCAAATGAAATCTATAAAAGGTGTTCAGTGAAAAATCCTGGGAATGATCGGGAACAATTAAAGAACATTTTCCACAGAATTCCGCTAAATCAATTACAAATACCCATGATCGATGCATAGAATTAGCATTCCAAGCTTTTCTACAATTGACTTCATCAATCGGAAGGATGTCGCAAGTAACATATTTAATCAAGGGATATTAAAGGTACACTTGAAAAAATCCTGGACAGAGAAAAAACCCTTGAGACGTTTTCCTGTCGTGTGAACTCATAGGGCTTTATGCCATCAAGGATACCTGATTTTCGAGCCGTTATTTGGTCATTTACATCGGCCAATGAGGGGATTCAACGAGGGTAATCATTTCGGTCGGCAATACATCCATTCGTTCAACTCTCTAAACGATACCAGCAATAAAGACTTAGCGACAATATTGTTCGTGGTTAAACGCTGAACAAAACCTAATTTGATTTGTGTTAAAATCAATTACAGAAATCACGAATGATTAAGCACAGATTGTAGATAATTCCGCAGAATTCTTAAGAAATTAAGGGGAGGGGGAGAATTAAATGTATTGAAAATTCTTCCAAAAAGCGCATTGAACATAATGCTACTAAGATAATCAGAAATTAAAGGACGACACAAGGAAAACTAAGAAAAAAATATCCCACGGAGATGGTTAAGACAAATGTAGGAATACATGCAGAAAATAGAAGTTCGGCAGAGGAAAGAGCAGGGAGCCTCAGCAAACCGATATTTGGATTGACAACTGCCAATGGTCATTTAAACACAAACTGCTTACAATTTACCATGCCTTCCTTCGTCTGCCTGCTAAAAAAAACCAAGATTGACCCTCGAAATTCACGGGAAATAAGATTTCTCGATAACCAACTCACTTGCCCGCGGTGGGAATCGTATTGACGGTCTTCCTCTCTCACTCGTCCATGGTCATTTATCCGACCAGTCGCGACCTGGGCTGGAGCTTAATGTACTGCAGATGGCAGAACTGCACACTTTTTAGTCGCAGTATAACTTTTTTTTAATGTCGACAAATTTAAAACAAGTTCTAAAATAGTTCCGCTACCGGCGCCAAAGCGTCACTCATCCAACATAAATGTACGAAAGTAAACGTAGCATGAAGTTCTCGAGGTGTTCCCGTGACATCCAGGCAACTTTCCCAAGGAATTGAGGGTCTGTCTCGGTGGCCACTCATGTTCCGAAACGGATACCCGAGCAGTCGCCCTAGGGATGATGACGCGAGCGGCCAGCGAGGCAACGTGCAGCGCAGATGGCTGGCCAGCGCCAGCCAATCAACGGGATATCTCCCCACACGATCCCATTTCTCCAAGTGCCCCCGTCTTCCGGGACTCAGCGCTGAGGAGAGCACTCCAAAATTTGTTTCCACCGCATGGGAACTTTTAAGATGTCTGGCTGTCTGCAAATCGTCCGAGGGGATTTCCTGATTAAGTCCGGCAAGGTTTTGTGAAGCCTCAAAGTATGCCCGAGTGATTAGGACCATACACCAAGAACACATTGGTACTTTTTTTTAAATATCAACCAGGTCGGCAATTTAAAACTCACGAGTAACATGCTCATGCATCTAGGATAGTGACGGGACTAAATATTATGGTACATAAAAGAGGAGTCCTTTCGCATTAGTTGGCCAAACCTTAAGTTGTCCGTCGATGAACTGGGACCTTGGAGTTCGGTTTTCAAACAACACAAAACCTCAATACAGAGCTGATCGATTCAATAAAAATATCGAAACTGGATAGATAATATCACTATAGTAGTAAAAAAACATGCAACCTCTAGGTGCACGCCCATTGAATTCAACACTTGCAAGGGAAGAAAAAAAATCCTTAATATTAAGCTAACAGTTTCAGGCTTAACTTTGCGGAATTCCTTCATGATATGTGTGAAAAATAAGGAAAACTTTTCACTTCCACACACTTTTAATGCAATACGACCATGGTTTCGATGCTGCGCATCATCGAAACCATGGTCATATTGCATTGAAATTGCGTGAGTGTAAATTTTTCCTTATTTTTTACCCTTAATATTAAGACTCGGCTCCAAAGCAGAGTAATTCGAACAACACACAACATTATTACGAGAGGCAAAATTGGCATGTCCCCAGGATACGAGTTGAGAGGTGCAGAGCAGTATGAGCCGACACCGTATCAGGCTATCAATATTATTATTTCAGAGTTTTTAGCTTCTCAGTTTGACCAATAAAATATAAATAATTAAAGTATTGTTTCTCTTATCTTGGTTAATTCCATTTCCATTTAATGACATTGCATTGGTCGCTCAGTAAATAAATCTTTCGACAAATTTCAGTCCTTGGTTGCACTCCTTTGGTATCGTGGTTTGTGTTCCAACATCCCGAGCCTCACGTTTCTATGGATTCCAAAAAAAACAGCAACGACGTAAAGCAAAAGGAAGTGAAGGGAGATAGAACAGAGATGAAATTAGTATTATCACTCGAAAGCGAATCCGGGTATTAGACATTGGAAGTAGAATGTACTTATATCTGCTAGATAAGGTAGAATAGTGTTGTCGAAGTCGGGCATGACTTTCTGTAAATTACGATGAAAAACCACCCGATTTGAGGACCATGTTTATCCTGAATTATGGTTTGAAGAAACTCTCTGCACCAATGGTAAAAGAGGACTTCGAATGGTGAATGAAAGGTAGGTGAATATATATCATCATCGTCTATCCCGAATCCAGTCAACGAAGTATCAGTTAAACATTACGAACTCCCGCCTTCGCTACGCGCTGCATATGGAATCCAAATGTCGATATTTTTATTAGACAGGTATTTGTCCCAATATTGACTTTGCATTCATAAATTTCGTTTCGAAGAGACGGTTCCTTTGGCAAAACCAAATAGAAAAAAATGGGTAAGCTTCTAACTTGTGTTTTGGAAGTTTTGCGAGGTGCCTATAAATGTCATTTAAATAAAAAAACCGCACCCATTTTTTTACGATTCTCATGGCCACTTCCCACTAGAACCGTACACGAGGAAACATGTAGCGTGACAAGTAATGCGGCAAAAGCTGCTCGAATTCCCTCCACAATGCCAATTATGCGTAAAAACCGAAGCCCTTAGACTGCTCGCCGTCCGCGGGAAAGTCGCTGCTAGAACGGAATCAAGTCAATAAAATATTCATAGGGAATTCATTTTCCCTCTGAGCATGACTGAGAAGACGCAGTTATTTGTTGGAAACTAGCAAATCCGGTGACGGTTGAATGTTGAGACCTAGTCATAAGATCACCACAAGGAAGGAAACCCGATGGTTTTCCAAATGGGAAGTAAGAAATTCCCGTCAATCACCGCTGTGGCTAACAGCGAGTAGGTGGGGGATTGGACTAAACCTAGCCTAAACACCCAGACCACATGATCGCGAGTAGCCGACTGACAGTCGACTCGGGACTACGTTACGCAGTACACATTATACCTGGCAGTATCCTTAAACGCCACTTGAGATAGTCGTTTCTTAAAAGTATTATCAAACTTGATTAGACTCTCAATTCGAACAAGTTGAGTTACCTGGCTCATTTCTGATAAAATTTCACTCATAAGAATTAACTACGCGTAAAGCTCAAGATATCGGTGGGCAGATTTCCTACTTTGTCCCCTACCCGAATGTTTCCAGAATATTTCTGAACGGAAAATTATACGGACAGCATATCATTTCATATCATTTAAAGAGTAAAAAATCAAGATAAACAATAAAACCAATTTTGCGATATCATTTATTCATATTCCTTGTTTTCTACTAGTCTTCAAATTGCAAATGTGAAGCGTGCGTGCCTACGATTTTCAGAGTACGAGAGCTCAAAAACTTCCGATTACTCTATCTGGGGCACTCAAGAAGATTTTTTGAGTTGATAAAATATTTAAAATTAAAAAAATAAAGAAAAGTATGTACAGGAATGTATAGGGGATTCTGCAGTCCTTTAAGGGCCACCGGCATCATTAAAATCCAAATTAAGGGACGTTGAAAAAGAAATTTGAAAGTTGTTTGCTAATTAAAAAAAGAAAACTCGAAGCACTCATCGCATTGACCCGGAATACTATACGATAGGCAGTCTTCACTGCTTCTTTCAATGAGTAACGAAAGCACATCCTCACTAGGTCCTTAAAGAGATACTGACAAAGGGCTTTCATTGTTTGGAAGAGGGCGATTTCAATTTAAAGATCACGTCTCCGCTTATCTAATGTCTCGATCTCAACGGTAGAGCAACCAACCGCGTAACGGAAGTGCGGTTCGCCTCAAATTTGAAATTACCAAAATCTAGCCTAGAGATCGAGTTTGCCGAGACCCAAGGAGAGCTGCTCCAGTATAGTGAGTGCTTCGCCCGATTAATAGTCACGTAAACAGTGCCCTCACTGAAAACCTTCAAGAATTAGAATGTTTTTTACATAATGGAAATGCCACCGATTAATTTGCTCGTTGCCGCAGAATGGAGAGATTAGGAGAGAGTGCGGTTGAGATGACCACATTTTCCGAGGGATTTCCCCAAACACGACTTCTCGTTTCTTCTTCCGACCGACTCGCAATAAAACCCGCGAAGAAATTCCTCCATAGGCCGAAACCCCTGAGATGTGAACGGCCTTGCTTTATAATCGCAACAATATTTCTCGTAATGCTTTCAACTCGCAGAGATCAGTTTATAGTGACATGGAAACTGACATTTATCGAATCAAAGATTTGCCACCGTCAGTGTATCGTGCAAAACCACGGGCTGATTTTAATGGGGTACAAAGGGTAAACCCCCCTCCCCCACAGAATTTCTTAACTCTTGAAAATTACGATTTTATTTATTCGTATTACGTTTTTTATTTCATGATACAATATGTTTAACGAATTCAATATTTATACTCACAAATAGATGTCATTCGCTACAACATAAATATGCAGCCCATGCAGAATTACTCAATAGTTTAGGAATGCATGGATGGAAACTTCTACGATCTCCTTTATAGCACACACTAGGGAATATGTTGGCCGGAATACTTCGTTAGATCAGTATTAATTTCCATCCCACAACGAGAAAAGAAGCAGAATATCGGGAATATAGGACCATAAGTTTGAATTCAAACGCTTCATTCACAAAATGATAGAGAATAATTCACATTAGTGCTCAAGGGAAGAAATGATATCTGGTGGAGAAGTCATCAAATCAGTCAAATTGATCGATGATCAAGCATTATTTAGCCAACCAACCAATGAGATCATAGTTTTTCCCGAGTGCATCAAATGATTAGTGTGATAGACTTGTGATGAAAATCAATGAGAAAATAAAAAAGGTATTGAAGTTCCGGCAAAGAGGAAAGCCAATTTGGCTTTGGAAAAGGTAGGGGTACACGTGATATCAATGAGATCACTGAAATGGAGAAAAGAATATAGTATGCAACCAAAACGTATAAGTTTGTCTCGTGAATATCGAGAATCCCCACCATAGTCAATTGGGTCGTGTGAATGAACGTTTGCCGTTGATAGGATTATACTGGAGAGATAAGCAACCTATCCGGAACATATCTTAGACTGCACAGGTGCAGTTGGCAATCATTTGAGTAAGAATGAGAAGTGTTAGGTAAAGAGAGGGTTTTCCAAATCCATCCTTGCTTTTCAACGTACATGTGGAAGAAATAGTAACAAAGGCATAGGAGGAGCAGGTTATAGGAATGAAAGTTGGTGGAGAACTTATCCATCAGTCAGATTTTAGGATGATCAAGCTTTATTTAGCCAATCAGTCTAGGGATTGTAGTTATTACTAAGTGTATTACAGAATTAAAGTGACAGATTTGCGACGAGAATCGATAAAAAATAAGAAAGGTGTTGAGGTTCCTGCAAAATAAGAAGGCTGACATAAAGTTGGAGACCAAGTACAGCTAGTAGAACAGTTCAACTACCCACATGTTTCTACAAGAAAGTAGGGGAAATATGGAAAACACTAAAAGAAACATTTTGCTGGACAAAGAAGCTTGTAAAAAAAGTAGATAGTTGCTACAATGGTCATAAGTGAAAATTTAAAAAGAATATAATTGACCAATTTAGCGTTATATTGTACAGCGAGGAAAAGGATACTCTTAGATTGGAGGCATTAGCCATTTGGTTGCGGATAAGAATGGAAAAAGTAAAATGAACGAAAAGAAATATGGAAGGGTATTTTGAGTGGCAATGGATCGATGACGACTGTGGTAGAAGATAGAATGTTAGATAGACGAAGCAGGAAATGACCTGTTCCCTAGAAAATTTGAATCTATCCGTGCGTACAACGCAGGAGAAGCGTCCATCTCGATTGAAAATTCGTGGGAGGGTTCGCAGTTTTTTTAGTTAATTCACGAATTTGGGAAAATATGTTCATTTAATTAAAGTATGGACGATGAACCTCCACTATGACCTCAAGTTTCTTCATTTATGCTTTTCCCCCAGTCATGCAACATCCATTCCGTAAAATGACTCGTAAAATCTTTGAGCGTAAGCTATATTTTTAGGCCTACTGTATCGATAACCGCGAAAATTAGCACCTTGGAGGATGTCCAAGTGAGAATTATCCATTTCCCCTCTAAAACACGACGTCTTAAATAAACACCCTTTTTCAGAACTTATGTCTATAAATGAAAACTATTAACAGGCATTTCATGATAACTCTGTTTCAAAGTCACCAATATCGAAGTGTAGTACTTCGAGGAAAGTGCTCAACATCGAATTAACGCGATAATGTACTTAGATTCTTGAGACTTCTAAGTTTCATCTTCAAAGATGAGATTTCGAATGAACGGGAATTGATGATAGAAATTAAAACAATCTTGACTACGTCTTCATGACCTGAAGAGAACGAATATAAGGAACTGATTGGAACGATAACTAGTCGTGCAGACACCTACGCAAATATTGACTGAACGTTGGCACACATTATTACGTATTATTACAGTTTCATGTGCTACCTCAAGTTTCCAAAGAATATATTCAGTTTCTCTTCCTTCTGAAAAATTAACTACATAAGACTTGAAAATACGTGGGAAACCATCATGCGTCCTAGCACGTGTCAAAAATAACTTTAAATAATTTGAGTAACTTTTAAAGATGCGGTATTTGGCTGCACTAACAGGAACATCATCACTCACAATTTACTGCCTGAACCCTCAAAATAATAATCTAGCGAACATCTAATTAGATATAAAAAAATGATCATCTACTAGTAATAAAATTAAGATTATACACTAACGATGGTGCTAATTGGTAAATATTTTCGCACATAATTATTAATCATTAGTGAGCTAGCGCTTTATCCTAAAAAGCTCTCAATCTAAGATTTGCCCACGCTAACCCAGCTGCTCAGTAATTACTTATATTAAATGATTTCATATTCCCATACTCCACGAGCTTCCACACCCTCTTACGTACTGGATACTCCCTGATAGGCTGTTTTACGGAGCACAAACTTGAATGAGCAGAACACACGAAACGTTCGGTGGATTGACTCCAGGGCCTTAGAACCAAACGACAGTTTCGTGACGGATGCGGCCTCCCGAGCGCGCTCAACTTTCATACAAAACAACGGAGTTCTTTCAGGAATTTATTTCGAGGAGCGACAGCGGAAGTGGGATGCTGTTTCATACCCTCCCACGCACAATGTGTTCACAGACGACTCGCAAATAAATACGAACCCTTTTGGCGGTCGGTGACGGCAGACGAGCGGCTTATGGAAGGAAGAGTGGAGTGGGATGGGGGGCACGGGATAAAAATTCTGTGGGTGGGTTGATGGAGACATCAGGAGTCCGATGGGGACGAGGCGCTGGGGGTTAGGGGAAGGGAGGCGGTTGGGGAGAGGCATAGAAAGGCTGTAGGGGAAGGATGCCGCCAACGAGGGGCTTCCCTGGGAAACTCGTCACAATGACGGAAGGGTGAATGAAATCATACTTTTAAGTGAGCCTCCGGAGCAGAGGGAGGGAGAGAGAGAGAGAGAATGAGTGAGCGAGAGACCGAGATTGGAGTTTATATTGCGTTGGGAGATTTTAAGCATTTTCGAAAATAATCTAACCGCAATTCAACGCAATTAATCGTCCATTCAGATTATCCGTTGGATGAAATTTCTCATTCGTTCGGCTACAAAACCCCATCGTCACTTTCTAATCGGGGTGTACTCAGGGCTGGCTCGTACCATAGTTCTGCTAGGGTTTCAGAGCCTAACAAATAAAAACAAGGATTAAAAGCATTAACATGCTGTTCGGTATTCCACCATTCGATTCACCGCTTCTCTTCCCCGGTGCCAATCAATACTGTGGTCGTTTTGAAGATGTCCTAGGGCGGCGGGTAATTAGACTAGCAGGGGAAATTCCTTTCGTTCGTTATCTGGCAATTCGTGCTTTTGGCATGCAACGACAATAGCCAAAAAGCTCCACTGACGTCATACTAGCTTTTTTCGAAAGCAAAAGAAGTTATGTTGCCGCACCTTGTATTAGAGCACCTCTCGATGCATTGACGCCGGTACCAACCGATGGCTTATATTTTACTCTCACCTTTCATTATTCTATGGTGAATTAGCCATTGAAAAATAATAACAATTCTTTAAATTTATTGCGTAATAATATAATCGTAGTAAATATACAATTTTGAACTCAATGGTGTCAGCATTTTCCGTAAAATCATAACTCAAACTGTACCGTACTTTAAGGGCCTACCCTCTCAACCGGTTTCCATAACTGGTACATTTCAACACTATTATATTTTAAGAAGAAAATTTGCAAAATTCGATTTGAATTGAAAATTTTAATTGAATTTGATCGACAGAATTTATTGTTACTGACACATCCAAATATTGTCAAATTGCTGCTGTTGCTATTAGCGTCAGATTATTGATGCATGGCAACTAATTTCAATCGCCAGTATCTTTCGTACGCCAAGTAAAAATATATTAAAACCATACAAGAGAAAGATGAAATCATAAAGGGAGCAGTTTATTTTAAATGAATGGCGAAATGAATTAAACTGCTTAATGGCTGCAATAATCGTGATTAGCATTAAAGTGGCCATAAGTTTCCCTATATTCCTAACGCATAAAGTCGTGCATAAGTTGTTGTATAACCTTTCATTTCAATCATTTCTCGTGAAAGATTTCGGTCAACATTCACTCAGCAAGAGCCAATTCTCGTGACCCCAAAGTTCTTAAGTATTCAGTGCCTAGTATTTTTTTTCTTCTCACTGTATGAACCGTTCTTCAATTCGTGTTTATATTCTTACCTAAGGTGGTATGACCTCTTAATCCTTAATTATTCCTTTTCATTAACACGACTTCAGAAGTTTTTTGAGACCTCTGTGGGGATGGAGCTTGGAAACGCAAGTAAAGACAGATTGGAAGAAAGTAGCAAAGCGGAGGTGAAAATATTTTGGGAAGAGAAAATCGAAGATTTAGGTCCTCGCATGTACGACTAGGAGTGAAGAAATATATTAATATCATAAATTCTAGCATATCAACAAACATTTCAACTCACAAACCATACAATTTCGCAGGAGGATCATCTAATTTACTCCAATAATCATCAGCTGACGTCAAGCGATTCCCGGGACATCGGCGGTGAAGTTACTGAATAAAAGTAGCGCCTTTAAACAACTACATTCTCAAACTATTCCTGGTTCATGAAAGACCACGAATGTTCTTTACCCTGGCTTTCAGTCTATGAATGTAAAATTTATGTAATACTCGGAAAGCAATTTTGAAATTTAAAGAGGATAATTCCTACCTTCCTCTTTTTAGCATTCCCTTTTCCCGCTATCTTCCTCGGTGATATCTTAATATTTTTTAAATTAATATTTTCCTCTTCCAGGTGAACTCCTTAAACAATGACCGTGGTCTCCTTAGTGAAACAGGAACTATTTCATCTCACAAAATTAAAGTACAATACCAATGCATTTCCGGGATTAATAAAGTGATCATGGTATGACGCATCACTTAGATGCATGAGCTAAAAATACGCAACTATTTCATTTATTCATTATCCTTTCAGTGCGAAGCTTTGTTACTGGAGCATTCGCTATTCAAAGCTGATTCCCTTATTCTCCGATAGTTATTTTTCTTTCTCACATTCCTCTTTATTCCGTCCAACTGTTTCTCCCACGATTTTTCTCGCAAGACATTTCCTTTTAACATGTTTCTGGCATATCAATCTTGTCCCAAGACGTGCCTAATATACTAGAGTATTTACTGTATAGTGCTCCAGAGAACCCTTTCTATTGATGTATATTTCTATATATGTAAAAAATCCTAGCTACATTTGCACATATGCATATCCTACCTCCTCAAATTTTAACTGCATTTTTAATCTTCAGAGTCCGAGTTTGTAGTTTTGTTGGGGAGAAGACCGACAGCTGTCATTTGCGCTATTAGGAATGGATGGGAAAGGCAGGGTGGAGAGAAACCCGGCGTCGGCATTAGCCTACTCTTGTCGAAAGGCGCCAAGAGGTCCGCAGTTTAACGTCCCATCCGACGGACGTCGTACTCACTCAAAGGGTTCTCCACGAAGCACCTCAAGTAGGGATCGGGATACCACTGAAAAATATTTGCTGTCTCCAGGATTTGAACCCGGGTCTTCTCGGTGGGAAGCCTCTTCAGAATCCGACTAAAGCATCACGTTTCAAATGGTTCTGTGCTTTAACTACAAATATTATTAATCTGCAGTCAGCTTTTAAGCAGCAGCTTTCACTCAAAAAATATTGTAGTAAACGCAGTTTCACAGATGATTTTAATTGATTGACAATCGGCGCAAGAATGACGTATTTACTTAGTACGGTAATCTACAATAATTTCCAACGTCGTGGCCTCCACACAACAACCCCTTTCAAATACACCTGCACGCTACTTAAATGCCATATACAGACATGCCAACTTTCAAAAATGAAAAATCGGGAGGACATGCCAACTTTCAAAAATGAAAAATCGGGAGATTTTTAGAAGTGTATCACGAAGTAATCACTTTTAATTACCACAATATTTGATGGCACCTTAATCCCTTTATGACACTTTGCCAATTTTTAATGAATGTCACACTTTATTAACATGTTAAGCTAAGTACACAATTTGAACAGTTCATCAAGAACGTAAGAAGGAAAAATCGGGAGTCTCCCGGTTAAATCGGGAGAGTTGGCATGTCTGCATATATATTTTGATCTCGAAGAGCTTTTCCTATCCCATTTTTCAGTCACTTCTTCACGTTCGTATGTTTATCGAACCTGAACCAAGCTGGCAACGAAAGGCTTTCCCACCGAATTCCGCTCTTCAACCACTTGCCCCAAAGAACGCTTTTGTGCATTTCCCCAGGTCCGTTCTTACGTCTTCCATTTATTTTTGGGCAAAAACTCAAGTGTCTGAACAAAACCCGTGGTCTGGATTCGTGGACCGCGAAAATAAAATCGTCACATAGTCCGTCGTCGGCCCTTCCGCTTACCCGGAAGGACGAAGTTTTCCGATGCATTCCCAAGTTTTTCCCCGAGCACCACCGAAGTCAACCTAAAACCGGAACCGATGCACGGAAATCAAATCCAATCACGAAGTAGACGCATGAGCTGTGGTGTAAAAACGTCCAGGTCCAATAAAAAAACTAAGCAAAAATGGGTGCCGTCAGCGTGACCCTTCGTCGTACGTGTAATGGGCAAATGGGGAGCGAGAACAAACACACGCGCAAACACCGACTGACCGCTAAGTTAACCTCTCTCGAATGAATTTTCTCAAGTTCCCCACGCTTCAGCTACGAGGATCTACTTCGGTTTCCCACGTTTCGCAGCGTATACTGCTAACTATCGAAAAATGAATAAAACGATATGTCGCAAGTTAGTGGCCGAAAAACTGATACATGGATAAATAATTACCAATAGCTCGATATGTCGTTGGGAGGTTGTACATATATAATGAACATCGAAAGACAGGTAAAATAAACTAACACCATTTAACCGTTGGAATTGACTCGCTGGGAAATTTAGTAACGGATTTTAAAACAAAATACTTGCAGTTGTCCGCAATAATTGTTCAAGAAAACATAAAAGTATTTTCAATTCTTTTATATCAATTGATTTAGAAATAAAATTTTGGATAAATTCTCTCCGAAGTAATTTTTGCTCTTAAAAAATGGTGACGCCAGCCTTCGAGATAAACATCTCACAAGAAACTAAAAATCCTAGAAGAAAATTAAAAAAAAAATAAAAAACATAGATTCAGTATCCTATGTGAATTAGATCGTTCCAAAGGGTGCTTGAGGAGTAGAAAAATTCGATGTGGTAATGGCAAATAAGGGCCGCTGTTTGTAACAATAGGAGAGTAACCTTTAGAATTAAGCATGAGAAAAAATAATCTTATAACTACTTGTATATAGATACTATAGAGACACCATAAATGGTGATTATCATCATATGTAAGTATTGATAAAAAAGGTCTTTTCTCCCTCGGCGAATGAGTTAAATAAAAGATTCCTTCGCTCGAACTTCCGACTTCTCCGTTACAACATTCCAAAAACGGCGAGATGGTCTTCTCTTATTGCTAGACATTGATGACAACTAAATACATTTTGTTTTTTTTTTATATGTTAATTTACCGCTCAAGGTAGGTTTATGGATGTACACAACAATTAAATATGTATTTTGCGACTCCTAACGAAACACAATCCAGCAGCCTACTCTACATCAGGTCCCTCTTCACATTTTATGTATGTATGTGTGTATAAATATATATATATATATATATATATATATACATAAATCTATATACCTTTCGCCAGTCAGTCCTAACTAATCTTTCGAGGAAGGCGGAGCTCGATTCCGTTGAAATTATCAAGAAATAACGAGTGAGTGTTCCTTTTATATGTTTTCATGTTGTGTGTTGCTGTCCAAGTTTTTTTAAATCTATATATGTATGTATGTATATATATATATTTATTTATTTATAAGGTAAATTAAATAAGCAAGGCTTGAGTATAAAAGGAGACTCAGCACTATAATTCGCAGGGTTACGGAGTACAAAGAATGATACGATGGAATTCCAATAATAATTTGTAATAGCTTGCAACTGGTGTTAATTACAACGTTAAAAATATTCCCATAAAACAATACATGAAATGTAAAGACAACAACGGCTCTGTTTGTCTTCAAAAAATTTATAGCTTCAGACAATAATCGTAAACACTAGTTTTTAAAGCAACATTGCCCTTTGTTCACCCTCACCCAGCCTCAAATATACATTTCATCATTCTCACCTTCCTACTATTGGCATTTGTAATTTACGACTCGCATGTCTCAGGGAGATCTCGAAGTGATGTGTGAATGAGTGAGATGTCAGTGATCAGACAAGCCATGGCCTTGAGGTATAAAATAAAGAAAAATGTGTCCGGCTGCTGTTGATACCACGGAGACCCAATTCGATATCTACTAGCAAAAAAGCCCTGGTGCCTTCGATCCTTTCTTATACTTATTCTCTTAAACAATCGCGAAATATGTTAAATTATCAAGAAAACCAATAGGGTCTAAGGACTAAGCATAAATGTATGAAGCATTACATTTGGATACGATCATAAAACCACTTTTTTCTGTAGTTCAAATACTATCGATGAAACTGATAAAAATGTTACTCGAGTTCATGAGTATTTCATAATGAACAACGAGGTTAAACTAATTTATTGAGCTATTGTAAAAAAGTTGAAAATTTCGTACACCTTACACAACAATAATCCGCGCATTTGTTCATTAAAATACATTGCTCGCGGTGAAAATTTTTTGACCATTTAAAAATATGTGAACTATCAGTATCACGAACTGTAGGCAATAACATTACGTCTGTTGTGAGAACAACTAAAATAACTCAAGCAAGACATAGCTCACTTTCACAATATTTTCCATGGTGGCCTGCTGTTTTTAATCACGTCTAAGCTCTATCAAAATCAATCTGGATTTCCTTCTAGAACCACTTCATTAGGCACATTCGTATTTTAATATAATAAACACGTTTCCGCACCCCACGCCAGACATTCAAATGACAGCTAGCAGGGTATAATATACAAAAAAGTTTGCTTTATTTTTACAATTTTCTTTTCTGATTTACTAATAGACTCCCCGTTCCGCGATTTCCAAATAATAACTTTGCAAGAAGGCCATATGTGTGCTTTTTGCTCACGTCTTTTCCACTCGCTAAAAGATTGCTACGTACGTTTGCTAGGCAAACCACACGGCCATGGAGAATAACACCGAAGAAAATGTTTCCGGCTCTTTTTGTGGAGTTTCCAAGGATTATAGATTTTTGATATTTCAAATCTCTGCCCAAAACCACCTAGTTCTAATTTTCTTAAATTGACAACACTTAATAAGCTGCTTTCTTACGTGCCACATCATCTTTCACACTCTAACCGACAATGACAGGAAAAACTGAGGCATTTTTTTGTATAATTTTGGAAATGCTTCCAGCGAAAAAATCCTGAACTAATTACCAGCATGTTAGGATACAATAAATAACAGCGTCTATAAAATCAACAGTAAAAACTACACAAATTATTTAAATGAATAACAAGTTTCCGAGCATATTTTAATTTTATTATCAATTTAATATAAAAATAAGACTTTATAAAAAAGATTTAAGTTCCTATAACATATATTGCACTGAATGAGTGTGCAGAAATTAATCGCTACAAGTAAATCTTCAATAATTTCATGAAATATTAAAAACAAGAAGCAAAGTTTGTCGTATACACACCTCTACGGGTTTCATCATTCACGTTTCATGAAACGTCGCATTATTACCCTAAACTGATCGATGAAACCACCGAATGTTTTTATTCGCGCCTATAAAAAGATAATAAAAATTCGTCGCTATTATTAGATAATATATATTGTACTTAAAATAAAATTCGCAAAAATTGTCCTAAAAATCGAACTACGATTGATTTCCCCACCAATGATTCGAACTATTTCCAAGGGCATGTGGTACAAACCCAGTTTCAGTAAGAACCAAGTTAGCTAAGAGAACCACCCGCATTTGAATTTTCACAGATATCGTTTGAGAAGTTAGACGAGAAAGAGTTTATACAGGCAGACTATTTTTTCCTATGAGTTTGAAACCACTAAGACCCATAAACAAGTGAACTGTGACTGCGAGAATTTTAAACACGCAACAATGCCACCCGAATGGAAATAGACTCCCGAGTTACCACTCCACGGACATTTTTACCCTCAATGAGGAATTTCCTTACCCTTATTACAGCAAATATTACGATAAGCCGAGTGAGATTTCCATGAAGTTGCATCGTATGAAAAGAAGACCTGAAGATAAGTGGCATTTTTAGACTTTTCGCTTTAGATTAGACTTTGAATAGACTTTTCACAGGAGAAATTTTGTACGAAAACGAAGCCAGAGTGAAACGCCCTTTACATGTAAGAAATATTCTAGCTTTAAATATCAACTGTATATAAAACAATTTTGTAGATGCATTAAATTTCGTGATAGTCTTAGCCTATTTTATACAAACTAATCTTTGACACCATTATCTAATTGTTGCTTCCAAACAGAGAGTCAGACAAGGAGTAATAAAATGAAAATCCACGCTGTTGCGTGCTATAATGGAAAAATATTCGACACTGCCTAAGTTAAAGGGCACATGACTAAAAAACTCTTAATCTAATTTACTTAAAACTGAGCCGAAAGATAATTGGGCAGTAGTGGAACATAAGCCTACGAGCGAGAGAAACCACGGATAATATAGTGAGTTTACAGTGAAGTTCCATACCTTGGAGATAAACAATGAATGCTTTTTGAAGCCGCGGGCATTGAAGTTCTTCTACTAACAACAAAAATACATCCTCTTACTTCGGATGCCTGTGGAAATTTTTGAATGGGTTTGTATTAAAGAAAGGAGGGAAATAGAGGCACCGAATAGACATAACGTAATAGATTACGTTTACGAATTCCGAATCGTATTTACATTTAAGAACTCGTTTACTGTCAAGCGTTGCCTTCATTCTAGCGTTGCGATGCGGCCAACGATTCTACCTCGAACTCCCTGTCTCCGGGTGCGAGTTCCCCAACCTCCAGCTCATCCTCCGAGGTCGTAGCCCCCAACCCACGCATATTCCGTCCCACTCCACACAGATTCACCGTTGCCGGCAAAATCCGAAAGTCTGCTACGCACCAACTTCGGAATGTTTCCAACAAATTCGTTCGACAACTCGCTGCACTCACGTTTAAATTGTATTTTAAAATACTTAAATTTATTAAAAATAACAGTGGTTTGAAAAAGAGCCTGGGAACTATTTTCGTCATGACGTTATGTTAATATTGCCCGAGATATTTCTTGCACATTTTGTAACCATTCTTGACTTTGAAATGATAGAATAACAAAATATTCTAAAAATAAAAAAGGTAAATAAATAAAAAATATGAGCGAAAGATAATTTTTCATAATCAATAAAGGTTAAATAAAAGTTAAAGCCCCACAAGATGGACCAAGGGACGATTAACACAATACATGTCCCAAGAAAATAAGCATATTAGATGGAAAATCCGCCACGGTATGAGAGAGTTGGAATGAAAATGGGAAGGGCGAAGGTCTTCAGTCAACAAATCTTGATGTAAATACTGAGGATGAAGAGCGACAATGAGGAAATTAAAAAATACATTAAAGAGAGAAGTTTAAACGGTTCTTGCTCCAGAGAAATGAAAAGAGAATAATGCCAAAACAACCGTCCCTATAATAAAATATAGGGTTCAAATTTTACTCTTTCCCTATTACGGAGTTAAGCATACGTCCAGCTAGGTGTTGCTGTTTAACACTCTTGGATGAATACTCATTGATTGCAGTTATGTCGGAAGTTTAACATCTAACACCGTTGCCGTGAAACTAGTCATCCTATTAAAATATATTCTTAGGTAATTTACCGGTCAAGGTAGGTTTTGGATGGACACAACTACCAACTAAAAACGGTGTTTCTCCTAACAAAAGACAACCCAACATCCCACTCTACAACAAGTCCCTCTTCATTTCTGTGTACTTCCTCCCTTCAAACCATCCATCATCCCTATCCTATTCCCTTTCCTCGTTTGCCTAACATTCTCCCCTCTATTACCTTCTTCAACATCTCACTAACGCTCAATACGCCCTTCATCCATTTTTCCAGTCTCCATAGAATTTCTCCCAACAAACCCCTCTCCTCACCCACCATCCCCAGTACTTCCTCATTTGTTTTCCTTTCGGTCCATTTCACCTTTGAATTCTTCTCCACACCCACATTTCAAAAGCCTCCAATCTACTTCTATCATTCTGCTTCAGTGACCATGTTTCCGCGCCATACATAGCTACGCTCCATATAAAAGTTTTTACGAGTCTTTTCTTAACATCCCCATTCAACGTCCCTGTCATCAACTCCCTCCTCCTCGTGAAAGCCTCTTCGCCTAGTGCAATTCTTCTAACATCCCTACTACTTTGACCATGCTCCAAAACATGTCCCAGACACGTAAACTGTTTCACCTGCTCTAGTTTTTTAATATTTATAAAACCACTTGTTTTAAATGAAAGGACTATGAGATAAACGACCAACAGAATTCAACAACTATCCTCATACAATTTGGCGAGGATAAGCAGGGAGATTTCGTTATGGGAGGCAGCGGTCCCCCGGGTCACTCCTGCCTAAACCCCTTAATGGTAGACACACACTCAAGATACCTCTCTCGCGTTTTTTTCATGGGCAATGGTAAACCATACACGATGGGAACCCATTCCTGGGAGAAGCATCCGGGGCCGTGGCCGGGCATGCCTCGTCCCTCGTCAAGAACATAAAAGTCTAAGAGGCGGAGAGGCCCCGATAAAAAGGCCGAGGGAAATGAAAGGGGGTGTGCCGCCCGAGGGACTTCTCCAGATGATAGGTGTGCTTCTCAACCGGCGTTCATAAGGGGGCGTGCAGCGACGTTGCAACGCTCGCATTGGTACGACACACGGGGAGAGGAAGGACACGACGACGAGTAGTCGCGGGAGTCGTGGCAACACGGCCACGCACCCCCCTCCATTCCCTTTCTTTTAAGACTCTGTCGCTGCCTCCCATCTTTTCGAGTCCCTCCACAATCTTCTCTGTGGCAGAGTTGGCGAACCTAGAGCACACTTCTCCCTTACCTCCAAGGAGGGATTTCCCAAGTTTATTTTGGTACACACCCCCACGGGCGTTCAGGTCTCCACTTAATAAGGTGTTCATAGAAGACGTTCTTTCGAAAATCAACCGACGCTCGATTGGTGTTTCACATAAGTAGTCCGATACGTAAATATTCCTGAGGGATCAAAAGTTTCCATCTCATTCATCGAAGATGAACCGCCCACAAGCTGTTCGATACGTCGAAAAATTATTATCTATTCCCCATTCAAGTTTGTTGCCTCATTTACAATGTTTGGGTGGCATATAATTGAACCAATATTTTCGCAGTTCAAGCTGCCATATGCACGATGAGTTTGGCATGGGGTAATGACACCATCAATCAAGAAAAATTTTACAAGTACGAGTAGGAGCTCAAGAGCACACAGTTATAATTTGCTCAACTTATTATGTTCCGCAATCGGTCGTCGAGAAAAACGACTCCAGACAAATGGCGAGACCTGAAGACCATTCACCGAGACTTATGATTATTCGAGTAGTGGAATTAAAGGTTAACGGGAAACGAAGAGAAAGTCCAACTCAGACCAAATACCCCTGAAACCATCCCACGTCCGTGGTCTAATCCAACTGGTCTCCGAATCGGGATATTAAATTACGGATCCACTAAACAACGAATCTAATGGTGTAATTCAGTTTCCGATTGCATAACTTGGAGGGTTTGTGAACAGCTGTATTCGATAACCGAACGATTACGCAAATAACTACGTCAGGGGAGGCGTCGAAATCCTGAGAGAACTGCAAAATGTATTATTTAATACCCGAGCTACAAGATTTTAAATAATTGAAAATCTTGCCATTTTTAATCATTGAATTGCAATGTGACATTCCGCTTGAATTCTTGGTACTGAATGAGCAATTATTGTTGACTCATTCTTTTGTGACAAGTCGTTTTTAGATTACAGCTGTTTCAACTAAATATTTACTATGTTTTTTCAAACCAACTTTATTGCTGATTGATAACTTCGGCTATCAAATAAAAGTAAATTGCTGGAGACTATTCTTTTCAGGATTCTCCATTTCTTGCATGTTTTCCAAAGAGGGTACCTACTTTAATGAGGCGAAATTTTTTGGCATACGATGGCGTGAAATCATTTTTGAAGAACTCGGGATCAAATAACCGAGGAAAGAAAGTAAATTGCTTTTCATAATGGTGAAGGTAATTTAATTTATGGCATGCACTCGGCTTATAAAATACTAGTATGTCTGTTTACAACTGAATGCTCTTTATAGTGGGGGCATTTATTGCGTGTACTTGAAAAAATCCGAGGTTCTCGTTCCGTAACCACAAAGGCGATTTCATCTTCATTCGTCATTTTATTCTCTCTCGACTTGAGAAAATGACCTTGAAGTGAAAGGAAAGCGTTAAAATTGGGTGGGATCATTGGGTATCCTATGGATACCAGGCCATGTTACAATTCAAACTTTCGGAGAGGAGAAAGGAACTCAAGAACGTCAATGCGATTATAGCTACGACTACGAGAAAAAAAAGCTACGTGCATCCGACACCCTGGAACTCAATATTCACCCACAACATCTGCATTTTCTTGAAACAAGTTATTCAGTACCCACGCTGCCGTTGTATTTATAAATTTTCTAAGCTTTTATGAACTTCCCCCATAGGCCCATGCCCATTTTCTTATAAGCCAGTTTGTAAAAATTATTTCCGAGCATCTTCTATAGTGAAAACTCAAGTAATTAATACATTACTTAACATTCTTAGTGCAAATGAAAAGCCTTGTAAACTAAGTGTCACTCTACTTCCGCATCACTGTATTAGATACAAGTACCTCAAGAGCTGATTTTTGAAACAATTTGAAATTAAAATAATCGCTTACACAGGATACCATTCCGATGAGTGGGGCTTACTGTTGCATGATTGCGATAATTTAAAATGGGAGCATTTATCCCAATTTAATTACCACCACTCCACTACAACCAATCGAAACACTATCTTAACAATAATTTATATGTAAAATAATCGTTTTACTCGAGAGGGCTAGAGAGCACGAAGGTAGAACTATAAAGGATTTGTTTGCGAGGGCAACGGATTCGCTGAGTTACGCTTGAATGGAAACACCAACTGGTACCTAATCGGCACCTTCCCCCTTCTGGGAGGTTGTAAATAAAAATCTATTCCTATTATGGCCACACAAGAGCCGAGCATTACATCACAGCAGCGACGCGAAGGCATCCATTCAATGTCAACTCGGTGAGAATATCCGGTCGATTGGCCAACAGGGGATTGCCGAGCTTGAAAATCGCATTGGGATAATATCACCGTTATTCTTTTTTTCATTAGGTGTGGCGACGTCAACTTTACGCCAGTCTCTGCAAATGACTGGCAATGTCAGAAAGAACAGTACTAAAACTTTAAGGGGACACTTTTAGTGACCATATTATTTTTTTCCCGATGCATCGACATTTACATTTTGCGTAAATGCCAATGTATTTCTTACTTTCGCGGCCACTACGGTACAAACGTGCATATTAACATGAAGAATCCGAGAAAATATTTTTCAGATGGCTACGAATTTTTCGCGAAGGCGCGTTATTGTTGGCATTATCACAACCTGAGGCAGTAAAGCAATCAGGGTTAGACAACGAGGAAAAAGTGTGGGACACATGAGATATGAGTCATTCGCTGACAGCAATATGCATTCAGTACCATAGCTACAGATACCCTATTTTATCTATACCTCCTCTACGCAATTCAGCAATCAACAATAACATCAACCCTAAAATTAAAATGAGATGCCATGGGTTCCAGAGTTACGCTAAGCAATGGCGTACTGCACTTTCACTGTGTACAGGAAATATCAATTTACGAAGAAAATATTTAAACGACTTCATAATCCGATCCCAGAGTCGCGACAGGAAAATACAAAAGAGCGATTTTACAACCCAATCCCCACCGAAGGATTTCCCGGCACGAATTTCAATGAGTAAGAGAAATAAAATGCACCGTCATCACTGGATAAAGCGACAGGAAATTTCAGTAAGTTTCCCTTTGACGGTGTGGCGGTTCCACCTCCCTGGTACCGATAATGGAAACACAGAAGGTGGGGAACAAACGATGGAGACTAAGGCGTAGCCAAGCGAATACCTCAAAAATATTTCCGAAACGCCACTAGATAACGGATTCCAGGACCGCCGACGTATCATAAGCCTATGCTATGCCCAAGTGTCCGAGAATCGACAAACCATCTGATACGTCAAGCACGATGACCTCTTATCTCGCTGCGTCACGACTCATGCGATGCATAGTTTGTTTAGGACGTGTCCCCATAGATAATCCCCCGTCCTTCTCCGTGATAAGTTCTCACACAACGAGCTGCCCTCAGGCATTCCAATGGAAATCAACAAATCTGCTGACCCCTGCATGGCGCAAAACAATCGCAAATACCTTGTTATCGGCGTATGAAAAACCGGCACTAGTTTCCATTCGAATAGGAAATATTAGACATAAAGGGGAATCTGCTGAAAACGCAGGCCTGCGTATGTTAAATATCAGAATGACGTCAAGTAGTATTTGTGGGAGCGGCGAGTCCGCCAAGTCATTTTCGCCGTTTAGTGTGTTTGGGATGGTCAGAGGTAGATGAAAGAAAAGGTCGAGGTTGGCTTTGATCTTTGGAATAAAAAAGCTTCTAGAAGGTCGCACTCACGCACGAAATTGTTGTGAGAAGAGTCATCCATAATACTCGCAAGTAGGAGTCTACATGAACACTCTTGAGAAAGTAACTCAGGACCTCAGTTAAGCGAACCAGTACACTTGCCATCGAACTAATTCCATCCTCAAAAAGTTTTATGGCTACCTACATCAAAATTACGGAAAAAATCCAGGAGAGACGGGGGATAAAATGCATTAGGTCCCCCGACACAGCACACTAAAATATGTACCATGTGATGAAAATACACCCCTCTAATCACATTTCTGTCAGAAATTCGACATCTTAGGCCATCTTGGTCCCAAAAGCAATTTTTCAAATAGCTTCAATCAAATTTTCCCGAGAGGGATTCAAGGATTTTGGAAGTTTATATATTCATAATTATTTATCTCCATACGCCTTTGGTTCCCGGGTGTTCCTGGGATCCCAATGACCTCTCGGCTTATAATCCGGTTTCCCAAGGGCCGAACCACGGGAAATGACCCTACACCCATGGAAGCCGTTAGGCAGTTACGTGCACTGTTAGCAGGGGAGCACGTTACCCACCTGAGTAACCCGACCGTATTATATATAACCCGAGGGACGTATTGCCTCAATGACTCCTTATGGTAGGATGCAGACATTTTCAATGGCGGCAGCACTTTTGTGGCTTTTCCTGTGCGGGTAATTCAGCCTTATCCTTCCGTCCCTTCTCACTTACGAGGATCCGATCTCCCCAGAAAACGTGATGGTACAATTTTGAAGTACGAATGGAACAGAATCCCGAAGGTGAGGCTGTCTTCCAAACGATCATAGTTGGTAAAAGTCAGGCTACATTCCTCTGTCCCATCTGAATCACCTCCTGAGTACTTCATTTATTTAGCTCATTTAATTTATTACTCCCACCCATCTCAGAATTTACATTTTAACTATCTATTCCTTCTACTCAAGCTCTACTTAGCTAGTTGGCTAAGGGTTTACACTAATTTCTGAATGCAAAGAAAATCAGTGTGATATATAAGAGATAGAACTTTACAAAAAACAAAGGCCATGAGGTTTTCGAGAAAGGGGAAGGCTAAGTTAAGCATTCAATTACGAGGTCATAAACTAGAGCAGGTGACACCGTATCCTTATCTTAGAAGTGCCTTTGACCATAATAGTCAAAGTAGAAACGACAGGATAGAAGGAAGAACTGTGTTTGGCAAAGAACTTTTCCCGTACAAAGCTCGTCTTACGTTTGTTGATAAAATCAGGAAAAAGTCGGGAATTGGAATTTAAGTAATGAGTATCGTTCGATTAGCTCTAATTGTCTCTAGTCAACTTCAACAGGTACCATACGGTCAACGATCTTCCAAAGCCCGTGTTTTATGAGATGAGGGAATTGACGACGGGGACGTTGAGTAAGGGTGTTAATGAAAAGATTAGTGCGAAATTTGTAATGTAGCGTGGTTTTGTTAGGTGCGAAAGCATGGTCGTTGAAGTAAGATGATGGGTATCGATACGGTGCTTTTAAAATATAGGTTTGGAGAAGGATGGAAAAGATGAAGTGGACAGAAAGGAAAATAAAGGAACAAGTATTTGGCATGGCGGGGGAGGAGAGAGAATTCCTGGTAGATATCGATAAGAGACACGAATGGTGGCTGCAGAAAATTTAGATTGACGATGGAATGTTGAAGACAGCACTAGCTGCTAACAGTGCTGCAAAAAAAAAGTTAAAAATGGCAAAATCTCTTTTACTAGACTAGCTAAACAAAAACAAATATTTCATGAATACCTCTATGACATTTATTCTAATCCGTCAAAGTTTGCGGGAAAAATGACATCTGTGGATTCGGCAGTTTCTCTCTCTAATCTCAATTCGGTAATTTCTTCTGCTGAACTATATTAGTAGTACGCGTTAAAAATTGCAAAGAAATACATCCGATCCTAATTCGTGGAAATGAATTATCCTCTAATTCTACCTTCGGTCAGCGAATTATTCCCCAACTATACATCTTAAAGTAATCCAGTCACGCACTCCTTGATTTTATGCTTACTCAGACCCTCCCACGGGAGGGTGTGCCGCCGTGCCTCGAAAATGGTTGGGCGCCACTGGGTCATTGAACCAACGGAGTAGGCACCACTAGTCTGACCAAGGGCTAGAAAAGCGTGTGCAACCATCATTAAAATATTGCTTGCATTTACTTCAACCGAGAATTCGCGAATCTGGTTACATAAAACACGGGCTTTGCAAGATCGTTGACCGTATGGTACCTGTTGAAGTTGACTAGATACAATTAGAGCTAATCGAACGATACTCATTACTTAAATTCCAATTCCCGACTTTTTCCTGATTTTATCGACGAACGTAAGACGAGCTTTTCTGGTAGATTTTACTCCTTCAGTGTTCGGAATCTGATGAATAATACTTTGCGAATCATCCTCTTTCGCATGTCACTGGTATCGCAGTCGGTCCTGCTAGTTTAGGTCATCGCTAGGCCTCGTGAGCTCGATAGACTACTTCAAACATGACTAAGTCGGAAAAAATAATTTAATATTGTTCTTCTCGCCATTTACCGGATTTTATACAAAATTCTATGGTAAAAATGCCACCCATTTCCTGATTTTTAATGAAAGCACGCGTTTCCCATTTTTTCCTGCAGTACAATTTTATCCGAAGAGAAATATGAACGGCGGCAGGTTAAGGGTTAGGTGAGAGCAAACAAGAGGCAAACGACATTCTCATTAAGTCACCGATACTTCCCGATAAACTGAGTTCTAATTTTCCACCGTTGATTTATTCCTGTGAGTACTCTTGAAAGGTTTTAATGCCCTATTTAGCAAAATAAATCTTAGTATACTTGAACTTTGAGGTACTGGAACGTCTAGTGAGAAGGGGGACATGGCCGTCCCACCATAGAGAAATGGCTACATACGTGTACAAGCTGTCTCTTTACAATCACAATCAAACAACTATAAGTCGGTAAGTGCTTCCAGAAATCGGAATTGCATAACACTGAACTATGGTAGCTAATCGTACTATTCATTCCTTGTTTTAGAATTAAAATCTTCCTCATTAATAATTCAATTTCCTCGAAATAAAAACAAATTCCTCTTGTCGTGATTCGATTAAAATGGAATTAGCGTTATTCAATGCATGTAAATTCTTTTTTAGCAAATTATTTCACACTATTTCTTCAGAAAAAGGGTGGAAAATGAAAAAAGGAAGTGCAAAATTCACTATTAAAATCGGGTTGTGTAAGTAAAAGAATTGAACTGCCTGCGAATTCCTCTAGCACTACCCAGCAGGAAAATATGAACCAAATATCCGGAAATACAATTAGTTTAGAACCAGAGAAAGGATGGTTATCTGGTTATTTATGGTCGTTGTTGCCGTCATTCGCGATGGAAACCAAAAAAGGGAATTCTTCACTGCCGTAGGACTCACTCCGACTAATATGTCACCCAAGCTACGCTTTGTTCAGGTTGTCGCAAAAACAACCGCGATCAGAAAATCAAAATCCTGAGGCAGGAAAAAAAATAAACGCGGAGAAAGCATTTCTGCCGCTGACATCTTCGGGTATTTCAAAAATCCATTGGGCACGCGCAGCCAAGTGCCACGATTTACTGCCGGGAGATAAAGCATTGCACTTTTGAAAATAAGAGCAAGGATACTGGACGGCTAAACTGAGCAACGAAAAAATGAGGAATGATACGAATCGAAATAAGGGAATATGCGGTTTGCAATGGAAATTATGAGAGGATATCATTTTTCCGATGACGGGACACGTCCTGCGCATGCTATTACTACAAAAAATTCACATGTAAAGTTCGATTATTCGGATTCAGGAGCAGCCATTTTTGGCCTCTTTTCCAAAACAGTTAAACGAAATGTTGGACTTACTAAGGATGTAGTAGGTATCGAGTATTATCATCCACGATTGAGACAAATTAAAGAAGAGGTAAGCAAGCCAAAGGTAATATGGAACTTTGGAAAACTGGATGGAGATTCAACGAAACTAGACGATTAGCTAATGAAAACCACCATTGAAGATCAGATGTCAAAATTTGCATAATAGACATCGACTGAAAGAAAAAAATTAACATAAATTGTGCATTGAGTGAACAGAGGAAATGAAAACAGCGGATTGATACGTGAATGATTGTTCATCAGCAGGGAAAAACACAGGCGAAACAATTCCGGAAAGACATTCGACGAACTGCAAAAAAAAACTGAATCATAAATTAATTTTTATCTAAAAAGATTAACTATCCATTTCACTTCTCCATTGCTCATATCCTCCATAAACAAGTCCAAGGACAAAAATTAAAAAAAAAATCTTCCAAAAATAATACGCACACTATATTCCCTTATGTAAATTTGGGAACGTACCTAGGGTCATATTCAAATTTAATTGACATCCTCCGTTTTTCTAGGGTTTCAAATCGTTACACATTTCCATCTAAAACCAAAGAGTTCAAATAAGGCGAATGATTTTTACCCTCTGAAATTGTTGCATTGAAATGCATATTAGCGGATGACTACGTTTAAAGTTGCTGTCGCGGCATATCCCACAGTTTCTTGGAATTTAACGGAAGTGCATTGAGCACCGAACTGAATTTTTTATGAATCGGATGTTTTCCAAGAAGATCAAAAGTTCAAACATTAATCCTACACAGTTTTGATTCTGTACGCTTCCATTCATTCTGTGAGACAAAATTGACTCTCAGGAGTAGATATATTATTTAATATAGAAAAAGTGATTTCCCAAATAGTACATGTACAGTTAAAAACGACTGGAAATTCACGGACTTACAAAGTTAAAACAAAAAGACTGTCAAATCGACCGAAACGCAATGAAGTGCAACAAATTTTAGAGTAAAATAATATTAACGGAGAGATTTTAATAACAGCATTTGATAATTTAATGCTTTCCCAGATATAAAATAATGATCCCCCTAGAGGATAACTGACACTCGTTATGTCGATAATGACACACACTATCTCTTCTTCATGCCCTAGGATTAAATAGAAAAACTTTAATCGGTTCGTGACCCACATATCCCATACCAGGAGTCAACATCAAAGTTAACTAATATAAATGTATACCTACGCATGCCAATCCGTACTCTCTGCGGATACCTCAGCCTTTTGTCCCATGTGTTCGTGGAAGAAAAAAACGCGTGTTAATTGGCGCAGGGAGCAGAGAGCGCGAAAAAAATTACACAGCCCACAGATGAGCCCTGGGCGGGAGTATGCCATTAGCATCATCATCTTCTCCCCTTCCCCGACCAGAACGGGGGAGAGGTCACGGCCTCCCGCCCGTCCATTCCGGAAAGCGCTTTGAGCACTTTCACGCTCCCGCGGTTTCACCCCGATTGCCATGGCTTTCGCAATTAGACGCCTCGACACGCCGAAAGCGGGCGAGGATCGCGCCTGAGGCACGATCACCCGCCGAAATGTCGCCAACGAGAAACCACGGCTTGAAAAAAATAAATAAATGGGGCAGATGAAAGAAAGAGAGAGAAAAACGGCCACAGAGCAAACGGGAATACTCGTGTCGAAGCTATTAGGGGGATTTGGGTCGTGTTAACTTACATTTATTCTTATAATTCTTCCCTGATATGGAGGAGGCGGAGAAAAGTTTATTTACAATTCGACAACATCTGTACGCATAAAAATGGGAAATACACCTATAGTTTAACAGGAAATTGAGGAAAAGTAAGCAACCAAGCACCGTCCATTATCTGGAGGAGAAGAGAATTTAATCATTATTCGAGCTCAATTAAGTGGCTGAAAAGATCCAGTCGATAAATTAATATGACGATTGAGAAAAGCAGTCAACCAACCTATACATCTGCATATATTTGAATATATATATATATTCAGATGGGTATATATATATATATATTTATATATATATATATATATATATATATATACACACACACATACGGGTCGCGGTGGTCTAGTGGGTAGAGCGTTGGACTACTGACCGGAAGGTCCCGGGTACGATTCCCGGGCACGATTCCCGGGCAAGGCACTCTGGGAACCTGCAGCTCCACCCAAGCTAGCTGATTTTTCGGGTACCAGATCTTCCTGGGAAACCATAACCGGCACAGGGAAAGGAACTGGCCCCCCTACCCTGATGTGTGAATATTCACACGCCGTCGGGCTTGGTACATGGGTGAGCTCTACCATCACCTACTAAACCGACCTTCGGGTTGATTACTGTGTTTATGGTTTTTTTTATATTATTATTAGGTAATCTACCGGTTAAGGTAGGTTTTTGGATGGACACAACTATCAAATAAACATTTTGTGACTCCCCACCTAGCAAACTAATCTATAGCAGGTCCCTCTTCATCTCGGTGTACTTCTTTCCACCCTTCATCCCGTCCAACATCCCTATCCTGTTCCTACCCTTACCTCGCTTGCCCAACATTCTCCCCTATATTACCCTCTTCAACATTCCACTACCGCTCAATACGCCTTTCATCCATTTTTCCCGCCTCCATAGGATTTCTCTCAACAAACTCCTCTCCTCCCCCACCATTTCTAGTACTTCCTCATTTGTTTTCCTTTCGGTCCATTTCACCTTCTCCATTCTTCTCCACACCCATATTTCAAAAGCCTCCAATCTACGTCTATCCTCCTGCTTCAGCGACCACGTTTCCGCGCCGTACATAGCTACGCTCCATATCAGAGTTTTTACGAGTCTTGTCTTAACATCCCTACCCAACGTCCCCGTCATCAACTCCCTCCTGCTTGAGAAAGCCTCCTTGCCTAGCGCAATTCTTCTCCTTACGTCCCTACCACTTTGACCGTTTTGGTCCAAAACATTCTCGAGATATGTAAACTGTTCTACCTGCTCTATTTTTCCCCGCCTATTTTAATATTTAGCTTAGCCTTTTTCTTTCTGGAAAATCGCATAACCTTTGTTTTATTAATATTGATTCTCACCCATATTTATCGCACTGAACCTTCAATTCACTCAACAATGCTTGCAACCCCTTGGCCGACTGAGCAACTAATGCTTGGTCATCAGCAAACCTAACCGATTTTACGAATTCCCCTCCGACTTTCATTCCTACCTCCAGTTCTTCCCATGCCTCTTTAATCATTTCCTCTACATATACGTTGAACAGTACCGGTGACAATGGGCAACCCTGCCTTACACCTCTTCCTAACACTGCCCATCCTGACTCTCCGTTCCCCACTCACACCTGAGCAGTCTGAGACATGTACAGGTTGCGGATCAGTCTCCTGTCTCTCCAATCCATTCCTATTTTCTGCAATACACGCATTAATTTTTCCCAATTCACTCTATCAAACGCTTTTTCGAAATCTACAAAACAGGCAAAAACGTCCTGATTGTATTCTATATTCCTCTCGACTAGACCCAAACTGATCATCCCCTGAGTAATCATTTGCCTTACTCTCTATCCTTTTGTTGATGAATACATATATATATATATATATATATATATATATATATATATATATATATATATGTATATGTATATATATATGTATATGTATATATATATATATATATATATATATATATATATATATATATATATATATATATAGGTTTATATATAGGTTTGCTGATGACCAAGCATTAGTTGCTCAGTCAGCCAAGGGGTTGCAAGCATTGTTGAGTGAATTGAAGGTTCAGGAAAAGGAACATGACGTAGAAGAAGATAGCTTAGGTCCAGGCATGCTCGACGATGAAATAGAAAGGGCATTAAAGGAGATGAAAGCAAATAAGGCTGTGGGGGTGGACAATATTCCTGTAGAAATGTTGAAATGGTTAGGGAAAGGTGGGAAGAAGGCCATATATGGACTGATTCGAAGTATCTATGAGGAAGGAATCTGGCCGGAAGATTTTGTGAGATCTGTGTTAGTTCCTATTCCAAAAAAGGCAAAGTCTTCGTCTGATGACCAAGCATTAGTTGCTCAGTCAGCCAAGGGGTTGCAAGCATTGTTGAGTGAATTGGAGGTTCAGTGCGATAGATATGGGATAAGAATCAATATTAATAAAACAAAGGTTATGCGATTTTCCAGAAAGAAAAAAGCTAAGATAAATATTAAAATAGGCGGGGAAAAAATAGAGCAGGTAGAACAGTTTACATATCTCGGAAGTGTTTTGGACCAATACGGTCAAAGTGGTAGGGACGTAAGGAGAAGAATTGCGCTAGGCAAGGAGGCTTTCTCAAGGAGGAGGGAGTTGATGACGGGGACGTTGAGTAGGGATGTTAAGACAAGACTCGTAAAAACTCTGATATGGAGCGTAGCTATGTACGGCGCGGAAACGTGGTCGCTGAAGCAGGAGGATAGACGTAGATTGGAGGCTTTTGAAATGTGGGTGTGGAGAAGAATGGAGAAGGTGAAATGGACCGAAAGGAAAACAAATGAGGAAGTACTAGAAATGGTGGGTGAGGAGAGGGGTTTGTTGAGAGAAATCCTATGGAGGCAGGAAAAATGGATGAAAGGAGTATTGAGCGGTAGTGGAATGTTGAAGAGGGTAATAGAGGGGAGAATGTTGGGCAAGCGAGGTAAGGGTAGGAACAGGATAGGGATGTTGGACGGGATGAAGGGAGGAAAGAAGTACACCGAGATGAAGAGGGACCTGATATAGATTAGTTTGCTAGGTGGGGAGTCACAAAATGTTTACTTGATAGTTGTGTCCATCCAAAAAACCTACCTTAACCGGTAGATTACCTAATAATAATAGTAATAATAAATAAATATATATATATATATATATATATATGACCTTCGGGTATTTTCAACCGACCTTCGGGTTGATTGCTGTGTTTATGGTTTTTTTTATATTACACAACATAAATTCATAAAGAAAGAATAACTAAAAGAAAACTAAATATCAGATTTAGCGCAAAGTACTAACAACGAAAGCAATAAAAGTGAATTTCGATTGTAACCGCGTCTCTTAACATGTCTGCATAGGGAAAATTCAACAACAATACCAGCATATGGCAAATCCAAGTTTTCATCTTGGCAAAGATAATAATTTTCTAAATTAGCAAATCCACTTTTAAAACAATCATTTGACTCTATTCATTCTGATCCTAATCGAGCAGTATTTCAGACAGACAGAGAAGGAAACGTTGACCCCCGCCCAGAAGTGAGCGTGGCGCAAAATTAACACGTGAATAAATGTTTACAATTAAAGGCGAATAAATCAACATTAAATCATTTTCTTACCAGTGGGTTGTCCATTAGTATGTTAAACAGATTCCTATAATACCTTAATGCACCTACCACACGTAATGTATATTCATAATTAAATATTCCAAATATGTTGTCCACATATTGTTAACCTAATAAGGTCTGGTAAAACTAATAACAATAAACAGTCTTAACTAAGGCAAGATTGAAACTCAGCTAGAAGTCCGCAATCATTATGGATACATGGATACAGTGTATATTGCGGTACTGAACCAAGAGTATGTATAACTGACCCAAATATTAATTATGGTTTTAACCACTGCTACAGCCGCAAATTTCATTTTCTTAATAACCGGACCAGCAAACCGCTCACAGAGGCCATGGCTCTAGACAGATATCGGAATTTTGCATGGATGGACGATAAACGGGGTCACGAGCTCGCGTCGGCATCCTCTTTAAATTCTCTGAAGGAAAATCGACGGTGGAATGCGTTGTAAAATCATGGACCACAGCACACCGTCTCGGCACACGGCCTGGGTACGCGCACTCGGTGACTGCGACGCGGACGAGGCACACGATATAGCGGAAGACGAGGGCAAGAGAGACGTAGAAGGAGCGCACTTCTCGTTAATCACTTGACGGAGCGACGGCAAGAGAAGTGCATGCTCAACGATCGGCGCGAGATTTCGAAACCGCGCCGACATCCTTTTTTTCCTTTCCCACCCACCCGCCCTGCATACGAAAGGTGGGGACGCGAGCTTACGGTGCCCGGAAGCGTGCAGAAAAAGAAAACTGGTGTGTGGCTCGCGAACCCCCGAGTTGATATCTCACTCTCTTATTTAAACCCGAGCGCGGCTTACAATCCATCGATCGCAACATACCAGCGGCAAATAAGGAGGGGTGGGGGAAAGGGTCCACAGACTCCGGCCTCCCCTGATGTTGCGACTTGAACTTTCCCAATTCAAGGAGATGGCTCCCGTAGCCCTACTCATGTGTGCAAGTCCCGAGGATCCACTCAAGCTTTTATGATTCTCGCCTTGACATGCGAGGAATGATGCAGAGAACCCCTGTGGGCACACGAGCTCGATCCTGTCCTGGTGAATGCACACGCGAAACGGGACGACCACGTTTATGGGGGGCTGGGCGTCAGCTGGGACACGGTAGTATTACGTGCACGCTTCCCGTAGGGGAGAAGCCACCATGATAATTAGTTGGGAGACCTCACAAACGCAAATGGTCCGTTCAGTTCAAATGGGCAGTCGGCATTCTGCTCGGACCACGGCTTTCGCCTCATGAAAGAAGCCATTAGACCGAGACATCATAAACAATTACCATCAGTCAAAATGATCAATCGCGTAGGAACATTGCCCGAGTTTGCCTCACTTGATACGCCCCGAAAAGGACCATTAATGTGGCCCGAAACCTACTTAAAGGGTGCAAATTTTTAGAGAAATGTTATCTGTACCCTTGACACATCGGATTAAGGATCTTGCTTATCCAAACTCCAGTACAGCTGAGTCTCAATAAGGTATTCCGGTATCCTTGGGGATGGAGATTATGCAATTAGATTTGCTATGGACCCACGATTATATGCATCTATATACTGTTTCATTTAGGAATGAATTAGACTCTGCAGCATCGAATTTATTAAGAACAACAACTTGTGGTTCAAGGTTGAAAATTTAAAACAGCCATTCTACCACTATATTACTCGAGAGTCGCCACACACGAGAAAAGGTTACTTGTTACCACATTTTTTTCAGACAATTTAAGTTAGTAAAATATTTTCACGATTTCTTGCCTAATTAATAATTTGCATGAGTGTGTTATAAATCATAACACTGGACATAGCTTTAAGTGTGGTAGGTATAATAAAAATGCGATTTTCCATGAGTATTTTCCTAAAAATCTTGATATAATTTTTTTCCTTCTAAATGACTATTTTTGCCTCTTATTTTAATTTTGATTCAGGTTTTGAAGAATTCACAGATCGCTGGGGTTCTGCAAAACCTTTACGCCAACCCATCACATTGGTCAACATTTTAAGAACTCTTATATTTAAGAAATTTTTCTCGTATTTTAAGAAGGAAACCCCATCGCTTTAATGAAGTGATAATAGCGTGGTAAGAGATCATTTATGTATCAGCACTTCGGTTTTAGGTCAGCTGGCGAAATGAACAATTCCGCACCGTAAATTTACGAGAACACAAAACAGCGTATGAAAAACGAATGCGGTGTGCGCAGGATGGGTGCAGAAACAGCTGAACTGGAGTCAAACGCCAACACATAACCAACCTGATTAACCTTCCCATTTAGCTGGTAAATTTGACAACACTTTCGTCCAGAAGTTTAATACTAAGGGCACGCAATTTCCTAAGACACCTACAACTTGGGTTGATCACTCAACTACTTTAAACTTCGTATATAAGTGTACAAAAATACACCAGGTGTATTTTGCAAAGCATATAATTCAACTCTTAAACATCACGAAAGAAAATAAAAGAATAATTATGGTGTTCAGGTTCTGCTCAGGCACTCACTGGCTTTTCACACATGTTCACATGTCTTTGAAATAAATAGTTCCACCAGTTTATATTTTTGTAAATATTTAGCATTCTGTGCACTAAAGGTTAATTAAAAAATAAAATATAGACATTTTGGAAAGGAAAACAACGTAATTAAAATCACGAGGGGAAAAATCTCATATTTTTCACAATTTGTGAACACGTGGAAAAATTGTAACGAAAGGAAAGTCAATGAATTGTATACGAAACAAAATTCACATTATTTACAAAAACTAACATGTTTCATATACGTACTTTCTCGTCGGCAGTATTCCTATAAAAAGCATTGGCTTTTTGAACATTAAAATGACTCACGAATGTCCAAGGCAACTTAATAAGATGTACCTCCCCCATCGCGTACTTTAACAATAATTGGTATTTGCCGGATTTAGAATATTTACACCTGCACAACACCCCCCAAGTATGCCCGAGGCCGTGAAGCGGGGTACGTTGGGGCACAAAAAATGTTGAACACAAATATAAATTCATATGTAAGTATTCATATGAATGACCGGTTTTCAAACAACCTGCAATATCCACAAAAACGAAGTCATATTTGTGATTGGACGTCGATAATAAAGACAAGACCATAATCTCACCAATGTAATTGTCCATAGAAATAGGTAGGAATATTATGCTAGCCGAAACAATTCTCTGATTATTCAGATCCAGAATATTCATGATGAGAGTCAACATGAGTATGTAAACAAACCAGAATATGAATTTCGTTTCCCTTCCATTTGACCCAAATGCAGCAATTTTTGCCTCTTAAAATGCGAAGGGAATCAAAAACAAACACGCAATCGTGGGGATAAAGAATCGATATGAAATCCCTACACATTAATGCTACGTCCCGTCAAACAATCATCTTCGGAAATTTCACTACATTGCAACTTCCCTCACTAACAATTAACGTTTCTTTGATTCTTAAATGCGAAAGGCCAAAGAATATTAAAAGGTTTACATATGAACTCCAAATATTTTTATAAAATACTGGACCCTCCACAAGTGAGTCGTCTCAAATTCCAAAAAAATTCAAATTTTGGGACAACCACGGCCAATCAAAGCAGAGGTATGGGCCTTCTCATCATTCAGCTACCCACCACCCATTGTTGCTAAGCTGCGTGCAGTGCCGACGGGTTTGAATCACGATTTTCACTGCCCACAATCCCAAGACGGGCTTAATTAGACACACAAAAGTACAGTTGCAATCGAGCGGGAAATGGAATTTTTTTTAAATAATACCGGAATAACTTCAGGAAAGCAAAGAGAGAGAAACACTTGAAGTACTCACCAAAATACACCGGCTTGTCGCACTTGGGACAGTTGGGCATGGTGGTGACACTTCGACACCCGTTTTCACGAACGTCTCTGCAGGGAAATCCAACACCGATCAGCGACGGTGAACAGGTTGATGCGTTAAGACCGCTGGAAAATTGTGTCGCCTCGAGTGGAAAGCGCCGGTGAGTGTTTCGTAGCCGAGCCTTTCTGATGCACCGTCCGTCCGCCTGTGTCGGAGTGTGGAAAAAACGAGAGTTAGAAATGAGCTGGTAGAGCGGCAAGATGAGGGGAAGGAGCTAGGACAGAGGGGGGAAGAGGGGTGGAAGTGTGGTAGGGGCGAAAGGAGAGGGGTGGGTTGGAGGGGAGGACGGCTATCCGCTGTGCGATGGTCCCAGTGACCGAGAGAGAGGCCGTGGTGGCTCGATGGCAGTGACGTCATCCACGTTTTCCGCGCTGACGCCACACACTCTCACTCGCAGAGGAGGGGGGAGGAGAAGGGTTGAGCGGGGCTACGGCCGCCGGGGTGAGTCGAGCAGCGGGCGCTAGCTTAAATGTTTATACCGGGTCCCGGAGCCTCATTGATTCGCCTGGCCCGCGACCCTTTTCATCTGGCTCCTGGATTTTCTCTGATGCGAATCTTGGTTGGCACGTGTACCTTCTCCGCTCCATCCCGTCCTCGTTAGCGGCCGCCTCTAAATCCTTAGGACACTTAACTTAGATGCGAATTGATGGATATGCTGAAATCCTGGTCAAAGCGAATGACTTTTGCACAGTAAAACCCTCGCATTTCGGTGCACATCACCGAATGTCCGTGGCATTTCCCGCAGTTCTTTCAATATATAATTTTTTGAGGGTGATTCGCACCCTCTGCGTGAATCGAACTGCATAACTAAGGGTAGCGGAGAAAATTTTGGATGTGCAGTGACGAATGAGAAATAAGACAGCGGTGTCCGTTGTCGCCTGTGCTTTTTTACGTAACTCATGCAGCGACGTGACAGGAAAGGGGGTTAGAGGTGGGATTGGTGTGCAGGGAGCTGATTGAGTTAGATTTAAACAGAAACAAACAGTAGCTAACCAGACAGCCAAGGGAATTCAATTATTGTAAAAAGCATGATGGGATCAACATAGGTATGAGATGAGAGCTAAACATAAATTGTAATAAAATGAAAACAATGAGAATGTTAAGAAGGGGGAAGGCTTATTTAAAAATTGATGTAGGAAGGAATATATTGGAGTAGGTTTAGCATTTAATTGTGCAGAATTGTGATTACCAACGGGTACACTAACGGGGCCCTTAGGAAAACAATTTCGCCAACGAAAGAAGTATTCATCAAAAGATGATTCTAGCGAATCGATGACAAGTACTCTAAGAAAAAATTATTAAATACTTTTACACGGTGCGTAACTGTGTATGGTGATGGCATCTGGTATCAGAGGCAAAATATAACCATATTCGAGACTTTCAAGTCATGGGTTTGAATAATCTTGGTAATCAATCCGAAGATTAGTTTGGAAAGACAGAGTAGAGCTCATCTAATACTAAAATATACGACATGAGAAATTCACACCTCAGGGCATGAGGGTCAGTTCCTCTTCCTGTGCCGCCGATGGTTTCCCAAGAAGATTTGAAACCCAACATACCACACAGCTTTGGTGAAGCTAAGAGATTCCTAGGGGCGTCACCTAGAATCAAACCCGGACCTTTTGCTCCAGCGCTCTCCCCACCTGACCACCACGCCACGAGCATGAAGAATGATTGTGAACATAAGCTGGCGAAGAAGCAAGATAACCATCCTTTTGCATATCATAGACGAGAGGAAGTTGCTTAGTGAAAGTCGATGGCAGAAAAATTGGATGGAGGATACATTGAAGGGTAGTGGGTATGGAAAGACTACAATAGAGAAGAGAACGTTGGGTACGCGAGGTATTTATTGTTATTGGTAAGTTTCGCCACAAAGGGAAGTAGAAAAATGGTTTATTATAGCATTGGGTGCTAGAGCGTCTTGATAGCAGGGTAGTACTCCTCAATTCTTGGGTCCATCCAAAATCTACCTTGAGCGATAGACAAATGTTGTTATGATCTCTTCGGTTCTAGTGTAGATGTAAAGAAAAGATAACAAAGGATAATTGGCATGAATTTGGAAGCCTTTAAGGTCTGAAAGAGAATATGGTTTTTGAATGGCATGAAAGCTGGTAAGTAGGATGAAGACCTAAAGAAGGAAATAATGTGAGAGAAATAGAGCTTCAGGCTGGGAGGAAGTGCTTGAGAAGACCATGAAGATATATAATGTTTATCAGGGATCGTCTGAAACCTACCGCTAATCGTTACCTCTGATGATGACATATAAGTGCCTGAAAGTTGGCCAGTGGGGGATGTGACAAACACGAAACGGCAGACGCGACTCTTTCCTACTTCTGATATCATCCCTACCCCTCTGTGTCGACCTTTGCAGAGGAAGTGCAAATAAATACTTTTTATTATTGCTACAATATTCTACTAACTCTAAAATCCTCACATGCTATTAAACCTGTTTAATTTCATGATCTTCCTATTAGTCGTGTCTGATTAATGAATGTAACCTCTTTCTACGAAAACTACGGTGGAAAGATATTTGGCCTCATTGAATGCAATAAAACATGGCTTATTTTTAAACTGGAACCGATGTACTCTAACCACAGGGCACACATTCCAAAATGCATAAATGGTAAGGTTGATAAGAAGCGTGGATCAGCTGAAAATTCTTAATTTTGGCTGCTGTCGCAACTTACAGCATCATATTTTTGCTATTACATAACTATTATCTTACATGTACTCGTATGTACTTATGTATATTTTCCCTAGTAAGAATTAAATTTCTCGGGTAACTATTGAATTTCTCGTATATTTCCAGAAATTGAATCGGTTAACAGCATGGCCGCAAAATTAAACAATATTTATTCCAAGAACTGCGGGAGATGCAGCGACAGTCATTTCGACGTATTCATCCACTAATATGCATTTCATTGCAACAACTTTAAGGTCTAAAAATATCAGTCAAGGCGAATGATTTTTATACTCTGAAATTGTTGCATTGAGCATTTATTATACTTTTAAGCCCCTAAACATAATAAACTGGGTGAACATCACATTTGCCAAGTTGATTCAATGGGATTTAAAATAAGATATTGACATGAATGTAAAACACATGCTCAACAATTATTAAGTACAGTTTCTAACAGAAATACTGAAACTAATTTACAGAAATTGGTGTTTTCTGCTAATGGCTGCTTCCTGCGAATCAGGCAACCCCCGTGGCTCCAATTTCCCCCTGCCACACACATTTTTTGGTGGCTCGCTTTATGTAGATGTAGAATTGTCGGAAACGAAGATTTTGCGTTTTTGGAGTCGGAAGAAAGTTTTGAAACTGTATTTGAGACGTAAGCTTGGTGTTGAAGACCTCTCTTAAGAGCAGACGAATTTAAGTCTGAGAATTCATCATACTCTAATATGAAAAAAGATTATATGAGTTTTGAAAATGCAGTTTCATAGAAATCATTGGTTCATTGCCAGAACTATAACTTCAACTAAAAATAATTACCCAATGTTCGGGTAGAATGTATAATTTTAATTTAATGGTTTTTATAAATACCTATTGGTACTTTTTCATCGGTAAAATGTCACCCAACCCCGGTGGCGGCCGGGTAAAGTCCTCGCTTACCAACCTAGAGGTCGATGGTTCGATTCCCGCTTAAGCGGATTTTCCTTCATCTGGGGCTTGGTTTTATGTAATTGTCTTCAATGCAATTCCTAAGGGTTAGGTGGAAGAAGGGACTATAAGTCTCGACTTTGCCCAATTAAGTCCATGAATAAATAAATAAAATAAATGTCCGAACGAAAACTTTATACATTCTCCTCATTGATTGAAAATACCTGTAAAACTGTTATCTTGACTTCAAGCCAGTGTTAATCTTGTCCATTATTTTAATGATGATATAAGACACATGATCTACACAAATATTCCCTCCTTTCAGCGGTGAGAAAGTGTCCCATCACGAACACTTTGCGGTGTTTTTAAAGGCCGTTCACGGTCACGTATTATCATCTTTTGGGGCAAAGACGAGAATACGTGGCCAAAACCACCATCAAATGTGAAAATTTGGGAAACTATCTACAAAGAGATGCACAATGGCAACGTTTCAACTTCAATTAGGAGTAATTAGGCAAATAATTATCTTGGCTATCATGACGATTTGCCGCTCGTAATTCGCCCTTTTACTCGGCATTTCCAGCAAATTATTTGTTCTTTCGTTGAGTGCAATTGATATTTTAGCGAAATTCGCTAGTATTCGTGATGAAAGACTATTGAATACTAAACTGGATTCATCTTTACCAAATTTAGATATATATTACATGATCCCCCGAATCGTGATCTTAAACAAATAATGCATGGCTGAAAAGAGTTTTGATTGTGCAACACATTCCGCAGCATATTCCCTTCGCGCTGGCACGGATTTAGTCAACAGATATGAACAAATTCGGCCTCATGGATTCGACGAACCCGTTCGCAGTCTTGGCCGCTGTCCTAAAGAGCAAAGCGGACGGAATCCAACGTTTATGCTCACTTACATGAGGACCAACACAAAGTGCAGTCCATGAGAGATCTCTGCTGAAAAGAACCGCTGATCATAGGAGAACCTGACAAAGCACCCGAAGAGAGAGCTTTCGCAGACGCGTGCGGTGCTCTGTGAGCGTAGCGGAGAGCGCAACGACTATTCATGCACGCAGAGAGAGGGCAAATATCTACTTCCTTGCGAGTAATCCAAAGCTTGTGGTTTTTCTTCTAAGAGTAACAATATTTATTTAGTTCTTAATGCCTGCATTGAACGCATACGTACTAATGCTCTGGCGCAATTTTTTTATGAGGTAAGTCGAAACAATAAAACAAACTTTCTTGAGAAATTCCAACAAAATGAGCCATAGTCCCTTCTTTCGGCCGGTATGTTCCTTACATCATTCCTCTTCCCCGTGAATATTAGAATTTGTATTAGCTTTGCTGGGAAAGTCAAAGCAGATAGTTGTAAGCTTTAATCGGCACAAAAGGAAAAATTGATCCTTTTACCCGATTCGAACAACGACTTCTGAACTGCACGCGTACAAGAATCAACCAAATTATTTTGATTTCGCTTGCTTAATTTATATTGACCTTAATGGAACGTAACCAACAGTGATATAAAATTGTATACCTTAGAACAACTATAAGTACTAATACGAAAACAAAACCCAGACCTCCGAGATTTTCAGCACGTTATTTTTATTTTACGAAAAGAATTCAACGAAACGTTTGCAAACATCTGGTGGCTCGCTACTATTCTTGATATGAGCTATGAACCCCCTATTTTCAGGATGATCTGTAAAAGTATCTACGCGATCAAAGCATTTTTATAAGGCAATCTACCGGCTGAGGTAGATTTTGGATGGAGACAACTACCAAGTAAAACAGTTGCTAACAAAGCACAATCCAACATCCCACTCTACAAGTCCTTTTCATCTCTGTGTACTTACTTTCTCCCTTCATCGCATCCAACATCCCTATCCTATTCCTGTCCTTTCATCGTTTGCCCAACATTCTCCCCTCTAATAGTCTTCAACACCCCACTGCCGATCAATACACCCTTCATCCATTTTTCCTGCCTCCTTAGAATATCTCCCAACAAAAACCCCTCTTCTCGCCCACCATACCTAGTACTTCCTCATTTGTTTTCCTTTCGGTCCATTTCACCTTCTCCATCCTTCTAAACATCCACATTACAAAAGCCTCCAATCTGCTTCTATCATCATGCTTCAGTGACCACGTTTCCGCGCCGTACATTACTACGCTCCATATCACAGTTTTAGCGAGTCTTTTCTTAACATCCTTATTCAACGTCCCCGTCATCAACTCCGTCCTTGCGAAAGCCTAATTGCCTGGTGCAATTCTTCCCCTTACGTCCGTACTACTTTGACCGTTTTGGTCCAAAACACTTCCGAGATACGTAAACTGTTCCATCTGCTGTAGTTTCTACCCTCCTATTTTAATGTTAATCTTGGACTTTCTCTTTCTGGAAACTAGCATTACCTTTGTTTTATTTATATTTATTCTCATCCCGTATCTGTCGAACTGAAGTTCCAATTCACTCAGCAATTCTTGATACCCCTTGGCTGACTGACACATGAGAGCTTGGTAATCAGCAAACCTAAATATTTTACGAATTACCCCCCGACTTTCATTCCTACCTCCAGTTCTTCTCATGCCTCTTTAATCTTTTCCTCCACATATACGTTGCTCAGCACCGATTGATAATGGGAAACCCTGCCTTACACCTCTTCCTAACACTGCCCAACCAGACTCTCCGTTCCCCACTCGCACCTGAGCAGTCTGAGACATGTACAGGTTGCGGATTAGCCACCTGTCCCTCCAATCTATTCCTATTTACTGTATAATATTCATCAGTTTTTCCCAATTCACTCTATGAGATGCTTTTTCGAAATCTACGAAACAGGAAAATATGCCCTCCTTGTATTCTATATTCCTCTCGATTAACGATCTCAATTATGCAATGGCATCCCGCGTCCCCCTTCCTAAACCCAAACTGATCATCCCCTAAGTAATCATTTGCCCTACTCTGTATCCTTTTGTTGATGATCCTGAGAACAACTTGAGCTGTGTGGGATATCAAACTAATTGTTCTGCAGTTCTCACATGATGTAGCCTTTATCTTTTTCGGAATAGGAACAAACACTGATCTCACAAAATCTTCCGGCCAGATTCCTGCCTCATGGATTCTACGAATCAGTCCATATAATCTCTTCCTATCACATTTTACGAAATCTTTTAGTAGCTCCCCAGGAATATTGTCTACCCCCACGGCCTTATTTGATTTAATCTCCTTTGATGCCCTTTCTAGCTCATTATCGAGTATACCTGGACCTAAGCTATCTTCCTTTACGCCATGTTCCTTTTCTATGTCTAACCTTGTCGGCCTAAGTTCTTTGCCATACAGTGTTTCTATATATTCCTTCCATCTCTCTTGGATTTTTCCTGGTTCAACTATTATCTGACCCCACTTACCTTTAACTGTTAGCACAGATCTTCCCTTCTTACTTCCCGATAGTGAATTAGCCTTGCTGTGGAGCGAACCAATTTCATCCTTCTTTTGCAAACTTTCCATTTTCTCGCACTGCGTCTTCCCCCAAGCTTCTTTTGCTTTATTTGCTGCGTCTCAATTTATTTTTTAACTCTTTGTAGTTTATTTTGCCTAACTCAGTGTCTACATTCTTCTCTCATCCATCTTTGCAATCATCTCATCCGTGACCCATGGTTTCCTTGTCCTCCCGTAAACGGTTCCTATTGTGTCTTTTGCGGCTTTTGACATCACTCTCTTGATATATTCCCATTTTTCTTCGATAGTAATCAGCTCTTTACCCTCATCCATGATTTTCTCTGCGGCCTGCTGATACTGTCGTTGTCTATCCCATTAATGCTTCTACATTCCATTTCCTAACCCGCCGACAGGCCTTATCTTTTGAAACGGACGCTGCACTTCATTACAACCAAATTGTAGGCAGAGTCCGCATTCGCTCCCGGGAAGCTGTGGGAACTGATCACACTGTTCCTAAACCTGTGTCTAACCAGAATATACTCTAACTGATACCTCTCCCCGTGGTCATTCCTTGTGCCTAAACCGTAGTCCCCCACCTCATCACCATCTTTTCCTTCGCCTACCATCTCATTCCAATCCCCAATCACTATCAAATGTTTCCCTGCAGATACACACACGATTGTTTCCTCTAACTGATCGTGTCGCTTCATCTTCCTTATGATTGCTCGGTGGCATGTGTAACTGAACAATGACCAAGTTCGTCCGTCCTGCCTTTATCTCTACTAGTTTATTCTATCCGTTGCTTGTTCTTTTTTGACTACGCTTCTTCCTACCTCTTTATTTAACACTATGGCAACCCCTCATTGGCCCTCCGCCGCTGTATATTATTCTGGAATTATAACTCCAGTAATCCCCGCTATCCTTCTATCTCACCTCATATAAACCTAAAATATCTCCTCTTTTCGTCTCTCGCTTAATATTCTCCAATATTTCTGTCCTCAGCATTGTCCTAACATTCCAAGTTCCTATTCTAACTAATATGCTCTTCATTTCCTGCGTCTTCTTTCCTGCTGCTGTCGGTTTTCCCTTGGAAGGGTTTCGTGGGATGACGACCGCGGAAGCCTTGCCTCTCCATCTTCCTTGATTCTCTATTTTGTCTATTATTATGCTCTTGGGAATGATATTAGAGGTGGTTTTCCGTTGCCGTCCTCAATAGTTTGTTTAAATTTGACACCATCACTCAATGGTCGCCCCACTAGGATCAGACGCCTTTGCAGCCGTCTCACTGAGGAGCACACGCTGCGTGGACTACCTATCGTCTGGCTCCTAACCTTCGACCTATCTGGCATGGGTGACCCTACCAGGATCAATTATTATTACTCCCGCCAGCACAGCTCTAGGGGGTCATCGGAACGCACAAGCCCTTCCACCACGTCAAGGTTTTAGTCCATGGGAGGGATCAAAGCATTGACAATGAAAAATGCCAATGCATTCAGGATATTAATAAAATAAATATTGAAAAAGATCAACCTAATTGAGGTTTGAACAGATGTATAATTGTTTGCCTGATGCCTACACTCGGACTAATTTTGTACTTATGACAGGGTAAATCCTAGTCGAATCTTTTCGTAGCCCAGAACGCATACTTATATCAAAACAAACGCATATTAATCACGCCCAAAACGATCCTAAGGGAGTAATTACGTAAAAGGTTGTAATTGGACTATGGAGGGATCGGCGAAATTCAAGAGATTATGAAATCGAAATAGTTCACGTTGGGAAACCACAATTGACACGTAAACTGATTTTAATCAATAACTTTCCAACGACCTGATTTCCACTCGCTTTGTCTATTGCAAGCATATGAGCAGGAAGAGATAACAAATAAATCTTCGCATACTTTTTCTAGTGATTAGGATATTTTAAAAAGAAATAAAACCCAAATATTAATATTTTAAATACGATATTTCAATAAAATCAACTTTAACGTGCGAAAAAGCGATCAAATCATTTTAAACTATTCTTTACATTCTTAATTCAAAACCTGTTTCTTTCTTGTCTACAAGTGATCAACATTCGTCGCCCTAACAAATTTCAACAGTTTGAAAGGTAAATCCTACAGCATCTACTAGTGGTACCACATGATAATCAGTAATATTAATGGTAAATGCAAAATAAAAGACAGCCCTAGACATTTGCAATGTCCAAAAAAGTATTTTCACGAGGGTGCTGCAATTATAAGCACATAGCCGAAGGGTTTCACTGTTTTATGAATTTTTACCTAAGCACCAGATTTACATACGCTACAGTTCGCTCCGTGAGGGACGGACTGATGAATTTCAAAGACAGAAAATGTTTTTTTGCAGCACGTCTACACATTAGATCACTTTTGTTTGCAGAGTTTTTGTAAGTTTTGGTGATTGATCGACTAGTGGATCGAATATGGGTCAGTGAAACAAGATTTTCCATTCGATTAATCGCCCGAATAAAGTATAGGTGCAATCCCTAGGTTGCCATCGCTCTTCGAAGTGCATAAAGATTTAAAACATACCACCTTATCTGAATTCGTATTACACATCGATGAGCTCCTCTGTGATGAGTGGTCGCTCGAGGTTTTCTTTCATTAATAACTTTGGAAAAACGTGATCCTGAGCTCAACGTATCCACCAGTTAAATTTCAGTGCCTTCGATGCGAAAAAAAACATGAGAAACTCTAGTCCTGTGGATTGTTTAAAACAAGGGATGGGAGATCACTTCCAATATGACGAAATATTGCGCGAAGTGACGTCAATTACGGAATATTCCCTAGTTTTATCTTAGAGGATTGTTGGCACGACTGCTCTCTTGCGTCATTTCCTGCTTTCATAATCGCCGAAGGACCAATGGGTGTGGGGAAATGACAATCGTCTGAGTTTAATCAGTGACCGAGGAACAAAAGCATTTCTCACTGTCTAACAAAGGACAATAATGTTGGAAGATTATCTCGTGTGAGTCGACACGGAAATATCCCATGCTACCTAGACCTGGGAAGTTCCTTACTTCATCCATTGAGAACATTCTCATATTGTTCGGTTCCAAGCGTATGATATGTCAAGAAGTAGCATGTCACAGAAACAGCCGCAGGAAAAATTTGACACCATGATAGTCTTTCTCTGGCTTCGTTTCGGCCGAAACGCCAACGGAAAAATCATTTCATTTTCTATTTTTTTTATCACTGATCGATTTACCTTACTATGAATGAAAGATATCAAGTTATTCCGGTGAAACGAATGGAGGTTGAAGATCATAGAAGGCGATGACCCAGTGCTAAATAACCCCGGAACTCTACCTACTCGTAGCAGAATTTTCGGTTTCTTCCTCGCAAAATTGTCAAAATAATTATTGTTTTTCGGAAGTCCATTCAATTAACTGAGAGGTTTCTTTATTATGCGAGGCCCATCCACCTTAACAGTCATCGTCCACACTACCATACGATAGAACACGGACGATAGTGAAGTACAATCTACTAAAGCAGTGCTTGTTAACTGGGGTGCCAAGGTGCACCAGAGTCCCATAAGGGCACTTCGAAATAAAGGGATGAATAACGGCTTCTTCAGCGTTTTATTTCAAGCATGAAAATCGTTTAATAACCGTAAATAGTACATATACATAGTAAATATAACATATAATGCTTTCTAATAACTTCATTGGATATGAATTAATGAAATAATTAATGCACAATTTACTCGTAAACCATTTTAAATCATATCAAATAGCGTTTTGTGCAAATATTGAAAAGCACTGGTCTTAAGCTCAGGCAACACCGCTGTAGAGTAACGTTCAGTTGCGGGGCACTCTAAGGGTCCCCGTGGGCCGAATGGTAGACTTTAATCGTGGAAAATTTTGGTTTTTGGGAATTCAACCATAAAAAAATTTAAAATATTCCTTCATGATTCAACTTGTGCCTAACGCTACCCGTTTTCCATGCCTTATTTTTTGTAGTAGAGTTATTTCAATTTTCTCAGAATAAAATATAATTCAACTTCCTGGAAAAACAACCCTATCAGTATTCTTCCAAGTCAGACGCCCCTGATTCTAACCTGGAAGTTCTTCAATCCATTCCGGGTTCAGGAGATAATCTAGTATGAAACCTTGATTCTTTTATTACGCAACATCAGACTTTAAAATAGATATTCAACATCAGTTGGTTAGATAGAGGGTGCTCCTTTCGTTTTATTTCATTTTTGGAAAAGAAGTTGGTTAAAAAGAATAGGTTAAGACAAGTTAAATCGCGAAAAGGAATAAGTCCAATATAACAACCGAAGAACCATACATTTGACATAATTTACGGCAAAATTGATGTTAATACAACTTCAAAACAAGATTGGGGAGTAAAAAAACTGCCAACTTGAAACATTTTGAATTACTGATGAACAGGAGAGTATTGCCAGAACTATCAATAGAACATGTAGATAATAGTATTAATAAAAAATATATGATTTACGAAAACAACCAAGAAAATTTCATTTTTCAAGATTACAAGATGAACAAAGGAAAATGATCACGAAGAGTTTTTAATTGCAGCGTTATATTCGAATCTTTACACAAAAGTAGCTAAAGATGAAAACTGCGGTGGAGATTAAGAGCAGGGGAGTGAGACTAGGTTTTCCGATGTGGGGCATGCTTATAACGAAAACGTAATGACACGGTTGGATCGCGAGTAGGAATGAAAGAAGATAGGGCTATAAAATCAGTTACTGTTGCAAGTGATAAATCATGAATGAATTCATGATGTAAAAGTTAGGGATTCTATCAATAATATTTGGGCAAACGGTGAACACTTAGGGATGAACCCGAGATGATGACGATGAATCACTAGAAAATGGAAGTAACGTGATTCAAAAGAATTAGGAATGGGTTAAATTTTAAGATATGGTGGCAGTAAATAAAATGGGTTGAATAATTGACGCGTTTTTAGTTAGTTCAGGACAATAAAAGGCAATTAGAAATTGGATAGCGCAGGAATTAACCTCATTGCATGAAAACCATGTTTAAAAAACGATGCTCAAGTTTACTACGACAGAAAAATTGGGGCAATAAATTGGAAGGTAAATAACGGTCTGCAATTAAGGAAAAAAAACGCGTGCACAATACTACAGATAGGAAAGTAAAAATAATAACCGAGCCAAAATAGGTCCCGGTAAAAATGCATTGAAAGACTACATGGTAAAGGTATTCGGCCAGAGAGTTTTAACATAAAAAGAAACTATGTCGATGAGGACCGCTTAGACCAATGATATCATTGATAGCGAGATATAGAAGGCATTTCAGGAAATGGAAAGAAAGTAATCGGGGTAAGATGACATCCCCGCAGAATTACTAAATAATTTGGGAAAATGGAAGAAGGACTTTTAAGACATTCTAAGCATTGGTATACATGTCTTAGCTGATATCTTGGGACACCGGTACTAATCGTTGTTTCACGGCCATGGTAACGTCCTTACTCTTGCCTTAAACTTATGATCGTACTTAGTTATGAAGATCTTTGGCCAGAGGACTTGCTAAATCAGAACTATTTCCCACCTCAAAAGATGAAAAAAGCAACACCGTTGGATGAATACTAGATTGTTGGATTAATTCCTCGCGTAAAAAGGGTGATAAATTGGGTGATTAACAAAAGGATAAGAGAATAAGGCAAATAATTAATTATATTAGGATTAGTTTTGGCTGATAAAAGGACAAGGGTAAGTAAGATGCCATAGTAGTAATGCGAGCTGATATAAGGGAAAAAAATGACATAACTAGAATGTACATGGCTGCTGTGTGGATTCCGATAATGCCTCCGGAAGAGTAAATTGAGCACAATAAATTAACATATCACACAGGTCAGGAGAAGACTGGAGGGAGGGCTTGCTTAATTAAAGCTTGCTCAGTTCAGAAATCATAAGGACGGGTATCGGTTGGAGAATCGGAAAGGGCGGCAGATAGGTTACCCGCCCTCACTTGAGCTCTTCAGCGTATTCGTGCAAGGAGGAAAAATTAAGAGAGGCATGGAAAGGGGTGGTGGGAAAAAATGTGTCCCGCATCTCAATTCCTTAAAACTCAGGCCATTTAGCACCCCAATTGCGTGGATGGTCTGAAAAGTTTCCGACCTAAAAAATTTCAGAAAAAATGTCTTGTACCTTTGCTCGGTCGGAAACTTTTCAGGCCACCCTTGTATACCTCAAAACGATATCTTAACGCTAGACTAAGCGCCTTCCTAGCGTCCACCTTAATAACGCTAACAAAGAGGCGGAAAACTCTCAGTTCACTACATATACTCGTAATATACAGTCCATTATTCAAATCAATTATCTTTCGCTTAGTCAGCGAGTACAATGCTATCCAACCTATTACGGCTAACACTGCTATTATTTACAAATATAAGCTTATTCACACCAAGGGGAATTAAAATATTTTAAGGTTCTATAGGATTTAGGGGCCTAAAAACCGCAGATTATAATACCGAAAAACCAACCCAGTCTCTAAATTTAAATTCGTTAAACAAAAAAGCACACTGACCCTCGCCGTGGCACTCCTCTGCCCGCTTTACTTGTCCCCGATTCAAGCTCCCCCTAGAAAGATCACTGCTGCTACGAGCGCGAGAAACCTCGTGCTCCTGCTCACGACGTGCTTAAGAAAATGTAAACGCACCTGCTGAAATAGGACATTTTACCGAGACATTCAGCTCAGAAGCTTGGAGCCCTCCAAGCGATGTTAATAATGAATTTATATTATTTATATCTAATGCAATCAGCCTCGGCCAAGGAAAATGATTCCAGGAAGTACACACACCAATTACATCAATGTAAATATATCAACATTCAGAGGAATAAACAACAATTCTTAATGATACTCATCCCTGAAAACTGATGGCTGACAGTACAATTTGCGACACCAATGACAGCGCCAAAGTGCCACCAATTCTTAGTTAAGGACTTCACAACATGGCCCATCTCTAAAATTTAAGTATCCTGCGGCTTCGTGGTCAAAGCTCAAAATTTGAACCTAACATTCAAGTTCACAGCGAGCAGCCAGTGTTAACTGTCAAAAACGCATGATTATTTTCGCCTCTACCAGCGACAACTTACTACTCACCTTTGTAGTTAGATGTCCACGATGTAGATTCACTTCACAGGTAAGCTTAACGATGGCCTGCTCACCGGCTGTTTGGCGGTCAGGTGTCTTGCGAGGCGGCGGGAGAGATGGTGCCGTGTGCAAAGGGATGGAGGAATGGGGAGGAGGATGGAGTTGGGGAGGGCCGAAGACTGGTCAGGAATACGGAATGGGCTAAGGAGGGGAGGGTGAAGGTGGGCTACAAGAGAGAGGTGAAGAGCACGGAAGCGCTGAAAGAAAAACGAAGAGGGGCTTGTTGTGCATACGTAATGACAAAGCGAGTCCACTAAGAGGTTGGCTCCACAGGTAGTCCTTTTAAGATACCGGGTTGGGCAACCTAGCAAGAAGTAAGCAAAACGTAAGGTAGTTCAAGTGTCAAAATAATATATCCAGCCCTCGATAACTCGAGCTAACTGCATCAAAACATCACCGTCTCAAGACAACATCCAACCGTACGCTAGGCAGTCTAGAACAATTATTATGAGCATTACAAAAATATTATTTTGCGCGAGACGTACGTTGAGCTCACGAACTTATCTAAATATTAACGAAAAATAGCTGTGTCCCTTGGGAAAAATGTAAAATCGTGGAATAAACGAAAAATTAGTAAAGAAAAATAGTTCTATGATGAATTTTGAGCAACTTGTGGCATTGCAAAGAAGGAGGAATTAAATTGAGTTTTCACAGATTAATTGACATGCACAAAGTTGTGCATTCTTCCTTGCTAAAAAAAACGCTCTACATTAAAATTAAATAGCTTACTTATTCCCTCAACCAACCATACCTTTTCATCACCACCAATTCTCTTTGGTAGAAAATCATGACTGGGCCCTCCCAAAAGGAAGTGGCTTCAAATACCCTTCTCAAAGCATGTGGTTTTGCAGGACGAGCGACAACAATTTTGATTTACCCCTCTAACTTGGAGAACAAGTTAATTCTCAGCATTGTTCAGCATATATGGCAAAAACCCTAGATTCTAGAAGCCCTGGATGGTCAAGATGTTGCATCGCAAAATGTATATCCCATAGTTGAGATTGCAAATTACCTTACTTGAAATCAAATACCACACCACATTTCAGTAGGGCATATCTGAGAAAAATATTTTGAAAGATGGAGACTTCATTTTACCTATTCAATTGATGATTTTTAGATGGGAAGGGTTCATTTTCAAAGGCTGCTTTCATTGGAGGAATTGGATAATAGTTGTCCTTCATTGTTTATGGAAATCCCAGCCACATGCCTCTGTCATAACTTAAAGAATACACCAGTGAGGATACACTAGGGATAACATTAGCCCACAGAAGGCCTGACCATCACACCTAGAGATGAATTTTTCATACCATAAAACCATAAACACAGTAATCAACTCGAAGGTCAGTTGGGTAGGTGAGGGTAGAGTTCAGAGGGTATGGAGGGCAGTACCTTTCCTAGTGCCAGTTATGGTTTCCCAGGAAGGCCTGGTACCCAAAAAATCTCAGTTCTTGGGTGCATCTGTAGGTGCCCAGGGAGGATTGCCCAGGAATCAAACCTGGGCCCTTCAGTCTGCAGTCCAACGCTTTATCCCTGGACTACTGTGATCCACAACTAGTTACTGCTAAGTGCATTTCAGAATCAGCATGATAGATATGGGATGATAATCTATGAAAATGAAATGAAAGTTTTTAAGTTCTCAATATATAGAAAGTCCAATTTAAACATTAAAGTTGAAGGGTAGGGATCAGAACAAGCAGAAGAGCTCACCTACCTATTAAGGAAGTTTATTTAGAATGGGTAAAATAAGAAGATAAATATAAGAAGGAATTGCATTAGGTAAAAGAGCTTTTACAAAGAGAAGGAAGTTTATGGCATTAACCAACTAAATACTAAACAAGCACTCTCTTTTCTCATTCCAAAAATATCATTAGGATATTAACCATATCAATTTTGGAGCAAAACCAATTGTAAATTAATGAAATCAATCCCAATACAGCACCACCTATCTCTAATTTTCAACAAAATATAATGGCAGAGGTCATATGTGAAATAGATGAAATGAAATGTGAAATGAAATGGTTAGTGAAATGTGTTGGTTAGTTATGACATGAGAGCACAATAAAAATGGATAGAGGGAGCCTGTCTTGGTTTTATACGTATTTACTTCAACTTCATAACTAAGTGGCCACACATTAGGCAATGTAATAACACCACTACATAAATTTAGTCATTCAGCAACCAAGTGCCCATAATTGGGCTCTTATGAAGCAGTCAACCATTATGAATGTACATTACCTATTTATCTTTATGTCATTAGTAAATTTGTATCACTATACTTTTGCAACAAACTTTAAATTAGTAAAAATCAATTTCACTTACATGTTAAGAACCATAATGGCTCAAGTAATTCCCTTCCTAGATCTTCTAATAATGCCAGATGTTCACTGTTTTGCCATGAACTGTTTTTTCAAATTGCTGTCCCCTGGATTCTTTTTTAATTCTGCAATAATACTAATGGTAATTGATCCCAAATGCAAACCACTAAATTCTAAGATCTGTTGAGGGCACTAGATCACTCCACTATTTCAATACTGTATTTCCCAACTGTCCTTGAGAATGCTAGAATACATATAACAAATGTCTAATAGGTTGTCGATTGGCAAGACTGACAAGACTCACAATATTAAACATCGCATTGGCAATCCAAATGCTCTGCATCCATCTTTCCTGCCTCCTTCTCCCCCACCTTGCCTAGCACATCCTCATTTGTTTCCCTTTCTGTTCATTTCACCTTTGTCAACCATTTCCACACATGTAGTTAATGCAATATATTACATAATCTTTTTGGATATTGAAAAACAAATCAATCACCTGCTTGTTGGGTCAATAAAATGTATAATATATGACAGAAATATGCCAACAAAAATAATAACAAAAAAGATTGTGAGAAAACAAAAGTCGGAACAGAGTCGGAATGGTCAGTGGTAAGCAGAGGGATAAGTAAGACATCCAATATTATGTACAACAGATTTTAGGCATTTAAATAAAGGATAACATAATAATGAAGGAAAAGTTATGAAAATGCCTCATAAGACATGGTATGATATTTTATCAGAATAAAAGTGACTAAGTCAAAGGTTAGAAATTAATTTATGGTAGAAACAATAAAGGTGTTTTAATACCATTAGAAACTTAGATTCACCCACTGGTGAATATACACTCTGATCTAAGCAAATGATATTCGCACTTTGAGATTTTTGGATAATCTCTCTCAGAATCAATGTACTTATATCCACACAATGGATAGGAGATAAAAAATTACTATACAAACAACCTTTAACCAATTCCATGAATGCAGGAACAAAAAACTGAATCAATGGTTTTTATTTTGAAATAATCAATCTTTTCAAAGTGGCACCTTCCTAATTTAATAAAAAAATTGCAGAGCAATTACCAAATGCAAAATCAAAGCCTAATAGAGATTGTAAATAACTGCAGGCCTACATGTCTAACATCAAATTTGAAATGATGCACTCAAATTGATCTGTGACAAGCACAAAATCACATAGATTTAATATAATACTGTCAAATAACCTTCATCAAGCTATGAAGTGATTTGGGAAGACTGGACAAACTAAGGTTGCATGAAAGATGGAGCAGGGATGCCGGGAATGATGGAGGTTTGAGGAGGAAAGGGAGCGGATGGAATAAGTGTTAGGAAATGCTAGATTTAACTAGTCTATTGCATCTAATGTGGATTGGATGGATAGATGACTTATTAGCTACCTGTACATGTCTCAGAATGCTCAGGTGTGAGTAACAGATGAAGAATCAGAATGGGTGCTCCTATGCCGGGAGGTAAGACTGCCCACTATTACTAGTGATTATCAAGATATACGAGAGCAGGTATTGAAAACTTTCAATTATTACAAAAAAATAAGTGAGATAGAAACTTAATTTTCTATTGTTATCCTTTAGACTTCCCTACATAGTCACCATCCAAAGTTATACATTCATCCCAGTGTTTCTTGACCTTTCAAAGGAGGTCATTGTAGAATTCAGCAGATTGCGTCGAAAACTATAGCTCCACCTCTTGTCTGATCTTATTTGTGTTGTCAAACCTCCGACCCCATAATGGTTTTTTTGAGTTCTAAGAATAAGAAAAAGTTCTTGGGGTGACATCAGGGGAATAGCAAAATTCCAAAATCGCATCACCATGATCCCTGGTTGCTCTGTGATCCCAATGCAAGTTGCACAGTGTTTGCTTCTGAGAAGGAGTCAGTAGTCCTGGTATCCAGCATGTTGAAAACTTTGACATGTGCAGGTCTTAGGAAATAATTTTCCACACACTGTCATAATCAAGGTCAGTCACATTCATGATCATTTGGATGGTTGCCCTTTGGTCTAATACGATAAAGTCCTCCACTTTCTTCACAGCGGCAGCATCATCCATGAGTGATTGTTTTCCACTCCTTGCATCTACTACCACTATCTGTGAGGGACATGTGACCAGTTTGAAAATTCCTTTCCCACCTCACAACTGTGATATATGATTGAATATTATTACCATAAACAGTCATCATTTCATCATGATTTTGCTGGGCAGTGTAACATTTCAGGAGCATAATCACACAGCAACCCTCCATCTTCTCCAAAATGTGAGTCACTTCAATCTATGGCTTCCTGAAACAAACAAATCAACTACAATAGCTGAAACTACAACATTACGTACATTAGGATTAATTAATACACAGAGTAAATTTTTTCCAAGTATCTCAGTTATTTCTCATTAATACTTGCTTAAAAATTATACCCCCAGATAAACAGAGGAAATGGTAATAGAAGAACAATGGAAGAACTGGAGATGGGAATAAAGGTTTGGAGCCATTCATAAAATCAGTTATGTATGTGAATGATCAAGCTTTAGTTAGCCCATCAGTCAAGGAGTTACAAGTATTGCTGAGTGCATTGGAAGTCAGTGCCGTATGGTGGTCAGTCAGGTATGGTATGAGAATAAAATAAAACAAAGGTCATGGTTTTTGAGACAGAGGAGGGCTAAGTTAACGGTTAAAATAGGAGGTCAAAACTAGACCACATGGAATAGTTTACCTATCTTGGTACCTCCTTATATGTGTTTTGGAACAAGATGGTCAAAGTAGAAGGGATAAAAGTAGAAGCATTGCATTAAGCAAAAAAGCTTCCACGTGAAAATGGATGTGATGACAGGGATATTGAGCAAGGATGTTAAGAAACTGCTTATCAAAACCTTGATATGTAGTATGTTTTGCACAGTGCAGAACTGAGGCAAGATAGTAAGCATAGTTTGGAGGATTTTTAAATTTTGGAATTTCTACATACCAAAGGTGAATTTCAAGAAACTGCAGCATATGCCGCAACAGTAACTTTTAACAGAGTCATCCGCTAACATGCATTTCATTGCAACAATTTCAGAGTGTAAAAATCATTCGCCAAATGTGAAATGGAAAGAAATGAAAACCAAGAAGGAAGTGCCAATTATAGTGGAGGAAGGGATTTCTGGCAGAGATTAATTGGAGAAATGAAAAAGTGGATGCAAAACATTTTTGATTGGTGATGGGATGTGAAGACTGTGATAGAGGGGAGAACATAAGACAAGTAGGAAAGGAGTAGGAAAAGGATAGCCATATTGAATGGAAAAACGGTAGGAAGGATGCATGAGGAATTGAAGGAGTGTTTATGGTAGTGACCTTTTTCAGGTTGTTTTCTGTTAGGGGAAGCAAAGAAATTTATCATTGTTCAGCCTGTGTCCATCTAAAATCTATCATAAATAGTAGAATACCAAAAATAGCACTAATCCAAGTAATTAAGCTGAATTATGACTTTAACAAATATAATACCAGTGATAAGAAATACAATTATATTACTCAACATGCCAACATTATTAGTTCATTACCCTCACAAGCAAGAATTTAAAGCACATTACCAAAAAATACTTAATCCACAAATATAGGACCAATGCTTAAAACTGATGATGCTAGCTGATTTATAATGAGAAATACTGTTTAGAATAAAACATTAGTAACATGTAATTCATAATGTATATGCATAAGAATGACTACTTATTTTTTATAATAACTATTTACTAATATGTACCTAATACTGGAAAATTTATCTCACAAATTTTTCATAGTAATCCTTGAAAATATTTTATCATTGCCATTGTTTTTTACATAAATTACATAAACAAATAAAAAAATATGAAATGTAAAAAAATAGGTATAATATCCTTAAAGAACACTTAAAGATACAATTTTACAATAAAATACACCTTACACTATGTACTTGGGAAAATAACAGCAGACAGTTCCAAAGAAAAGTTTAGTAATTCACTCATTGGCTGGGGCTCAATCCACTGATTCACTTTCAAGTACATTAGACAGCATATCACGAGCCCTATGAATCATTTCCACAGCTCTACATTGCCGTTGCTCTTCTTGGTGTCTTCTTTTCCTAACAGTTTCTGGTGAATCTGGTGGATGTAAACCACTCTCCGTCTGGTAGTAGCATATTGAAGAATCCCCAACCACAAAGGCAACTGTTATCCTAAAAAGATGTAAAAGAATATGCACACACTCAGTCATACATATCATAAATACATGCACATCATTGTTCACAAACGTTATTACAAGTTAGATCACTTGCATAATAGTTGAACAAAACAAAGAAAAAGTTAAAACGTTCACTCATAATTTTGGTAAACTAATATTTCAAGGACCTAACCACTTCCACAAATACCGTAACAATACCTCTTCCATACCAGCTGCCACCCTATCTCAAACTGAACAATCTCTTTTATTCTCACTCCCCATGGTCATCAAATCTACAATAATTCAAAACTCCCACAAAATATTTTTCTCCAATTTCTCCAAAATTCTCACCTCCACTGTGGATACACTCTGGATTAGAAAATTTTCAAAAATTTCCATGCACCCAAGCCTTTCCAAAATAATAGCTTCCACACCACACAACTCCCAGGCATTCAGTCCCTTAAATTTATGCTAAAAGATCTTTTCCGATCCCAACCAACCACAAAACCACAGCAAACATATTATCTAAATGTCCTTGCATCACTTTTACATGGAACAACTATTTACCTAAAATCTTGAAAAGGATTAAGCCCATATCTAAATCCTCCACTACCTACAATTACCCACCAACACTTTGCCATTGACCCAGAGGCAAAATCTATCCCTTCTTCACCCCGTCTTCCCTCTGCCCCTCCTCCTATCTCAAACAATGCATTCGACCCCTCAATGTTCACATTAATAATCCCTGCATCTGCAACCCTTTTTTCTTATTGGCAATTCTACCATTTCCCAAACACACTTCCCTCCATCGTATTTTCTTTCAATGCCTCTTTTAGCATTTTAATCATCGCCTCCATCTCCCTTCATAACCAAACCAAACAATTACAAACCAAAACTTTTGAATTGGCATGAATTTGGCTCCTGGTAGCACAATCTTTCCATGGGCTAAGCATTGCGTACTAGGAAATGCCCTCTCCATTCCCTTTAACTCCACCTCCTAACAATCTTCCTATGAAAATACCCTCTCCTCACTCTCTAACTCATTTCCTCAATTTTATCTTTACAGCAAAAAAAGGTGGTTATGCCACCAAAATATTCAAATATGTCATAAACCAAAATATGTCAAAATTCTGAGGGCTCTTTTTTTGCATTTTGTTATGTTTTGACACCTAGGACCATACTTAGAGAATATTGCACCTCAATTAATATTACCTTCAATGGCACAACAAACCTTTGCCTATAACATAGTTTATAAAATTGTTTATAACAAAGTTGACTTTTGGAATAGTGTTTTACATATTAACAGAAATAATAAATATTGGAGTTCTAATCTGCATGCTCAGCCCTCATCTCCAGGTAGCTTACTTTCAGAAATGAAAAGACAGGATAGGATGAGGAAAGTTTAGTAGCAGTATACACTTCGATATTTAAAATTTTTGCCTATTTATCAATGGAAGTCTAACATTGAAATGCAAAAGGGATGTTGAATCTATAAAAAAGAAGATAATGATATATTTGTGAGATGCATATATATATATATATCCCTCCCATGGACTACAACCTTGTCGTGGTGGATGGGCTTGTGTGTTCCGATGACCCCTAGAGCTGTGCTGGCGGGAGTAATAAAAAATTACTCCTGGAAGGGTCACCCATGCCAGATAGGTCGAAGGTTAGGAGCCAGACGAAAGGTAGTCCACGCAGCGTCTGTTCCTCAGTGAGGCGGCTGCAATGGCGTCTGACCCCAGTGGGGCGGCCATTAAGTGATGGTGTCACGTTAAAAACACTATTGAGGAAGGCAACGGGAAACCACCTCAATTATCATTCCCAAGAAAATATGATGGACGCAAAACAGAAATTGAGTCCTGGCAACTGCGGGACTCGGCCCAAGGGGCCGTGTGTCGTGCCCGGCAGCGGGGGAGGTAGGGCTTCATCGGTCGTCATCCCACGAAATCTTTGCGGGGGAGAAATAACAGCAGCAGGACAGAAGACGCAGAAGAAGACGAAAGTAGTTAGAATAGGAACATGAAACGTCAGGACAATGTTGAGGACAGGAAAATTAGAAAATATTAAGCGAGAGATGGAAAGAGGTAATATAGATGTTTTAGGTCTCTGCGAAGTGAGATGGAAGGATAGCGGAGATTACTGGAGTGACCATTATAGAGTGATATACAGTGGCGGGGAAGAGAGCCAACGAGGGGTTGCCGTAATTTTAAATAAAGGGGTAGGAAGAAGTGTAGTCAACATAGAGCAAGCAACTGATAGAATTTTACTCGTAGAGTTTAAAGCAGAGCCGACGAACTTGGTCATTGTTCAGGTATACATGCCACCGAGTAACCACAAGGAGGAAGAAGTCGATAGGATGTACGATGAGTTAGAGGATATCATCGCGAGGGTTCCTGCAGGGAAACATTTGATAGTGATGGGGGATTGGAATGCGACGGTAGGCGAAGGAAGAGATGGGGGTGAGGTGGGGGACTATGGGTTAGGCACGAGGAATGAACGCGGGGAGAAAGCAATAGAATTCTGCAGGAGACAGGGGTTAGTCATCACCAAAACATGGTTTAGACACCATAAAAGGCGTAGGTATACATGGAAAATTCCAGGTGACTCAGAAAGGTATCAGTTAGATTATATTATGGTTAGGCACAGGTTTAGAAACAGTGTGATAAATTCGCACAGTTTCCCAGGATCGGATGCGGACTCTGACCACAATTTAGTTGTCATGAAATGTAACGTTCGTTTCAAGAAGATAAGGCAAGGGCGGCGGGTTAAGAAATGGAATTTAGAAGCATTAAATGGATTAACGAGGAAGGAGTATCAGCAGGCTGTAGAGAAAATAATGGATGACGGTAAAGAACTGAGTACTATCGAAAAAAAATGGGAATGTATCAAGAAAGGAATATTGGAAGCCACTAAAGACACTATAGGAACCGTTAACGGGAAAAGGATAAGGAAACCATGGGTAACGGATGAGATGATTGCAAAGATGGATGAGAGGAGAAGATGGAAAAATGTAAACACAGAGTTAGGCAAAATGAAGTACAAAGAGTTAAACAATAAGTTGAGAAGAGCCACAAATAAAGCCAAAGAAGAATAGTGGAAAACGCAATGCGAGGATATGGAAAATCTACAGAAGAAGGGTAAAATTGGTGCTCTATACAGCAAGGTTAAGTTATTATCGGGAAGTAAGAAGGCAAGATCTGTGCTAACAGTGAAAGATAAGTGGGGTAAGATAATAGTTGAACCAGAAAAAATCCAAGAGAGATGGAAGGAATATATAGAAACACTGTATGGTAAAGAACTTAGGCCGACAGGGTTAGACATAGAAAAGGAACATGACGTAGAAGAAGATAGCTTAGGTCCAGGCATACTCGACGATGAAATAGAAAGGGCATTAAAGGAGATGAAAGCAAATAAGGCTGTGGGGGTGGACAACATTCCTGTAGAAATGTTGAAATGGTTAGGAAAAGGTGGGAAGAAGGACTGATTATGGACTGAATATGGACTGATTCGTAGTATCTATGAGGAAGGAATCTGGCCGGAAGATTTTGTGAGCTCGGTGTTAGTTCCTATTCCAAAAAAGGCAAAGGCTACGTCATGTGAGGACTACAGAACAATAAGTTTGATATCCCACGCAGCAAAAGTTATTCTCAGGATCATCAACAAAAGGATAGAGAGTAAGGCAAATGATTACTTAGGGGAGGATCAGTTTGGGTTTAGGAAAAGAAGAGGTACGCGTGACGCCATTGCAGTAATGAGATCACTAATCGAGAGGAATATAGAATACAATCAGGACTTTTTTGCCTGTTTTGTAGATTTCGAAAAAGCGTTTGATAGAGTGAATTGGGAAAAATTAATGCGTGTATTGCAGAAAATAGGAATGAATTGGAGGGACAGGAGACTGATCCGCAACCTGTACATGTCTCAGACTGCTCAGGTGCGAGTGGGGAACGTAGAGTCCGGATGGGCAGTGTTAGGAAGAGGTGTAAGACAGGGTTGCCCATTGTCACCGGTACTGTTCAACGTATATGTAGAGGAAATGATTAAAGAGGCATGGGAAGAACTGGAGGTAGGAATGAAAGTCGGAGGGGAATTTGTAAAATCGGTTAGGTTTGCTGATGACCAAGCATTAGTTGCTCAGTCAGCCAATTGGTTGCAAGCATTGCTGAGTGAATTGGAGGTTCAGTGCGATAAATATGGGATGAGAATCAACATTAATAAAACAAAGGTTATGCAATTTTCCAGAAAGAAAAAGGCTAAGCTAAATATTAAAATAGGAGGGGAAAAAATAGAGCAGGTAGAGCAATTTACATATCTCGGAAGTGTTTTGGACCAATACGGTCAAAGTGGTAGGGACGTAAGGAGAAGAATTGCGCTAGGCAAGGAGGCTTTCTCGAGGAGGAGGGAGTTGATGACGGGGACGTTGAGTAGAGATGTTAAGACAAGACTCGTAAAAACTCTGATATGGAGCGTAGCTATGTATGGTGCGGAAACGTGGTCACTGAAGCAGGAGGATAGACGTAGATCAGAGGCTTTTGAAATGTGGGTGTGGAGAAGAATGGAGAAGGTGAAATGGACCGAAAGGAAAACAAATGAGGAAGTACTGGAGATGGTGGGTGAGGAGAGGGGTTTGTTGAGAGAAATCCTATGGAGGCAGGAAAAATGGATGAAAGGCGTATTGAGCGGTAGTGGAATGTTGAAGAAGGTAATGGAAGGGAGAATGTTGGGCAAGCGAGGAAAGGGTAGGAACAGGATAGGGATGTTGGGCGGGATGAAGGGAGGAAAGAAGTACACAGAGATGAAGAGGGACCTGATGTAGTTTAGGTTGCTGGATTGGGTTTTGTTTGGAGTTACAAAATAAGTATTTGATAGTTGTGTCCATCCAAAAACCTACCTTAACCGGTAGATTACCTAATAATATATATATATATATATATATATATATATATATATATATACATACATATATATATATATATATATATATATATATATATATATATATATATACATACATACATACATATATATATACATATTTTTTAATTTATTAATTATTCTATTATATAATCTACTGATTAGGGTAGGTATTTGAATGGACACAACTATCAAATAAATATTTTGTGACTCCTAACAGAACCCAATCCAGCACCTACTATACATCATGTCCCTCTTCATTTCTGTGTACTTCTTTCCTCCCTTCATCCAATCCAATATCCCCATCCTGTTCCCGCCCTTTCCTCGTTTGTCTAACATTCTCCCTTCTATTACAGGCTTCAACATCCCACTGCCGATCAATATGCCCTTCATCCATTTTTCCTGCCTCCATAGGATTCCTCTCAACAAACCCCTCTCCTCACCCACCATCTCCAGTACTTCCTCATTTGTTTTCCTTTCGGTCCATTTCACCTTCTCCATTCTTCTCCACACCCACATTTCAAAAGCCTCCAATCTACGTCTATCCTCCTGCTTCAGTGACCACGTTTCCGCACCATACATAGTAGCTATGCTCCATATCAGAGTTTTTACAAGTCTCGTCTTAACATCTTTACTAAATGTTCCTGTCATCAACTCCCTCCTCTTCATGAAAGCCTCTTTGCCTAGCGCGATTCTTCTCCTTACACCCCAACTACTTTGACTATTTTGGTCCAAAACACTTCCAAGACACGTAAACTGTTCCACCTGCTGGTGGAACAGTATACAGCCAATGACATCCGAAAGTAGCCCTCAAAGAAGTTGTTTTCCATTAAGACGACCCACAAGCTCACTCCTCTGCAGTTGCACCTCTAAAATTGAGAGTTGCAGTACCAACCTATTCCCCAACATATCTCCACATTCTCCAGCATTGTTTCCCTCAAACTACCTCCTGTTGTTCAATAAGAAGAAATGGATAACAGGAAAGAGATTTTAAGCAAATAAGCACCTGACTGAAGAAATAAATGCCTGTTTGATGAAGAGTTGGAACAATTGTACGATTTGGAAGGGATTAACAAACAGGATTAGCTTTGGAACAAATGCATATGCCTAAAAGGAGAACTATGCTGAAAAAAATTACAACCCAAAATATTGATTATTACTGTATGGACTTTACAAACTATTCTTGTAATTTGTCAGGCATTTTTGGAAAAAAGTGGCAAAAGAGCACTGAGAAATTCGATGAAAATACATAAGGTCTGAGGTTCACAATCTGTCAAGTATTGCAATCAATGTTTTTTAAAATGGAAAAGTTGAATGGTAAGCTGTAAATGGTATTTCTAAAACAAAAATTTTAGAGGAACTCACATTTTCTTTTCACCTTCTGGACATAATTCATTTTGCAGGTCAAACAGTTGTGATGGAGAAACACTTGATGATGCTGACATCGGCACAATGATTTCTTGGGCAGAATCGTTTTTTCGCCACTTTCCATTCACATATATTAAGTCCAACTTCGAATTATAGATGCACTGTGCATCCCACATACCTTTAACTGTCAAGGAAAATATCTTTTGACACAAAATACATATACAAATACAACAGCAAAATAATGTGATCAAATTCAATACCTTCACAGAGATCAAAATAAACCTGAAGAGCCATGGAAATCTTTCGCTTGGATTTACACCCCAAAGCATATATCTTTTCCACCTAAAATGAAAGCACCTGATAATATCAAGGAGATGATCAAATCAGAAACTTTTTTGTGAATACTTCATAATTGATCAAAACCCACAGAAAAAATATATGGGACCTTATCAATGATAACCACATATATATCCCTCAAATATTAATAATTAACATCTTGGCCTATTAGCAATGCTTACTTTTTTGCCTGTTACACCTAAATTAGCAGAAATCAAAAGTTATAGTATACCTTGAACATCGATACGCAATAAAAACTTTGAAATAAATAATACAATGTTCAAGCAGTATGTGGACTTATCATGTACTTCTTTGATACTAAACTACATATTGCACTTCATTCTTCCAAATTTTGTCTTAAATTAAATATTGTGTGTAAACTTGCTATGAAGGGTCGCTTACCCATACAATTGTAAATCAATTGTCCTCCATGATGACTGATTACCCATCTGTCTTCACATTCAACTTTGAGTTTAACTTGGTTTAAAAAAAATAATAAATCCTTCAGTCAATTTCTAATGATACCTCTAACAAGCCACTCCAAGGCAATGGATTAGTGGGTAATTATCCAATTTACTGAATTTTGCATTTCCCCAAAAAGAGCTCCTTAGTTTTCTTAGGTTGAAACCATGACTCGTCAGTTTCCAAATCAGTAGGTCATTAAATTAAACCAAGTATATTTTTTCTCCCACTCACATCTTTTTACAGACAGTCACATCTGGAGCAAATGAATCCTCCTTCCAGTACTTTATTCAGATTTTATGTAAATAAATCTTCCCGTGCACTAATTTATTACATGAAAATAATTTTCCATCATTCCAGTCTTTGATGTTCTTCAAATAAACATTCTTGCGTAATTATTAAATATCCTCTTGGTCAATTATGTTGATTATAAATAAGACCTATAAAAACCTAATAATTGTAACTCAGCTTCTGAAAAGTACACACACGCCCTTTAATTGATCATGTAAATACTACACTGCATTTTTTATTAATCATATTTACGACCCTTTTTCCAGTAATTGCTTTAAATCCTTTGGATTGGTTAACTCAATCTCACTTCATGCGTCTCTTTCCAACTTCTCTAACTTATTGCCCTTCCATTTTTCAATACCTTTTATGGGTGAATTTACCCCTTGATATGATTTTTACTCAAATGACACTTTTGGAGCTGGACTAACTTAGGCTTTCTCTCATCCAAACTCGATTTTAATTTCCTCTTGGTGGTTCCTTTTCTTTTATCCATGTCCCATCCACAAATTACTCAACTATTATAAATGGCGTTAACTGAAACCATTTGGTATGTAACCCATTCGTACAATTTCTTTTTAATGAAAAACTATGAATATCTTGTAAGAGAAAACAAAAATAAATATTTTGCCTACGGATTGAATATATACACAAAACTTTCTTTGCCTTGGTTTTTATCAGTGTTCCCAGTAATTACTTTCATACAAGCCACATAACAAAAGTATTTGGCGTCTAGTTTCCTGATAAATCCTTATTTCTGCTGGAGAACAAGCCGCTTTTATTGAAGAAATTTTCTTCAGCTAAGAACTATTAGAATTTTAGTGACTGTACAATAAAAACTAATTGAACCAGCAGCTATGAACGTTTTGGAATTAAATTAACTTAATAAGTTTCAAAATAATGCTTACAACAAACTAATGATAATTTTACAATACCTAATCGCCAACATACCATCGGATGCACTTCTACGTCGTCTTCATTCATTATTATTTCACCGTAAATCCTTATAATTGAAATTTTACACTGTTCGAAAATTTAACTAAGTCCTACTTTAGATCCAAAATTAATTTTGCAGCCAAAACGTTAATTTGAAATTGAAACAGTTTATGTTGCATCAACCCACATTAAATTTTAAATAACCGATCTCTTAGGCTTTCCCTGACATCTGTATTATAATTTACCAAACTAATTTCTGGTGTTGTCTGATCGAGTTGGTTGGTGGAAATATGACGTTTCGCGCCATCTGCATCGTCATTTTTAAATCATCCCCTACTTTGCACAATGGCCGGTCTAGTTGCGTAGCTACTACATCGACTAGCCGCGTAACATGAACTCTTGCTAATGGATACGCGGTAAGTTGGATTTGATTTAATTTATAGTGACGTTCTTACTCGTTCGTCACGAGTTGACATATAGGCCTCTAGCACTCGGCAAAAGGGTTTACAGCCCAACAAGTTTACAAGGTTCTTCTTATGCTTCCTTATGGCATTTAAAACTTGTAAATGCATCTGTGTATGGGCCCCTGAAAACAGCTTCCAAGAAACCACAAAAAGTTCCGACAAATAGTACAGTATATGCTTATTTGAAATCATAATAGCCAAGTCCAGTAATGTCCACTGGCCAAGCAAATTGGATAGATGCGATTATCACAAGCACTCAACAGAAGTAGTTAAGAATCAAGTACTGAAATAAAAACAAAATTTCTATCTCGCAGTTAATTTTAGATACCTAATTTTTGTAAATGTTCATAACCATTACACAAGGAAAAATTAAATATGTAATAAGATAAAGAATTCATTAGGTTATTTTTGTCCTCAGTGTTCGACCTCATTGGTGATGATGAAAGTTTGGCTGAGTTGAGAAGAATGATTGGATGAAAATTCATGACTTGCAATAGATTTATTCCACATTCTTCCCTCTTTGTGCCAAACTTACAGTTGAGTTTGCATTATTATTTGATTCATTGAATTAGATTTATAGATAAGGGTGACAAATAATTTAGCATTAATGTTTTCATCCTTACCAGTCAGAATTTTACATCATCATACTTAATTTGTACATATTTCTGCAATTTCTCAGCCTGGTGAAGAAAATGACAATTTAGGTTTTCAAAATAGTTTACTTTTTCAACATAATCGCCTTTATTATTAAAACTTTTAACCCAGCAATGTTCCAGCACCATTACACCATCTCTGTACTGTTCTTGCAGAAATGCTACAGAGTACTCTAGAGCCACAATCAACACAAATTGATTGGACAAAAAACTAAGACCAACAATGAAACTTTTTAGTTTTCGGAAGAGGTGGAAGTCCAAGGGAGCCAAAACCACAAAATAGGACGAATAACAAAATATAAAGATGTGAGAAGTTGGTCAAAATCAAATAAAATGTTTGTTTATTAAATTATTATTATTATCATAAAATACAGGTACATAAATAAATTTTATTATCACACCAAGTATGTAACATCAACATCCAGCCAAATACAATAATATTTTCATTCTTCTAAGAATAAGTTAACTCACTTTGATATAAATTACTTGAGGTGCAACTATATATTCACCATACATGTTGTAAGAGACCTGATATTTGAACATTAAATAGGTTGAAAATTTGATTTTCATTACTTTCTTAAATTGACATATTCTTCCATAACTGTGAGGCATGTACAAGTATGGAACTGAAAGGGGATTACATAATTTTCACTCAAAATAACTTTTAAAATATTTGAATTTCCTAACTATAGAACATTCAAATAGAGTAGTGACTTACAGACAAAGAATGGCATTTTTCTCTTCAAACATCGCCATTTTATTATGCACAAGTCATAGTCAAATAAATGTGCACTTAAATTAATTACAATTGAATGCTGCATCATGGGAAGGAGTAATTCACATATACCATGTGATACTTGATGCAAAAATAAAAAACACTAAAAAGCATGTAGAGTGATGACAGCAAAAATAGAATTTTTTGCTCAAACTCACTGTTATCTTACATGGCATGATATGCCTTTCCAACAACCAACTCATGAGCAAACGACACTGACTTAGACCCATAACCTCCAAAGGTTGGCATAGCAGCAACTCTTTCACCTTCACCCTTGGTTTGATGTAAACCTCGCAGAATGTTTGCACCTACAGAGGAATAGCCATGGCTTTCTCCTATTCCACTTGAAGATTGAAAAGACGACACACCAGGTAATACCTGTCTTTCCATAGTTTTAGGTTGAAAATCTGTCATTGTGCCCTTACTGAACCATTTTAAAATGAAAAAGAGAAACACAATGACAGGATATAACTTTTGGTGAAAATTTAAAGCTTCACGTCACAGTATGGAAATATCTTTTTTTAATATAAACAGCAAATGGAAGATATTAAGAACATCGAAGATCTAAGTCTTCCGGGATTTACTCTGCATCAGCCCATATTTCTGGGACAACAGTTCAAAACTAAATACCAGAAGACTTAGATCTTCCAAATCTGCACACCATGGAAGCTTTCACAAGGAATATTAAGAACATTGTTTTAATATCCTATCTGATGATCAGGACTCTTTAACTTAATAACTTAAAGTTAAATCCACTGGAGTACTACTCCGTAACTTGATATACCTGGCAATAACTCAAGTTTTGGGCAATTTGCAAGTCACACTTAAATCCTTCCCATGAGAAGTGACCAGATGTTACATCTCCTCACTATGAGCGGGTTGGTACCCATCTCCTAATCCCCTGGCTTAACAGGGGTTTCAGGAAATGAGCTCTATTGGCATACAATAGCTCAGTGAGGCAAATGTCTTGTGCTCTCATAGTGTTTTCTCCTGAAGGTACAGCGTGCAGAGGAAGATGAGCAGTATCATTATATTTGCTCGAGGCTCTATGCCTTTCCTTTCTAAGTCAATGAATGATTAAATGCACATCCCCTTGTCAGAAGAACTACAGGGAGAACATATGCATATTGTGAAAAGAGAAATATATAGTGCATATAATTTTAACACCCTCTGCTCATAACAGTCATGTTTTTATTGTGAGTGCTTTCTGAAGGCTACAATTATATCACAATATAAAAAAAAAATTTAAGATTTTGCACATTCATTTGATAAAATTTCCATACCCTGAGTAAGATCCCAAGTGATGAGTGATTTTTGGGCAAATAAATGTAAAAATCAAAGTTGTGACTACATCACTTACCTGCCCAACTAGCTCAGTGGCCCACACCACTGCTTTTCATGTGACCCTCTAACATTCACTTTTTATTCAATCCATATTTGAAATTTCACAATATAATTGCATTAATTTCTGTTAATTTTAATAAGCTGTAGTTAACTGTAATAAAATAAGTTTGCTTCTTATTACTGTTTGCTCCTATTAATGAAATAAGATAATACAAATGTATGAAGCAGCTCTCTACTTGGTAATATTTCTCCCACCCCCTGATAACTTATATGTTTTAAGCCCTGATTTTGTCCAATGTACTTATCTCTTAATCTTCTTCCTGGGATCTTCCCCTCAATTTTCTCTTCATTTATGGTAATTGTCTAAAAAGGCCATTATGTCAAAAGGTTTACCCAATCCATTTAGTTTATATTTGCCTTCAAGTTCTCTATTGGTCCTTCCCCCTTCTGCCCTTCAAAATACATCCTTGTTCAATTAATCTTCAGCATTCTCCTCCCACACCACTTTGCAAAGGCTTCAATTATATCCTGGCCCCCATTTCCAATGTTTCAAGTCTCTAATCCATAGAGTGCAATGCTTCACATGAATATTTTGACCAAGTGTTTCCTTATTTGCAATCTTAGATTATTTGAGCTAAGCAGTTGCCTCTTCTTTATGAACACCTTGGCTTGAGCTATATGTTGATTGAACTTCTTTCATCCTAAGTTATACTGATGCCCAGGTAGCTGATGGATTCCACTTACTCAATAGTTTCAATCCTTGAATTGTTGTATCTGCTTTCAGCTTCTCCATCCCACACACACACAAGGATCATAATTATTTTCTTCTTGTTGAAGCTATTAATATTCTGAAGTACTTGGTCTAACGTATTCAGAGTTGCCTGCAAGTCCCCTTGAGTTTCTGCCACTACTTCAATGTCATCATCAATTGAATTACAAAATACTAGCATGTACTAGGGTATTTTGTTTACATATATATTGACTTAGGAGAATATTCTACTAATTTCAATACTAACTGCTACAAACACCTGCCTCTGGCAGGATGGCCATTTGAGCGATGGTGTTACATTAAAAAAAACACTATTGAGGAAGGTGAAGGGATCCACCCAAATTATTTATCCCATGAACTCACCATGGACAAAAATATGAATGAGTCCAGGCAACTAGTGCTTGGACCCTATGGAATGTTTTCAAAGGAAGAGTGAAATGAGTGCTCTTTACAGAAAAGTGAAAGCACTACCAGGAAATAAGAAGGAAAAATGCACACAAATAGTTAAGGATAAGTCAGGAAAATTATTAATGGAACCAGGGATTATTCAAGGGAGATGAAAGGAATATGGAATTATATTGTAAGGACATTAGGCCAGCAATTGTAGAAAGATAATACGAAGTAGATGAGGATAGCTTAGTTACAGGCTTACTAATTGGGAGATAGAAAAACCTTTAAGAGAATTACATGTAAAATCTTATAAGGCCATAAGGATCGATAACATTGCCATATAAGTACTTCAAGGTTATGGAAAACATGGAAGGAAATGTTTTTGCGGGATTGAACCATAGCACTTATGAAGAAGGTATTTGGCCGGGATATTTTGCCATATCAGATGTTGTTCCCATTCAGAAAAGGGATGGGCATATGAGAGAACCACAGAAAAATAAATTTTATTTCATGTGCATCTTAAGTAGCTCTTGGGATCATCAACAAGAGGATTGGAGAGCAGGGCAAATGATTACTTAGGGAATGATCAGTTTGAGTTCAGGAAGGGGAGAGGCATGCATGATGTCATATTAGTAATGAGATCATTCATAGAGAAGAACACAGAATACAATCAGGATGTATTTGTCTGTTTCATAAACTTTGTAAAGGCATTTGATAGAGTGATTGGGTAGAATTAATGAATGTATTGCAGAAAATGGGAGTAGACTGGAGAAAGAGGAGACTTTTCCGCAATCTGTTTATGCCTCAGACTGCTCAGGTATGAGTGGTGGATGGAGAGTCCAGATGGGTAGTGTTAGGAACAGGAGTAAGACAAAGGTATCCATAATCAACTGTGCTTTTCAGCGTATATGTAGAGAAAATTGTTCAAGAGGCATGGGAAAAATTGGAGATAGGAACGAAAGTTAGTGGGCAATTCATGAAATCCTACCTTAACTGGTAGATTACCAATAATGTTAATAATAATCTCAAACACTCAATTCTTACTCAGCATGAATACTGAAAACATATTACATAGATAAAATGAAAAATTCAAATGTATTTTCACACAACCAAATATTATCATTGCCTTGTGAGAGTATTATGAATAAAATGGAAACCGGTATAAGATAAAACTTCATCAATAAAAAACTGCAGATGAATTTATATTTCTTATTAGAAGTTGTGTGATTTTGTTTTTTTATAGTATTTTCAATTCACTCTAAGAGAGAAAAATTGCTCCAAAATTAATATATGTTGGTTTAACCATAAAAAGAATATTGGTAAAGCTTTTATGTGGCAATTTTTAATAACTTCATTAACTTTAAATTGGAGAAAATTAGTTGAAAAAACAATCACAGCTTTAATAATTTCTCCTTGTATGCTTTCATATATCACATTTCCTAGGAAAAATGAAAAATACGATAATTACCCTTTGCCACTCTTCAGTCTTTCGGTCATTACTGATATCCTGGATTGGTATGGTAAATCCTCATCAGACCGCTGAGTCACTGACTTCATTGATGATTGTGACACTGCTGTTCTTCCACTTGATAGGTGAGAATGACTAGAAACATCTGACCTCGAAGTTGTTGTTACTAAGGATTTTTTAGAGGACATACTGGATGGAAATTCTGTTCAATTGAAAAATGGGAGAATGAGTTTACAAATTTCACAAATACATAACATGATGCATAAATCTAAGAATTATTACTATTAAATATTTAACTAAAATATACAAGGGTAGACTGAAAAGTTTCCAACCTAACTAAATAAACAAGACATTTTTTCTTCTAACATATTTTTATTTTTCTTAAATAATCTCCTTTTAAGTCTACAATTTTTCCAATGATGCTCTAACTTTTTAACATTTCCAAATAGTAGTTGACATCTATCTTTACAAAATAGTCGTGTATGTATGTGATAAATTCCTCATACAATGAAACCCTCTTTCCTATAAATGAAACTTTAAGGTTAGGGAACAGGAAAAAGTTGCTGGGGCCAGATTTCATAAATACCGTGAATGGTCGGCTATGCAAAAAAAAAAGGTTGCCATCACCTTCCCGGCTGATAGAACCATCTCTGGCTTTTTCGGAGCAGATTCACCTTTTGCAGTCCACTGTTTTGACTGTTCTTTAGTCTCAGGACCCAGCAGTGGATCCAAGTTTTATCTACAGCTATGTATTGATGCAAAAAATATGACTCACTTCCCTTAAACCATTCCAACAGAGCTTTAGAAATGTTTATTCAAATGCATTTTGGGTCCAAAGTGAGCAAACAAAGCACCCAATGTGTGAATAACTTACACATTTCCAATTCTTCATTTAATATAAGTCAAGCATGTTCTTTTGAAATGCCAATAGCCTATGGTATCTCTCTAACCTTAATTTGATGTTGACGTTTTTATAAATCAAACCACTTTACTTTCCACATAAACTTTTTACTATCATGACCCAGGTTTTGTTATAGTATAACATCATCAGGTAAAAATACAAATCAAGCACAGTATATATACATATCTCTGGGTGGAGAGGAAGAGGAGGTAGGAAAGACAGGATTGGTTGAGCTAGGAAGAGGGGGGTTAAAAGTCTATGGTTTGAGGCGGAGAAGGAGGATTGGTAATATTGACAAATTTTATTATTTATATTATATATTTACTTATTATTTATATTGACAAATGTTATTATTTAAAGTTTATGTGGAAAAGCAAAGTAGTTTGATTTATAAAAACGTCAACATGAAGATTTTCCACCAAGTTACGCCAGAAACTGTTTTATTTACTTAATTTGATGGTTGTCATGTACCATATGGTAAACATTTTTCTATGTTAGTGGTGGCTCTCGCAGTTTTTAGCGGTCCAAAATGCCACCATCAGCCAAGCTGGTACAGCCACATTTAAATTCAGTTGCCCAAAATTTCATGGTCATAAGTGATACTACGGAGTCTCCATACACAGCACCCAACCCGTCTTTGATTTGCATAGGCATACTGCCTTTCAAAAATAAATATTTAATGAAAGCTCATATTTGATAATCGTTTTTTTTTACATTTTCACTAAAACCCTCACAACTCACTCAAACGGTTGCCAAACAACAACTGAAGAGTCCAAAATGGCTGAAATGTTAGTAAACACCTTTCAACACATGTGCAAACATATTCTCAAACTTTTTTGAAGAGTGCTGCCATCTACATGTTGAGGGTGGAAACTTTTCAGAAAACCCTTGTTGCAAAGACATCAAATGATAGAATCTTTGACTGAAATGTTTAATGAAAAATAAATACTGCATGGGGTAAACTAATATCTTTGTGCAATTAAATCAACTTGATGAAAAAATGAGTATGAAGAGAACTTAGTTCCATGTAATACATTATATTTTCTGAGATTACACAGAAAGTTCAATTTAAATTACTGAACTGAATAGAATTAATTTTTATCCCAAGAAAATTTTGTAACATTCACAAAACAAATGATTACTTTAAAATAGTTTAAGTTAACGTAGAGTAAAATTAGTTTCACTTATGAATGAGAAAGCACTTAGTTGCTTAACAATGAGGCAATGCACCATTAAAAGGCCACCAAGAAATGACATACCACCTACATCTTTATGAACTGTTACCCGCAACATATTCAGCATTAACAACACTACTAAAATGGAACCTTAAATGTTACCTTTCATTTTCTCCTGGCTGAGGGCATCTTTTGGTGACCAGTGTCCTGAACCAAACACTGATGGTTCCTCTACCACCTTCCGTTTGTCAAGTTTCAGCCTTAACATTTTTTGTGAAACCCTTGCATCAGCCTTTTCTTCTAGGTTTGACTTAATATGATGATAGTTATCAATTCCCTGGTAAAAAAGGTTTGATGTGTAAGTTTAATCTTCAGAGCAAACATAAGAAACATGAAAAATATTTCCTGGCCACCCTTAATAAGTAAAACACCATATTTCCTTAACTCAACAAAAAAAAACTCAATGTCAGCACCTATTAAGGAAGTGAGATTTATCACACTCCACATATGTACGGTAAAACTTTGACATGATGAACCACTCTTACAAAACCATTGGAAGCCTGCATGACAAAGAGGCTTACTTGAAATACAAAAGAGATTTCAAATGCATCTCCCGCAGTTTCTTGAAATTTTACAAAAGAGATTGTTATGACTCAATTAGGTGTACAAAAAATAAACAAAAGGCATCATGGAGAGTAATCAATCAAGAAGTTGGTCATGATAATTCAAAAAAAAATCTTCCTTTTACCCCAGACACTAAATATTTTTTTCTTAAATAATTTAAATTGTTTTTAGAATTTAGTTACTCCATTTGATATTATATCGATTGTAAAAAAAATTTTAAAAATCCAACAGTAAGGATATTTATGGTCTGTCTAATTCCCTAATCAAGGACATTACCGTGTTCATTGTGGAACCATTAGCTATGTTACTCAACTTATGTTTTTGAGACAGGACATTATCCAACAGCTTTAAAATATTCTAAAACAGCACCTGTCTATAAGAAAGGTGATCAATATGATTTAACTGACTACTGCCCCACTTCCACAGTCCGTGTTTCTGGTAAAATTGTTGAAGCTATAATGAAAGATCAAATATGTGATTTTTTTGAGTCAAATAATCTGCTTTCCAAATCACAGCATGGCTTTCCATCTCGGAAATCTATAATTATGGCTGTAGAGTCCATAGTTATTTATGTCATTAATGTATTGGAAATGTTTAGGAAAATGCGGGAAGAAGGATCTGATTCGTAATATCGTAGTAGGTATCACGAATCAGTAATATTACTCTCAAAGCTTGAATATTATGGTGTTAAGGGTGTTACACAAACTAATGAAGTCATATTTGGATGATTGCCACTAATTGGTTGAACTTGATGGCTGTTAATCTGCAGCCCTTAAAGTAAAATGTGATGTTCCACGGGGCTCTGTGCTTGGCCCAGTACTTTTCATTATCATGATTAATGATTTTCCCTGTAATTTGAAATCTAATTGTTTTATAATGCAACCATTTCAGAGCGTAAAAATCATTCGCCTTGACCGGGATTCGAACCCGGATCCCTCGATATCCGGCCGAGTGCTTTAACCATTTAAGCTACCGAGACGTCCTCTTACACTCTGAAATTTTGGGGGCTTTAAAGGAACAAGATGTTATGACGAAATACCGTACATACAATGTCACAGGCATTCGTAGTCGTGCGCGACGCGCCACAGTCCACGATGTTAATAAAGCCAATTTCAAACAGGCTGTTCATACCTTAGACAAATTTCAAGAAACTGTAATAGTAACTTTAACGGAGTCACCCGTTATGTGTGCATTATAATGCAACCATTTCAGAGCGTAAAAATCATTCGCCTTGACCGGGATTCGAACCCGGATCCCTCGATATCCGGCCGAGTGCTTTAACCATTTAAGCTACCGAGACGTCCTCTTACACTCTGAAATTTTGGGGGCTTTAAAGGAACAAGATGTTATGACGAAATACCGTACATACAATGTCACAGGCATTCGTAGTCGTGCGCGACGCGCCACAGTCCACGATGTTAATAAAGCCAATTTCAAACAGGCTGTTCATACCTTAGACAAATTTCAAGAAACTGTAATAGTAACTTTAACGGAGTCACCCGTTATGTGTGCATTATAATGCAACCATTTCAGAGCGTAAAAATCATTCGCCTTGACCGGGATTCGAACCCGGATCCCTCGATATCCGGCCGAGTGCTTTAACCATTTAAGCTACCGAGACGTCCTCTTACACTCTGAAATTTTGGGGGCTTTAAAGGAACAAGATGTTATGACGAAATACCGTACATACAATGTCACAGGCATTCGTAGTCGTGCGCGACGCGCCACAGTCCACGATGTTAATAAAGCCAATTTCAAACAGGCTGTTCATACCTTAGACAAATTTCAAGAAACTGTAATAGTAACTTTAACGGAGTCACCCGTTATGTGTGCATTATAATGCAACCATTTCAGAGCGTAAAAATCATTCGCCTTGACCGGGATTCGAACCCGGATCCCTCGATATCCGGCCGAGTGCTTTAACCATTTAAGCTACCGAGACGTCCTCTTACACTCTGAAATTTTGGGGGCTTTAAAGGAACAAGATGTTATGACGAAATACCGTACATACAATGTCACAGGCATTCGTAGTCGTGCGCGACGCGCCACAGTCCACGATGTTAATAAAGCCAATTTCAAACAGGCTGTTCATACCTTAGACAAATTTCAAGAAACTGTAATAGTAACTTTAACGGAGTCACCCGTTATGTGTGCATTATAATGCAACCATTTCAGAGCGTAAAAATCATTCGCCTTGACCGGGATTCGAACCCGGATCCCTCGATATCCGGCCGAGTGCTTTAACCATTTAAGCTACCGAGACGTCCTCTTACACTCTGAAATTTTGGGGGCTTTAAAGGAACAAGATGTTATGACGAAATACCGTACATACAATGTCACAGGCATTCGTAGTCGTGCGCGACGCGCCACAGTCCACGATGTTAATAAAGCCAATTTCAAACAGGCTGTTCATACCTTAGACAAATTTCAAGAAACTGTAATAGTAACTTTAACGGAGTCACCCGTTATGTGTGCATTATATATTACAGTTTCTTGAAATTTGTCTAAGGTATGAACAGCCTGTTTGAAATTGGCTTTATTAACATCGTGGACTGTGGCGCGTCGCGCACGACTACGAATGCCTGTGACATTGTATGTACGGTATTTCGTCATAACATCTTGTTCCTTTAAAGCCCCCAAAATTTCAGAGTGTAAGAGGACGTCTCGGTAGCTTAAATGGTTAAAGCACTCGGCCGGATATCGAGGGATCCGGGTTCGAATCCCGGTCAAGGCGAATGATTTTTACGCTCTGAAATGGTTGCATTATAATGCACACATAACGGGTGACTCCGTTAAAGTTACTATTACAGTTTCTTGAAATTTGTCTAAGGTATGAACAGCCTGTTTGAAATTGGCTTTATTAACATCGTGGACTGTGGCGCGTCGCGCACGACTACGAATGCCTGTGACATTGTATGTACGGTATTTCGTCATAACATCTTGTTCCTTTAAAGCCCCCAAAATTTCAGAGTGTAAGAGGACGTCTCGGTAGCTTAAATGGTTAAAGCACTCGGCCGGATATCGAGGGATCCGGGTTCGAATCCCGGTCAAGGCGAATGATTTTTACGCTCTGAAATGGTTGCATTATAATGCACACATAACGGGTGACTCCGTTAAAGTTACTATTACAGTTTCTTGAAATTTGTCTAAGGTATGAACAGCCTGTTTGAAATTGGCTTTATTAACATCGTGGACTGTGGCGCGTCGCGCACGACTACGAATGCCTGTGACATTGTATGTACGGTATTTCGTCATAACATCTTGTTCCTTTAAAGCCCCCAAAATTTCAGAGTGTAAGAGGACGTCTCGGTAGCTTAAATGGTTAAAGCACTCGGCCGGATATCGAGGGATCCGGGTTCGAATCCCGGTCAAGGCGAATGATTTTTACGCTCTGAAATGGTTGCATTATAATGCACACATAACGGGTGACTCCGTTAAAGTTACTATTACAGTTTCTTGAAATTTGTCTAAGGTATGAACAGCCTGTTTGAAATTGGCTTTATTAACATCGTGGACTGTGGCGCGTCGCGCACGACTACGAATGCCTGTGACATTGTATGTACGGTATTTCGTCATAACATCTTGTTCCTTTAAAGCCCCCAAAATTTCAGAGTGTAAGAGGACGTCTCGGTAGCTTAAATGGTTAAAGCACTCGGCCGGATATCGAGGGATCCGGGTTCGAATCCCGGTCAAGGCGAATGATTTTTACGCTCTGAAATGGTTGCATTATAATGCACACATAACGGGTGACTCCGTTAAAGTTACTATTACAGTTTCTTCTAATTGTTTTATATACCGATGACACTAATTTTGTGAAAAAATGTCAACATCTAGAAGAGGCAAAGGCACGACCTAGAGCTGCCCAAAGAATAAGTTAAGGAATGGTTTGCTATTCATCATTTCCATTTAAATGCTAAAAAAACCCAGAATATTGTATGAATGAAATCAAAAATAGCTGCAACTGAAACTGCTAAAATACTAGGAATTTATATTGATACAAAGCTTAACTGGGAGACCCACATCAGTCATATCTGTAATAAACTGAGTGAAGCTGTTTATATGTTAAGAAAGCGCAACTTTCTCTTTGCAAATGAGTATCGTTTTAACACTTTACCATGCTTCTTTCGATGCCATTTGAATTATGGGGTTGAGTTTGGGGTCATTTGCCACATGTTAAACAAATTTTGCTACTACAAAAGAGAGCTATGAACAAAACCCAACAATTGTCACTTGCCTTTCCAAACAAGTAGTTGAAAATAACCAACCTGTTAAATTACTAAGCTTCATCCTCTATGTTAACTAACCTGGGATGATCATGTAAACAGTATATGTGTTAAAATATTTGGAGTCACATTCCCACTAAGGAAATTAAAAGTATTGCTTCTAATGCCATTCCTTGTAAATGCATACAATACATTTTACCACTGCCACCTGTTATATGGATTGAACTTTTGGGGGCACTTCCTCTGGTATTTAAACTATCCTTCTTCTACGAAAGAAAGCAGTCAGAGTAATTTCAATGCAGAAATCACTAGAAATCACTGCAGACCACTGTACATTGCCACTTGTATTACAACAGTTTATAGCCTATACATTCAGGTATATTATCTTATTTGATGTAAAAGGAAGTGCTAATGATCTCTTGATAAATTCCAATTTATGTAAACAAGTACGAAAAAGAAAATAGACATAAGCTAAATACATCATATTTTCATTTGGATTAAGGTGCAAATTTCTATTAAATAGATGAGCATCTAATTATTTAATAAACTACCAGTTACTACATATAGTACCAACATTTCCAAATTTAAAACCACACAGTTTTATTGGATTTCAACCAAGCCTTTAAACTCTGTCAATGAATTTACACTATTGACTCAGTCTTCACAGAAAATGTCCTAGATACTCTGTATCGAGCTTTTAATAATATTGACCAAATACATTGTGGTATACAGTTATCTAATTACAAATAAAGAGTATGATTATTAAAATTTAAAAAAATATATTTTAACCAATCTAATACAAAAGTATTATAGTGTCCATCCTAAAAAACTTGGGATAAATAACTGAAGTGGTTTTCCTTGCCTTCTTCAACAGTGTTTTTAATGTGACACCATCACTAAGTGGCTCCCTCACTGGGGTTAGATGCCTCTGCAGCCACCTCACTGATGAACAGATGCTGCACGAATTATCTTTCATCTGGCATTAGCAACCCTACCTGGAGCAAATATCATTGCTCCTGCCAGCACAGCTCATAATTTATATTGCCAATTGTTTCAATTGTAATTGTACAATGCCTATTTTTTTATAGGAATCCACTTAATGCCGTTTCTATCTCACTATCAGATAAACCTGTACCTAAGCTATCCTCATCTACGTCATATTCTCTTTTAATGTCTATCCTTGCTGGACTAATGTATTTACCAAATTGTTCTATATATTCCTTCCAGGTCTCATTAATGTTAAATGAACAATATTTGACATCTTACAAATAAAATGTCCATTTTGAAAAACTTTTTTTCATGTGTGCATTTAATATTTCAAGTAGGATGTTAGGGATAGAAATATACACATACATTTATGCTATATGATGATATTTTGGCACCAAAACATGTATATTTTCATTAATTAAAATGAAATATTTGGTAAATTCAATGAAAAAACTGAAGTGAGTCAATTAACTTTTAATAAGTCAGAAACGAAGAAAAAATGCCCATATCTGATAACACAAAAACTTTTCCACTTTAGGTCATCATGTGTTTTGTGTGTTGACTTAACCACAAAGCTTACCCTTTTCAAGATTCTTCTCTCCGCATTAAGCATTTCCATTTTTTCCTTGAAAATCTTTTCTGGCATTGATTTTGCCGAGGGATTAATATTAAGGTGCCTTAACTTTTTCTCAAAAACTTCAAGAGCCATTTCTGGATCACTTTCTTCATCTTCTGATGAATGATCAGAGGGCAATCTCCTCCTTCAAAATAAAGAAATGGCTTTTCAAGCTAAAAACAAATTTGTCTTTAGATCAAAAAAACTATACACACATATATTCAATTTATAAATGCATTACTTAATACTATGAACAGATTTCCTTGCAAATACTCTTAATATTCTCCTATGATATGTACAATTTAAGCATTGCTCTGTGCCCAAAATTTTCAAGACATACCTGGTTACTTTAGGGGAAGTAGAAATATCACTGGAATCAGATTCAAAATCAGAAGGTCTACTTCTCCCTTCTGAAGCATTACTCGCAGAAGAAACCATAGGAGATTCCCTACCCTCAGGATGCTGTACAGGGCTAAGTGAGGTTAACGTGGCATCTCTTGAACTTGGAGGACTTTCTATGTCTTCAACAACTGAATTTATTGGAGGAATTGCCTGCACTGGTTCCTATAAGAGCACAGATGAGAAAATATAAATACACAAAAAATTATTTGCAATAATCAAACATCCATGTTATGGAAATTTGGTAATGTTCAGTAACACTTTCATTTTTCTAAAAAATTAATAGCTGTACAGACTGAGGATGTAGTTTTAAGCCACCTGATTTTTGACAATTAGTGTAATCTTTATATGTCTAAATCCTGTACATGTCTGAGACTCCACAGGTACATTTATCAGATAGAGTCAGAATGAGCAGTTTTAGGTAGCAGGGTAAGACTGTCCACTATTACTAGAGATTTTCAACATATAATAAGAGGATATGGTAAAGGATACCAGGGAAGACCTGCATATAGGAATGACAGTAGGTGGGGACTTAATAACATGAGTTAGACTTACAGATGATAAAGTATAAGGGTAACAACCATTTTTGGGCCCATTCCGGACAATTGCAATGGATACGGGATAAAAATCAATGCAAGCAAAACAAAAGGAATGATTTCAAGAATATTGAAGCTAAGTTCAACAAGAAATCAGGGGAAATGTACTGGAGTGGATGGAAGACTTCACCTATCAATGGAGTGTTTTAGATGAAGATGGCCAAAGTATTAAGTGACATAAAAAGAATACATGCCTTATGCAAAGGCTTTACAAGGGGAAGATAGTGTATGAAATGGACCTTGAGTATCAACGATAGAAGAAATTAGTAAAAGTTTCAATAGAGTTTACTGTTTTGCATGGTGTTTATATTTGGCAATTAAGACAAGATTATGCCTTCACATTTGTGGCTTTTGAGGTATGTTTGTGGAGAAGTATGGCAAGAGTAAAATGGATAGAAAGGAGAGAAGTACTAGACTTTCTATGCACTGGGATCTCAACACAAGCTCACTCATGAATGTGTCAAGGAAATACTAATTGATTATATTCCAGAATGGCAGTGGAGGAATCAATCTCAAATTTGATGATTTGATACTTTTTGCAAAGTTAGAGTAATGTGCTGCCTATCCCTAATTTATACTTTTTATCCTGAACAGATAACCAAATGCAACATGGAATACAACATTCAATGCAGTACTATCAAATTATGAACCAAATTCAGCTAAAAAATTTAAGTTTAACTCCTTGCATGGGTGAAAACATATCTTGTCCACCACTGGAAAACTCAAAAAATTGCCAATGATAAGGGATATAGCTAAAATGAAATTAAAATAATGAAGACTTGAGTGATAACCACATATTTTCATATCTGATGCTGTAAAGTGTGATCAATGTAAGTATGCCTGTATTTATAGATCAATGATTCAGCAATTTAATCTTAATTTTTACTGTACTATTACCATGAATTTATAACATAATGGGCATGCCATCAGTTAGTCCATGTCTCTAATGAGTGAGTAAATGAAAATTTTCAGATATACAGGCAAAAAGATTGCAAGCATCTATTAACGGGACCTTTTTCTAATAAAAATATAAACTTTTTGATTCAACTTTAATAACATTAAATATGGGTTAATCTTTTCAATATTTCATAAAAGAATATGCAAATAAGAAAAGGACATTCCACTCATCCATGATATATATTGTCAGTAATTACTTGGAAATATATATGCATTGAAGTAATTGTGTAAAATACATTATATGGAGTTTGCCATAAACATCATCTGGAGTCAAAAAAAATAGCTGAGTACTAAAATATAGAAAAAACAATTGTTTACCCTAAGTGACTGTTGCCACATCACATTTTTACTCTTCAAGCTATGAATTAAATAATAAATATGAAATTAGCACCATGATTAAAGAACAATTAGAAGGATTCAAACCTCTTCTTTCACTGTGGCCACAGCCTTATCTTCTGTTGGCTTTAAAGTTTGTTCCTTCAACTGGTGAGTCAACTTTTTAATTTTTTCCCGGTACTCTTCTTCCAATTCACTTTCTGAAAAAAAAAATCAAATTAAACCTTCATGTAATAATTTATTATGCTAATTTTGACAATAAAAATTGAAATGTAATTAATGAGAGCCTAACATTTGATCTGTTCCAAATGGGCATGGAAGTCATGTTCATCTGAGACAACTATGGTTCATGAAGAGACATAATAATAGCCATGATGTCTTTATAAATACAAAATACCAAATGACCCTCTCTTACAAAAACAGGTTTTACATAACAAACACTGGAAAGACAATCACAAACACCCAAACATTTACTGTGGGAGTAAAAACCCTTCTTGACAAAAGTCAAACCAGTGACATTCATTAACAGATCAGGATATTACCTTGTCACTATCAAAGCTGGCCAAATAAGCCATTGGAGCATCGGATCATGTCATATGTAGCAAGTGTGAGGGAGAACCCAAAAGAAACTGGACAATATTTTCAAAAAATATATAGAAGAATTTATTGTATCATGTAGATTCAGGAGGATTTTGACTGGCAGATTTCATTAGATCAATGTTAGTTCCTATTCCAAAAATGGGAAAAGCAGCCATATGTAAGGAATATAAAACAGAAAGTATGATTTCACATCCAGCTTAGGTTGTACATAGAATCATCAATGAAAGAGAGCAAATAATTGGAGGATGATCATCTTGGGTTCAGAAGATATTCAATAGTGAATTGGGTAGAATTAAAGACTGTATTACATAAGGAAACTGTTGCATCATACTAGGTGTATTAGGCAATGCCCTAATAAGGCAGTGGCTATGCATGCCAGAAATTTATTTAATGATTATGCCAAGATGAATTGTTTCAAAATTTTGAAGCATCAGAGAAAACAAATTTCTCTAGACAGCCTACCAGTAAACCGGAATCAGGTATCAGGAATCGGTTTGGTAGGTGTTGGTAAAGTTCACCCAGTACTAAGCCTGATGGCATGTTAAATTCACACATCAGGGTAGGGGGACCAGTTTCTTTCCCTGTGCCAGTTATGGTTTCCCAGGAAGATCTGGTACCCAAAAAATCACATGGCTTGGGTGGCTGCAGGTGCCAGAGAGGCTTGCTAGGGAATTGAACCTGGGCCCTCTGGTCAGTAGTCCAATGGAGTAGTCCAGTAGACCCCTGGACTGCCACGATCATACACTTTTTTGTGCATAATATATATTAACAACAATTTGATTGCAATACACATGAACTATTATCACAAACCTTTCTCTTGCAAAGAAGATATCATTTCTCTAAGAGCTTCTATCTCCTGGGAGCTCTTGTCTGCCAAAGCCTTCAAACGACCACGCCACACCCGTTCCTGGGCCTCTAACCTCCCACTACTATCATCTTTTTCAGCTTTCTTTTGAATATCTGGCTACATGAAAGAAAATTTGTTAACCTATCTTACACAAATGTAGGTCAAATCAAAATTATGAGTGGATTGAATTCCACATAAAAATAAACAAACACATATAGCATCAGGAATGAATGGATACATGCATAAACTATACTTATGTTCTGAGCATTTAAATTAAGCATGCAAGTACAATTAACTCTATCAAGCAATAACTCTGATAATCAATCATCTAGTTTTACTCAATTATAAAAATATTTTGAGGCCAAAAAATACATTAAAGATGTTTTACAGAAAGTGGTTCAGCCAGGATACCTTTTGTAATTCCTCCACATGAGGTAAAGTTGGTGCCCTTTCAGAAAAGGCTCCACTGTCAACATATTCAGTCCTATTTCTGATGGTATGTTCAGCTTTTGTCTCACACACATCCTTGGGATCCTAAAATGACAGTAAATCAATCTTACAACCAACTCTAGCACAATATCGATGGCAATGGGGTAACATTCTTGCCTGCCAACCCAGAGGTCATGGGTTCGATTCCCACCTAGGTGGATTTTTCTTCATCTAGGGCTTGGATGTTTGCAAGTATTTCTATTGTTATAACATTGTTAAAATTCCAATGTACAGCCAAAGTGCTGTTTTCAGATTAATGTGAAATTAATAAATAAAATATTTTGTGATTGTAAGATCAAAGAGTGAATCAGAATTCAATACTGCAATAATCTCATAGAACAAAACCCTTTTAAAATAATTTAATTTTATCAGCATATATTTTGTCTCATAGTTGATAGTTTTTATCTATCTCGGTAGTAGGCAATCTCTAACAACTACTACATTTTGATTGGGCTTCCTTCAGCCTATTTCCTTCTTTACACCACATTGGTACTTATTTAAGTCTTTATAGTTACTAACAGCTGTGAGGCCATCCAATGAGTGATTTTGTTTTTCTTAACAGCTTATCAAGCATCATTTTATTGACATAATGAGATCTATGGATATTGTACTACTCTTGACTCACTTTAAGATGATAATTATACAAATAAAAGAAAAATTCAATCAACTGAAATTAATGGGAAAGCCTGAAATTTTGCAGGCTGATTGTACTGAATTCTTATTGATTTCCTATGATCAGCACACACAATGAAATCTGATTTTAAGCTTTGGTTAACTCACCAGAAACTTCAAATATTCACTGTCTTTAAGTGATCCATGTCTCCTGTCTTCTTTCATACAAAAGTTTGCTATTACTCAGACTGAGGCACAGTTCAAAAATTATATATGATTGATTGTTGATATCATCCTAATTTGAGCATTCATCACATAAGTTCATGAAAATCAAAAGCAAGCTGAAATATTTGAGGTTGCTAAGATAACTAAGTTTCCAAATTACATGAGATTCTAGTTTTTCCAGACCAAGCATAACAAATTTTCTTTATCCAGAGAATAACTAAACAACCACATCAAATTACCCCAGAGATTATTAAATTAAATATCAACTGAAATACAAGCTGGAATAAATTAAACAATTCATATTTGAGTTCACATTCACAATTGGAAGGATGGCCAGAGAAAGAAATCCAAAAAGAGTTACAAAGGTACTCAGTTTTCAAATTAAATGAGATAAAATAATAATTCATTGGAATAAGAGAAAAATTAACAGGCAGAGCATGAAGGGCTGCACACCATAACAGGGCCAATATCATTTTCATTACATAACAGCCAGGAGCAGTTGTGTTCATTTAACAAACTCACTAATCTCACCAGCCTTTAACAACATTGACAACTATTTGACCTTTTTTAAGTCAAGTACTGTTGGGTGTGCCAAAATAAGCAAAAATGTTGAATGAATAAAGTGGTTTGTGATAAATATAGGAAAGACAAGGTATAAAATAGTTTGTCATGAAAATTTGTCGAGTGGATCCATCCATGTATATAATAAACAAGTAGTGAAAGAAGTCATCATATTGGAAATGGAAATACATGATCACATTGAGAGGATGGATGAGAGTTTAATTGCCAGACAAATATATGACTTTTGAGCAAATGTTTTCAGAGGAAGGTATAGACATCAAAGGGCATGGGTGAATAGAGACAAAGAGATGCAATTAATTGTATTAACACAAGAATATTTATTCTCAGAAACATGAAAGCATATGTGAAATCATTTAAGAATATGTAAAAGATAAAATGAGTACATATTCATGGATAGGACAGTACAGAAGAAATTGATAAAAGAGATTATTTCCTTTCCCAACTCAAAACCAAACTTTTATTACTAATTGAAATTGAAAGATAACCAACTTGGCTTTTCCACATAGAAAATTTTTATTTACAGCCTGGTTTTGTCACAGTACAACATCTTAGACCTTGAGATATTATACCATAATAAAACCTAGGTTGTAAATAAAAATTTTCTATGTAGAAAAGCCAAGTTGGTTCAATTTCAATGTAAAGATTTTCCACCAAGTCACGCCAGAAACATTTTTATTTTTTACTAATGCTTACCTTCGCTAGGGAATGGCATGAAGACATGCCATGCCAGGTATTGATAGTAGGTAGACAGGCTTTAACAGTATTCAAGAGCATATTAGCCAATATTGAAGAGTGCAATTTGTTTGTTTTTGTGGACATATAGGTACATATTCCTCATTGATAACTGAGGTACTTTAAATGTATCTGTTAAATAATTAACGAGCAAATCATTACATAAATAATAATAAAAATTATTTTCTACCATAGCAGCTACAAAGAGAGGAACCCACTTACTTGTTCAAAGCCTATGTCCTCTTCCTTATCTTGTTCCAACAAAACTTCTGGGATTTGGTGCCCATTTAACTTCTTCTCCACCTGATCACCGCTGCCCTTTACATCATCAATATAATCTGATTCTGCCCTTCCTGCACCCATTTCTACTCTCTGCAAAACAAATATATGTATTCCACTACAATTTTTATCAACTTAAAACTTCCTGCAGGCATAAAAAGTTGGTGTCATCAGCATTCACACTGTAATGTGAAAGCAGAGCACAAACAACTTTTAAAATCAGTTCAGGCTCACTTTGAGAACTATAATTATGGTATTTCAAAGGAAAAATTGGATAACAGAGAAATTTTAGGGTTTTATGCCATGCTTGCTAATGTTTATACATATTTTGAAGAAGATTATATGAGCAACACACTTTGATCCAGCATGCCATAATACCACATAGTGCAGTATCAATAAAAACTTGGCTTACAATGGGATTTGTCTGAAGATGGCATTCTTAAGAAAACATTTGAGAAGAAGTCATGTCAGTGTGCTATGAAATAATTACTGTGAACTAAAATATCAAGCAAGTGGTATGCCCTTAATGGGAATTTCCTTCACCTTCATAATAACATGATTTTGGTGCAATGTGCACATGCATACATTTTACATAATTATGCATACTAATACAAAAGCTCTAACCCTGGACTACTGACCTGAGTACCTGGGTTCGATTCACAAGCATGTCTCTCTGGGGACCCTCAACTCTACCCAAGCAGTGTGATTTTTTGGGTACCACATCTTCCTGGGAAACCATAGCCAGCATAGGGAAAGAAACTGCCCCCCTTACCCTGATGTGTGAATTTCAAATGCTCTTGGGCTTAGTGTTGGGTGAACATTACTATCTCCTACCAAACCAACCTTAAGGTTGATTACTGTGTTTTTATATAATCAAGGAGTAAAAGAGTATTCCTAAGTGATCTGATAGAAATTAAATTTCTCCAGATGTGCAATGACTTAAGAAATACAATTTTCCATTAGAGTTATCTTATGAAAGTGAATTTTTTCCCTGCTACAATTTCCCCCCTTCGAAGAATCACCAAATTGAAATTGAACTCATTAAATTATTAGTAACTTTATTATTTTGTTATGCCATGGAACTATACCTAATTTCGATACTAAACATTTTAACAATTCAAAATCCATAGGTGTACAGCAAGGATTTTCTCTAGAACATGAAAATGACCTAAGCTTTTCCACATGAAGTGCTATTTATAACAGTCATATTTTATTTGTTGCAGTGCAATTTCATTTGGCCTTGCAGTTCATATCTACTCTGGATAATTCAAGTAATTAAAATCTTTTGATGTTCAATAGACATTTTCAACACATAATGGTTTGAACAGGCATGATTAACCCAAAAATATTTGTAATCCAAATATTTGTGGTAAACAAACATTATTTTAGTATGTGATGCTTCCTAGTACCAAACGCTGAAGCTATTCATTGAAAAGTGGGCGACTTTATGGCCATTTGTACATTAATGATAATCACACTTAAATCCCCCTCCTTATGCCGAGTGCTTAAAATTAGATATCAAAATGCAATTCACCTAGTTCCAGTGATGAATTTAGTTGAAGGAGCAAAAACACCAAATCTTGGCCAGGAATTTCTTTCATAAATTAATGAATGGTGTTGCTCCAACAATTAGCCTCTTTTTTCATGTGATGAACATGGGCCATGGAAAAATCTTTTGGTTTATATTAACTAATGAGTTTTATCAGTTCAGAGGGTAGTTGGCAACTGAATCAAAGACCCAGTTTTTATGATAGGCTATGCCTCTGGAAACCATCAGGTGACAGAGGAAAAGAAACTGGTTCTCTTTCCTAGATGTATGCATTTTACATGTATTTGGACTTAATATTACGGCAATTATAACCTAATCTAACAAAATCAATCTTTGGATTAACTACTCTGATTTTTTTTACATTAACTTGAACCAACACATAAGCATGCTAGCTACTGATACTTTCAACATTACCATTAATTGTCAAACAGAGATCCCTCAACAATAAAAGCATATGAGTGCCAAAACATACCACTGAAGAGTCATCATTCCTTTTCTCTGAATAGCTGCTCCTTGTACACTGAGGCAAAAGGTTTTGGGGTGATCTGATGTATACTTCACGCTGGGAAGAATCTTGATACACTGGCTGTCAAAAAGAAAGATCAATGGGATCACGATGATAAAGAGAGCAGTTCAGCCAACAGTGTTAACGTCTAATACTTTCATGTCAATGACCACTACCCATGCTCTGGGAATAGGATAATTTCATGCCAGGACTATGGTTTGCATAAGGCCACACTGCAAAACCATGCGCATGATAACAACTGAATGCAAATTTGTGAATATATGTTGAAATATAATGAGCAGAACACAATGGCCCTGCCTGTGGAGCACACATATCTATGGTCTGCTTCAACATTACATATTTTATTTTAGCCCGTCCAGTCTGATCTGGGAAGTTTTAATTCAAATTTACAGTTAGCAGTGACAGTTATATTTACATTGAATGTGAATAATATTTACCAACCAAGACAAACTTTTTTGATAAAGCGTGATTCAGATGCACTGGTCCTACCACATATAATGAAATTTTTAAAATAACATTAACAGATTCTATACATTAGAGAATGGTTCTGCATGGCCCCCCGAATACTGCTACACAATTCAGTACACTTGTAAAACAATTCCATGCAATATGAACATCTTTTGTTTTGCACTACTGCATCTGAAATTTTTGTATGTTTTACCATTAAGGAAAGGGGATAAGAGAGAAGATAATAATTATATGTACAAAAATATTTAGAGCAAGTTTCAGCACGCTGCATCGTGGAAGTCTTTGGAAGAAGATGCTCAAAATAGAACTTTGAATGAAAGAATGGTTTTATGCATGGCAGGGATGGATCATTTGGATAGCTCCAGTGAGATAACAGACAGACTAGGATTTGAAAGTGGCATTGGATAGGTGAATAGAAAGTATAATTGGATTGCTAGGGTAAACAGTGATATCATCGAGCTGGTGGCCAATTTTATATATGTTAGTTGAGTGTTTGCTTGAGATGCCCAACCTATCTGACAAATCATGAAAATACCAGCTGAAATGCTGCTTATGGAGAAAATAAAAATGAATGCTTGCCTAAGGCAACAAAAATAGCAGTGCATAAAATTACCACCTCCTCACATTGTAGGGAGTAAAATATGGCGAGACCAGGATAACCATATACACAGTGAACAAGAAGTGCTTTTGGTAACAGGGAGAGGAAAATAAGGCGGATTGGATGCACCTATAATCGAAAAGTATGAAATAAGTATGCTATAGTCTTTTGGCCATATTGTTATAACGAATGAGAGTTAAATCACCACATGATACATGAGAGAAGGGTGTATAGTCAGGGAGAAAAGGGGAAATCAAGAGTCATGAGTGAACATGGTCAAAAAGACTTTCAATATGAAAGATAATCTCTCAGAAGCAACACTTGGTTAGCCATCAGATGTCCTTAGGACTGGACCACCAGAGGTACACTCATTCCCAATGCAGAACTCAAAACTAATGAACTTTAGACAAGAAGACAATGCCTATTATTGACTAACCTGGTCAACATGGGTTACACAGCATTTCTCAAATTTGATATTAGAATCAGTCTGCTAGGATAGCTTCAAGTCGAAAGGGAAATTATACCATAGCTATTGATTACCCAAGGACCTATGAATATCCAAAAGGCTTTATTTTGAACAGATTATGGCTGCATAGCATAAAAATATTGTATTTGCCCAATAATCAAGCTACAAATACTTGTATTCATTTGAGGTGCATCAGATGTTAACAAAACATATGCAGACCCTAGTGGTGGCAGGGTTATGACTTTTTGAAAAGCACCAAGTGCTCCTTAGATCTAACTATAAAGTTGTGTTTTTGAAATGTATACTAATAGATAATTTCTACAATTTATTTTATAAATCACAGATATTTCTAATTAAAAAGTTGTTTGATTAAAGAATTACTCAGTAATTTGTGAAGTGCATTTTTGTTTATGAACATAAAATTTGTATTGATTCAATTTTATATTTTATTCAGTACCTTGGATAACATGAGACAATGAGGGAATGGAGATGACTTTACTTTTGATGATGTTTTGTGGCAGGTGTGGTAAAGAGTGGTTAGCTTTATAAACATTTTCTCTTTTTATTTACAAGCATACTGTTAGTGATATTATCTGGGTGTCCATTGCTTATATATGTTTGTTTTGTTCTCACCATTGCAGCATGTATTTTTAGTTGAAGGGTACAGTATGCAGTCTATGCATAAAGAAGTTGACAGCTATCGTTTTTTGCTGTTATGGGTGTCGTTAATCTGCTTTTATGTAGTTGTTGGTAGGGATATGCATTTTTCCTAAACATGTCCAATTTCAGTGCATCAGTTTTTGAGAAGTGATATGCCAGAGGGCATGATAAATGGGTTACCATAGACTTGAGCAAATTTCTTTCTTTAGGATTTTGAATAGTTTTAAGGCAGAAGCAGAATATCCACAAAAGAGTCAGCTATAACTTAAATGTACCAACACAATACAGGATAAAAGCAATACTGAACAAGAATGTCTACCCACATAGGGAAACAAAATGTTTGTATATTTGTTTTATTGTAACGTAATTTGTAGCTTGACCTTTTATTTCATTAATATTTTTAGACAGCAACCAATCGATTTGCAAAATTTCAGCTTTCTATCTGATAAAAGGTTAATAAAACTGGACTAAAACACACAAAACGCTTCTTTTAACCAACATTTAGGCAGTAAACTTAGAGATTTCTCCAGACATCCACAGAACTAAACCATAAAATTATCAAATGGCAAATAAATTAGTCAGAAAGACAAGGAAAATGGAGTAGAGGATAATGAAAGGTAGTAAATATAATATACTAGGTAAAAATAAAAACACACTAAAACTATCCACAGATAATAATAATTCAGGAATTAATTCACCTTTTCCATTTTCGAAGATTCATAGATTTTATTCCTTAGCCATTCCAATTCCTTCCATATTCTTTCTGCCTCTCCATCTGGCATGGTGTTATTTTTCTCTGGCAGTTTTGATGGAAAACTGGAAGGAGCAGTTGGTATGTCTACTAATGATGGATAAACAATGCGGGAGTGTCTTCTTTGATGATGAGCATAAAGATAACAGCCATTAAGGAATGTTTTCCCACACAGCATGCACTGAAAGTAAAGTTTTCCTGAATGACATTCGGGGTTAAATGAGACAATCACTAATTCCAAAGCTTCCCTTTCACAATTTTTGTTGGATACGATCATGCATGCTCACCCTAAATGTGTTGTTGGAGTCATTTCCCACCAAAACAAGATGAGCCTCTTTCCTGGGATCTGGTGAGTTGAATGAGTTCGGTTGGCCATTTAAATTACCTATAACTTCTTTTCCGCCAGTTAGGCATTTTTCTAATTCCTAAAACATGATTGGAAAAGAAATAAATTCTCAACAGAAACAAGAGGTAGTGACTAACATCGTATTATATTTACCTTTTTCATTTTGTTCTTTTCTTCTGAAAGTTGTTTCGATCGTTTCTGAAAATAGTTTTGAGTGTATAGCAAATATTCAATCGTTAGTTGGGAAAGTCTGAATAGCTTTACAAATCCAGGATCCAACACTTTGGATGTTACCACGGCGTCTAAATCGTAATTTACTATATTCAATACGTTTTCTTTAAGACACCCATAATCTTTTTCGTTGATCACTTTGTTGATATCTGCAGAAACTGAATTGATAATAATCAATCTAATTAGCTATGAAACACCTAAAACGATTTTTAAAATTTTGATTAAGACACAAAAATGTTTGTTATAAATTTGGGCACATTCTTGGTCCTTACCAACTTTGATCCAATTTATTGCACATCTCCGATTAATAAAATTTAAGTCTTTACCGATGTCAGTTACATTAAAAGCAGACTGAACCCTTGACTCTAACTCTCTTGCGAACATAACGGACACAAGCGGTTATGAATTCACAGAGAGAACGTCATTTCAAATAAACTTTACTTTCACAATAATACCAAACGAATTTTCACAATTCAAATCAGATGCCGTGATACGTTTAACATTGTACCAAAATAACCAACAGAACCATCGATCATCTGCATAGGTCGATTGATCGAACACATGGAGCGCGCTATTTCAAACTCTATTAGGTCGATGATTCGAAAGATTCTGAAAGGACTTAAAAAAAGAGGTATTTTACAGACATCGAGGAATTGATTTTATTAAATTAGGGAATGAACAGTGAGGTTTTATTTTAGAACTGGTTATCAACACACATTCAATCGCGATAACCGCGGGAACTATTGGGGAATTCAATGGGAAGACACCTAAATTACACATTTTTTATTACTGGTAGTCTAATATTTAAAGCTATCCTTTTACTTCCCCTACCTCACCTGCTTAACTTTTTCCCCTATGTCACAGTCTTAACAACCAATCCCCAATTAAAATGCTTTACATCCACCTTCTATGCTTCCCTTGGATTTCTCCCAACGACTATCTATCCCCCCCACGGTGCATCATACTTCTTTGCTGGTTTCCCTTTCACTATATATCACCTTTTGGAACCTTCTCCTCTCCCACATTTGAAAAACCTCCATTATTCACCTATCAGCTTGCTTCAATGAAGGTGTATCCACATTGTTCAAAACCTTGATCAACATCGAAGCTTAAATAAAACTTTTCTTAGCTTCATAATTCCACTTCTCTATCATGAATTCCCTCCTTGTGAAAGTTTTGTCTAAAGTTTTTCTCTTCTTTTGACGTTCTTATTACTTTGAACATCTTGGTTCAAAAAATAATGGAGATATATGAACTGGTTCACCTGTTCTAGATAATATGCACCACTGTATCATCCATCCAATATCAATTAACTTAACCTTACCCTTTCTCAAAAATATCATAACTTTTGGTTTTTTATTTTATCCTCATTCCAAACCTTTCATCTTGTGTAATGTGCCCAATGACTATTGAGCCTTGGCTGACTTGCAAACTAAAGCTTGATCATACGAAAAGCTGACCTATTTTATGAATTCCCTGCCTACTTTCATTCCTACCTCCAGCTCTTCCCACGACTCCTCAACCATTTAGTCCTAACATTGCAATCATGGGTGATGGGTTTTTAGTGGAAAGCCACGTGTTATCTCCTTGCCTAATAATGTCCATCCTGACTCTCCATCCACCAAACATACCTAGGGATTCTTAGACATGTACAGATTATGGGCAAGTTACTATTAATCCTATCTATTCCTATTACCTTCCATAATTACATTAATGATTTGGCACAGTATAATCTATCAAAATCAACTGCAGTTCTGCAGAAATGCCCTATCTTTCTTGGTTAAATTATTAATTTTCCTGCTGCATCCTCAGTGGTGTACATGGTTTTTCCTATTTTACTTTCTGATAGTGCTTTCAACAAAGCATGCTTTCTGTATAGCACACCCATTTCACCCTTCCTCAGTAAACTCTCCATACCTCACACCTCTTCACTATCCTTCGCCTTGTTTCTTTTGCCCTATTAGTTTTCCACCTCAGTTGATTATCATCTAATTCCTTTTGCCTAGTTGTGTTTATTCTTCAATCTCCCTCTCTCATTGAATTTTTTAATCATCTTATCAGTAATCCATGGCTTTCCTTGTCCTAACTCACAAATTTTTTTAACTGCCTCCTGGAATCCTTTTTTGTCATCCAGGTAAGTGCTTCTACGTTCCACTTCCTCATCCATTTTCACTTGTTTTATCCTATTGAATCTGATGTGATACTTAATTACTTAATTATCACTAAATGAAGAATTTTTGTTGAACTGTTTTAGTGGTAATAGATCTTGAGAAATTACTTCTAGGGAGTAGGTCTTGCTCCTCACTCCTTTCACATTACAGTAGAATAGTTGAATTCCTTTGCATTTTGGAAAATCTAGCCATTTTTACTTTGGTTTGACTACTCCCAGCTGTAATTGAGTAACCATCTTTTCAGCGCAATCACAGATGCACCACACTCACTATTACTGATCACAGGAGATGGTAGAGAACATTATTAATTACAGATACAGCTGTGATGTGGCAGAACTGTTCCATAATAACAGAGATGAAGACTAGGATGGTGTCCTGACTTGCCACAGGACACCATCCTCCTTCCCTGCACACGATGGACGTCATGTGGAATTCAGATAAGAGACCATTTCATTGCAACCAACTGGACTCTTCGTATTCCTTTGTCTTTCCATTTTTCTCTACAAACCCTCAAACTCCACCCCCCACTTTTACCTGTGTTTTTCTCCCATTGTCAAGAGCTTCAGTTTTTCCCACTCACCTCTCACAGCATGTGGAGGCACTCTGGTTTCCCCACCTCCTATATTTAATATCTATATTGAACTCTGCACAGTGAGAGCTCCACTTGAAAATAATGTGGTACACCGAAATTAATCAGTAATAAAGCTTCATTAAGTAAAAAATTGTAATTTCTTTATCTCTGTTATTATAGTAGAGAACATTTATTGGATGACTCATTTGTTCCAGATGAGTTGTCATGAGTATATGATTTCAGACTTTGTGGAGATGCAATGATCTAACCCTGTATATCATCATCAGGACCAAGAACTCTGCCAATAGGCATCACCTGAACCTCTCTATCTGTCTTAAGTGACTGTGAACTAAATCTAAACTGATGAGCTGATGCACCAGAGGGCCATGAATCTTTCCTATAACGTCTTCAAAAGGGCAAAATCAGGTCCAATGTTAAACATGGAGGGCACATCACTACTGTTAACACACATGCACAAAAAGTCATTATCTGGACATCTTACCTTGAGGTCATTGAGGATAACATCAAAGCTGGTACCTACTTTCACTCTACTTAAATACAGCCAGGCTTTACCAGGTAAAATGAAAGTTTCCATTAGATTTGACACTACACTGAAGTTTCTGTAGGCAATGTTTTTGTTTTTAACTTGTGTTTTCCTGTGATGGACAATGATGAAGCCTTCTTCATCAAATGTGGATGGCTGAGATGCACTAAAATCCACAGGGAGATCAGAACTGAGCTGTTGTGGTTTTGAATATGTGGAAGAGTACTTTGCAATCACAAGTTTATCACCTCCATCATTTAAGTCTGCAAATTCAACTGTCTTGATAGAGTGAGGATGGACAACATCGGCATGTTCCTTAGATAAAGGGCCAGCTACCTTAGAATACTTTTTTATCGGTTTATCTGCAGAAATCAGAAAACTTGGCAGTCATTTCAACTTCACGTTTGTTGGTCAGCCAAGATACAGTGAATTGCATATTAATGTTGATTATCTCTGTTAATGATTTTTATGGCTGCCACCACGTTGAAAACAGCATGAAGTGTCTTGATGCTGCACAAAAAACAAGTCCTGCATAGTGGTTGATTGTCCCACAAGACTTTTTCTGACTGGGTTCATTTAAGTTCATGCATTTAGGATGAAAATACAAGCAGATGCAATAAGAAGTAGGGTTTTCCAATAAAATAATAACATTTTTACAAGAACCACACTTGTTTAGATCCAGAGTGGATGCCAACTTGAAAAAATCTTGTTCTTCAGGTTTTAATACTTTCTAACTGCTTTTACTCCCCCTAAAAACCCTGTTTTATATAAATAGAAGGTATACCCTTTTTCCTTGCTTATCCAAAATTCTCTTCTCTATTGAACTTATTGCCCTACTACCATCCAATTCAATACATGTCTCTGTGCACCTTTACCTCATCTTTTTCTTTCCTCTATACACTTTTCTTCTTGGAATTTCCCAAACCCACTCCAGCCATTCAAGGCCTGTTGTAATCTATGCTGAATCTTTAATCTACAGTCTTAGCTAGATACGAGTATGGCTGTAATTACCCTTTTCATATGGAAATCTATCGTGTCTCCAAATTTTTAATCTGAGTAGGGGTGGTTAGGGTGGGAGTTGGTCTGTAGTTCTGAGGAAGTATTATAGTTCACCCTATTAAATCAGGAAAGTGCTCATTACTTCTTCCTGAAGCAGGTATTTATTACATATTAGTGACAGAAATTTTTTTACAAGTATTTGGTTAAATAAACCCTTTGATTTCCACAAAAATCAAGAAAATTACATCCTATGTACATATATGTAGATCATTTAAGGCAATGGTTATTGAAATCAGTTCACTCATGGTGCTCATAATTCAGATTTTAAGTTAAGGTATGGAAAACATGACTTTTGGCCAGGAAAGCTATAAAGACCAGCAAATTATTCAACCAGAGTAAGTGGGAACACTGTTAGATGAAAAAATGTACCAGAAGTAAATGAATCCTTTAGTCATTAACTCTTTTGATGCTGCATGGAAACAGAGAAATTATACTGGTAAAAGTCAATTACATAAGTGATTTCACATAAATATTAACTAAAAAAAATATATATACCACCCATGGATGCATTATTATTATTGGCATTTTAACATTTAAGGTAGGTTTTTGCTGGACAACCTACACAATGGTAAAATGATACATTCTCTTGTCTCTCCTAAAAAAGTCTGACATCTGTTACTACAGAAAGACCCTCTTTAATTCTGTATACTTCCTTCCCCTTGCATTCCTTCCAAAATGCCTATTCTTTTCAACCCCCTCCTCGCTTGCCTAATGTTCCCAACTCTATCACAGATTTCAACATCCCATTGCTTATCAAAATGCTCTGCATCCATTTTTCCTGCCTCATTAAGATTCCCCCACCATGCTTACCACTTCTTCATTTGTTTCTTCAAATTTTCTTGACATTTCAGGCGAAGGCGACGGAGTTCACCAATTGCGAGGATAGGAGATGCTTTCATGTCGACGTATTGCATCTTACAGAATTACAGCTAATGCCATACATTAAATTGAAAATGTTTATTTAAATATACCGAAAAATTTTAAATTACAGTTTTTCTAACTCGTGTAACACATCGTTTTGATGATAAACTTCTTACATATTTTAAACTCTAGCAATGTAGTGCTCCTATTAGTTTAAGCTATATAAGTCATACTGCTATTATCATCGGAAATAATCCGACTTACGTTAACGACCACTCTGGAAACGATTCGTATTTGGGTGTGGGAGATAAGGAGAAGAGATATCTGAATGGGAAGATTCTGTAAATAGAGATAAATACCATGGAAAACTCAAAAATATCTTGTAACTTCTTAGAACTTCTCAATGGCCGATCCATTTAGCAACTGAATTTCGTGACGAAGGGAAACGATAGAGAAACCCGGGAAATAATATGGTAGATGTTTTAACGCGGAAGAGTCGCGTGTTTACCTCGTCCATATCTCTGCGATTATTGCGTAGTGATCACCCAAGGCGAGAGTTATAGATTTACAACGTCACCAACTGCAAAGTTTTCTTCTCCAGAGATTGTTCTGTATTCAAATTATTAAGTCATTATCTCTAAAGGAGGACCTTCCCGGAATCATATGGATAACCAAAATGGAATTATATTTAAAAATGCCGCGTTTTCACGTACCAGTAGTTGTTGGAATGGCATGTATAATTATCTCAATTAAATACTGGGCATGCAGGTATTTCAACTTTTCAGAAAACTTTATTACAGGGAGGTGACATAGCTGTTAATCATTTTTTACTCTGGACGGTAGAATAAGATCGGCTATTTCAACACCTTTATTTTTTGTAAAAAAATATTTATTTTAAAAATTCAGCAGTCACTGCTCATGTGACGCCATTTTCTGTAAGCAATGAATAAGATTTTTGTAAAATTAGTGTACAATACTAATGGACCTTAAGTTTTAGACATTAGTATAAAATATCACAAATGATATTTTAGTCCACATGAACCAAGTTATTTGTGTTACTATGTTAAAAATTCCAGGGATGAACACCCATTGATACTGAATACAAATATTTTGTTACCTAGAATACTCCTTGGTGTAGACCTGAACTGAATGAATCGAGCTTGCTTTTGTTCTTTCTTTGAGGTTGGAACTTTAGTAATATAGCTCACTATGGCAACTCCAGACTAAAAATAGGCATATTTGAATATGGCAAAACATTTGTTTAATTTACATAAATCTTTACTTTCTGTGTCAAGGTTGGCATGTTAACACTTTAACAACAAGTTGTCTTGATTGCTGAGTTGAATACAATCAAGGTCATTTATAATACTTTTGAGTCCCTTGCCTAGTCTCCCGCAAAGGTTTTTCGATATCTCAAACAGATTTTTCCAAGGCCAAGCATCAACAAATTTCCGGAATAATGAAAATGAATCATTTCACTTTTCAGTATCCTAAGGTACTACCATTAAATCCTTTTTTAAATCAACACAATACATTCAGTGTCATTACAGACAGGTATGTCAGATCATTCAATATTAGGCTAGTCATTTTATACTAAATTAGTATCTTTATAATCATGGCCTCAGTTATCTTGGCACATGACACCACAGCAGAACTCCTGCCACACCCTCCACTTTCCCAAATATCTTCTGAAAATATATCAAGCAGTGAGACAATTCAAGGTATCTTAAATTTGCACAGTGGGATCAAGTCAATTTTTCCCATCCCATTCTGCAACCAACTTATGCTAGATGTGGCTTAATGCCAGGCATTAGTGGAGTGATCATTGGAATTCCCAGTTTCAACCATCAGTAGAATTATACCTGCAGAGGATCATTCTTCCCACTGCCTTATTGATAAATATCAGGGTTAAAAGTATGTCTCTCCTTTTTTCATAAGTATCTTAAAAGTCACTTCCCCCACCTGAAATGTTAACTTCTAGCATACCTATTCATTAAGGTAGGACATAAAAAATATACGTGGAGGTTGAAAAATATCTTGGTATTCCATGTCCAGGGCATATCCCTGGACATAGAATATCATCATATGGATCCTATATTGAAAATATGGAAACTTTGAAACTTCAAAGCAAATGCTAGAATATGAAAAATTGGTATGAAGTTTTTTTGTATTAAATTCTTTGGTAATGGGACCATATGAGACATGAGCCACAAACTTTGAAGATTTATTGAGGTTGCTGATCATAAATTCTAAGATGACAATTTGGACTTCTTATTGAGGAAAGCCATCCCCATGTACCACAACCATGACATTGTGGAAAGGCTAATGTGTTCTGACCATTATTAGAGATATCTGGTGGGAGCAATGATAGTTACTCCAGATAGGGTCACCCATGCCAAATCAGTAGAAAGGTAAGAGTCAGAAAAAAGTTACATGAAAAACTACCTGACCCAACAAAGAAAAAAAAAAGTTTTGGAAAAAATGTATAAATTTTTCAACAATCTCCTTTCAGCTCTATACACTTTTCCCAATGATTTTCAATATAATATAATATTTTTCTGTTGTAAACGAAAGAGCAGACTCACCCATAGTAGAATCCAGTTCAGCTTTTATATTGGCTGGGCTGAGGCCTTTCAAATAAAAGTTTTGTATCACATAACAATGAGCAATTTTCTCCATTTTCACAAATTCACTGAAAATGTTTAATATTGATGGCTGCCAAACAAATACTAAACAACGTGGTATCTTCAAACTTGAAATATATGCTTTACAGATTGCATACTTTCTAATACAGTGATATTTTTGACAGAACTACAGCCATCTCTAGGTCAGGCTGGGTACTCATGGGACCACCCTCGTCTAATGGACATAGGTTAGATCAGATTATGAGTCCGAGCAATTACGGAATTCAGCCCATGGCTGGGCTGTGTTTCATGGCTCGTGGTGGGAGAAGTAAGGCTTCTGTGGTCATCATCTCAAAATATCCTTGCAAATTGAAATCAACAGCAGCTGAATAGAAGAGGACCAAACTACGTAGAATAGGGACTTGGAGTTTTAGGATGATGTTGACAATAGAAAAATTAGAAAATACAAAGCAAGAGATGAAGAGAGGAAATATAGACATTTTGGGGTGCTTCAAGATGAGGTTTATGGATATTGCCTCATCTATCCTTCCACCCCAGGTCAGGGATAGTAATAGAATAATACACGGTGGAAGGGAAGAGACCTGAGGGGAGTGAACAAAATAGTATTGAACCAAAAGCATAGGAAGGACCATAGAAAACAGTAAGCGATTGGCACAAAATTATGAGTAGAAATAAAAGTTGAACCGACAAACTTGGCCATTGTGCAGTTCTAGATGCCATTAAGCAATCATAGGGAGGAAGAATTAGATGGGGTATATAATCAGTTAGAGGACAATTGCATGTCCTGCTGTAAGGAAACATTTGATAGTGATGGGGTGTTCGAATGTGATGGTGGATGAAGGAAGAGATGGTAGGGAGCTAGGGCCCTATGGTTTAGGAACACAGATGAACCATAGGGAGAAAGCAACAAAGAGTTTGACAAGAGAAAGGATTTAATCATAATGGAGACTTGGTTTAACCACCATAACAGAAGTAGGTACACATGAAAAATGCCAGGGCATTGACAAAGATAAAAGTTAGACGATATTATGGTTAGGTACAGATTTAGGAAGACCGTGATTAATTTGTACAGTTTCCCAGGAGTGGATGTAAATTCAGATTATAATTTATTACTAATGAAGCATATCATACAATTCAAAAGGATAAAACAAGGAAGATGAATGAGGAAATGAGATATAGAAGTATTAACTAGAACGACAAGAAAGGAGTTCAGCAGGCTGTAGAGAAAAGCATGTATGTGGAAAGGGAGCTGTGTACATTACAAGAAAAATGAGAAAATATCATAAAAGGGATAGCAAAAACTGCAGACAAAAAAGTAAGAAGAGTAAATATGAATAGGTCAAGAAAATCATGGATTATGGACAAGATGATTAGAAAGATAGATGAGAGTAGCAATAGAAGAAGGTGCACACATACATGTATATAGGCGGAAGGATGTATAAAGAGTTAAAAAATAAACTGAGTGGAGAAACAAACAAGAGCCAAAGAAATATGGTGAATATGCAGTTTTTGAATATGGAAATTTTGCAAGGGGAAGTGTGAAATTGGTGCACTATACAGGAAGGTGAAAGCGGTAAAGACATTAGATGGAAAAATCCATAAAAACAATTAATGGTAAGTCAGGAAATTAATTGAAAAATAATTAATTAATTGAACCACGAAAGATTCAAAAGAGATGGAAGGAATATAGAGGAAAATTACGGTAAAGACATTAGGCCAGCAAGCGTAAGTACAGAAAGAGAATATGCCACAGATGCAGATAGGTTAGGTTGACAAAAGCTTGATACCAAAATAGGAAGGACATTCAGAGAATTGCAATCAAGTTTGTAGGGGTAGACAACTTTCTTATGGATGGATTTAAATTTAGAAAAATATAGGAGGAAGAGTTTAAATAAACTAATTTGTAACATTTATGAGAAAGGACTTTGGCCAGAAGATTGTCAGGTTAGCATTAGTTCCATCTCCAAAAATGGAAGGGGAGCCAAAAGTGAGGACTATAGAACAATAATTTTGATTTCACATGCAGCTACAGTGGTTATCAGGATCATCAAAAGGGGATGGAGAGGAGGGAAAATGATTATTTAGGGGATGATTGGCTTGGGTTAAGAAAAGGGAGAGGTACACATCATGCTCTAGTGGGGTCACTGAGAGAGAGGAACATACAATCAGGATGTATTTATCTGTTTTGTATATTTTGAGCAGCATTGGATAGAGTAAATTGAGTAGAATTAATAAGTTTATTGCAGAAGATAGGAACATATTAGTAGGATAGGAGGCTTATGCATAACCTGTCCATTTCTCAGAATGCACAGGTGCAAGTGGCGGATGGGGAGTCCAGATATGCAGTGTTAGGAAGAGAAGTAAGCCAGGGTTGTCCATTATCACTTGTACTTGTCAATGTATATGTGGAGGAAATTATTAAAGAGGCATGGGAAGAGTTGGAGGTAGGAATGAAAGACAGGAAGGAATTCATAAAAACAGTTAGTGGATGATCAAGCTTTAGTTTGCCAGTCTGCCAAGGGGTTGCAAACATTGCTGAGAGCATTGAAAAGTCAATGCAATACCCATGGGTTTAGAATAAATGAATGCAAACAAAAGTTTTGTGGTTTTTGAGAAAGATAAACGCTAAGCCAAATATTAATATAGGTAATAATGAAAACTTTGTTGCAATTTTCCACAGTTAAAACTTTATTGCCGACCATGGTTTCGATACACTGTATCATCTTCAGGTGAGGGAGAGTACAGGGAGAAAGGATATATATACCAAGGAGGGGTGGCAGGGGAGGAGGGAGCGGGTGGGAAGGGGGGGGTGGGGTTTTGTCATACAAAGAAAGGCAGGAAAAACCAATGGAACCCCCCGAAGTACGGGCAGCTCACTCTTCGGGGGGGGGGGGAGGGAGGTGTCGCCATAATGGTCACTGAGGGAAGTTAATAGACAAAAGTGGGGAGGGGCAAGAGAGGAACTGAATGTCGTTAAGTAGCTCTATCTTCTGGTTTCTCCGTTGGATAATCTCTAAACTCTCGAGAGCGTCCAATTTCTTGCTCTTTTCGAATTTATGCAACGGCTTAAATTCAAAATCCGGGGAATGGTTCTTCTCCAAGAGGTGGGTGGCAAAGATGGATGTGGTGCTGCCTAACGCATAACATTCCCGATGCTCATTGATGCGTGTGGCGAAATTTCGTCCAGTCTGTCCCACATAAGTCGCATTACATTGGCACTTTAATACATAAACACCACACTGTTTTTCGACGTCGAATTTATCTTTGTTTAAGCAGAGTGCTTTGGATATGGAAAATGGGGTGTAAAATGAAACACGGAATTTATCCTTAGGTAGAATGTTGGCAATTCTATAGGACAAAGAGTTTGAGAAGGGGATTTTGCACCATTTACGTGAGGGGTTGGAGTATGGCAGGAGTGTTGTGTGGAGCTCGACGGCACTTTTTCTCAGTTTTTTCCCTAATAGGGAATCAATGAGGTCGTCGTTGTAGCCATTCCTCTCTGCAATGAACTTGATGGTGGTGAGTTCTCGGTCAAAGGAAGTTTTAGGCATTGGAATGCTAATTAATCTGTGAAGCATGCAGTGGAAGCTTGCCAGCTTATGGGAAATGGGATGGCAAGAATCAGAAGGAATCACTAGGTCCGTATACGTGGGTTTCCTATAGATGGAAAAGACATGTTGGCTTCCTTTGATTTCAATCCCGAGGTCCAAGAAATTTATTGACTGGTTCACTCCCATTTCCATAGTGAAATTAATAGAATTATGCCTGTTGTTTAAGAACTGCACAAATTGGCTCAACTGCCTTTCACTACCACACCAACAACATAGTATGTCGTCCACATACCTATACCAATAGACGATGTTCTTAATAAGTTTTTCGTTGGAATCAAACAGCTTTTCTTCAAAAAAGTCCATAAAGACTTCGGCTAACAGGGGAGAGAGAGGAGAGCCCATGGCAAGACCGTTTTTTTGCTTATAGTATGTACCATTGAAAAGGAAGTAATTTTGTTCCACACATATGTTGAGAAGCATAGAAATTTCTTGGATGAGGAGTTGGTTGGCTCCGGCCTTGCACAGTATGTTCTTGGCGTGTTCTAAGGCTTCCTGGGTCGGGATAGAAGTAAATAAGCTGCATACGTCGAAGGACACTAATTTGGAGTTCGGAGGTAACGTTATAGTTTTAAGGCGTTCCGTCAAGTCCACAGAATTTTTGATAGCATACTTGGGGCTGAAATTTGACAATTGGCGGAAAATTGTATTAAGTTTGAAGGCTAACTTGTGTGCCGGAGCATTAATGCTAGATACAACTGGTCTAATTGGAACATCTTTCTTATGGAGTTTGGGTAAGCCATACATTCTTGGGGGCAATGGATTCATGTTATTAAGGAAGAATTTTTCTATATCCCTGAAAAGGTACACACACGATGCCACAGCGTTTTTAATAATTTTCTGGTAAGAAGATGTAGGATCCTTAAGCAGGATATCGAACTCATTGTTGGAAATGAAATCACAGCACTTTTTAACGTAGTCCGTCTTGTCCAAAATCACTACGCAATTACCTTTATCAGCTCTGCTTATGGAAAGCCCCTTCTCCACTACCATATGTCGAAGTTTCTTCATGGTGGCACCATCCGTTGTGTTGTGAAAGCCACAAGAAGAGGTCCTCCTCATGTCCGCTGCTATGATATTGGCGGCCAACTGTTTCAACCCCCTTGGTTGGTCCACTAGTGCAACTTCACAATCCGCTGACAAGTTTTGCGTTAGGCAGCACCACATCCATCTTTGCCACCCACCTCTTGGAGAAGAACCATTCCCCGGATTTTGAATTTAAGCCGTTGCATAAATTCGAAAAGAGCAAGAAATTGGACGCTCTCGAGAGTTTAGAGATTATCCAACGGAGAAACCAGAAGATAGAGCTACTTAACGACATTCAGTTCCTCTCTTGCCCCTCCCCACTTTTGTCTATTAACTTCCCTCAGTGACCATTATGGCGACACCTCCCTCCCCCCCCCCCCCGAAGAGTGAGCTGCCCGTACTTCGGGGGGTTCCATTGGTTTTTCCTGCCTTTCTTTGTATGACAAAACCCCACCCCCCCCTTCCCACCCGCTCCCTCCTCCCCTGCCACCCCTCCTTGGTATATATATCCTTTCTCCCTGTACTCTCCCTCACCTGAAGATGATACAGTGTATCGAAACCATGGTCGGCAATAAAGTTTTAACTGTGGAAAATTGCAACAAAGTTTTCATTATGTCTCGATTCCACAATATCACGCCTGATTCTTCACTTTTCGTTAATATAGGTGATCATAAACTAGAGCAGGCGAAACGAGTTTACGTATCTTGGAAGTGTTTTGGACCAAAATGGACAAAGCAATAGGGAAATAAGAAGGAGAATTAGGTTAGGCAAAGAAGCTTTCACAATGAGGAGGGAATCTATGACAGAGATGTTGAGTAAGGATGATAAGAAATGGCTTGTTAGATCTTTGATATGGAACATGGTTTTTTATGGTGTTATACACTATTGTTGAAACAAGATGAAAGGCAAAGATCATAGGCTTTTGAAATGTGGGTATGGAGAAGGATAGGATAGGTAAAATAGACAGAAATGAAATCAAACAAGGATGTGCTAGGCATGGTGGGAGATATCCAAAGGAGGCAGGAAAGGAGGATGCAGAGCATTTTGATATGTGACGGGATGTTCAGGACTAAGATAGAGGGAAAAATATAAGCAAAATGGGGCAGGGATAGAAATAGGATAGGGATGTAGGACGATATGTAGAGAGAAAGGAAGTATGCGGAATTGAAGAGGTGCTTATATTACTGTTAGATTTCAGGTTTTGCTTTGTTTAAAGAGGCCAGTAAATAAGTCGTAGCAGCATTCTGTACGCTTTCTCCATCCAATACTTATCCAAACCAGTAAAATGAGAATAAAATCGATCTAAATTTTTGTTTCATAGTTGATGGTGGGGTTCACCTAATACTAGTCCCAAGAGTGCAAAATTCACACGTGGGGATAGGGGGTCAGTTCCTTCCCCTGTACTACCCATGATTTTCCATGAAGATCTGGTATGCGAAAATCAGCTTCAGTGAAACTGAGGGTGTCCAGTTATCATCCAGAATCGAACCTGGTTCCTGTGATTAGTAGCCCATGGTCTTAACAACAGAACTATCATACCCTTTTTAAGTGAATTAACTAAATGTGAAACGAAGTCATTGTCATATTATAATCTAACTCATCGGTGATAATTTGAGGAGTAATTTAGCAGTAGAAATTGAAATCATGGGGTAGTCAGTAGTTATAGGCAAAATTCTGTAGTACATTAATGTAATAATATATTGTCTCAAAATTTGTAATAACATGGTTTAATAATTTCAATTTTAGGAAAAATAATGGACAGCTTCTCTCAGAGCAGAAGAAATTAAATGAATTGTTAAGAACCTTAAAAACAGAGTTCAGGTCTTTGGAGCATCAGCATGGACTTTTAACACTAAAGAGGTATTCCAATTATTATTAGGTAATCTACCGGTTAAGGTAGGTTTTTGGATGGACACAACTATCAAATAAACCCAATCCAGCAAACTAATCTACATCAGGCCCCTTTTCATCTCTGTGTACTTCTTTCCTCCCTTCATCCCGTCCAACATCCCTATCCTGTTCCTGCCCTTTCTTCGCTTGCCCAACATCCTCCCCTCTATTACCTTCTTCAACATTCCACTACCGCTCAATACGCCTTTCATCCATTTTTCCTACCTCCAAAGGATTTCTCTCAAGAAACCCCTTTCCTCACCCACCATCTCCAGTACTTCTTCATTTGTTTTCCTTTCGGTCCATTTCACCTTCTCCATTCTTCACCACACCCACATTTCAAAAGCCTCCAACCTACGTCTATCCTCCTGCTTCAGTGACCACGTTTCCGCGCCGTACATGGCTATGCTCCATATCAGAGTTTTTACGAGTCTTGTCTTAACATCCCTACTCAACGTCCCCGTCATCAACTCCCTCCTCCTTGAGAAAGCCGCCTTACGTAGCGCAATTCCTCTCCTTACGTCCCTACCACTTTGACCGTATTGGTCCAAAACACTTCCGAGATATGTAAACTGTTCTACCTGCTCTATTTTTTCCCCCCCTATTTTAATATTTAGCTTAGCCTTTTTCTTTCTGGAAAATCGCATGACCTTTGTTTTATTAATACTGATTCTCATCCCATATTTATCGCACTGAACCTCCAATCCACTCAGAAATGCTTGCAACCCCTTGGCTGACTGAGCAATTAATGCTTGGTCATCAGCACACCTAACCGATTTTACGAATTCCCCTCCGACTTTCATTCCTACCTCCAGTTCTTCCCATGCCTCTTTAATCATTTCCTCCACATATACGTTGAACAGCACCGGTGACAATGGGCAACCCTGCCTTACACCTCTTCCTAACACTGCCCATCCAGATTCTCCGTTCCCCACTCGCACCTGAGCAGTCTGAGACATGTACAGGTTGCGGATCAGTCTCCTGTCCCTCCAATCCATTCCTATTTTCTGCAACACACGCATTAATTTTTCCCAATTCACTCTATCAAAAGCTTTTTCGAAATCTACAAAACAGGCAAAAACATCCTGATTGTATTCTATATTCCTCTCAATTAGTGATCTCATTATTGCAATGGCATCGGTATTCCAATATAAATTAATGATGTAACACATGTATAATAAAATACTTATTGGCTATGTACATTCTAGGCTGGAAGAGAGAACACAACATCAAATTCAGTGTCTCCAAACTACCCTTGACTTTATAACTGAAAACCATAATGACTATGCACAATTTGAAAATGCTTTGAAAGCAGCACAGCATTTTCAATTGAAAATTGATGAATTAAGGAGGAATTTTCACGTAAGCATCATTCATAGGTGTCACTTAAGCATTAAGTAAGTGTTAAAGAGTATCATATGATTACGTGTAAATGGAAATCGCTCACCTACAATGTAATTTAATACCTTTCTAATAGCTCAATGTACATTAGAACCACAACATGATGAATCCTTTGCCAGGAAATACGTGTCCTAAATGTTTCACTGTTTGAAATTCAGATTTTACTGGCTAACCTGATGTTGGGCAAACCCTCTGAATTGCAATCTTTTAGTATATGTACCACATACTAAACATTCTAAATTGTGTAAAAGCAATTCTTCCTTCAGTTATACTTAAGACACATAGGAGGAAGGGATGCAGCAACTTCTTAAACAAGTTCCCCAAGAGTTACAACAGTTGTAGTAACAGTTACATAAGGATTATGATGAAGATGTCACCAGAGGAAAACCTGCTAATCTTGTTAAACAATGTAGTATCCAGAAATCCTCTCTTACACTCAAGAGGGAGTGGCTCTGAATACAGGGGTAGGGAACAAAATCTGTAAATATCTACCTATAGAGGAAATTCATCAACAGAAACCAAAAAGTCGTTAAATATAAACAATACTTAATTGATTGCACTGAAATGTACTGGTCAGAGGTTTACAAATATGAAACGATTGATGCCAAACTAAAGCTATTTAAAAATATACCTCTTTCACCATGATAAGCATGCACCTCAATGTATATAGCAGCTAAAACATACCCCAGACACCCCCCATAGGATGACAAGACAAAATTTAAAAAATGAGATAGAGAGAAATGGGACTCACTGGTCATTTATTAGGAAAAGTTACTGTACAATTTAAAATAAGTATAAAAAACTAAGGAACTCGGTTAATCAATTAATCAAATAGACAAAATGTTTGCAGTACTCAAAAATACCTCTCTCAAAACCAATTATGTTTGTTGGGTCTTGCAAAGCAGCAAGAAACTTCACTTTCTTCAAATATCTCCCTGATGAACAAAATAAATAATTCTTACTCTCCCAGCCTTGAAGAATTTATCCCCAAACATCTTTCAAGAATAGATCGGAGGCTTTTGCAGCTGTTGAGAGATGCAGAGGTGAAAATCGGGTTAGACTGCTTGAGAGTCATTTTTGGCTCAACGTTTCTCTCCCTTTGTAGGGAGAGAAATGTTGAGCCAAAAATGACTCTCACGCAGTCTAACTCGAGAACCACCTCTGCATCTTTCAAGAATAGTTATTTATTTTGATGCCCTACCTCCAAAACAAGCATCATTCACAGTAAACTGCCAATTTGACAGGTTTTGACTTGGTCATTCTCATCTGTAGGTAGAGATTTTTACCCTGATGCTACCAGCAATACTGAAAAATATTTTACTTCTCTCTCAAATTGTTTTTCAATTTCCATAAGAACTCAACTTATTAAGTTCAATGAAAAAGCTCAAAAATCCATCCCTCTTGTCTCATTACTGGCAAATTTCTATTCCATATTCATTATCATCATCAAACTCTCTTAGTGGCCTTGTCAATAACCTCACCTCTCTATTCATTACTGCTTACTTCATATTTCTTATGCCTTAGTACATGTCCAATCGGTTTTGACCTTTTATTTCCTACAAATCCACATGTCCAGCTTATTTTTTTTTGCTTTCCTGATTGTCCATGTGTCACATCCGTATAATAATACACTGCAAACAAACATTTTGAAACATTCGTTTCACAAAGTCTATTCTTCTTTTCATATCGGTCTCAGATATATTTTGTTGCTAATAATACTCCCTTGGTAGCAGAAATTTTCAACCTGATCCAAAGTAGTGTTGTCTATTTCTATGTTGGTTTTGAAATTATCTTTTCTGTTTCCTATTTAAATTGTTTTGGTCTTCTTCTTGTCCATTTTCAATTTGAATTCTTCTAAATATTTGGACAGTATTTTGAATATTATACAAATGTAAACTTTTTGAATTTCTTGAAAAAATAATTCATTACCAGATAACTGAATATGTGTATCTTGAAGCTCATTCTTATGTGACATATTCCATCCAGCATTCAGAAAGGATAGGATTGAGTATGCAGACCACCCTCCTACTAATCACTAAAGGGTCACTAATCCTTCTCAAATTCAGTAATAATACATTGCTTTTGAAACAAAACTCAAATTTGCTACTTGTGTTCTGGATTGGTTTGATTATTATCTAACTGGATGCAACAAATTGTAAAGGTTTTAATTTATCTTGGGTATGAAAAAACTAAAAAAGGCTAGTAAAAAAGAATTGAAGGGTTTTCAGATATAGCTTCATGAAATTCATCCTCAAAAAATGTTTTGCTAGTTTGTTTATCATGGCTCAGGCATGTAAATTGGAATGGTTTCTATGATTTTTACTAAGCAAGCTCATTTAATATAGTTATCTGTATTTCTATTATTCTTAGACAGAGTTTACAGACTCTAATCCAGTACCTCCAAAGTGCAGGAAAGAAGTTGCTGATATATTGGAACTTAGTGATTGTGAACAACAGTGCCCTTTGGAATATTCTCCCTGTTTGTCAACCATTGAAGATATATTGTGAGCACTCTTGTCTTGTTTTCCATTTAATTTGTTTGACGTATGTCATATCAAGTTCTCATATTTCATATAATTCAATTTCTATGACAAATAGTTGGAATAAATGCACTTCGGACCAGAAAAAAAAGTTGGAGATAGAATACAGAAAACTAAAACTCCATTTCCCTGATGAACCAGAGTGAGCATTCTTTTTCCATGTTGTACTTATAAGTTGCCTAGCATAAGTTTTAAATTTGTCCATAAGTTTTCAAGAAGAAATTAAGATGGTACCTGATACCTTGAAAGTCCTTTATCCTCATTTCAAATGAAATGCTTTAAACTGTTTAAGTGAGTTTCCACAAGAGCAGAGTGGAAAATGAGAATAGGATACAGCCTTAATTTTTCAAGGTGATGGGCTAATTGTTGTGCCAAAAAAATTATAACTTTTGCTAGGAGTGTAACAAAAAAGGAAGTAGCTGGGCATACTGAATACAATCACAGGGTAATGTTCTACAGCCAATATACATCTGTATACAACATCTGTTTGTTGCAATACTCAGAAAGCTGTTCATGCTTCAAGATAAAATAATCATGACAATTATCTAAAATTTTGTATGTTTTTCTTTTGAGGGCCAAGATAAGAAGATCCATGGTTTTTGCCTACAACTACTACAAACAAAATGTTTTTGTTTTGAAAACAGAAAAACTTCAAGCAATTTTGAACAAGATCATAAATGGAGAAGATCTTGGAAAAAGTGGTATCCATTTATTTATTCTAGTAACATTAATTATTGCAAAATGTTACCTGTAATGAAGTTACCAAACATTTGCTCTACTGAATGTCTGTTGTGGGCATTTGAGTTTCATGCTAGATGATCAGTGCATGGATAAAGGATTATGTGTGCCATTCAATTATATATACCTGAAATATATCAGTGTATAAATACTAAATAAGTATGAAAAAACATTTCAGATAGACATTAAGGCATACATAAAAATTGTATTGCTGGAACAATTGATAGATACCATAAAGAAACTTTCATAGAGAACTTCTGCATATTCTGTTTTGAATCACTATGTTGAAGTTGCAATGGAATTTTCGATTACTAAAATATGCCATAACATTTATGGAATGATTTATATTAATGTCAGACTGAATAAATAATCAAATAATTAATTTTTAAAATTTTCACACACTTGAAAGCTATACTTAAATATGCAGCTAATACCATAAACAATAATTCGCCAATATCTGGTAGAATGGTTAAATAACTGGCATTTCAAAACTATGAAAATTGATTGTATACACACTCAAAAGTCCTCTTCATGGACTAAAATGATGTAGTAGAAGGGCTTGAAAGTGCTGAAGGGCCCTAGGGCAGTGTTGAAAGGAGCAATGATAAATGTCCAAAGTAGATAGGTCAAAAAGTAGGAGAATGAAAGGCTACCTTTCTTCTGACAGTGTGGTATCCATGCTAAAGCAAAGCTGTGCCATAGCAAAGGCATCTGACAAGTGGAATAGCCATCTCAGCGATTTGGTCACTAAAAACTCTATTGAGGAAGGCAATGGTAAGAAAACTAAATGACACATTACTTATACTGGTAGTCTACTATTTAAAAGTATATTTTGGATGGGCACAGATTGGACTGTGTTACATTTTTTAACTTCATCACACAAGACACCCACTGACACATCAAATTTATTAATCTGTTCTTCAATTTTACACATGCACTTTCTACCTCCCTTCATTCCATCCAAAATGTTATCCTCTCTCCCCCTACCTTACCTGCCTAACTTTCTCACTTCTATCACCATCTTCAACATTCCATCCCTAATTACATTGCTCTGTATCCATCTTTCCTGCCTCCTTTGGATTTATCCCAACATAGTTTACACACATTACATAACTCCCATTCCAAATCATCATTTTTAAACTATACATGTATACATTAAATGAAGAACACAATGTATTTTTCCATTGCTCTTTATTTTGGTACAACTAGTTTCAACGCTTACGCATCATCATTGGGTACAAATTAGTCAACTTGCAGTCCATATACCATTCATGTGGGGGAAGGGATGGGTGAAAGAGGGGGAAAGGAGTAAGGGGGCGGAGGGGAAAGAGGTAAGGTTGTGATCGGCGTTGATGGGAAGGAGGAGAGGGGTGTTAAGCATCAGGAAAGCCAATTGGTGGGGTTCACAGTGGGAGGAGGGGTAGTTAAGTCTTTCCGTGAAGGAAAGGGATGCTTTCAGGATTAAGGAGAGGTATTCAAACAATAAATCATTGGCCAAATGACTCTTTTTCAAATTCTTTCTGATTTCCAGTTCTTCCCACTTGCCCATCCTCCTTCCTTTGTTCATTTGGTATATCAGTTCTGGGTTGACATCACTTCTATGATTTTCCTCCCACAGATGCTTGGCAAAGTGAGATTGAGTGAGGTCACAATTTCTAAAACAGTGTTTATGCTCCTGCGCTCATGTTTTTAATGATCTCCCCTGGAAATGAAAAAATAGTAACTTTGTGATTCCACAGAAGATTTATTTCAATATGACCTGGGTTTCAACGTTGAACATCGAAACCTGGATAATATCGAAATAAATCTTCTGTGGAATCACAAAGTTATTTTTTCATTTCCAATAAGAATCTATTCCATAAAGTTACGCTTGAAACCATCAATCATCTCCCCATTTGGCTTATGTAGATAGCACTACAGTCCTTACAAGTTTACTTATATATGCCACTTTTATTTTGTTTTTCTACTTTGTCTTTCGCAGGATTCATGAATGATTTTAAGCTGTTCATATTGTAAAAAGCTATCCGAAAGTTTTCCCTAGGGAAGAGGTTGGCTATCTTTTGTGAAATCCATCCATAATAAGGGAGTCTACATCATTTGTAATTTTTTACACCCACATTAACTGATTTGAACAACATTAACTGATTTAAACAAAAGATTGTTTTTTCTCAGGGAACATTTTCTGTGTAGTATTTTTTCAATGACTTCATCTTTGTAGCCATTTTTCATTGCAATATCTTTTATTGTTTTAAGTTCTTGAACAAAATAACTTTTAGAAAGAGGGAGTAGAATAGCGAGAGTTCACAAAACTGTCTGTCTTTCAGTACCTGTCCATATTGCAAAGATATCTCTATGTAACGAAACCAACAGTGAATGTTCTTGAATAGAATGCCGGGTTTCTTTCCACCCTTCATCCTTTTCTGCCATCCCTAATGGCACAAATGACCTCAACTGTTGGTCGCCTGTCCTAAAACTACTACTACTAGTTTTGATTTAATTTAGAACTGTAATTTTACTTCTTGGTGGAATAAAAACATATGCATAAATATATATTAAGAAGTATAGAACGGTTAATTCATAATATTAGAATTACTCTTTCATTTTATTTCTTGAACCTTTGAACTTACTTTCAGATGAAAAAATAGATATTTGCACCATCTGCCTGGATGAAATAGATGATGACTCAAAAGCCATCCTAGAGTGCAACCACCTTTTCCATGTTGAAGTAAGTCATCATAAAACCTCTTATGGTTTATTTGGAGTTCCTCAAATGAATGAGACATGGTATTTCATACATGTTAAGCTATGTTGTGGTCATATAGTTTCCTTTTTGAAGGGCCATGGTAGCCCTGTGGGTTGAGAACTCCACTACTGATTAATAGGTTAAGGTTCACTTATTTGGTCCATCAACTCTCCAATACCAAATTCAGAAGTAAACAAGAAGCTTTAGCCATCTATTCTATTCAAGATTTATATTTTCAGTTTCTAAACTAGTCTAAATAACAGCAAACTATGTATTTCTTGATAAGTACCTGGGCTCTTAGCATCTAAGACTGGGTTGGTAATTAATGGGGCAGGTTATTCCAGTGGGTGGAGCTCTGGGCTAATGACCAGATGGCCCAGGTTTGGTTCCAGATGATGTCTTGGGAACCCTTAGCTTCACCCAGTTTGAATGTTTTTTTTGGGTACCAAATCTTTCTGGGAAGCCATAGGAGGTGCAAGGAAAGAAAATGTTTGCATTTCACATGCTCAGCAGTTGAGCTTGGGTTGGGCTTGAGTTGAGCGTCATCCATCTAGATCCCTCGATTTACAGTTCAAATTAGGGTAAAGGTGAATGACTGTTGCATTTGTAAATTTCTCACTTTTGTGGGCACACTAGCAAGTGACTCTGCATAAGTCACTATTTTGGCTTATTCCAGTTTCTATGGATTTGTCAATGGTAACAATCCATGAGTTTAAATCTAATGGACTGTGTTGCAACAAGTACAGCTACAATTACTTTGTGAGCTATATATGACATTTGATCAAAACATCTTGTTCCTTTAAAATCTCTTACGCATTCACAGTGTTAGAGGATTCCTCAGTAACTTCACTGGCTACAGCATTCAGCCTGAAATCCAGGTTGGAATCCTGATACAGGGAAAATGTTTTCTGCAATGTGGTATTCTCGCAGAAGTTTTTGGCAGTAAGGGTTAAAGAATAATTCTGAACCCATTAACTTTCCGAAACCATGACATCTCATCCTAGGTACTCTCAATTAATGACTGGTGCTCTCAATCAATGAAATAATAACATATTTAGTCCATATTTTAATAGGAAATAATCAATTTAAATAATCTGAATGATAATGCTTATTTGCGGCCACAAAATTCAAACTCTTCTTATTGTCAATGGACTAATGAGAATTTTATTTACAAAAATGAGCAGCTATGCAAAATTGAGAATTGAAAATAAATCAGTAATTAAATGATCCTTTAGAATCTCTGTTTATTCTTCAACAATGATCATGATACGACTTTTTATTTGTCAAGCTAAAAAATTATAAACATTGACACATATGATATTGATGGTAGGACCATGATTCAGACCATACTTTCAGCCGAAAATGGATATAGACATATATTTTGGCGATTTATGATATGAAATTCACCAAATAATATGGAAACAATAAATAACTATCAAAACTAGGTAATATAGATCTTTCTAGGTCTCAATGATTCTTTTATTGCAAAAAAAATTAGTCAAATATTTCAATGTAATTAGAAGTAATTATTTTACTATTTACAGATACCTGAATATGAAAAAAACAGCATCAATGTTATTCTTGATCACATGGTATAAAAATGCCAATTGCTGTACTATCACATGTTAAGCACACATAATATATTTAAAACCATACCGACTTCTAGTACACAAGCATACCAAACTTACCTTAATAGAACAAGATGGCTACATGCAAAAGACAAATAGATAATTCTTCTGTGTGCATGGCAAATAATCTACCTCTATGCTATAACTGTATTTTCCATAACTTTCTTTCCATACTTTTCCAGAAATTTCACATTCCTTGTATTAAGGACACACTGTACATCATGACTAAAGAAATGAGTTACAACTAATCACACAACTATCTCAACATTCAACCCAAAAAATTTGAGTCCCCCTCATCTGTGACTACCTCTCTTTTCTACCTGACTACCTTACTTTTGATGCTTTTCAATTTAAGGGGGACAAATGAAATAATAAGCATAATACGCATAATGATAAACATCAAGCATAAATTCTGAAACCATTTTAATTTGAATTTTAACAATTGATTGGCAACTTGTGAGCACTTATTGTACAAATATTTCGTGACAACCAGTCTCTTTAATTTCTTCCAAACGAATTTACATCTATGATTATTTAATATTCCCCAGTTTCACAAAATTTCATCATTAAACCTTATTTAAAACCTTCATACCCTATTTGTTGGAGAGTACTGTAATAATATAACCACAATCTATTGGTTTCACATCAAACCAAGGTCTATACAGGCAATATTTCTAATAAATTATTTTTTCACATTTCAAGTGCATACATAAGTGGCTGCAGAAAAATGACCGATGTCCTGTGTGTAGACATCTACAAGATAAAAATAAGATATTTTTGAAGAAATAAAGCCAGAGGTGAATAAAATTTTACAAAAATGTACATATCTTGAAAATAAGCAAATGTAAAATATTATTAAAGTTTCATATAAACATTGGAATAACTTCAGTAACTGAAACTCAATAAAACTGTATTCTTGTGTATTTTTCTGCAAAAATGTCATACCTAGGAGTCAAAGCTATCCAACCACCAGCAGATAAGTTTGTTGGCCAATGCTCCCTTGGGTGGAACCCAGCGAAACGATGATGCGTCATCAGAGCCAGTCAACATGGATAACTCCTTGTCGGCTAGTGTGGTAACTCTCTCCAAGGACTCTCTCAACTGCTTAGGAGTAAACCATGCTGCATCTTCTAGCTCAGTAGCATCAAGGGATATCTATACGGAAAATTTATCTCTCAAAATATTTTGATTTACCACAAAAGAATGAATAAAAGCAGTAAATCATGAATGCCATGATTGAAAAAGAAATCAACAGATAAAAACATACCACACTATATTTTATGAAATGTTGAAATATAATTTTTATATAACAATAAAAATCATGAACCAACAACATTATTTGAACATATTTACCTCTTTAGATAATATCTGTTCCCTCAGTAATATTACTGAAAATTCAAAAATTCACATTCCCCTACTTTGTCAATAAACTTTTGCATACCCACATTAGTGTTGGGCACTGGTAACAGTAAGTTGGCTACCAAGGTAATGTCTTTCAAAGAAATTGTATCTTATTTAAAAAGTGAGTTCCAAGTGTTGTTGAGCTCTGGTTTTGCACATGTCTTGCTGGAAAAGATATGGCAAAACTGACTGGTAGAGTGCCATTACAAGACAGACCTGGTAATGTTGAATATCCTTTGTTAAAGCAGTCAAAAAAACCTCAAATAACTGGCATGGTAATGTTACTTGAACAATGGTTATTTGGAATATGATAGGTGTCCATGGAAAGGAAATGTTGGTGGATGAAATTATTCCATAGCCTGTGTGTACATGGAAAAATGTGTAATGGTTGTAATGTTGATGAAATTAGATGGCTAGGAAGCATTAAAGGAAATTTGATCTATTTTCCCCTAAGCTCCACTGGGTTCATATGTGAATTGCTATTTGAAGAAATATTATTATACCTTTCATGTATCACTGGAAGGCAAGACTGAAAGCATGAAGGATAAGTTCTGGAAAAAATTGATAGACGTCTTGAACATGTTATTCTGGTAAGAGAATAATAATATTAGGACATGTGAAAGATTGGGTTGCTGTTAGGAGAGAGGCCCATGAAAAAGTTGCAGGGACTTAGGGTGACACCGTCATCAATGATTACAGTAAAAACCTATGATGGCACTGCCATTATGGGTGGAGATAGAGTAGTGTAGACAATAGTCAAACATGCACACAGAAATGCCATTTTAACCATTACTATACACACCACTTAAATATAACTATGAAAAAACTACTTCCCAAATATTACCAGGTGAAAAATTTTTCAGCAACCTAGCAGGAACACCAGATATTTCCTAAAATCACTGCGATGGGTCTTAACAATTGATATGATAGAAGAAAAAATTTAAAAAGGCAAACATAGTGATCAGTGGAATCATAAGAAGAAAAGATACTTGGGACAGCAGAATCAAATATATTAACGAGGGAATAGACTGAGTGGGTCAAAGACTACGTTTATTCTTTGTTGATACAAACTGCTGGATTAACGGTGGCGATCTTGGGATAGATGGTGTCCATCTTAACAGAAGGGGTTCCCATAAGCATGGAAAACTACTAGGCAATTTAATAAACACATACAGGAAGCAGGGAAACTTATAGGTGTCAACCGAGGTTATTTACAAGATGTGATAAAAACCAACTTGATTATTTTATTCTGCGCAAACCATTCAATGGATCGAAACAAGACACAGTGCGTCACACAGTCTAATGACTAAAATGAGAGGTGTTTATTTACATCGAGTCATTACACAGCAGCAGCGCTACATGTCTTAACCCGTTCATTGCCGTGTTCAATAGCAGCAATAAAGGAACTAGAGAGGAACAGCATGTATGAGTGAAATTTTGTTTCAAACTTGGCAAAAGTGCTATGGAGACATTTGGAATGATTCAGCAAGAACAAGGCAGGCTTCCACTTCAACAGACCCCAACCATGTCCAATTGGTGAACGATTTGGTGCGGGCAAATCACTGTTTAACTGTTAGGGAGATAGCCGAGGAAGTGAACATCAGTTTTGGATCCTGTCAGACAATTTTGACAGACATTTTGGGCATGATGCACGTCGAATCAAAATTCGTCCCGCAGGTGCTGACTGATGAACAGAGACAAAAGCATGTGGACATTGGTCAGGAACTCCTGGATCGAGCCAATGCCGACCCTGAGTTTTTTAAAACCATCGTAACCGGTGACAAAACCTGGGTTTATGGTTATGATGTTGAGACAAAGGCCCAGTCTTCTCAGTGAAAAGGTACTCATTCTCCGGGACCAAAGAAAGCTCGCATGTCCCAGTACAATGTGAAGGTCATGCTGGTGTGTTTCTTTGATTGGCAAGGGCTGATTCATTAAAAATAGGTATGTGTGATGTGATACAATAGGTATGGGGGATGAAAAGAAAATTTGGCAATATACCCTGGCATATAGGGAAGGGTTTCAGGAATTTTTAAGGGGCAGGTTTCCGGGATGGACAGGTAGTGGAACCACTGAGGAGAAAATATGGAAAACATCCAATGAAATAATTCTTGAAGGGCAAACAATGTATGCCCCCATAAAAAAATTGAAACAGAACACGGATCCAAAGTACTACAACAAAACCATAAAAAAACTAAGCAAAAAGAAAGGCACACAAATTAAAGAATGAAAGTAATGTCACAGATACAGCACCTTGGTCCGGAACCTAAATAGGAAAAAGAAATGGCAAAGGAAAAATTTCTTATCAATGCAATTTTGAAGGACAATGCAACAAAATTCTATAGATACATGAGAATAAGGAAAGACAACAGAGAGCACCTGAACATAATAAAAACTAACGATAATAGCATCATAACCAAAACTGTAGAAATAGCAAATGTTTTCAACTCCTACTTTATGCATGTTTTCTGGAGCATGAAAAACAAAAAGGAAAATAAGGTTTGCCTAAATAGCTCAGAAACAACAGAGGTAACAGCAAAAAACAGCTCACTTCCCTTGATAAACAGTATTATCATGGAGGACTCGTATTTTGTGAAAAAATAAGAAAGATGAGGAAAAATAAGTCAGTGGGACCGGACAATATTTCAATGGAATTCTAAAACTGGGTGATACTGCCATTGCTTTGTTCCTGAGTCATCTTTTCAAAGTAATTTTAAATAATGACACCTTGCCTAATGATTGGAAAAAAAGCAAACATTACACCAAATTTCATGAAGGGGGTAAAACAATAGCCAAGAATTATAGACCGGTAAGCATAACATCAGTTGTTTGCAGAATAATGGAACAAAGAATCGCTGACTATATTCGAGAATAACGGACAAGAGAGAGATAGCTATTCGGGATTTAGTGTGAAATGCAGCTTTTGTGATTAAGCCAAAATATCGGCAGCACAATAGATTAAGGCTGTTGATCTGGGAAAAATCGATTTTTCCGCACTTTCCACCGAGTGCCTCACAATAGATTATTGTTAAAGTTGTAGTTATTATCATTGGATTTGAAGGTAAAGCAATTAATAAAAAATTTTCATTCAGGCAGAATTAAAAAAGTAAAAATAGGGAATGCATTTTCAGAGGAGATGAACATTATAGCAGGAGTTCCACAGGACAATGTTCTAGGGCCATTACTCTTTCTAATTTACAAAAATAGTCTTCCAAAATATTTAAATTCCCAAGTAAGACTCTTTGCTGATGATTTCATTATATACAGACAGGTAGAGCATGTAAATGACCACGTAATACTACAAAATGACATAGATTGCCTTGATGATTGGGTCACAAATAATAAAATAGGCATTTATGTTAGTTAAAGTGAGCATATTAATTTCTCAAATAAAAAGAATGCACAAAAGGACATTTACAACCTCTTTGGAGAAAGAATCCCATGTAGCAGTCATTGCAAAAATTTAGGTGTTTACTTAACAAGGCATCTTGGGTGGAGAGTCCAAGTAGATAATGTGGCATGGAAGGCATTTAAAGTACTTCGTTGGGTAATGAGAAATTTAAAAGGAAGTAGCGTAGCCACAAAAGAAAAATCATATACGGTACTGGTTAGCCCTATCCTAGAATAATCATAGTATGGGATCCATATGAGATGGGACATATTAAAAAGATAGATAAAAGTTCGAAGAAAGGTAGCAAGATATGTACTCAGAAGGTACAAAAGAACAGTGTTACAGAAATGTTGGATATACTGAAATAGGAAAGAATGAAAAATACAAGAAAAAGGAGTCGGTTAGGCACAATACATAGAATTGTTAAAAATGATGAAGCATGGGAAAATTTATGGAAAGAGATAGAAAAACCAAACTTTAAGGGAAAAAACAACCATGGTTTTAATATAAAAATAAGAATGCAAAAACCAAATAAGAAAAAATATTATTTTTAAACAGACTTACAGGGTTCGTCTGGAAAATAAGTCTACTGATTTTTTCCCGCCGCTCCAGGCGCGCCCAGCACCGCTCTGACGGGCTGCGATTGGAGGGGGGTATGTTGGCAAGCGACGCTGAAAAAGGCAGTCGGCTCTGAGCTGTGGTGTAGTGAGGAGCTCTGTTAACGCGAACCTCCACGCTCGGCCCACGTCACGGAACGCGATGCCGAAGTTTTTGGAGCAGCGTTATTCCATCAAATTTGCGGTAAAGCTTGGGAAATCGTCTACCGAAACTGTCGGTATGGTTAACCAGGCTTACGGGGAGTCAGCCATGTCCAGAAACATGATCTTTCGGTGGCACAAGATGTTTGTGGAGGGCAGAGAAGAGGTCGACGACGAACCACGGCCTGGACGCCCATCAACGACACTCACCGACGAAAATGTGCGAAAAGTTCGCGATGTACTGAACTCTGATCGTCGTCTTAGTGTTCGGATGATAGCAGAGCAGTGTAATGTGCCAAAAACAATAGTGCACGAGATTATTAGGGACCAATTACAGATGCGAAAAATTCGTGCAAAGTTGGTGGCCGAAAGTGCTCAGTGATGATCAAAGACTCAATCGTTTGGAAATCGCGACACAACTTGCGGATCACTGCAAAAATGATCCACATTTTTTAGAGAACGTCTAGAGACTTCTTTCTGTTCCCGAAGATAAAGAGGAGTTTGAAAGGAACGCGATACGGGACTTTGGACGCCGTCAAAGAGGCCGTGACGACGTGTCTTCGAGAGGTTCCCGATGATGCCTTCGCGGGAGCGTTCCAGGAATGGGAACGCCGCTGGAACAAGTGTATCGACTCACAAGGGTCCTATTTTGAGGAATATTAGCTTAAGATATGTAAAAGTGTGATAAATTTTTTTTCCTGAGCTCAGTACACTTATTTTCTGGACGAACCCTGTATTATTGAATTGGAACCAGCTGCCTGGAGGTTTATTTGAGTCCTTTCCATCCAATTTTAGGAGTTTTAGGAATAAGTGTAAAGAAGCCACTGGGTGATAAACGTCATTGATCAGTGATTATTATGCCATTGTACTTATTAAAATATTGTTAGTACGTGATGTGGATGGCATGAGAAGCTGTATTGCAAAAGTGAATGATGTGGTAACAGTGCGTGATTTGGAATGGTATATGATATGAGAGCATTTTATCTCATATCTGTTCTTGTGCACATATGTATGTGCATTGTAAGAGTGACTGTTGAACAGATTTCACCGTTACCACCAGGACAAATGCCTAATTTCAACAAGATTTATATAATAATAATATGAGGTGGAATTTTAACAGCATAATGGTGAACACAAGTTCATGAAAATATGAATACTTTAATGAACTTTACAAGATGCAGAATTGTTAAACAGTCCAAGTAGCATCAGGACTTATGAGGCCAATGAATTACCAAGATTTCCTTGTTTGGCTCTGCTTTTTTCATGCAGTAATATCCTATGTAGGTATATTATGTAATCAACTACAAAATCGCTCTTCTGATTTGACCATGGCTCATTCAGCTTTGAAAGATTTTCATAAAGTAGTATAAACCATTAGTCACTACATCATTTCAGTCACTAAAAGAGAGAAAAGTTGCAAAAATAATACTATTGTCACCAAATATATCAGTGATACAATTATGTCTCAAGCGAAAGAAAGATTCAAATTTATGGAGCAACTGCCTGCAGCAAGATTGTTATGTTCCAAAATATTTCCAAAGTATGTTTATGATTTTCTGTCAGCTACACTTGAGGAATCTGTTAAAGCCCATCCTCTACTTAAAACATGTTTGCCAGCTGGGGTCTTCATATACAATTTACATGGAGAGTTTTACTGACAATGAGTTATTTATTTGCAGCTGCAGTATCCAAGGGAAACTTGGGTATTAGAATCATTTTAATACAAACATTAATCAAACCTTTTGGACTGACTTGCCTACACTTTATTCATCATTAGAAGTCTATTGGTCTAATGCAGGTTTTTAGATAGAGTCTGAAAACGACTACATAATGCAATGGTTTTTTCTGAAACTTATTACTTTGACGCATGAGTAGGTGGCAATCACTTTGCCCCCTGCTAACCTTCCTCACTGAGGAATGTCAATTTATGAGCATTTTTTACTTAACTATTTGCATTAATTGATTCTTCACTAACCAAACATGTTATTCAGATCAATAAATACATTTAATAATCTAGCCAATTCTTTTCCTCAATTTCACATACATAACATTCTCTCCTTTAACGCAGTTCTTTATGGGCAAAATTGCCATTATCTTAGTTTATCCGGTTGCCACTTCCAGCTCTTGATAAAATGAATGAGGAATAACCAATTCTAAAGGAAGCTAAAACTCCCCTGCCATCTGGCCTTTAGATCCAGTATGAATGCTGAACATAATCAGGAATACAGCGGTCCATTCAGATCCATCACACTTTCCACCCTACTTTACATTTATGTCAAATAGAATATTGAGAATATTACCTTCTCATCAGCACTTCTCACTGTGGCATGGTAACCTAACATCAACCTACTTGCAGGAAAGGCCCAGTGCTGTGATGCCACATACTCAGTTTTAATTACATCTAGCCCCACTTCCTCAGCAACTTCCCTTCTTATATTATCTTCAACACTTTCACCTGTAAGGGAGAAGGAAAATACAAAGGTAATAATGAAACAAAATACTAAAAACCTTCACCTTCTCAGACCTGTGTACAATGCAGTGACCTATCAATTACACCTTACCTTTTAGTAAGTTATGATTTCTGGGTTGTAATCAATGCTTGGCAAATATTTATGAAGCATATATTTTTAGTCCCAAATGGCCAGGGAAATCTTACAAGGGAAATAACTTAGCTACTTTTATTGTCAGGTAAATGAGTATAGTTGGATTTTTTTTAGCATTGGCTATGCTGTGACTCTCCTCTAAACATTTCTCTTGAGAGCTATAACTTTCCTTATTCTGTATTCATGAAATCATCCTAGTCAAAGAGAGGGCTTTACATTAGAGCATCATAGTCATTCACATCTGTAAAAAATTAACATCATGCTCAAGCATTAGGTAAGCATATAATTAGAAACTTAATTGTCAATTCATTTTAATGCCAATTCTCTACCAAGAATCACTGTTACATTGCCCCATGTACATGCCAAGATACCAAAGAAGCAGATCACAACTCTAGGGAAAAAGCATCATAGGAAGAGAAACAAAAGGGAAAAAACTTAACGATATAACCTCATCCACAAAATATTTCAAATTCAGTAACTAAAAAGCGTATTCAGGATCAGCATAGTAATAATAATAGACATTAATTTTCCTGCTTATCTTGGAAAAAATTATGATATGCATAGTAGTATATTACATAAACCACATTATTATTATCATAAGGTAATCTACCGGTTAAGGTAGGTTTTTGAATGGACATAACTATCAAATAAATATTTTGTGACTCCTAAGAAAACCTACTCTACATCAGGTCCCTCTTCATTTCTGTGTACTTCCTTCCTCCCTTCATCCTGTCCAACATCCCTATCCTGATTCTACCCTCTCCCCATTTGCCTAACATTCTCCCTTCTATTACAGGCTTCAGCATCTCACTGCCGCTCAATACGCCTTTCATCCATCTTTCCTGCCTCCATAGGATTTCTCTCAACAAACCCCTCTCCTCACCCACCATCTCTAGTACTTCCTCATTTGTTTTCCTTTCGGTCCATTTCACCTTCTCCATTCTTCTCCACACCCACATTTCAAAAGCCTCCAATCTACGTCTATTCTCCTGCTTCAGCGACCACGTTTCTGCGCTGTACATGGCTACGCTCCATATCAGAGTTTTTACGAGTCTTGTCTTAACCTCACTACACAACGTCCCCATCATCAACCCCCTCCTCCTTGAGAAAGCCTCCTTGCCTAGCGCAATTCTTCTCCTTACATCCCTACTACTTTGACCATATTGGTCCAAAACACTTCCGAGATATGTAAACTGTTCTACCTGCTCTATTTTTTCCCCTCCTATTTTACTGTTTAGCTTAGCCTTTTTCTTTCTGGAAAATCGCATAACCTTTGTTTTATTAATATTGATTCTCATCCCATTTCTATCGCACTGAATCTCCAATTCACTCAGCAATTCCTGCAACCCCTTGGCTGACTGAGCAACTAATGCTTGGTCATCAGCAAACCTAACCGATTTTACGAATTCCCCTCCGACTTTCATTCCTACCTCCAGTTTTTCTCAGGCCTCTTTAATCATTTCCTCCACATATACGTTGAATGCCACCGGTGACAATGGGCAACCATGCCTTACACCTCTTCTAACACTGCCCATCCGGACTCTCCGTTCCCCAATTGCACCTGAGTAATCTGAGACATGTACAGGTTGCGGATCAGTCTCCTGTCCCTCCAATCCATTCCTATTTTCTGCAATACACGCATTAATATCTCCCAATTTACTCTATCAAATGCCTTTTCGATATAAACTGGCAAATACGTCCTGATTACTTTGTATATTCCTCTCGATTAGTGATCTCATTACTGCAATGGCATCACGCGTACCTCTTCCTTTCCTAAACCCAAACTGATCATCCCCTAAGTAATCATTTGCCTTACTCTCTATCCTTTTGTTGATGATCCTGAGAATAACTTGAGCTGCATGGGATATCAAACTTATTGTTCTGTAATCCTCACATGATGTAATATTTTGAAAATAACATCAACATTAGTACATTTGGTTGAAATGAAACTTTTTATAAGTAAACTAACCACTATAACCGATTAAATAAATCAAAACCATTACATAAACAAAAATGAATAACACACTGTGTTAAAATAAACTTTGTTCCTATACTCAAAGAGAGAATAAAAGCTTTTCTCCTGACAGAATTTCTAAACTGTAGCTATAGTACATTTACAACACTGCATTGGCAAATAATTTAATAATTTCCAGCTAATTTCTTTAGAAGTCTTAATTCCAAGGCATTGGTCAAAACTGACCTGAATTTAAAATCTACAATTCAACTTTTTCCTTCCTATGAGGTTTAAATGGGGAAAAATACTTGAGTTTACAAAGCACACATGACCAAAGAGGAATTTAAATGTTGAATAGCAATACAAAACACTGACTCTGGATCCATCCTACTATACACAATATTTCCCATCCAATGCATTGCTTACATATCATTCTGACTAAAATCACATTACTTCCAGTTATAAAGGTTGCAAAAGTCTTCCTTCTCAATTCCCTTTCCCAAATGGTAAAAAAAATCACTTATGGTCTGTTAATGACTTACTATATTATGTGCTCTCTTCACCAATCTTCCAAAAAAACAGATTAATTTCACTTCAAGATTGTGTAGTTGTCATTACCTACTTTCACTGCAGAGTTCACTTTGTAACTGAAATACATAATTTTTCTCCATACTCTTGTGTTTGCATGTCTGATTTTTTTTTCAATTTTGTTCAGACATTGACTAGAGACCTCTTTGGTAGGACAGTGTTTTTCAATCAACCTCAAATTAAGGACATGTCCAATAAAAACCTATGATATCACTCTGATAATTTTATTCCTAGTATCATTGGTATGATTGACTTTCCCCACAGCTGGTTCTTTGGGCTCGGAATAACAACCTTTTTAAGCCATTTCAAGGCAATTCTTCAAGCACCTGAGAGTATTGGTAATATCAGTCACTAACAAGAGATCAATTTACTGCCAACTGCTTGGAGCAATTGTGTCCTTTTGTTATTTCTTTCAGGGAATCCCCAAAAAATTCAGATAAAGTATCACTCAGTTATTGGCAATATCCTTGAATCCCATTTGTTCCTGGTGGGAAATTGATTTGTAAGGAGCCACAGAACATGTGTGCAGTACACTTGCTCATGCTTTGTGTAAGTTAATCCTTAAGTAAGAAATTCCAATATTTTTAAATTATTGGTCATTAAGTATTTAAGGGCTTGATTAAACATAAAAGCAAGACAGGTAAAGATGATCAAGGTCTGCAGATAATAAGAAGCAAATCTGAGAGAGCTGTGGCAGAGCTGAGATACAACAAGGCACCAGGAGTTGACAAAATAAACAGAGAAATAATCAAGGCACTCGGGGTCAAAGCAAAGGATACCCTCTATAGAATAATCAAAGATAGCTACAACAAAAACAATAAAGCCATTTTCAACATTAAATTACTGTCTTTTCATTATTGGGCTAAAAATATAAATCGTAACCCTCATATTCAATGTATACCTGGAAGAGACAATAAAAGAAACACAATAATTGGGTATCAAAGGAGTCATGGTAAATAGAGAAGAAATCAACATACTCCAGTTTGCAGATGACCTAGCTGTAGTGGAGGAAACGCAAGTGGACCTGCAAGCAACTCTAAGTGCTATGGACCAAGTGCTGGGGGAATATAATATGAGCATCAACAAGAAGAAAACTAAAATCCTTGAGTGCGGAAGAGAGAAGCTGAATGTAGATATCACAATTTGAGAGGTGGAACTTGAGCAAGTGGAATCCTTCATCTACTTGGGCAACAACATAACATGGGATGGAAGAAGTTCGACCGACATCAAGTGAAGAATAGCCCAAGCTAAGAACCCATTCCTGAAGAAGAGGCTAATTACTATGTTCAAAGAACCTAAGGCTGGAAACAAGGAAGCAATTCACCAAGATATTTGTGTGGAACATGACCCTCTATGATTATGAGACTTAGAACATTGGAAAAGTGGACCAGCAAAGAATAGGAGCCTTTGAAACATGGTGCTGTAGGAAAATGCTGAAGATTAAATGGGCAGACAAAGTAAGGAATGAGGAACTATATAGAAGAGCAGAAGAGGATAGAAGGATTTTACACACATTGGGGCACAATGGATTGATTAGGAATATAATAGAAGGAAAAATAGAAGGGACGATTCCACGAGGAAGACTAAGAGACATGTACATAGGACAAATTAAGAAGGATGTAAAACAGAGAAGGCATCAACGAATGAGGGAATTGACATTAAATAGAGTAGAATAATGGAGGGCTGCAGTAAAGCAATCCTAGGATTTAATTACTGACAATGATGAAGTATTTAAGATACAGTTATCTCATCTTGGAGCAAAAACAATAAAAACATAACATTAAAGTGCCCATCATATGAGGGTGGTCCCATAGGTACCTGGCCTGAACTAGAGATGGCAGTAGTTGTTTCAAAATTCATTGTATTAAGAAGTACACAATCTATAAAGCATATGTTTCAAGTTTGAAGATGCCGTTGTTCAGTATTTGTTTGGCAGCCATCAATAGTGAACATTTTCAGTGAATTTGTGAAAATGGAGAAAATTGCTCATTGTTATGTGATACAAAACTTTTATTTGAAAGGCCTCAGCCCAACCAATATAAAAGCTGAAATGGATTCTATTATGGGTGAGTCTGCTCCTTCATTTACAACAGTAAAATATTGGGTAGCAGAGTTTAAATGAGGTCGTATGAGGTGACGACTCCAGGAACGGTGAAGAAAATTCTCAAGTGATACTGGATGATCATCGACTAAAGGTGTACAAGCTAGTAGAGACATTTCAATAGTAGGTATTTCAAAAAGTGCGGTACATTGCATTTTAACTTAAAATTTGAACATGAGAAAGCTGTGCGCAAGATGGGTGCCGTGTTTGCTCACACTTGAGCAAAAGAAGTGTTGTGAAGATTTTTCAGTTGAGTGTTTAGCAAAGTTTCACAGCAACAAAGCAGAATTTTTGCACCGTTTCATAACCATGGATGAAACATGGGTCCATTACTTCACACCCGAGACAAAAGAACAATCTAAACAATGGATTAAAAAGGGAGAACAGGCTCCAAAGAAGGTGAAGACCATTTCATCTGCAGGAAAGGTCATGGCATCGGTTTTTTGGGATGGGTGTGGGATAATTTTCATTGACTACCTTGAAAAAGGAAAAACTATCAACAGTGAGTATTATGCAAAATTATTGCATCGTTTCAGTGAAGAAATCAAGTAAAAGCGGCCACATATGGCTAAGAAGAAAGTGTTGTTTCATCAAGACAATGCACCAGCTCACAAATCCATTACTGCAATGGCCAAATTCATGAATTTAAGTTTGAATTGCTACCTCATGCACCGTATTTGCCAGATTTAGACCCCTCAAATTATTTTCTGTTCGCAAACTGGAAAAAATGGCTTGGAGGTCTAAGATTTTCCAACCATGAAGAAGTGATATTGGCAGTTAATGGCTATTTTGAGGAGCTAGACAGTTCTTATTATAAAAAGGGTATCGAACTTATCGAAAAACTCGAGAAAAGTATATAGAGCTGAAAGGAGATTATGTTGAAAAATAAATAAATTTTTTTCCAAAATTTTTGTGTTTTCTTTGTTGGGTCGGGTACTTCTGCAACCACCCTCGATATACAGGAGCAGTAAGAGAAAAATATTCATTCACTGAATACAACACAGCTGATGCTATCCAAGAATGTTTATGTTTTGAAGTTATAAACTCTAGCCAGTCTTGCTGACATGAGAGTATGACAAAATATTTTAATACTCTTATTATTTATGGACTAATATTTTTTAGTTACTCTAAATTGATTATCAGATATTTTTTCCAGTAGCTGTATTCATAATTATAACTTCTTGAATGGAATAAATAGAGATCACCTTTCATTTAGTAAGATTATTTTGTTAATGTACATATTTCAAAAATTAAAAATCTAAATGTACCTATGGCTATGAAACAATGGGAAAATGAAATGGCCAAGGCCATAAACTTGATTGGCACTGGTTTTGTTTAAGGGGGGAGTTAAAAACTGGGCGACAAGTTAGAGGAAAATTGAAAATCGCACACTTGTTCCCCTTTTTCTAGAAGAGAGCAAAACTCAAATTAGAAACTTACCACCTCCACCTTAAATTGACAAAATGTCTCATTGACAATGAATTTAACCTTTGGATGCAAATTGACAGAAAAGTCCACCTAGTCAGCCAACACTACATGAAATCATTTGCCCTCTCCAGAAATCTGTCACCTTTGATTTCCGATAAAGCTACAATCCCCCCCGGCTCTAACTTATTCCTACCCTTTTATGCAAAACCTCTCCAACATACAATTTTTACCAAAGGAACTATCCCTACTCAATCATGGATTGAACTTCAGCATTGCTCCCAAGAGATCCCCCTTGATGACTTGATTGCCTGCATCAGATCCTCTAATAAATCCCTTAATACTGACATGAGGAATCACAATTGAAAAAGTTGCAAATCTAGCATAAAAAAACATTTCCATCCTCAATATCATTTCAAGGCCAAAACCAATTTTTAAATATCTCCAAATCCCTCAAGTCTAAAAACTGCTTTTACCTAAAATCTGACAAAGGCAACTGCTATGTAGTTCTGGACAAATATACCTGCTATTAAAAAATGACCCACCTAAATGAAAATGACCCTTCCGCTGAAGTGTCAAAAAGTCCTTCAAACTGCATGATTCAGGAGACAAAGGCAGCTATAGCTGACAGCTCATGTCCCATTGACAAATCTTTTTGATTCAAACTCCACATTTTCAACCACACTCTTCCCCGACTGCATGGCCTTTCAAAAATTCACAAGAATAACTACCCAGTGCATCCCATTGGCTCAGCTACAAACACCCTCACCTACCATTTCTCAACATGATTAGTGCAAGAATTTTCAAACATGTTTCCAAAGTGACTCCAGCCTCAAGAGCACTACCGACTACCACAATAAAATTCAATATATCACTATAAAAGACTCCAAAATATTGATTTCCTTTGACCTAATCACTCTATCCTAGTATCCCTATTCCTGAAACATTAAAGTTCCTCGAAGATTGGCTTTCATCAAAACAAATCTCAAAAGAATGCCTTATTTAACTAACATGACCATGGATCCAATTTCTTTACCGTCAACAACTATTTCTACAAACAAAATTTTGGCACTACCATGGGCAACTCTCTCTCCCCTTCCTAGCCAATTTATTTACACCCAATTTTGAGCAACAATACTGAAACAAATTCCAATATTTCCTCATTACCTGGTATAGATACTTAGACAATATTTTTGTAATTTTTGACACAAGTGCCTTCTCCGAGGAAAATTTCCTCCATGACCTTAATAATCAATACTCATCCATTAAATTCACATGTGGAGTAGGGACTCATAAGTCATTCCCTTTTCTGGACATTCCTGTTACAAGAAAAAATAATCAGGTTTTGTTTAACATTAACTAAAAACCGACCTACACTAATAACTACATTCAACAGCTATCCTTTGATTACCACACCCACAAACATGATGCCTCCTATTCTCTAATATACCATCTTTTGAATGCACCCATGAACAAATCAGACTTTCAAAGAGGTCTTAGCTTATCACATGGCTACACTGAAGGTTATTATTAGGTAATCTACCGGTTAAGGTAGGTTTTTGGATGGACACAACTATCAAATAAACATTTTGTGACTCCCCACTTAGCAAACTAATCTATATCAGGTCCCTCTTCATCTCGGTGTACTTCTTTCCTCCCTTCATCCCGTCCAACATCCCTATCCTGTTCCTACCCTTACCTCGCTTGCCCAACATTCTCCCCTCTATTACCCTCTTCAACATTCCACTACCGCTCAATACGCCTTTCATCCATTTTTCCTACCTCCATAGGATTTCTCTCAACAAACCCCTCTCCTCCCCCACCATTTCTAGTACTTCCTCATTTGTTTTCCTTTCGGTCCATTTCACCTTCTCCATTCTTCTCCACACCCACATTTCAAAAGCCTCCAATCTACGTCTATCCTCCTGCTTCAGCGACCACGTTTCCGCGCCGTACATAGCTACGCTCCATATCAAAGTTTTTACGAGTCTTGTCTTAACATCCCTACTCAACGTCCCCGTCATCAACTCCCTCCTCCTTGAGAAAGCCTCCTTGCCTAGCGCAATTCTTCTCCTTACGTCCCTACCACTTTGACCGTGTTGGTCCAACACACTTCCGAGATATGTAAACAGTTCTACCTGCTCTATTTTTTCCCCGCCTATTTTAATATTTAGCTTAGCCTTTTTCTTTCTGGAAAATCGCATAACCTTTGTTTTATTAATATTTATTCTCATCCCATATTTATCGCACTGAACCTCCAATTCACTCAACAATGCTTGCAACCCCTTGGCTGACTGAGCAACTAATGCTTGGTCATCAGCAAACCTAACCGATTTTACGAATTCCCCTCCGACTTTCATTCCTACCTCCAGTTCTTCCCATGCCTCTTTAATCATTTCCTCTACATATACGTTGAACAGTACCAGTGACAATGGGCAACCCTGCCTTACACCTCCTCCTAACACTGCCCATCCGGACTCTCCGTTCCCCACTTGCACCTGAGCAGTCTGAGACATGTACAGGTTGCGGATCAGTCTCCTGTCCCTCCAATCCATTCCTATTTTCTGCAATACACGCATTAATTTTTCCCAATTCACTCTATCAAATGCTTTTTCGAAATCTACAAAACAGGCAAAAACGTCCTGATTGTATTCTATATTCCTCTCGACTAGTGATCTCATTACTGCAATGGCATCACGCGTACCTCTTCCTTTCCTGAACCCAAACTGATCATCCCCTAAGTAATCATTTGCCTTACTCTCTATCCTTTTGTTGATGATCCTGAGAATAACTTTAGCTGCGTGGGATATCAAACTTATTGTTCTGTAATCCTCACATGACGAGGCCTTTGCCTTTTTTGGAATAGGAACTAACACCGATCTCACAAAATCTTCCGGCCAGATTCCTTCCTCATAGATACTACGAATCAGTCCATATATGGCCTTCTTCCCACCTTTCCCTGACCATTTCAACATTTCTACAGGAATATTGTCCACCCCCACTGCCTTATTTGCTTTCATCTCCTTTAATGCCCTTTCTATTTCATCGTCGAGTATGCCTGGACCTAAGCTATCTTCTTCTACGTCATGTTCCTTTTCTATGTCTAACCTTGTCGGCTAGACAACTCCTACCTCCCTCTACAACTACTACCCTCCCATGGACTACAACCTTGTCGTGGTGGAAGGGCTTGTGTGTTCCGATGACCCCTAGAGCTGTGCTGGCGGGAGTAAAAATAATTACTCCTGGAAGGGTCACCCATGCCAGATAGGTCGAAGGTTAGGAGCCAGACGAAAGGTAGTGCAAGCAGCGTCTGTTCCTCAGTGAGGCGGCTGCAATGGCGTCTGACCCCAGTGGGGCGGCCATTAAGTGATGGTGTCACGTTAAAAACACTATTGAGGAAGGCAACGGGAAACCACCTCAATTATGATTCCCAAGAATATAATGAATATAATGATACACTGAAGAACTTATTGAAAAGATACTCAAGAAATATGGGCCAAAAAAGACTAATCAGAACAAGCACCACACTATGTCAGTCCACAGAAAAGAAATACATAAAACTTCCATTCCATCTCCATTCCACCGAAGGGCTAGAAACCATTTTCAAGAAACACAATTACAAACGGTCCTCCTTATCCACGAACAAACTCAAACATTTACTTGGCAACCCAACAGATTCCTTAGATCCCCCTCTCAAATCCAGCATCTACCAAATTTCGAGTCCACAATATAATTCTTCGTGCATTGGACAGACCAGAAAAAACAATAGTTATTGGTTTTAAAGAACATACAGCTTCTTTCAGAATAGGGAACTTCCATAAATCCTCTGTTGCCCAACATAGAATCTCTGAAGGACATAAGATCACAATTGACGACATCAAACACCTAAAACATGCTCTAGACTATATGCTGGACTATTATAAATGCATCCACATAAAAAAGAACAGTAAAAATATCATGAACAGTAACCAAGGACCATTAAATCCTGCCAATTTTCCCTTTTCAAACTCAGTTGATTAACACCATTCTCTTTAACTACCTCCTTCCAATCTACCTAACTCTTCCTCCCCCACCCTCCTGTTAATCGTATTCCCCCCAACCTTGGAACTATTCCAATTGTCTTTTGAAATAAAGAGACATCACTCTCCTATTGACCCCATGTCCTCCTCCCCCCTCTCATTAGTGAACAAACTACCACCTGCCCCTATAATCTTTCAGCCTTACCTACTGTTGTCTTCACTACACTTTATCTTACCCCATCCCCTATGAACATCAAATACTTCTATTTGCCTTTCACCTCTTCCTCTCTTACTTGTTGTCCAACCGTGAGCTTCCCCACCCCCCCTTTCTTACCCTACTGACCCATTTAATCAACCTTCCCTACTGGACATATTCTTCTCTGGAGAGGCCTTCCTGGCAGACAAAACACCTGGTGTCAGGTTTCCTCTGGGTAATTATCCACTCCCACTACCTACCACCTTCCTTAGTGTGATTGACAGGTTCCTGGCAGAGGAGAAATCCTTGCAAACCTTGACTGCACGAGTGAGATTCACAAAGTACACCGTTTCTGAACACACCCAAGTGATTGTGTCCATCTGCTTTATATTTTTGTATTCATATGTATGGTTGACAAGTCACTGGCTTGAGATAAATCCTTGTAAACCCTGAGCATGCGAGCAAGTGTGATTCACAAAGGCCAAACACACCTGAGCGAGATGTGTATCCATTCTCTTTTGTATTTTATGAATGATTGCCAGGAAACTGATATAGGAGAAATCCTTGTACACCCTGAAAGTGCAAGTAAGTGTGACTCATCAATGTCACTGTTTCCAAACACACTCCAGTGGTTGAGTGATTGTCAGCATAAACTAGTGTCCGTTCTTTTGAATTTTTCATTCCTGTATGAGATTGATGGGTCCCTGGCATAGGAGAAATCCTTGCTAACCCTGAGGGTGCATGGATGTGATTCCCGAGGGTCACTGTTATTCCTTAACATACCCTAGTGATTGGGTGGTTGTGAGTCTTTCCTTTTATTTAACATTGCATTGCTTGTGTGTGATTTAGGTACACAAGGGTCAATACTGTTCCCAAAACACACCCGAGTGATTGCATGAGATTTTCAACTTTCCTACAACTTGTCACCTTGTTTTTACCTATCCCCTAACACAAACCCAGTGCCAAATATGTTTATGGCCTTGGCTACTTTGTTTTTCCATTCAACATTCTATATCTGATGAACAAAGATCTGCAGAGGTCAAGAGGTAATGAGTGAGTTATTATCCTCATAGCCTTTCTTGGTATGATGAAGACCAATTTCATACACAAGGCAAGACTTCAAATCTCCAGTCCCTTAATAATCAAGGTGGTTATTAAAGAGGGTCTATTATGTAAATGGATCTAAATGCCCCAACATATCACAATGCCAAATTTAGATGCTTTTAGTTTCTTTTTCCACATTTGGTTTCATTTCTACTTTTTGGTTTAAAGTTTTTCTCCTTTGTTTTCAAAGTAGAAAGCCCTTAAAAGTTTACCATAGACTAATTAACTAATATGGTGATGTAACTTAATTCCTTGTTGTGAGACTCACAGGGGATCGTCTTCTTACACCTCCTGGCACCTTCCAAGTGTCTCATCTTTGTGGATGGCTCTGAAAAAATGTATCGGCCACCAGTAATTTGTACCATTTGCAAAATTCCAAATCTCCTCTTTGCTTTTATTTTGCTTCCCTAGAGCATATATTCCTCTTGTTTTCCTTCCTGGCCTACTCTATTGATTGAAGTTCAGTCTCCAAGTATAATTAGATTTTATTCTGCCTTTACATTTTTTATTACTTCAGCAATAGCATCATATACCACCTCCACTTTGGCATAATTATAGTCTGCAGTCAACATATAAACTTTTACCATTATGGTACGAGGCGTGTTCATAAAGTAAAGCCCGTTTGGTCATAGGAAAAAATATACTAATATGAAACACTTTTTATTGGCACTTTTAGTTAGCTACAAACCTACTTCACTTATCTACATAATTGCCGTTCACTTCTAAGCATTTTTCGTACCGATGCACCAGATTTTTTAACCCCTCTGCATAGAAACTCGCCGCCTGAGGGTTGAACCAATCGACAACGCCATTCTTGAGTTCCTCTTTGGTTTCGAAACGTTGTCCACCGAACCACTGTTTCAAGTGCAAGAAGAGGAAGTAGTCGCTGGGTGTAAGGTCAGGACTGTACGGTGGGTGGTTTAAATAGTTCCCAACGACCCAAAAATTCTCGTCCACTGGACATTCTTTGCTCTTTGTGGTGGTCGGTGAGCATTTTGGGTACCCACCTTGCACGCAATGTGTGGTATCCGAGGTTTTTCGTAACAATATTGTAGACAGTAGTGCGTCCAAGTGGAGGAAATTGTTCAGCCAGGCCATTAATTGTCAATCGACAATCACATCGCAGTTTTTGTTCCACTTGCGAAACAATTTCATCGGTCAGAATACTGAGCCTACCACTTCGCTCTTCGTCATGGACATTTGTTCGTCCATTTTTAAAATTCACAGCACCATTGTCTAACCTTTCCTTCACTCATAACTGTAGGTTTATAAACTAGGCATAATTCCCGATGAATTTCAGCAGCCGACAATCCTTTTGCATACAAGAATCGTATGACAGAATGCACTTCACAGCTGGCGGGATCAGCGATTGTCGCGGACATTGTTGTTTGCATGCATGGACAAGTAAACGACTTCTGAAACAAAACAAATGCTGCTATAGCTTCTCAATGAATCAGTAGATGGCGCTGCAGGAGAAAAACTGTGTTCTGAAGCGCCAATATTTAAATATAAGCAAACGGTACTTACTTTAAGAATAAGCCTCGTATATGTGGATTACATTGCTATCTCCACAACAATGATCATTTTTTTGTACTTTTCTTGTGTGTGTGTGTGTATAAGCCTAAGCTCTTCATTTTCATTTCATCACTCTTCCACAGCATTATACCCACTCCCACATTTCCATTCATGGAGCCAGTGTGAATGATCCTGTATTCACCACTCCAGAAGTCTCCTTCTTTAGATCATTTTATTTCACTTATGAAGATCCATAACTGTAATTATATTTATTGTTAAAATCCTAAATTTTCAAAGTTGTGGTAGTATCATTTAAATGATGGCAAATACCTAGAAGTTTGCATGGGTTATATTGGCTACAAAAGTGAACATGCTGGAATTCAAATGTATATTTGTAGGACTTAAAAATTAATGGAGTTAATTTAATTACTTCATAACCTTATTCTGCCTGACTTTGATTAAACTATGGTTCTCCAAATGTCATGCAGGCACTGGTTTGATGTTGAAGTCTCACAAAGCATTGACTTGAAAGAGCCCAAGTAAGCTGGTGTTTCACAGCTTAGAGCCAGCCAATTGGCCTCCACCTTTGTCATCAATATTCATGACCTATCTTACAGAAGGCCAGTTTTATTGCAATTAAACTAATGTGAATCAAGGCTTCTTTCCATATTCCTATCTTTAATTTCTCATGTGGCTCAGCAGTATTCATATTTATCTCACCACACAATCGTCCAATACTTTTCCTAAACACCACAGCAGAGCATGCATTGGTTAAAACAAACTTCATTCTGCTTAAAATTGTCATCCCACCAACTTGGTTTCTTCTATTTCCTTCATAAAAATTTGTCTCAACTTGTTCTTTAAGACAAAAACTTGTACCATACATATGCCTTAGATATACATAGAACATAAAATTTTAATAATGGAGGTAAGGGCTAAGGTTCACACAAATTAGCATAAAATCACAGTTGTTCGTTCATTTATAGCTTCTAGACTAGATATGACAAACAAAAAAATTAGGTTGGAAATGGCAATAGTATGCTCACTTCTCATCTCTCAAAATTTACTATAATAACATAAAGGGTGAACTCATCTGTCAACAAATCAGAATACAGAAATGAAAAATTTTCATCCTAAACAGAGCAATGTTTACAGCCTCCCATTTCAGGTTCTTTTGCTTGTTAAGATAATTTTAAGCTAATCCTGAAGACTACTTCCTTAACAATATGATATGCTTGTTCATGGACCTAATTTGGTGGCACCATAAAACTATTCAACAATTCCAGAATGTAAAAATCATTTGCTTTGACCAATGCTATGAATCAGCTAATGTATTCCGACTAACATGTACATACCAAAGTTCAAGCACCATGAGCAAAAGAAATGGCACAGGCATTTCATTCCCTTGTTTTTTTTAAACAATTCAGGATAATAGAGTCAACTTAGGTTTTCAATATTTGTCAAAGAATATGTCCTACCAGAAGAGGAACATTTATGCAATCAGGGAGCTATATTTGAACGCACTATTCCCTAAACAGACATTTCCTGAAATGTGTGCCATGAATTTCCTGATGATATACGGATGTGTGCAATTTAGGTGGACATGAGTAATGGGTATGGATTATCTAGTCTAACAAAACATGATCATACAATGAAAAGTCATTAGCGTAGTTTTATTCAATCAAGATATTCTACCAATTTAAGTAATAGATGATCCGCAATGACTATTATCATCTACATATCACAAAAACTTCATTGCTTGCTCTACATTTGCATCATTCCCTTCTATGTTTCTTCTGTCTTCCTTCAAACTATTTAAAAAGCCTATTATCTTGATTCCTCTATCCTGATCACCTAACATTCTCCCTTATATCACTGCTTTTTTAACCCCACTAGATCTACATTTCCACATTACATCCACCTACTTTTTATCTTTTTTGGATTCTCCCAAGGAACATTCTTTCTTTACCCACCATATTTAAAACTTCAGCAGTTGCTTTCCTGTCTACTTATTTCCATCCTCTTCCTCCGCTACCACATTTTGCATTCTCCAATGTATGCTCATTCTCTTGTCTCAAAGTAAAGGGGTTAGATTCATACACTGCTCCACATGAAGCTTTCTTGATTTGATTTCTCGCAAACATTGATAACTTTGCGTACTAATCAAAAAGATTATCAAATATTTGATTGGATTCAAAATTGTTTTATTTCCCCTCTCATTGCTAAGAAAATTGCATGGTTTATTGCGTACAAATAAATGAAAGCACTTTCTTGATAGCAAATAATGGATTTTAACAAAACTGGATAATAAAGACTAAATAGAGAGTATCAGCTTTTTCAACGTTTTTTTTGCTGTTGAAGTCCATTTTAATACCAAAAATATTCTTTTACTTGTGACGACTTTCAAAAATGTCTCCACCAGCAAAAACTTTTTCCCTGGAGAAACATTTTCAAAACTGCTAATGTTCTCTTAACTGCAGAGGCATTTTTAACTGGATATCTAATCCGTTGTATTTTAAAAACAGAGTTGAAGTTGTGCATCAGATTATAGGTATGTGTCTTTTTTATGGAGTTTGAACAAATAATTCAGTGAATCAAGAACCTACATAGATTATTTTTAGAAACAAATAAAATAGGATACCAGAGCGGCATGTCAACATGTCCCAATTAAAAATTTTATCACATTTAAAATAAAACAGAAAAACCATGGAAATACTAACCTACTTCAAGGAATCCAGCAATACAAGTGAACATGCCTGGAAGATGAGATGGTTGTCTAACTAATAGAACCTTAGTGTGCAACTCGTCTGATACAATGGCAATTCCGACAGGATTAATAGGTGGATAGTGTCGTTTATTCAGCTTATGGCTGCTACATGATTCTGACGTACATAATTTAGAACCAGTACAGCCAACATTTATAAGTAAATCCCCACAATCAGGACAATGTACTTTTTGTTTGTGCCACGACAAGAGCGAACAAGCCTGAAAAGTTAAAGCCGTATCGTTAAAAATGCCATTCCACCTCGACTAATACTCCTACACAAACGTAAGATCACTTACTTATAGGTATTGAATGATAGAACTCAACATTTTTGGAAACCCATATCGCTTCATTTCATGCAAGAACCCACAAGTCACTATGGCCGGGAAAATTACCTGTGATGTTAAAGAAGACTCTGCTTCAGAAAGCAAAAATAATGACTTCCGAACTCCAAGAAAACGCGCACTGGCAGTACCAAACTTGTCCATCAAACTCTCATCGTACGGAATTTCAAGTGCGAACTGGGGTTCCGAATCGGAATCCAATCCCAAAAACACCGAATTTTCTTTCACGTTGACACCCATTGTTGAGACAACTAAAAGAGCAAACGGAATGATTACAAGCCGCTTGTTTGTAGATTTAATAGTGATAAAATAGTTAACTCGCATTACCTTGATACTTTTCACGAGTTAAACGGAACTGTTTGGCTTTATTAATTTGAATTCCTTTTTGAACTAGAACCTTCCTAGGTTTTTGGGAAAATAATATAAAATTGCCACTTTCATAGCATTTGACTGGTAACTTTACGTTCTCTTTTAAGTTTTGACCACGTCTAATCCGTTCAACATAAGAAGAAATCCTACGGATTACATTAGGAAAACTACATTCAAACTGTGGAGACGAATAATTGTAAAACTGCGATGATTTATAGAGGGGAACTACGCGATCTACTTTACAAAACATTTTGCCTTATCTGATACTTCGCACTCATTTTCACCTTACGGTTACAAAATTACGTCTAGGCAAGACGACGAATTTCATTGCTCAGATGATGTTAACTGTACTTCCATTTTCTCACCAAAGATGCCTCTAGTTCATTTCTCTGGCCGTTTCTGACGTCATAATTGTCATATCACAGGTTTCACAGGAACTTCTTCATTAAATTATGAATTCATGATGGAAGGGAACAAGGATGAGGCTGAACGTTGCATTGAATTAGCAGAACGTTTTATTGTTGAAGGTCGTCATGACAAAGCGGAGCGGTTTTTGTTGAAAGCCGAAAAATTATACCCAACTCAAAAAGCTAAAGGTGTGTTTAGAAAGGTGTCTGCTTGTAATTACGGACTGGATTGCCTCTACGAAATAACATTTAATTATTGCGGAAGGCAATAAGTAAATGTTGCATCAGAGTAAATAATTGATCTATGTTGTGATTACGAGATTCACCATGATCGTGATGATTGTGTTAGATCGTGTTTGTTATTGTTTGCAGATCTTTTGGATCATTTATCGAAGAATTCTCATCAGAAGTGTGCAGAGCCCGAAGATGCACCGAGAAAAAGACGGACAGGTAGGCCTATGATTCTGCATTTTACCTAACCTTAATTGATGTCAACATATTAATTGCATTGTGATGTTAATAGATGTTCTTGTTACATAGCCACCAGGAAGGAAGAAGCTAAAACGTCTGACACAGAAATGGATTATCCAAAGGAACATGTAGAAGCTGTTCAGAGGTAAGGTGCATTGGTGTATTTGTATCGGTGATATACCTTTTATATTATGGCTTGTGTGTGCTCCTCTGAGAACTATATGTATTGGGTTAAGGAGAAGTGAATATGTGTTCTTTAAACTTTGATTCATACTCTTGCCGTTTGTTAACACGTTAAACATTTCCTTTTGTCAGGATAAAAAAATGCAAAGACTATTATGAAGTTTTGGGAGTGGATAAGGAAGCAACGGATAGCGACATTAAAAAGGCTTACAAAAAATTAGCCCTCCAACTTCATCCGGACAAAAACAAAACACCAGGGGCAGCGGAAGCATTCAAAGGTTTTTTTTATTTTAATATTGTAGAGGAGTGGTGTTTTCCTTGTTTGCGGGCATTCATGGTGATATTTTTGAAAGTGCGAGTCTCAATTAAGGTATTATGAAGTGTAGGGACTTAATTATATTGTAAGTAACTATAAGATGATTTTGAATGCACAAATAAACCAACGTATCTTGCTGAAAATATTATTAACAATTTATTACTATTTTTGTGGTTATATTTTGCGTACAGCAGTTTATAAACTTAGATTTAATTGTAGTGGCACTCAGTTATAAATGTTGTCATTGATATAATTCTGGCATCCAACTTCGTATTAATATTTTTATGAGAGGCTATTAATAATCTATATCGAACGTTACCAATGAATGTGTAATTTTTCATGGGGTTGCTGCCCCTTGAACTCCAATTATCAGAGACTTATGGGGGTCCTTTAAATCAATAGTAATTTGGCATTGCAACAATTATTGTCTGCAAATATAAACGATAGCTGTTATGAAAGATTTTTGGAATAAATTATACTTTTAAGCATTATACTTAAACATAAAAATTAAGTTGACTTCTTTCTAGCTATATTTCATGCCATTGTGTACACTAATAAAAGTTGTTGATTGTTCACTTCTTGATTCTGTGAGGATTCAAATTACTTCGGTCAATAAATATTTCCTGCGATTTTGTAGAAAAAGAAACCTATTTAAAAAATAATTGCTTGTTTTGCTCTTCAGCAATAGGCAATGCTGTGGCGACCCTGACTGATCCTACCAAGCGAAAACAGTATGATATGTATGGGTCAGAAGAAGATCGTCTTCAGCAGCAGGGGCGTCATGGCCACGGGCGAGGTGGATTTCATGAATACAATTACACTCGAGGATTTGAAGGTGAAGTTTTATGCAGTGATATAATTTTTTATTTGATCTTACCTATTATAATAATTAATCTCACATGAAGAAAGTAACTTATGGAAAAAAATTCTAAATACTGAAAACACAATTTACTTTCATGATTTCAACCTTTGAAATGATGAGCAAGTATTAGAATTGTATCAAATTACCATTAAAAATATGTAGTGCATGTGGTGGTGATGTCTGTGAAATTTGTACCGAAAGTCCTAAAATTTCACTTTCTATTCAAGTGGCTTTACATCCTGTTTGCATAACTGCTTCAGATTCTACGTGGAGAGTATTTCTAGTGGTTTATGCCATGTATTGAATAGAATATTACATTACGGACCCCTTGGGAGTATATTGTTCAGAGTAGACTAATGCTGAATTTCTCTCCACTTTTTCCTCATTCCCTGAACATTATGTCTCTACCGAATTGCCCACATATCTATAGTGGTAAAAATGACCCTAGCTGTCGGTTGCTTCCTATACCACTGCATTTTGTTTGAGGAAATGTTTTATGATCTATTCAAACATACAAATAAATGTAATATGAGTTGATTTTCCAACCAACCTGTGCCAATAAGTGAAGCCTGAGACTCCTAAGCATAAGAAAACGGACTCACTAAATGTGATACTCTCCTGGAGGGCATTCGTAGCTTTAAAAAATTGTCGCAACATTGGCATTGATGTCTAGTATATTACAAATTTCCCCTCAAGCTAGTGATTCACAACCTTTACCTATCAATGAGCCACATAACAGATGTTGTATGAGCTTGCAGGATGCATTAGGAAAATTACAGTATACAAAAATTGCTGTGTATATTTGTAGTTTTATTACAAAATTATTAAAAGTAATGGTTTCAGGCGTAACTTTGTGGAATTGCTTCATGGTAAAAAATTGAAACACTGTAGACTTCCACATTTAGATCTATATGTGGAAGTCTACAGTGTTTCAATTTTTTACTACAAAATTATTGTTTTCAAATATTGTTGAGACTGGCTCTTCATGCATTCTTTGAACCAATCAAGCTAATCTGCTACTTGGAGGTGAGGGCACACTGCTAAGATTGACAGATAAAACTCAAGAGTTGCCATATAATACTCTATTTAAATGAAAATGGTGGCAGAGACTACAGCTCAATAATGTCCTTGGTAACATTTCAAGGGAAATCTCACAAGGAAGCAAGCCTGTGGCTCATATAAAGGTCTACTTGCAATCACCTGGTTGGTTTGATGGTCACAAAACAATAGGAAAGGTTAATCCTAGGCAATTCTAAAAAATATAACAAAAGGGTACCTAATTTATATTATCCTAAAACTCTTGTGCTTAATCTTCTTCTCTGCAGATTCCATGAACTGGATGATGATAAGAAAAGTTAATTTTTATTCTTTTTTGTCTTCATTACATTTCTCCCAACACTTTTTGAGCTTTGAACTTGAAATGGAACTTTATCTGCTTAAAAACAAGTGTCCTATGTTTTTGGTTTTGGAAAAACATGTTCTTCGCATTTTATATCAATAAAACTTCTAGGATCCATTCAATTCGATCTACCCCACAACTTTGCCCTTACCAAACCTGATGAAACTTATATCTCTTATAGTACTGTTAAAGAAAGTGATTCCAAATTTTTAAGTTAAATTTATTAGGTCATTGATTTTTTACTGCTCAAATTATTTTTTCAATCTGAAAAAATACATTTATCTTAAGATTTTGTGATGATTCTTGAACTTTTCCAGATGGGAATGCATGAAAACTTAATTAAAAAACCTTTTACGAATGCAAGACATTACATTTTCCTACCTTTCCCACACATGAGGGATGCTCATTAAGGAATGTTTGTGCATCTTTTATTTGTATAATTTATAGTGTAAAAATTAACTTTTATGTTATATTGTTAACTTAAAATACATGTGGTACAAGTTTCATTGGTTTGAATCCAGTATTGCATCAGCTGCTGCTTCTGATACTAACTAACAATACTGGAATCTTTGATGTATATGTTTCTTTATATTGGAGAACAGGAGAAAGTCAATATGGACTACAGAAAGGATAAATAAAACACTTCAAATTATTTTTTATTATATAATTATGATTATGCTGTGAGTTTTGTGGAAACTACTGCACACAACCCTGTCTCGTACCCAATTTTTCTGTTACTGACATGTGGATAGCACACAATAAAATTTTCCATATTTCTGATAATTTTCTTCACATTATTCAGCAATCTGCTCTCACAATGGCATCAGCGATATTAGTGTTTATTTCCAAAGAAGCAGTTCCTGGAGATCTGGATCCACCATCACTTGAAATTGCCCTACTTCTTTTAACACTTTAAACCATCCTCTGGCTGTGCTTTAGGGAAGAACATACTCTCCATAAGCCACCTGTAGCATAATATAAATCTCCTCAGATTGTTTAAATTGATGATTTGATGCATGCTGCATCCATGATTTGTTCAGGTCAAAGCCAAATTTGAATGAAGCATATTGCCTGTGATGTGTTACTTACATTGCTATGGTAGCCTAACTGAGGATATTTCAACTTTTAATGGTTAACACTGACACAATACTGGATTCAAATCAGTGAAAGTGGAATTATATTTTCTTTAAAATGGTCTCTAACAAACATTTCACTGAAGTAAAGGGGAAAACGTGTATTTCTGGACATGCTGTGTTAAAAAAGTTAGTTTTAAGATAAAATTGTGATAGGAAAGTGGTAGGAAAATTTTGTTCAAATTAAGCAATCTCAAGGTTTACTAAGTAAGAAGAAAAAATGAAAATCCCTTTTATTTGAGCATACATTTGTAACACACACCTTCATTTTTTGACAAAAACTAACTTTTTTTGTGACAAACTTTGGATGTAAGTTTCTCTTTGTTAACTTTTGAAGATATGGTTTTCAACAAATCTCCATATTGTGCATTCATGAGCATGGACCAACATAGTCGGGTAAATAGAATTTTTCAGAGTTCTCAAAACATATTTTCATAAAAATCTGTATATTTTTCACACTTGAATGGCTCCTTTCCTTAGATTTTATATGCAAGACAAAAATTATTATTTTGGTTATTTGCCAAGGCCAATGTGCAAATATCTACCAAATTTCACCAAATTTACCAGGCATGACTATTTTTTATGGTTCAAATTATTATCTCAAGTATAACTTTGTTTGGTCATGAATCAACTATGAAGGTTATAGTGTGGTTATTGATTTGACATTAAATATTGGAATCAACAGGTTATGAATGGTCATTGCTTTTATAATATATATGTATGTATAATTTTCAATTATTAATCTCTTTCCCTTAATAGCTGACATCACTGCTGAAGAGCTATTTAATATGTTCTTTGGAGGTGGATTCCCCTCTCAGAATGTTTATGTTCGCCGTGGTGGGCGATGGCAGCGGACTGGAGAAAACCACAACCAAGTCAGAGGGGAGGTGAGAATAATAATTTGGTAAACATTAATAAGTTTTGATGACAGGAACAGTGAAGAGCATAAGAAACCTCTTACGTTACAATATCAGCCTATGCTCCATCTGTTGTGATATCCTATACACCCTTCTCTTCCATTTATCCTCTCTTCATCTAGCCCTCCACTTTCTTCTATTAGATATATCAAACTTTCTTGGCTACTTAATTATTATATTTTAACTTTACTGACTTGTGTGTATATTTACTCATCTCTCCCTCATAGTTAGTGGCTCTCACTCTTCATTGTCACGTGACAAAGTAAATATCCCCATTTGTTACCCGTTTACAATACCCGTATTTAATCATAATTAAATAAAAAAATCCTAAATGACATATTGCAAGGTGGAAGTGTTAAAGTGTTGTCAAAGTCACTGATGAAATTCTCTTCTGCATTTGACTCGGAGCCTACTGTTTCACTCTGCCTCGCAATGTTGTGGATGACGGTTCTTCTCGTTAACTTCCCGAAACATGCACAGCTCCCCGTAAATTACTTTTTCAGCTGTTGAGGATCCTGAAGTTTTATTTAAGAGGTCTGCGAAAATCAATTTCCCCTTCTCAAAAATTATATTCCCATTAATGGTGTCGCATTGCAATTGCTGTTCGTTTATGCTAAATTTTTTGGGGGATATTTTTAGTTTTATTGTGATTGCAAGTGTATGAGATACAACTAAGCTGAATTCTGGGGTCTTCTATTTTATCTGTGTAATATGATTTGCTGGTGTATATCTGATATGTTTTTAATAAAAGTATTACACACTTTCCCATGCGTCAGAAGTATTGACCTTTCTGAGTGTCTGAAGGGACTGGGACTGTCCTGTACCTTCATCGCTTGGCCCCACCATGACTGAAGGAGCTCCTATGACACTCTGTCTCTTAAACTTGTAGCATTTTTGTAGGTACATTTGCACAGAGACAGTTCCAAAATGTTTTATAAATAATTACTTGATGGCTAGCGGCATATTTCACCCGTCCTACTCCTGCCTTAGTATTAAGAAGTATTTCCCAAGGAATACCAGACCTGGAGAACCATGTCCCACCCCATACTCCCATTACATACTTTTGATATCACAACAGACACCAAATCTCCTTCCACTATTATTATGAAATATATGCATCCTTAATAGGGAAATAATACAAATAAGATAAATTACTATTAAGTAACTAATTTCAAGAAGCTGTAATAGTAACTTTAACGGAGTCACCTGCTATGTGTGCATTATAATGAAATGGTTGCATTATAATGCACACATAGCGGGTGACTCCGTTAAAGTTACTATTACAGTTTCTTGAAATTTGTCTAAGGTATGAACAGCCTAAGTGTTTGAAATTGGCTTTATTAACATCGTGGACTGTGGCGCGTCGCGCACGACTACGAATGCCTGTGACATTGTATGTACGGTATTTCGTCATAACATCTTGTTCCTTTAAAGCCCCCAAAATTTCAGAGTGTAAGAGGACGTCTCGGTAGCTTAATTGGTTAAAGCACTCGGCCGGATATCGAGGGATCCGGGTTCGAATCCCGGTCAAGGCGAATGATTTTTACTCTCTGAAATGGTTGCATTATTAAGTAACTAATTTAATTTAAATTATCTTCAGTGATAATGTGAAACTATCTCTACTCGAAGAACAAAGTATGAGTTCTTAGGTTATACTTGTATTTTCTACCATTAAGTGATGTAATGTGTAGTGTGTCCTTCTAATAATCTGTATGAATATAAATTAAACAAAATCTATGCATATATCTTGTTAGCAAATTTATATTACCCTTGAACCATGGGTGCAATACTAGAAACCTATTTATGGAGTACCGGTGTTTTATTTACAGCATGCAGGTAGCTATTCTCTGCTTCTTCAGATGCTGCCAATTTTGCTTTTAATAGCAATTTCTATGATGAGTAGTCTCTTCATATCTGAACCAATCTACAGTCTACTTGCCAATTCGTAAGTATATCATAGTTGTTTCTTTAGCTTCATGCTCCCAATGTGATGCCACCAAAGATAAATGAGATAAAAAACTGAAGTCAAATGAGATAAATCACCTCTTCAAAAGTAGTGATTTTATCTCATTTTATTCCAATACATAATCTGTTTCCTTATTATTTATCTGTGCTTTAGAGTCTGACTTTGATTGACTCACCTAATTTATAAACCTCTTTCTGGAATGAGCAATGTTGAAATTTCAACTGATTGTTTAGGCTATACTTTAAAGAAGCAAAAAATGGGAACATCCTAATGATGTGGTCCAAGAGATGATTTTTTTATACACACATATAAACTATTTTTATTCAACGGCATTGTAATATGGACTTTAAATCTCCATTCACATATTGATGTGTTTTTGATTGCATTCTTATTGATATGTTTTTTAGGACTTGCGCAGACTTTGTGAATTTATAAATGTTCAAAAATATCTTTGGTGAAAATTAATATAGACACAAGTTTATAAGCACAAAATGTAGGCCAATATAGATATATTATGAATATCCAGGACTCCAGAAATGAGCTATTGCATCTCTGATATATGTTCTTAAGTTCTTTAACCTATTTTCCGTGATATATAAACTAATCATTAATGACCCCCAGCTGCTTGCTAAATGCAGGAACTGTTAAAAATATATTTACCAATGGATAATAAAGGGTTTATATTTGGCAGTGCATTATCTGATTTCCAGGACTCCAGAAATGAGCTATTGCATCTCTGATATATGTTCTTAAGTTCTTTAACCTATTTTCCGTGATATATAAACTAATCATTAATGACCCCCAGCTGCTTGCTAAATGCAGGAACTGTTAAAAATATATTTACCAATGGATAATAAAGGGTTTATATTTGGCAGTGCATTATCTAATTTAGTGCAAATGAATGAATATTGAATAAGAAAATTACTTCATAAAATTTGTTTTATGTTAGTAGATTTCTGATATTTGCAACTACAAAGTCACAAAGAAACTAAATTTTATCACCAACTGATTTGTATATATGTGTGTCATGGAACCCTTTATCCACAAATTATAGAGGTACGTGAAACCTCAAGTTTTTTACACCGAATTTACATTTTTTTACATTCTGGAGTTTTTTATAAAAATCTCATTGTTTTACAGAGATGACACTGATTTGTATTCTATTTTCCCCAAGTTTCATTCGCAATTGTGTTTTTACATATACCATTTATAATTGTTTATTAAAACTAGATTTTGCTGATAAATTACTTTACGTTGATTTACCAAAGGTATACATTAATCAATTTTTAAATTGAAGTTTGTTTTATGCATGAAAATTATACTTTGGTTTTTCCAGCAGGGTAGCTCTTCTAATTTGCTTAAAATGACACCTTAGTGGTTGACTGGCCTTAATTTTATGTTGCTTCATTTTAATATTGCTTTAGCAGGTTAAAAGAAAATTTTAAAAATGTGTGAATATTGGAAACTTTATACAGGGAACTTTCTTACACGAGAAGTTATGCTTCAAAATTTTCATTGGTAGGCCTTTTCCAATTGAATTTACTGCACCGGATTGACAGAGATTGTTGTTCATTACATTATTTATTTCTTATAACCTTGCAAGATAAAGTGGTAACCTCAATGTATGAATCACTGGACATTTGAACTTTTCAAAATATGAACTTTTTTCATATTCTGTTTTGGTCTTTAGATACAAACTTATTCTTGATGTATGCATCACCAATGATGTCATTGAACTAACTAATGTTACTACTCATGTTAAATATATATTTCCTGCTGCATACTTCAAGCGTCACCATTCGACTTTAGTTCTTTGTCAAGTATTCTCGTTTAGGACTAAACCTCTAGTGTAAAGATAGTTATTACTTTGTTTATACATCTAATGTGTGACAAACTAATAACATAGGGATTGGGCAATGGCTAACATACTCACCCTGAGGGCCTGGGCTCAGATCCCAGTGACAACAGATATTTTTCATTGGTGTCCCGATCCCTACTTGAGGTGTTTTGTGGAGGGCATTTTGATTGAGTATGCCGTCTGTCAAATGGGATGTTAAGCTGCGGACCCCTTTGCACCTTTTGTTAAGAACAGGCTAATGCCGATGCCGGGTTTCTCTTCACCCTTCATCCTTTCCTGTCTTTCCATATGGCACAAGTGACCTGAACTGTTGGTTGCCTCCCATAAAAACTACTACTACGTATAACATTGTTGAAGTTGTTTTTTGCCCACGAGACAAAAATAAACCACTGATGACAACTAATCATAAACTGAAATATAAACCTAGTCAAAAGAAAACTGATTTCTAAAAATTTATGGAAGATGAAAGCCTTCATTGCATTATTTACAGTTTTTACAGCCTTGTATTCATTGCTGTATTTATTGGTACGAGTATGGACACATTTTAGTTTGCATCTTGAGTTTAATTATATTTTTGTTTTAACTTTGCAGAAAGTTCTCAGTTCCAAAAGAAACACAGAATTTAAAAATTCCTTACTATGTGAAGGAAAACTTTCATACAGAATATCAAGGAAGCCTGAGGAGGCTGGAGATGTCTGTTGAGGAGGAATACATAACCAATCTTCGGCATGCTTGCATAAGGGAAAAAAGTTACCGTAAGTGCAGTTATCAATTATTATGGTGATTGTGTAAAGAGTGCCAAACCATGCGAATTAATCCCAGGTTCATTGTTACTTTTAAATCTTCAGGAGAGTCAATGGTTTGGAAGGCACGGAGTTACGGGGATAGCGTTTTGTACGCAAAATCCCAAAAAATAAGAATGCCGTCCTGTGAAACCCTTCAAGAGCTTCAAGCCAAAGCATAAGTCATCATTTTTCTTTTAATTTTAATTTCTTTCAAGAGATAGAATGCATCTCTTTAAAATGCCTTCAATGCAAAAAAGTTGTCTGCCTTAAGCCTTAATTATGTACATATAGAATAAACATTGGTTAATGAGTATTAAATTTTAATTTGCGATACTGGATGTGGGACTATTTATTGGACTAGAATCATTGTTTTTATGATCAGGTGACAGACCACCTTGTTGTTTATGATGTCTCATTGTTGAGTGATTTTATCCCATTCCTGTAATAAAAAATTTTTTGTTGCTAATGTTCATGTGAAGTCTGTTGTTTTCATTGTCAGCAATTCCTATAAAGATGAGAGCTTGAGGATTGTTCAATGATTATGGATCCAATTCCTTTGTTTAATCATTATGTTAAGTCTTTAAATCTGTAAGGGTGTCTGTCTTATTTTAGTATTTTGTTTCTACATTGTATGTGAATCACTGTATCTTGTATATGCACGGAAACCTTATGAAAGTGGTAATATGCTTGAATTTTGCAATTCACTAGACATGCCATAAGGTTGAAAGATCTGTGAAATATCATGTGAATCTTGTTAATAATTTCGTCTTTCATTGTACATCAGTGATTAAAAGTAATTAGCCTGTATAATGTGTACAGTGTGAATATTTGATTTTACCCTGCACATTCTGATTTAATTTATTTTTAAGTTACCAAAGCACTGGTAGGCATCTTGTAAATTGATATTGTTTCATCCCCAAATCATGTTGATGACTTGTTTTTATGTGTTCCTGTGTATAGTAGATCTTTTGATGGGTTTATATTTTGAATATTGTTGTTAACTTCTTGGTATTGAGAAAATTAAAGAAATTGACCCATAAAATTTTATTATTTTTCGCATGTATTTTGAAGAGATGTCGATCTCCCTCGACGTACACTTTCGTCATGCAGCAGCACCTTGTCACCCACTTCAAATAGCTGCAGGTTTGCTGACTTGTCATAATGTTCCTTGCTTCTTTCCTTGGCCCTTTGTAGCACTTCTTTAGCTTTAGAGTGAGCAATGAATACAAGTTACCCAAAGCCGTACTCTTGGGGGCACTAGTTAGGGGACACGGGGGAGGGTGCAAAGAATAAGGATAACAAAACTGCACACACTCTCTCACTCCGGTATTTGCAGTGCAAATTGACCGTTGCAAGTCACAGACACACACGCACTCAGGGCACACAGGGACACAGGCACTGAGTGCGTGTGTGTCTGTGACTTGCAACGGTCAATTTGCACTGCAAATACCGGAGTGAGAGTGTGTGCAGTTTTGTTATCCTTATTCTCCTGAGTGCGTGTGTGTCTGTGACTTGCAACGGTCAATTTGCACTGCAAATACCGGAGTGAGAGAGTGTGTGCAGTTTTGTTATCCTTATTCTTTGCACCCTCCCCCGTGTCCCCTAACTAGTGCCCCCAAGAGTACGGCTTTGGGTAACTTGTATTCATTGCATTCATTCGGCCATAGTACGTTCCCTTTTGCTTTACTTTAGAGTGAGTTTCATGAATTTTTTGTTTTAATTCCCTTATATAATCGTCACAGGTGTAGATTATGTCTGAGGATTCCTTTTGCAACGATGTAGGAAGATTCGCCTTTATACCGAACATCATCTCAAAAGGAGTGAAACCCATCAACGAGTGAGGTGTTGTGTTAAACACAAAAATGGCATACGGTATCCAAACATCCCAATTATCTTGTTTGGGGGAAATGAGATGTCTGAGCTGTTCCGTCAGTGTCCTATGACTTCTTTCTAAGGCGCCGTTTGATTGTGGCCGATAGGCTGTCGTCTGTAGTTTCTATACTCCTAGAAGGAGTATAGAATCTCTTTGCTACTTGCTACTACACGAGAATGCTCTTGAATACTTCGCTGAGGAAGTTGCTCCCTTGGTCGGATAGTAGACACTTAGGGACTCCATGCTTCTATATTATCCTTTCCACCAGTGCTCTGTCAGCGGGTACTTATTTGCATTAGAGGTGGCAGTTAAAGGTCCCACGATGTCCACATTACATTTCTCGAATACGAACTCCGGGGCCGTGGTGATGACCAACGGCATTTTGGTTTTCCTTTGAGTCACCTTATTTTTCTGACATGACTCAGAAGGTCAAACATACTCCTCCACATGTGAAAGTCTAGCCAGCGGCTTTTCCTCTATCTTTTCCAATAATTTCGGGAGTATTTCACAGTCTACTTCCGCCTCGGTGGTGTTAATTATGCTGGCTATACATTCCCCGGAGATTCCAACAGTCAAAGCCTCAGCCAGATAAACCCCTTCCCGCAATTTCTCTCTTGCCAATAGTCCTTCCCCTGTAGAAGGGGTTGGGATCTTCACTAAACTTTCACAGCGGGCGGGAATCATCAGCTTCCTTCTCGTTTCCTTTTCTATTCTTGGTCGCTGATCCATCTCTATTGTCAGTTCCCTCATGTATAACCTTTTTTGCTCCACATACACCACAGTGCCTAGTTCCCCAAGCTTATCTATTCTCAGAATTCCATCAAAGCTAACAGACAAACGAGAGTCATCTATTATGTGAAACTCTACGGTGGATTCCTTACCCTGGCACTTTAATGTTAAATTCACTCTTCCTTCAGTGTGCACGAGACCATCTGTTATTCCTTTTAGAGCTATTCTCTCCTCGGGGAAATAGTTGGTGCCTTTCCTTAATATATTCCCCTTAATTAGACTTACGTCGGCCCCTGTGTCCAACAGTAAGCACACCTCGCCCTTCTCACATTCGTTGCATTCGAAGGTAATGGAATCTCCAGTATCATTCTCATTAAACCTGGCCTGATTCACCTGCCTGACGGCTGCTGGTTTAAAACCCCTTTTCCCATCTGTGTCTTTATCTCCTCTCAGTAGCGGTTTCGAACGTTGGGGCCACTCTGCTTTACTGCAACAATCCCTGGCGAAATGTACATATTTTTCACACCAGAAACATTTACTCCTTTCGGTCAACCTGTAACATCCCTTTTCTTCTGAGTTATTTGATGGTGTCACGCGCATTCTATTTCCCACATGTTCAGGATTATTTGCTCCTTCTACAAAATGTATTCCCTTGGCTTGATCTGACTGAGGCCCCTTTAGAAAACACTGTGACGAGATGTGACCAGATTTCCCACAATTTTCACACCTCAAAGGATACCTTTGTTTCAGCGACAAGATGGCGCTTTCCTCTACCAGTGCTATTTCCACAGCAGAGGGCAACATAATCAAATCACCCTTGCTCCTCACAATAGTCTGGATGCACTCGTTTGCCAACCCTTGGATGAAATATGCCTTAGCCAAGTGGTCAACTAAATTTACGACCCCTCTAATTTCCTCAGGAGTCAACGCCTTCTTAGCGGCCTCACGGAGATCGGATTGCATGGAATCTATTCAGCTCCCCCAGCTAGCAATACTCTCTCTATATCCATGCTTAGAATTAAACATGGTACACGCGTAGAAGTCCAAAGTACCCCTAGTTGCAAAATTTTCTTCCAATATATCTCTAACCAACGGCCACGTGCGCGTGTTAACCCTAGCTGAAATTTTTGAACGCGCATCACCCGTAATCCTCGCTTTCACGAATTTCAACAACCTATCGTGCAGTGCAGGATCAACCAGATCAAAAACTAAGTCGACGTTTTCTATAACTTCGCTTAGCCTACTCTTATTTCCACTGAAAGGCTCACTAATTATTTTCATCGCCTCTGCAATTCCACAGTAATTACGGCTATCACTGGTATCTACAACCCCTTCCATCTTCACAATATCGCCTCGCCACTACTGAATTAATTTTTAAGGGAAGGGTAAAAGGGAAACAAGTGTGGATTACTTACAACGTCAGCAAATTGAGTAATGCCCTATCGTGGCCTGCACGTCTGCTGGTGGGAATCCTTCCGCGTTTCTTTGGCTCGCCTCCTCCGATGCTCAATCCGTCATCGATTGCCCCTCGCCATCGGTGCGTCGGCGTTCCCTACGTTAGCCGTCCGTCTGCAGTTCCTCTTGGCGGAAATCCTGTTTCCTCCTGGTCTCAGGGATGACGGCAGCGGCAAATGGAGTCCTCGACAACGGCGCCAACGACGATTACCCAATACTCAATTCCGAATCTCCAACCCAATCAAACAAGCACTACGCCACACCTGACACCAGATTTTTATGTCGTATCCCCGCGTCTTCGAGGGGATATTGGCGACACGAGAAAGTGCCCCACGAGTCGAGTGGCTGTCTCGAGGGTATATGGGGGCTTGAGTTTGGTGGGTGGGGGGTGGAAGTGCCAAGCGGCACCAAGGGGATTTATACGAATATTACTGTAAACTCTGTTTTCCTGTATTAAATCGGGGCCGCCGTTGTACTCCCTTTTAGTTCCTTTTATTTTCCCCGTCTCTATCGACGAACACCTCTCCACGTCACCACCCACCAAACTCAAGCCCCCATTTACCCTCGAGGCAGCCACTGGACTCGTGGGGTACTTTCTCGTGTCGCCAATATCCCCTCGAAGACGCAGGGATACGACAGTAGCATACTATATATCTGGAGAAAACTTCATCTCCACACTTGCCAGCTATTTGGCAAAATTCCGCTTACCAAACCTTACCCTGTCATCTCTGAGTCAAAATAAGCATAAAGCAACTGGCCTTCTCTCACACTCATCTGCAAAGCCTTAGAATTGTTTCCCTCACTACGCCTATGCCACTGTGATAACCCACCCCCTCTCTTGCATAAGATTTCTGCCCCTACAGTGTTTTAGGAACAATCTCCTGCACTCAAATACCTTGATGCCTTTCTTAATAGACCTTTGGATTGTTTCTTTGAGGTCCAGCCACTACCTGTATTTAAAATTGTGTTCTCCTGGAGACAGCCCAAATTTTTTGTTGCACTTAGCAACTTAACTTGCCCCCAAATTATTCTGGCTGACTGCCGATATCACTTTAAAAGTCAAAAGTTTTAGTGCCACTTGAAAATTGTTTTTGGGGATGTGTTAGCTACAGTCATGTTCAATGATTCATTAACCTGACTAGAAGCACATGGAGCAAGCTTATTTTTATTCCCAGCAATTTAAAGAAATGTACATGAGGTCCTCCAATTGTAACCTAATTAAATCTTTACCATTAGGCAAGCCTTTGTGATTGTATGAGGTGGGATGAATATGAAATGCACGCCATTTCTCAAACTTGCTGTGGTGCACGATGGACTACTCCCTAAACTCTATTACTTTCTCTTTGAAGTTGCTCCTTGTTCCTAAGCCCTTGTGCCCTACCTCATTCTTATATCTCCTTCCACCTATCACTGTATTCTGATCCTTCATAACTAGCAATCAAATGTTTAACCCCAAGGACACGTACAATTATTTCCTCTAATTGATTGCACATTCTCTTTCTTCCTCCTCACAGGTACTTGTTGGCAGGTTGATCTAAATAATGATCAAGGTATTTGGTTCAGCTTTTATTTCTACTAACTACATTTACTATGCTTCTTCCTACCTTTTTATTCAATACTTTGCCAACTCTCGCTGGCTCTTTTCTTATCCCATTTAATTTACACGCATATGACTCATCATCAATCCAATAATCCCTGCTATCCTTTATCTCACCTCACAGAGCCCTAAAATATCTACATTTGCACATATTAATGAATAGCCAAAAATGTATTTTGTATACTATCGTTTAACAAATGGAAATGTGCCTCAATTGTGTATGGGGTTACCTTTTAAGCTCCATATCAGATGAGGAAAAAACTAAGCTCTCCATCATGGGTGCAATTTATGCCCTCTAATGTAAACAGGAACATCGAACTCCCCTTTTTATCTCTATCGTATGTTTTTACCACTAATAGCAAAGGCTCGAATAAAAATATGAACGACATTGTCAAAAAATATCTTGTTTTAAATTTTATTCGTTACATTCCGTACACAATCATTTCACTCGCTAATAAATAGTATTTGAAAAAGATGCAGTACATAGATCCCGCCAATTTTCTCAAGGATGTGCGGAAACAATGAAAGGACGGTGTGCGATGTTTCATTGCGGAAAACGGGGTATCGGTAACAATGCGATTCTCAGACCCCAGGTATCATAACGACCTCCGGTATCGCTCTAGGCCGTTTAGGATAGTGACCGTGCTTCATTATTATGACTTTCGGTTCCTATTCTGGTATTGAAGATAGCATACAGCGACTGGGTCGAAATCATACCCAGAATAGCGAACAAGGGGTCACAATTAGCAAGAATAGCGCGGCGCTATTTCATTAAGAATAGAAGCCATAAACAAATGACAATGATTTCCCATACTTTGAAACTACTTTTCGAGAGAATTAAATCATGACATATCATCTCATAAAATATCCCACGACCCTTCTGTAGAGAATACCCAGCCGGCGTCTGAAAGAAAAAAATAGACGGGGTCTATACAGCAGTAGGGGAACAACACGTTTAGTCTTTGGAGCCTATTTATAAATCCTGGAGCGGAAATAGGAGTACCGTGGAAGTTCTGCTACCGGTGTATTCCAGATATGATTGTGAATTTTTTCAAACAGCTTGTTAGGGAAAAGTAATTTACGAATGGTCGCAAATTAATTTTATGATTAATTCTTAGTAAAAAAAACTACTTTATAAAGGTCTCTCAGGTACCTTCACAATCGTTCAAAATATTAATTGTGAAATGCTGCAATGTGTAACAAGGATTCAAAAAGAAAACAAAGCGTGTAATATGTGCCATACAGTAGCATTCGTCACAACTCATTATTATCTAAACTACGGAATAATGTAAGGAACGTATATCACAGATAGGTTAACAGATGATAGGACAGCGAGCCCCTCTGTGATAACAAGGTATGATGAATCTTACATTGAATCACTACCATATAAATAGCGATTAGCTTCATCAACATATTGGTGAATACAGGTGAATAAAATGCATCGTAATCTCAGAGATATGAATTGGAAGTCAGCGGCGGTACGTTTTTTTTTATCTCCTAGCCGCCTTCGGAGTTCTTTAGCTAAGATAAAAATGAGCGCAAGGGTATACTTAAACTCTTGCGAGGGGAGAAGTTGGGCAGACACCACCCGCATCGCGGAGGAACACCACGAGTTCGAGAGAAGTTCGCCTTTCGATTTTTAATGCTGACGACTGACTTAGGCAAATTCAACTTCACTAAACTAATTAAGGTGAGACTTATTTGTAGGACTAACTTTCCAACGGCCCAGAGAGAAAGATTGTGAATTAAAATAACATGTTCCAATCAAAACAGATCGTTTATACCTACAGTGAGGACCGGGTAAAAGGGCCTAGAGCAATTAATTTGATAATCATATCATTTTCTCTCTGTATATTGTAAGGCTCATCGTTATTATTATGCTGGCTTCGACTTCCTTATATCGCGTGTTCGTTTCCCGATTTTTGTTGGGGTTTCCTTCTTCACCTAGGTTTTCGATGATTATGAATGTCCTTGCCATGCATGTTTTTCAAATAATTGAATGTGAATTCACATTCATTTCCCTAATTTAGCCGTAAAGAGAGAGACTTATTTACCCCAAGTTACTTTCTCTATTTCCTTCCCAATTTTTATAAAGGTATCATTCTTTACTAACACCAAATAGTTGGTTTTCCTGTTACAAGATTTGCTCTATTGTGCTCTTGTGAAAATATTGTACCTCAAGATATGACTTATCCCTCAATTTTAATATATTAAGCTCCATTATTTTCAAATTCTCATATTGCCCACAAACTTTCCTAATAGCACTGATAGGCCTGTTTTTTTATTCACAACCAGCTTGAAACATCTGTATGTTTCCTGTTAAGTAGGTATGCATTAAATCACGATTTTGAAATTTAAATGCTCTGATGGCACCTTAGCAACATACTTGAAAATTATACACTGGGGGTTGTGGTGGCATGTCTGTTGTAATTGTATAAGTTTCCGACCAATGATCTCCTGTCATACACCTGAAGTTATCTTCATCAGCTTAAATAAATCAAAATTTTATTCATAACTTTTTCATTGCATGAATTCTTTTAAAAATAAATAAACTCAAGGCTTTAATTTAAAATTATTCCAAATTTGATAATTCTTAGTTCTACCAGCTCTATTTTTTCCCTTCCTATTTTAATGTTTAGCTTAGCCTTTTTCTTTCTGGAAAATTGCATAACCCTTCTCAAAATCTACAAAACAGGAAAATACGTCCTGATTGTCTTCTATATTCCTCTTGATTAGTGATCTCATTACTGCAATGACATCACATGTACCTCTCCCCTTCCTAAATCCAAACATATCATCCCCTAAGTAACCATTTGCCCTACTCTCAATCCTTTTGTTGATGATCCTGAGAACAACTTTAGCTGGGTGGGATATCAAACTTACTGTTCTGTAGTCCTCACATGATGTAGCCTTTACTTTTTTCGGAATAGGAACTAACACTGATTTCACAAAGTATTCTGGCCATATATTCCTTCCTCATAGACACTAAGAATCAGTCCACATAGTCTTCTTCCCACATTTTCCTAAACATTTCAATAGTTCCATAGAAATGTTGTCTACCCCCACGGCCTTATTTGGTTTCATCTCCCTTAATGCCATTTCTATTTCATCGTCGAGTACATCTGGACCTAAGCTGTCTTCATCTATGTCATGTTCCTTTTCTTATGTCTAACCTTGTCGGCCTAAGTTCTTTACCATTCAGTGTTTCTATATATTCCTTCCACCTCTCTTGGATCTTTTCTGTGTCAACTATTATCTTACCCCAATTATGTCTAACTGTTAGCACAGATCTTCCCTTCTTACTTTCCGATTATAACCTAACCTTGGTGTACTATAGAGTTCACCAATTTCACCCTTCCTCTGCAAACTTTCCATATCCTCGCATTGCGTTTTCCACCATTCTTCTTTTGCTTTATTTGCAGCCCGTCTCAATTTATTATTTGATTCTTTGTACTAAGATCAGATATATTTATTAAATATTACTATGAGAGCATAGGAATTGTTAGAGGAATATGCATTTGATAAACTAGGATGGGAGGCCTGGCAGGAGGGTGGATTTTCTCAAAATAAGGATATATCACACAAAGCATATAGGCTATATTGAATAAATGAAATGACTCCAATAGCCATAATGGTTTACCTTTCAAAACTAAGTACAAATGAGGAAAGTTGGTTAACCCTAGAATGGCAATGCTATTTTTTTTTACCTATTCGGGGATTGCGGGGTGAAAAAACATCCCCAATTTTCAAGGGCCCGTAACTCGGGCCCAGACGGTTCCATGAGGGCTCATTTTTTTCATCTTTCGATCAAAAATCAAGGGAGCTAAATAGTTTTGGCTATAAGTTTGAAGGGTGCGGTAAAATCAGCCAAGAAGGGGGTCGTAAATGAAAGCCGTTTCTTTTTGCCGCGAGATTTAAACCAGTCTGGGGTGTTTTTTCACCTAGTGTTCCCGTTCTAGGGTTAACGACAAAGTCAAAGGATGGGGTAAAGGGTAAAAAAGGAAAGGGATGAGAATGGTGAATACAAATAGGCATATTCAATCAATAGAAAGTTACACAACTATGCAAACAAGTACTTAGGAATGAATCAGTTTGTGTTCAGAAATGTGAGGGCACATGGGAACATATCCAGGAGTGAGAAAATTATAAAAAAAAAAGATAGAATATATCCAGGGTGCCTGTGTGTATTTAGCAGATTACAAGAGGGACTGGGCATAGTATAGTGGATAAAGTTGATTTAAGTACTGAAGAATATAGGAGCCAAAAGGAATTAGAAACCTATACATACATGGATCAGACAGCCAAAATAATAGCCTTGGGAGGGAGAGTATTGTTATAGGCTGTGATAGGCAGAGGAGAGAGACAAGAGTTGTTTATTACTGCCAATAACTTTTAATATAGAAATAGGGTATATTAAGGGTGGTATGTGAAAAGCTTGCTTTGGAAATGAAATTGGGTGGCAATATTATTTATTTCATTAGGTTTTCAAATGATCAAGCAATATTTAGTCGGACAACCAGAAGATTTCAATATTGTTTAGTACCTTACAGAAGCAATACAAGAGGTATTGGAAGAAGAATAATCATTAGAAAACCAAAATGATGAGATAATGAAGAAGTAGGAAGGCTAAGTTGAATGTAAAATATGGAGGGAATAAACTAGAGTGGGTGAAACAGTTCATGTATTTGGGCAGTATTTTGGAGGGAAACGTGCATTGCAGTGGAGACATTACAAGAAAAGTAATATTTGCAAAAGAAGCAACTAGAAGCAGGAATTAATGATAGGTGTGCTAAATTCTAAATAAAAAGAAAAGATTAGGAAGACTTTAACATTGGGTATGTCAATGTATGAGGATCTGAATCCTGGTCTTTGAGGCAAGAGGATGAACATGTTTCAAGAGGCTTTTCAGATGCTAGTATGGAAAAGAATTGAAAAAGTAATATGGATGGAGATGAAAACTAACATGCAATAAATTTGAGGTTGGCACCTCAAATTTATTGCACATGATAAGCTAATGGGGTGAAGTGTGTTGCATCATTCCAGTGACCAATAAAATTTGGAAACTACAAAGTTATCATTTTGATTATGGAACTTCCAGTTAGTCGGTACATACAGATTCATACATCTTTATGGCTGTTGTAGTATCATATGTACAAGGAAAAATGTTTCTCCATACAAATAAATCAATGAAAATCACTCCATTCTTAGCTAATGAGTATGCATATTTTAAGTAGGACAATAGAAACTAAAACTGCAATGCATTATGAAATAAGCCAATAGAATGATATTCTATTTTTAGTGATTCTTATCAGTGAATATCTTTTCACTTATTCATTGGAAATAACAGAAAAGAAAGCTATAGATGCCAAACGATATTTACAAGACAGAACATTGATCCATCCTAATCATTCAGTCACTGGTTAAATTAGCAGTTATTTTCTCCAGACAGCATAAATACTGCCATTTAAAAGATGTAATGAACACATTCCTTAAAACATGGCTGCTAACCATATTTTTAGGCATACATGAGGTAATAATTCCATTTCCCCAAATATATTTTTTATTTGTAGAGGCTGGAATAGCACTGTTGGAATGCCGTTCACTTCTATTGATAAATCCTAACGGGATAATTTAATTTTTTTAAATTCTGGGTAATTCTTGATCAATGGCAGTCATGGGCTTTTGTTAATTAAAATTAGCAATTTTCCACAAAAATAAAATTTTATTAATACGACCAGTTTCAATGCAACTACATCATCTTCTGGTTATAAAATTTTATTTTTGTGGAAACTTGCTAATTTTAATTAATCATGTTATTCCACCATATCACGCCTGAAACGTCTCTTTTTATAGGCTTTTGTGACAACATAGTCCACATTTTTCATTTCATTATAGGGAAAACAAGCTACTGAGCAAATCTAAGTACAAAGAGTAAGAAAATCAAATTATGGACCTCACATGCATAATATGTCACAAACATGTCCCATTATAAGTTAAATAGTGAGGCACAAGGATCCCTGAGAGATTTTAAATGAACAAAAATCTGCATACATACCCAGAGCATACACAAATAAGAAGACAACAGAGAAATTTAAAAATGCATTATTACTTTAAGTGGTCCAGAACTATAAAAGTTAAATTTGATTCATTTCATACCATCCAACCATATCATACCCTCAGATTCAGCTGTGCAATGGACTTAAGACAACCAGGAGTCAGAATAGTGAGACATGGAGGTCACATTCCAAGAAGAGGAGGATGTGACAACTGTGGCTGCTTTAAATGCTGCTCATGCTTTAATTTTGATGTACTCTGCACAACAGAAGCAAAGTACAAGATTATTGAAGCAGTAAGTATTTCAGTTAACTACATTTTCCTTCGGTGTGGCTTGATTCTTGAATCTTCTCACTGCCATAACAGAAAATCTTAGTTCATACATTTACGTGCAGTGATGAGACCTGAAAAAAATATTAAATTCATTGTTTCACAATAGGAAATTTGGGCATCAAGAGTTTTGTTAATATGAAGGATATCACAAAGTGATGAGATATCCAAAACTTCTTTTCCATAATTACATCGACTTTCTTCCTTATTGTGCATGAAATCACTAGTTTCCAGTCATTTTCTTCAAAAATATACATATATGTATATTATATGTGGGTCAGGGTAGTCCATGAGTAGAGCATTGGACTACGAGTACTGACCGGAGGGCTCGCGTTTGCTTCCCAGGCAAGCCTGTCAGGGCACCTGAAGCTCCACCCAAGCTATGTGATTTTTTGGGTACCAGATCTTCCTGGGAAACCATGACTGGCACAGGGAAAGGAACTGGCCCCCTTTCCCTGATGTTTGAATTTCATATGCCATTGGGCTTAGTACTGAGTGAACTCTACCAACACCTACCAAACTGACCTTCAGGTTGATTACTGCGTTCATGTTTTTATGGTCTATTATAATTATATATACATATAAGGGTCACGGTAGTCTAGGGGTAGAGCATTGGACTACTGACCAGAGGGCCCAGGTTCGATTCCCAGGTAAGCATGGGCACCTGCAGCTCCACCCAAGCTATGTGATTTTTCGGGTACCAGATCTTCCTGGGAAATCATAATCGGCACAGGGAAAGGAAATGGCCCCACTACCCTGATGTGTGCATTTCAAATGTCGTCGGGCTTGGTACTGGGTGAACTCTACCATTATCTACCAAACAGAGAAACCCTCTGGAGATTTCAGTGTCAATTACATTTCCTCAACAGCTCAAGTGAATAGAGTATCCTGGTTCAAGTTCATTCAAAGTAAAATATATCTTTAATTTACAGGGGCTCATTCTAATCATGTAATACATTGCTGATTTGAAAAAATACAGGATGACTACAAAATTCCTGGATACTTCACATTGAATAAATAGAATCCACCCCATTTTTTCTCAGTTCTTCTGGAGACCTTTAAAATTCCTGTTAAATTACTAGTTTTTCCTGATGGATGGCCACCATGTACTATGGTCCTAGTGAATACATGAGCCTGGTAGAGAGCTATGTTGGTTAATGATGGGTGGTGGGTAAGAAAAGCAAGATCAAGGTCTAACATGACTTGTCACAATATATGCATCAGCATACTGTACACATCACTTGACAATGGGAGGTTTTTTGTATTTTTAAGTTTCGTAAATGAAGCTAACAGTTTCAGGCTTAACTTTGTGGAATTCCTTCATGGTGAGGGTAAAAGAAAGAGAAAAAACTTTGCACTTCCACGCACTTTTAATACAACACGACCATGGTTTTGATGCTGCGCATCATCATCAGGTACAATTCAACAAAATTTTTCAACTTATATAGCCAGGAGCCAGGTAGGGGAAGTGAGGGAGAGGGGTGGTACTGTAGCAATCATTGGTGGGTGAAGGGAAGGTGAGGGTGAACTATTGGATGCAGACAGTGCAAAGGGGGGTGTTTGTTTGCAACGGTTGACACTCATTAACGGAGGGTCGGTGACTGTCACTGCCTTGGTGGGGGAGGGGATGGTGTGGGAAGGCATTCAAGAATTTAAGGAGAGGGGAACACGAGAGGTAAAGGATATCGTTGACCACCTCAAGATTACCGGACTGAAGGGATTCCCAAATTTCCAGCTCCTCCAGAGCATTCAACCACTGACCTTTCGTTTCCATGTGTAAAATGTCTGCTGTGAAGTTAATGGAATGATTGTAGTCTAAGAGGTATTTGGCAAATTGTGATCTGTTGTCTTTCTTCCTAAAGCATGAACGGTGTTCCTTAATCCTAATGTCGAAAGTCCTCCCAGTCTGTCCAATGTAGATGGCGTTGCAGTCTGTACAATTGAGTTTATAAACTCCGCTTAGTTGTATAACGTCAATTGTCTTGGTGAACCTCTAAGTTTTTCAAAGTATGTGAATTGTAAAAAGCAGCTTTGATATTGTTTTTTAAGAGTAATCGTTGTATTCTGAGTGAGACATGGCCAAGGAAAGGAATTCTTCACCATTGGTGCTTGTCCAGTTTGGATGTGTGATATATGGATTTCAGGGCTATTTGTGTTTGTTTTCTGTTGCACATGTTGTCGATCAATGTTTCAGTGTAACCGTTGTTGACTGCAATCTATTTATAATGCAGAGTTCTCCGTGTTTGTCGTGAGTTGACATTGGGAGATTGCATACTCTGTGTAACATGGAATGAAAGGCTACATGTTTTTGTGAATGGTGATGCCTGGATGTTGAGTGGATAATTTGGTCGGAGTAGCATTTATTCCGGTATATCGAGAGGTCGAACCTTTGATTAACTATTTCCAGCATCAAATCAAGGAAATTTAGGGTACTGTCTGCTTCCAGCTCCCTCGTGAACTGTATGGATGAATCAAAAGCATTTAACAGGGTTAAAAAATTGTCCAATTGCCGAAGGGATCCCATCCAGACACAAAAGATGTCGTCCACATAACGAAACCAAGAAAACAAATTTTTTTTGAGGGGATGGTTTAAGGCAAAAAAATTCCTTTCCCAATTGTCCATATAATGAAATGAAAACTCACACTATTGTTATCTTGTGGTGCATTTACTGAGTGATGTGTAATTTCCTTAAAGGGACTTATTTTAAATTCGGAAATTTGTTTCACAGATTCTGGCAGGAGCAATCCAGGGCACCATCCTGAAATATGGGCACAGCATGAGTTCAACATTAGGGTTTTCTTATGATACCAGTCTCACTACATCATCTGCTAGCTTCCTCACCTGCATTGTATTGCTGATTACATATGTAACTGCTCCACAATGCATACACACTCTGAGGTCACCTTTCGTAAGTACTACCCATCAAAAAAACTACACAAAGATTTTCATTCATTTTATCTACTTTGCATTCATTTAAAGAGTTTATCATGAATATCCAATAAAAGCAATAATATAATATTTTCCTCTGATTGGGACTAGCATTCATCAATGCACTTGCCACACAATTTTAGTCAGCACAAAATGGTTAAAGAAATCCATAAATAGAAAACTTCATTACACCAACTGATCATTTTTAATTATGGTTATCAATGTACTCGCTTAAATAATAGCCAATTTCTGACTAGTTGAACATTTAAATTAATTAAATTATTCCTAAGAATTATAGTATTTCTTATGGTGTTAATTCAAACTTTAAAAAATGCTTCTTACATGAAAGAATCCCTCCCATTGACAACAATTTTTAGCTGGTGGAAGGGCTTGTGAGTTCCGATGACCCCTAGAACTTTGCTGGCAGGAGCAATGATAATAAAAAATCCTGGTAGGGTTACCCATGCCAGATAGGTCGAAGGTTAGGAGGCACACAAAAGGTAGTCTCCGCAGTGTCTATTCCTCAGTGAGGCAGCTGCAAAGGCATCTGACCCCAGTGGGGCCATTGCATGATGGTGCCACATTAAACACTATTGAGGAAGGCATAGGAAACCACCTCTTTCATTAGTCCCAAGATTTTCATGATGGACAGTATAGAGAAAATGAGTCCTAGGAACTACAGGACTCAGCCCAATCAGCTGTGTGTTGTGTCCAGCAAGGCTTCTCCAGTCATCATCTCATGAAATCCTTGCAAAGAAAAACCAACAGTAGCAGCACAGATAGTGCAGAAGAAGACCAAATTAGTTAGCATAGGAACTTGGAATGTTAAGACAATGTTGAGGTCAGGAAAATCATAGAATAAAAAGCAAGAGATGGAAAAAGGAAAGACATGTTTTATATCTATTCGAGGTGAGATGGAAGGACAGCGGGGATTACTGGAGTGATAGTTATAGAGTAATATACAGTGGTGGGGACAAGAACCAGTGAGGGGTTGCTATTACATTGAATAAACAGGTAGGAAAAAGCATAGTTAATATAGATCAAGCAATGGATTGAATATTACTACTAGAGGTAAAAGCAGAACTGATGAACTTGATCATAGTTCAGATATACATACCACCAAGCAATCATAAGGAGGAGGAAATTGATAGTTTGTACGATCAATTAAAGGGACATAATTGCAGATGTTCTGTCAAGGAAACATTTGATAGTGATGGGGGACTAGAATGCGAGGATAGGCGAAGTAAGAAATGTTGATGCGGTGGTGAATTACAGTTTAGATATAAGGAATGGCCATGGGGAGAAAGCAATGGGGTTCTGCAGGTGACAGAGGCTAATCATCACAAACACTTGGTTTAGACCTCACAAATGGCATAGGTATACACAGAAAATGCCAGGTGACTCAGGAAGGTATCAGTTTGATTATGTTATGGTTAGGCACAGTAGGTTTGGAACAGCATGATCAATTTGCACAGTTTCCTAAGAGGGAATGTGGACCCTGATCAAAATTTACCATGGTAGCCATGAATTGTAGTATCCGATTCTAAAAGATTAGGCAGGGTAGGCAGGTTAGGAAATCGAATGTAGAACCATTAACTGGATTGACAAGGAAGGAGTAATAAGCAGGCTGTAAAGTAAATCATAAGTGTGGGAAAGGAGTCGAGTATGTACTATCAAGGAAAAATGGGAATACTTGTACACCAAAAAAGGGATATCGAAAGCCGCAAAAGAAATATAGGAAATGGACAAAGAAATCATGGATTGCAGATGAGATGATTAGAAAGCCAGAAGATAGGAGGAAATACAGAAGAATGTAAATACAGAGTTAGGTAGAAGGAAGTACAAAGAGTTAAATAATAAATTTTAAAGGGTAAAAAATAGAGCAAAAGAGTATGGTGGAAGATGAAGTGTGAGGATATGGAACCTTTGCAGAGGAAGGGTGAAATTGGTGCACTATGTAAAAAGGTTAAAATGGTCAGGAATTAATGACGAAAAATCTGTGTTAACGATTAGAGATATTTCAGGAGAAAAATTACTTGAACCAGAAATGATTCAATGTAGATGAAAGGAATACCATACAAGTATATAGAAGAACTGAATGGTAAAGAACTTAGGCCAGCAAGGTTAGATAGAGAAAGAGAATATGATGTAGATGAAGGTAACATAGGCCCAGGATTATTAGACAGTGAGATAGAAAGGGCATTAAGGGAAATGCAATCAAATAAGGCTACGAGGGTAGACCACATTCCTGTGGAACTACTTAGAAGGTTTACAGAAAAGAGGGAGAAAACTTAAGAAATCAGTTTGGGTTCAGGAAGGGAAGAGGCAGGCATGATGCCATTGTAGTTATGAGGCCACTAATTGGGAGGGATATGGATTACAATAAGTAAATATAAAAATAGGTAAAGTAAATAAATAAATATATTTTCCTGTTTTGTAGATTTTGAAAAAGCATTTGATAGAGTGAACTGGGAAAAACCAATGAATACATTGAAGAAAATAGGAATAGTTTGGAAGGACAGGAGGCTTATCCACAACCTGTACATGTCTCAGACTGCTCAGGTGCAAGTGGGGGATGGAGAGTCTGGATGGGCAGTGTTAGGAAGAGGAGTAAGGTAAGGTTGTCCATTATCGCCTGTGCTGTTCAACATATGCATGTAGGAAATAATTAAAGAGGCATGGGAAGAACTGGAGATAGGAATAAAAGTCAGTGAGGAATTCATAAAAACAGTCAGGTTTGCTGATGACCAAGCTTTAGTTTGTCAGTCAGCCAAGGGATTGCAAGAATTTCTGAGTGAAGTGGAAATTCAGTGAAATAGACAAGGGATGAGAATAAATGTAAAAAATGCAAAGATTAAGTGGTTTTATGCGAATGATTTTTACACTCAAAATTGTTACAAATGAACATGGATTATTTTTTATTTTTTTTCCACAGGAGCTCTGGTTTCATGCAATAGTTAGCATACTCTACTTGTCCTCTGGTGGATTTTTGGCTTTCTGCGTGAGCATATTTCTCTTGCCATTGCAGCAATTTCTACTTCCCTTCGGATTTTCAGCTCTTGTCATATGTTATGTAAGTTTCAAAGATTAATTACATAATATATAGGTGATTTGAATCATTAACCACAGTACTACTACTAAAAGGAACTAATTATCAATTATGTGATGATTCAGGTCAATTAACAGCATGTTCACACCTAATTCCCAAATATATTGAATAGAAAACTAAGAGGGGAAAGTGTATTTAACACTTGCAGGGTAAAATAAAAATTTTCTTATGGTAAGACCTTAGCTAAGAAAAATTTTGAATCATATCTCCTTGGAGAGATAAGGAATAACATCAAAGGAAACATTAAACAATTAGAGTAGGAAATCAAGAAGATCCTAAAATTCTACTTTTTACAATATAAATGATTTAAAGTATTGAGAAATCCCAAAATAATGTGGACTTCTTGGTCCTACAGCTGAACAAGACTTGTTTGAGAACTAATGCATTAAATTTGAAGATGACTTTTTGCATGAAAGAACATTGCTAATCATAAAAATTTTGTGATTTTTTATTAAAAAGTAAATTATACAATTTGGTTGAATATTAATATGCTTATTTTATTTGCAGGTGTTGAGTTTTGTGGCATCAATTATTCATGGCATAGATGCATACAAGGCATTCAAGACATAAGAGATGGTGCTGATCTATTATTTCTCATGGTAATGGCTGTAGATGTGCGTGCTCACAAGTAGAATTTCATGGTGGTTACACAGTACCCAGCTATTGTGTTTATTCATTGAACAATAATGTAGTAGATATCTGGAACCGCCAATTGTGTTTTTCAGCAATCTTTCTGAGACAGATTATTACACTACAGAATGACAATTGTCAGTACAGTACATTATAGCCAAATAGCCAATTGGAGAGCTATTTATGACAAAGCCAACAATGCCTATTTGGGAGTTTAGCAATTGAAGCCATTCCAGCATGGTTTTCAGTGCAAGGAGGGGCAGCTTGCATGCAGCGTCTACATACAATTAACTCAACTTTTTCTACCACCATATCTCAGGGACATTTATTCCTTTACAGTGAATTTTCAAATAAACTCACAAGAATAAATTGTGATTTAATATGTTATAGAATGTGAGATTCTAGTGATACTGCTTTCTAGTGATTCTGTAATGTTTTCATATTTTTATGAACAAATGGCTAGTATGCTTTTTTTACCCATGTTTTATCAGTCCTTACCATAATTATGAAAAACAGCAATTGCGTGCTAATTCTCATTCATAAATAGGAAATTCGGAAGACTAGTGATAATGATATTTTTTTATGAAAACTGATTTGCAAAAGTTAATATATAGCTAATAGTGTCTTTGATTTTTAACTTTATAATTATCATAATGTAAGAAATTTTACTCTTTTTATCTATTCCATAAAATATGTCATTTTATGTACCTTTTTAGTTATATGGCATTGAGAAATGCAGAAGAAATAAACTGTCAGAGCCTTATTGTATCAAACTCTGTTAATATGATTGGGTGGCGATTTAACTTTGTTGGTAACACTATGTGAATGTTGAAAATTTGTAATTTAATTGCATATTAGCACACTGTTGACTTTTACAGTGCAATCAGAGCAGTCTAATAATTCTCATTATAAATTGTACAAAAAACCATTTAAACCAAAATATAAATAATTAATTATCAATTCATTTTGCTTTATGAATCTGTTAAGTTCAACTCTGAAAAGTTTTGAATTTTATGCAAAAATAATGGATTTCTTTTCCCCCAACCTAATATTTCAGGTAAGTTAAGTTATTTACCTGTGAAAATGAGGTTTTAGGCAGTCCCTAACATGTCATTATGTTCTATTTCTGGCAAATTTTTAGCAAACTAAATATATATTTATTTCCATCCGCCGATTATCTCTTGATATTTTCTACTTCCCTGTTATTAAAATTGACCAGGGCAGGGGTCCATTTCTGAGGAGTGGACCAGAACCATTCCTGTTATTTCTGTCATGGGAAAGATAACTGTGGTTTCTTGTTCACTCAATACTGTTTTTGGGATCACATAACAATGAAGCTGTGCTACCACTTCCACAGTTTAGTTAATTTTAGTTTAGATAAATTAGTTAAGATAATTATTTTATTTTATACTGATTTACATTGTTCAGGAATGGTTGAGATACCATAAGAGTGCATTTCAAAGTGAAGCAATGCATACACGGAAATTTTGCACGAAATAGTGGTGGACAATGGGGAAGTTGCTTGGAAGCTGAACAGTCATCCTACTAATCTGAACACAAATGAAAAGGGTATTCTCCAAACAATGACATGTAGCACTGCTCCTCATATTAGTATATTACTATTTTCTCAGAGTTTGACTGAGAATCTGAGAAACTAGAGTCAACCTAAAAATAAAAATTAGCGATCTCATAAATGCTAACAGTTGTGTAACTTGTACAAATGACAATGGAGAATTAACATATTTACCTTTTCCCTGGAGCCTTCAATGGGTAGAACGCTATAATTTGATAGTACACATTCACAGTGGTGAGGAATACCTGATAATGAACTAATGTTAATTGATTTTATCTAAATATGATATACTTCTATTATTTCTAGAGTGGAAGTTGCACTTTTTCAAGGTGAGGACAACTTTATGGAAAACTTCTGAAAAACATAAAAATATACCTTTAAGATATTTTTCAATACCCAACATCATTTGTAAATATTTTTTCATCAGCCTGCTCGAAAAAGTAAATTTAAGGTCTCAACTTCATTCTAAGTCCAATTACCGGAAAGGCAAAGGTACAGATACAGGCTATAGATACCTAGAAGGTAAATTGCACTATTTACTGATCATTTTAGGAATTAAATGGGCTTTCAGGACAAATTGTTAAGCACTATGGTATTGCCATCCTTAAGAAAGGATTTAATGTTATAACTGGATGTCCCTGAATTGCATGCATTTGGTTAGGACTAATCCATAACCTTATCACTCTTTGCACTATTTTCTCCCTTAAAATCAACATAAAGAACTCTCAAGCTTGTGATTAATTTGAATGTTTTAAGAAATTCAAGTTGACGTTCATTAGAAATTTTGACACTTTGTTTTGTTCATATTCTTTTGAAAATATGTGAATTACATTGCTTCAAGCTCACAAAAATATGAACTTCTTTTGTAAACCATGTGTGATGAATCAAATACATTTGAAAAACTGAGTTTGGCATACTTTGGCGGTACTCTTTTCGTTGATGGCAAACACAAAGAGCAGCTTTGGAGGTAAATGCCCACAATTCATTTATATTACGACTCTCTTACCTTGCTATTTTTATTTGAGCTTCTCACACCTTTATTGTGATCCAATGATCATAAACACACCAACAGATAAGAAATTAAATTTTCCTGCTAGCATGGAAAAAGTTTCATGAAATTTCTTTGGAAATTTTTCTGCACTACAGTATGTATATTTAGCCATTATGTAAACTGAAGAGTGCAAAATGTGGACTCACAATATAATTTCTTTAACAGTTTTAAAAGCAATAATAAAAAATATCATGCTAACATACAAAACCATAAACACAGTAATCAACCCGAAGGTCGGTTTAGTAGGTGATGGCAGAGTTCACCCAGTACTAAGCTCGACGGCATGTGCATATTCACACGCCATCGCCAAACTGGCAGGGAGGGCAGTTCCTTTCCCTGTGCTGGTTATGGTTTCCAGGAAGATCTGGTACACGAAAAATCACATAGCAGGTGCCTGGGACCCTCCGGTCAGTAGTCCAACGCTCTACCCCCTGGACCACCGCGACTCACATGCTAACATATAGTGCATAATAATTAGTACTAACCAATTTATGAAGGATGCCTTGTCAAGAACCAGGAGCATGCTAACTCATTTCCAATTTCAGCATATGAAGATCTCTTACTGCTCGAAACCATGGCCCACCATGAAGATTAAATATTCCTAATGCTCGGTTAATGTATCCTAGACATTGATCATGCCTTTCTCTGTAAAATGATGAAGAGAATGGATTATAATTACAGTATAATGTTTCAAAAAGTGGGAAACACCAAGTCCTATTCTTCAAGCAGGGCATATCACAGAAAGATAGTAACATAAAACTAAAAATTCACTTACTCCATTATTTTTTTATCCTTGAGTTTTATGGTAGCAAGTTTCACATCAATAAGTTTCTGCAATTCAAATGCTACCTCCAAACTGTTGGATCCAAAATTACACTCAAGAATTTGTAGACTAGAGATAAGATATGCCAAAGCCTCATCATAGTTCTCTGAAAAATAAAAAAAGCTGAGTTTGAATGCACACAATATGTGTAATACAGATTAATGTTATATGGAATATATTTAATAGCTGCAGTTAACATATTTTATGCAGAAAAGATATTTCCCGATTACGTTAAAAAAAGAAGGCAAAAAAAAGTAATCCTAGATTTTTAAAAGAGGGGATGTTCAGATTGATACAGATTATAAAAAATATTGTAAACATTATTTAATAATGTTATGAATTAGCTCTTTCATGTTTGTTCTGCGAAATACTTTATTACGACGTCTTGAAATTTGTTAGAAACAGGTTAAATAATGTCAAAATAAAACTTGGTAAATCCAGGTTTCACTGCAGTGCAGCATCATCAGGCCAATGATGATGACTGATAATGCTACATCGCAGTGAAACCTGGGTCGCATTAAAGTTTATTTTTCATGCGGATTTACAAAGTTTTATTTTGACATTATTCATTATGGAACAATTCAATAAAGTTACTCCTGAAAAAGATTAATTATAGAAACTGATTGGCAGGTTTTTCCACTTCATGTGTTATTTAAAATGATTTCTGAGCAAACATAGGCTGGTATGAGATTTTATGAAGTGGAATTCTCTCACCTTCAATATAGATGAATATTTCATCATGTCATTGAACTACTTTCTGAATAAAAAATGACAAATTTTGTTGAAAAAAAATTTTCAGCAGCAACAAATAGCAAATACTCCATAAATAGAGTATTGTATTATCAATGGGGTATTATCATGGCCAAATACGATCCAATGTTCATCAAAGCTATAATGGTGGACATTTTTAATTCTTCAATGTAAATAACTGGTCAGTTAGGTGTATTGATACTTGACTTCAAAGTGTTCTGCTTCTTGTATCAAGTGTTCTGAAGTATCACTGCATGAAATCCTCTACATATGGGTATATTTTACAGTTTAGGAACCTAACCTCTTACAATGAATTTAAATTTATATTTGAGGTATTCAGTCTCATACCACACCTTTATTCAGAAACATAAAATGTATGTAACAAGGCTAGTATTTTAATAATAAAAATTACTCTACGTGCATGGTATTACCTTGGGATGCAAAACAAAATGATATTTTGTCCATCAACTGTGAAAGAGCCAGATTCTCATGGTAATAAAATTTCTGCAATATTTCAAGGCACTTCTGGAAATGCAGCACTGCTTTTCCTAGATCATTGCATCTCAAATTTTTCATTCCTATAAATATAAATTATATTTTATGAGGACTCAAAACGTATAAAAATAGCAATTCTATGCTAATCAAAAATGAAAATCAATGTAAACTGGTTACTTAGAATGGCAACTTAAAAAGAAAATAAAGCAGAAAATCAGCTAAGAACCAGGGTAGGCTGAAAACTAATGCACACATGCTTGTAGACCACAAAGAAAATGACCTTCAGAAGCACTCCTGGTGGCACGAGGAAGTAACATTCCCCCTTAACACAAATGTGCAGGTTTGAGGTCATTACATTCATCCAGTGTATTTTGAGAATAGGAAGTATGGAGATATGTTCTAGTGCCATGTCAAGGCGAGTGCTGTCATCAAATTTTTTACGGCTGAAAAAGTGACTCCTATTGAAATTCATCATCATTTAAAGGATGTTTATGGTGACAATGTTGTTGATATGTAAATCGATGGGTAGTAAAATTTCGTGGCTGCTAGCCTGGAAAAGCCATAATTGTTGATGAAACATGCAGTGGACATCTGACCACTTCCACAGATGATAAACATTGCAAACTCATCAAAGATTTGATTCAAAATGACCGCCATATCACTCAAAAGCATATCGCAAACCATATTGGAATTTCCAAGGAACATGTCGACTTCATCATTGAACTATTGACAATGCTTGTCCACACACCTCATGCACAACTGGAGAAGCTCTGCAAAACCTGAAATTTGAACCGATTCCACGCCCTCCTTATTCCCCTGATTTTACGCCTTGCGATTTTTATTTTTTTCCTCAACTCAAAAGACACCTCAAGGGTAATCATTACATCTTGGACGATGAGGTGAAGGCAGCTGTCAAGTCTTGGATTCGAGAAAAGTTGGACGAGTTTTTCAGTAGCAAGAATTCATGAGTTTTTCAGTGATGGAATGAAAAATCTTGTTACACACTTTGGAGAAATGTGTTAGCCTTAACGGTGACTATGTTGAAAAATAAATATTTGATTTTTAAACTTAATAATTGTACTTTAAAGTACTTTTCACCCAATCTTGCCATTTGTTTTTGTCCATGCTCTACAAGCATGAGTGCATTACTTTTCAGCCTACCCTCGCATTAAGTGAATCAATATCAATCATTACATTATTAAATAAATGATGTCTTCATATTTTTCACTAATTTTGTTCTAAGACATAGGCTGAGGGTTTTCTACAAACAAAAATGAAAATTTCATCCATCAGCTTAATTTCAACCACTCACTATAAACATTGATTTCTATCAGTACATAGGTTAACCTAGTAACAACATTTGATGGTTATTGCTAAAGTACAATTATTAATATTTCACAAAGAATGAACATAAATGATTATTTTAAAATAGAGTGGTGCAATGGAATTCTTCTAAGGCCATAGTAGAAATCTGGTGCAGATAGACCTTGATTCAACAATATACATTTTCCATTGAACTGCAAATATACAGTAAACATTGACTTGCCTCAGATGAAAAATGAGGAAATCACTTCATACTGATAATCAAAATTATTTTTCCATCACCACATGACAAAACAGTGAAAGACAATTACCAAAGCAATACTCCATATGTCCAAGGTCCACACCATGATCTAATTGCTTCAGCATGTTTGCTTCTTTCTGGCAATCTAAACAACACAATTCAAATTTACCATGTTCATCTTCTCCAAACATTTCCTCACTTTTAACAAAAGGCCCTCCACAGTCTGGACACAAGTAAGCTCTTGATTTCTAAATGAGGTAAACAATAACAGTAGGCCAATAAAATATGAAAACACAACCATTTCAATTCATAATATTTGTACAAAATTTCACAAAAGCATGTAATTCCAACCATATTTTCATGACTTCTAACACATTTTAAAAATATAAGAACTTAAAAGTAATATTTGAAGCAATTAAAGCAGTAATTAATAAAGAGAAAGGGAACGTACTACGGCCGAATGAATGGAATAAATAAAATTACCCAAAGCCGTACGTACTCTTAGGGGCACTAGTTAGGGGACACGGGGGAGGGTGCAAAGAATGAGGATAACAAAACCGCACACACTCTCTCACTCCGGTATTTGCAGTGCAAATTGACCGTTGCAAGTCACAAACACACACGCACTCAGGGTTTACGGGGGGAAAAACCCCTCGCCAGGGACCACACACTCAGACAAAGGCAAACAAAACCACACGCACTCCTTCACTCCGGTATATGCATTGCAAATTGACAGTCGCAAGTCGCAAACACACACGCACTCAGGGTTTACGGGGGTTTAACCCAACGGGAGGGACCCTTCACTCAGACAGGCGTAAAAATAGAAATATTATTAGAGAAGATTATTATTCTTCTCTGAAGAGGCCTGCTTGGCAGGCGAAACACCTGGTGTCAGGTTTTTCGGCACTATTTTCCCCACGGACACTGTATCACAGTGTACTTCCCTTTCCGTATTACTAGTCTGTGTGACGGGTCCCTGATGCTGGGTTAAAGCCCCGTAAACCCTGAGTGTGTGTGTGTTTGCGACTCACAAACGGTCAATTTGCTCTGCAAATACCGGAGTGAAGGAGTGCGTGCCGTTCCTTTCCAATTTCTATTTTTACGCCTGTCTGAGTGAAGGGTCCCTCCCGTTGGGTTAAACCCCCGTAAACCCTGAGTGCATGTGTTTGTGACTCGCAATGGTCAATTTGCACTGCAAATACCGGAGTGAGAGATTGTGTGCAGTTTTGTTATCCTCATTCTTTGCACCCTCCCCCATGTCCCCTAACTAGTGCCCCTAAGAGTACGGCTTTGGGTAATTTTATTTATTCCAATTAAAGCTGTAGTGATGCATTAAATTGCACGTTGAGGTGCAGTAATGTAAAACTTTGATATGACAGTGTTTCAACAAATACTTGTTTCAACTAGTCAGAATGAACCAAGCCCAAGATCCTAGCAAATGGCATCAGGATTTTTAGACCATGTGACCTTGTTGTAATAAATACTTGATTCATAATATGATGAATGAGTTTTATTTGTCTGGAGGTTATCAGTACAAATGAGGAATAGCTTCATCATAGTGAATTTATTTCATCCAGATTGATTTCAAAGTCCAATTCTGCATAATTTGTAATATTACTCCCATGGTCTCAACCCTGTGTGCCGGCCCCTGAGGCAGTGGAGTTACGTCCTTGCCTGCCAACCCAGAGGTCGCGAGTTTGATTCCCACCTAAGTGGGTTTTCCTCTTACTAGGACTTGGGTGTTTGTAACCATTATTAATGTATGTGCAATGTTAAGTGATAAGGTGGAAGAGGGGACTATAAAGTCTCAATCTCACCCCAATAAAGTAATACAATAAATAAACCTGTTAAAGCAAAAGTTCTTTTTTGTTTTGGATTTTTGCACATAAATTGATCCTTATGATATGAGAATACTTTATTTTCAATTTCAATTAAATGTGTGCAAAGTTTTCCAGAAAAGGTCCATATGTTCACACTTAGCAGATCTTAAAGCAATGGCACCTACGCTTAAGTACTTGTATTACTGTGGAAAAAACTGTACTCACATTTTTATCCATACGAAGCATATTATTATTATTAGTAATCTAACAGTTAAGGTAAGTTTTTGGGATTGATTATAAAAATGTACACAAAAATTGTATTAAATAACACAGGTGTTGTTAATAGAAAAAAAAGAGACATACCAATGCATTGTATTTCAAAGGATTGCTGCATGCTTCACAGTCACAATCAAAAAAACAATTATCCTTTAGAAATTTCTGTCTTTCTTTTCGGCCCTTCCTAGTATGGACTTGTCCTGCACAAAAGAAAACCATAAATAACATTTGCTAATAATATAGGACCGTATAATTTTTGTAATCACATTTATTTATTAAGGCATTGCAATTGAAATTCAAAACTGTAAAGATCAATACTACAAAACCACTGCATAGGGAACAATGGCTAACATCAGAAGGGGTCCCAAAGTTTTATGGTCAGAGTTCTAAACCTCTCCATCAAGGCTTATTCAAATAAATGATAATACACCATAGAAACCCTTACTCTATGGTAATTCATTTATAAAAGAAGTTCTAATGATCACTTTGTACAGGGATATTACTGCTAGATACTAGGAGAGTAACACAGGCAAAGGTAATAGAATGAACAGAATCATATTTTTGTTCATGGATACATTTCATCCATTAAGAGACTTATTTCATGACCCAATATCAGGTATCAGGTATCAGGTAATATCAGGTACACAATTCGACCTTATATTGGAAAAGGAGCGTAAAGCAGCTCTTTTTTGAATGATGAAATATACAGCAAAGAATAGGTTCTCAACAGAACATCTTCACAAATGAAAATGGTCCCAAAGTCAACATGGTTTTGGAATAAAATCAACCCAAAACTGTCACCAGATATAACAAGTCCCTTCCTAATGTCAAGAAACTGTAATAGTAACTTTAACGGAGTCACCCGCTGTGTGTGCATTATAATGCAACCATTTCAGAGAGTAAAAATCATTCGCCTTGACCGGGATTCGAACCCGGATCCCTCGATTCCTTTAAAAGCCCCCAAAATTTCAGAGTGTAAGAGGACGTCTCGGTAGCTTAATTGGTTAAAGCACTCGGCCGGATATCGAGGGATCCGGGTTCGAATCCCGGTCAAGGCGAATGATTTTTACTCTCTGAAATGGTTCCTTTCCTAATGGTTTATTCTGCACAAGTAAACATACATGTTTACATAAAACCCAATTGTCAGACAATTGAGTGACATTTGGCCATATGGTTGCTACCTACAATTATCCATGCATTTTATGTGTGCATATTCCAGTCTAGGTGGAAATGGTTCCATAGTAGCATAGGAATATTCATCCATATATGAAATTAAGGACAGGCATGTAAAGAAGCTTTTACTAATATTATTGCAATAAGTCATTATACTTCTCACAATGGAGTTTTTATTAAGATATGTACTGAAATTCCACATTCCAGCTCAGCATTTCAAGCACTTTTCTAAATTATTTCCAGATACCTTTATTTCACAATATTGATACATATTATATTTTAAAATGCAGTAGCCCTGGACGTAACATCAACATGAAGTTTAACCACATTAAATTCCTCAAATCACAAGAGATGCTAGAAATCAGTTTCATTATGTGGGCACCTATAGTTGCATCTAATTAATGCCTACCCTACAAGCGACCGCAAAGACATGCAGCAAGGGATATTAGGGAACCAGTCATTTACACATAAATATGCTTATATGTACATAAATGATTATTTACAGATTTATCAAAACACACATAAATATTCAAACAAATGCAACAATTTCAGAGAGTAAAAATCATTTGCCTTGACCGGGATTCGAACCCGGATCCCTCGATATCTGGCCGAGTGCTTTAACCAATTAAGCTACCGAGACGTCCTCTTACACTCTGAAATTTTGGGGGCTTTAAAGGAACAAGATGTTATGACGAAATACCGTACATACAATGTCACAGGCATTCGTAGTCGTGCGCGATGCGCCACAGTCCACGATGTTAATAAAGCCAATAGAGGACGTCTCGGTAGCTTAATTGGTTAAAGCACTAGGCCGGATATCTAGGGATCCGGGTTTGAATCCCGGTCAAGGCGAATGATTTTTACTCTCTGAAATTGTTGCATTAAGATGCACACATAGCGGGTGACTCCGTTAAAGTTACTGTTACAGTTTCTTGAAATTCAAACAAATGCCTATCTGCATTAGGCCACAATGCATGTGTTTGAGTTACACTTTAAATGTTGTTTTTTGAACTAAAAATATTACATAATGGCATAGACATAACTAGAATGTATTAAAAAAGGATATTTATACATATACTAACCATAGTGAATGCAGACTTCTTTTCCCTCTGGAATATCTACGCATGCCTTTACTATTAGGTAACGCTTATAAAAACTGAAAAATATAAAAAAATAAGTGTTACAAAAATAAGGTCAAAATAAAAATACAAGCAATCAATTTGCTGATATCTCGTGAGCATAAGTATGTCTTCCTGAGAAATATGACATTGCCATCAAAACAGCATTAATGTGACTTATTCTTATTTATTTCTCCTTCCTATCCTTTGATCCTTTTACCTCTCAGCCATCTTTCACCCTACCCTTATCTTTCTTAATACAACATCAATTCTCTGGAGACCACCTGTTCTCTTGTGCCACTCCAAGACAATTGGCTATAGTACAGTAACAAACTGGTACCATAGGTGCCCATTGTCATTCCTCAGTTAGCGTCCCCATGAGCAATAATTGCTTTTTGACCTCTACTATTTTCCCTTATGTCACTCCTATTTTTCCCCCTATTACACCACTAATGTCCATTGATAACACACTTCATTATTCATGGTACGCCAATTAAAAATCTAAATCACCAATTAGATTCTACCATAACTTCCTATGTTCATGAATTTTTATATAAGGACTTCTCCCATAAACAATAACAGCAGCATTATGCACCAAAGCAAAATTCTGTAGAGCATCTCCTTAACTCAATTTCTACAATTTTTATTCTTTATTGTACTAAATTAACATTTAGGGTTTTTAATGCATTAGCTTTTCTTTGATTATATACATACCTATGAGTACAGTTGGGTTTGCACGAATGGTTTAGCATAGAGGATGAAACATATACAGCAGAAGCCACAACATCATGCCAATCATCATCAATTTTGACTGCTTTCACACTTATATGACTGCCCTGGTTTTTCCATCCTAATTTATGCAGCAATTCTTCATCGGACCATAGATCCCGGACTACAAAGTTATTAGCAGCAGATTGTGCAAGGTGTTTCAGGGCAAGGGTAGCCAACAGCTGTAGTAACTTTTCTGACCTAGGATTGAAGGATAAAGAATTTTAAAAATCCTAATTAGCCCAAGAAAGAGTTGATAGGTGAGGCAGGCACAATCTTTGAACTGATGTTGTTATATGTTGAATGCACAAATAAAGCATGTACATAAAAATTCAGCCTCATTAATTATAGGAATGCCTTCCACATGCTACCAGTGTCTATGGTATAATTAAAATATACTGTGAGAGTACAAGCAAATTGTTTCTAAGAATGTCTCCACTTCCACTTTATGACTGAGTGTTTCATATGGAGTAAATGGGTTTGTAGTCACTCATTCCTTCACTAAAAACCAACATGCTAAATCATTTAGGATTGTTTACTGCTTAGATACTCATGACAAGAATTTTATTGGTAAATTTGGTTATTTTTTCTATTGGGCAATATGAATACTAATGTAGCTACTGTTTGGTTAGTGAGCATACTTTGGGTGATGAGTTTTAAGTTTCTGACAGCAAAATCAAGTATTTATTGTTATGTAACGGAAATTCCAATACCCATGTGAAGATAATGACAAATGATGAGTAAGATAAATTTTCTTTCACATTAAAAAGCTACATTAAAACAGAGTTAACTGTTCACTTGTTCACCCTCTCTGCAGAAAAAGCAAGGATTTAACATTTCATTAAGTTTGTTCACAATTTGAAGAACAATGACAGCCCTGGTGCACACAACCTAATCTTTGGTAAGGCAGCACAAATCTCAAACTGATTTTTTTCCAAATTTCAAGAAACTGTAACAGTAACTTTAATGGAGTCACCCGCTATGTGTGCATTATAATGCAACCATTTCAGAGAGTAAAAATCATTCGCCTTGACCGGGATTCGAACCCGGATCCCTCAATTTTTTTCCATCAAATTATAACAAAACATTTCATTACATTTGATGAATTTAGGTTTGAGTTACTTGAATGTGCTATGCATCATCATACCTAAATCATTTATTGACTGCCTTAAAAGTCCAACATTTTCTGGGAATAGATTGACATACAGGTACATTTATCATGGCTTAATAAAAATGGTCTTACCCATCATTATCACAAAAAAGTTGACCATGTGCCACTTTCCATTTGGAATTCTCACTTAAGAAGTAAGAAAGAAGAACAGCAGCCTGTAAAAATAGATGATTGAACAAAATGAAACTGGAGCAATATGGAATATTAAAGAGATATTTGCTCTTTACTGGGTCAATTCCTCTTTTTTTGGTTGTCTCTGGTGTAACTTTATGGAATTTACACAAATTATCTAAATGAAAGAAGTAGCTTGGTGATTCTACACATCCTTTATTAATATATGACCTAGGTTTTGAAGTTGGCGACCTGACAATGGAATCCAACTTCAAACCTAGGTTATATTTTAATAAAGTTCGTATGGAATTACCAGGTTACTTCTACTATTTAAATGCCTTCTTTTTTCATTTTATTCTCAGAACTTTGATGGTCCTCGTAAATAAAATATGATCCTTGAATATGCATCAAGCTATCAACAGCCTGACCATTTTTAAAGAAATTATTACCTCATTAGAAATTTCACATAGCATTTATGGGGTTTCTTGCTTTCATGATATTGTAGATGCAACTTTTATAATTTTGTAATATTTTCTACGTGTAAGATGAGTGTACAAAATTTATGGAATGACATGTAAATCATGAAAAACTTATATATAGTTGCTAAATAATGATGAATGCTAGATAATGGTGAATTACCCACATCCATATAGTATCATTGTCATGTGAAGACAAGTAAATAGATGAAAAGTAGTTATTGATGATCAATCTTTTTGGATTTCTTGATATGATGAAAAAAACCCAAAAATTACAAATCTCTCTTTCCTGCTGCTATATATTACCTACATTTTAATTTGTGGCTAACTAAATGATAAAATGACTTAGTTGTGTCTAGTTAGATGAGGTTACCCGTACAAAATGTAGGGATTTTGATTTGTGTCCATACAAAACATGCTTTAAATGGTAGATGACCAAATAATTTTAAACTAAAAGAGATAACAACTTGAAATATTTGAATTTTTAATTAAAGTGAGATATCAACTATTTAAAAAATATAGCCAAATATGGACCTGAACTTGAAGCAGGTATATGGACCTGAACTTGAACCTAGATTACCAATGATGATGAAACGGTACCATGCATTAATACACAGAGAGCAAACACCCCCCTTCTAGAAGGGGTGTATAACAATTTCAATTATAAAAATGCCAAATTAATGAGCCGAATGACATCAATAATTTTTAATATCCTGACTTAGAAAATAGAGGGGATGAGGAAATGTTTGATCTGGGGTCACCTTATCTGGTCCACTTGTACTTCATATCTGGATACAGGAGTAATGAGAATAGGCTCACATGATCAACTTTTAGTTCCTTTACATATCAAATTAGATTTCAAAATAAATTAACCAGAATCTATGAAATCTTATGAAAAAAAATAAATATAAATCTTATCTTATGCTGCACTCTATGATCTATTAAAGAGCAAATATTACAGTTAACATTTCAATTGAAAAAATAATACAAATAGCTGTATTATTAAATTTAAAATCTGTACCGTCATAAACAGAAAACTCTTCCACTGCTCCTCTTTGTCTATTGTAGTGGTAAGACCATTCATTCTCTCATACAACTGCTTTTCTTGACAGTCTAAAGAGTTTTCATTGGAACATTTATTCTTTGCTGCATTGTCCTTTGCTTTGTCATCATCTTTTAACAAGGTAGTTAATAATTCTTCTAGTCCATCCCCTGCTCTCAGCATTGCTCTTAATGAGAGCATTGGAGGCCAGCCAAGATCATTTGTGATTTTATAACCACATTCAAAACTGTGATATTGTTTCCATGCTTTATCCCTGCACTTAAATGAACAGTAAATGGCTTTGACACATGAATAACACCTGAAAATAGAGAAAGAACCACAAGAGTAAATAAATATTTTTATGCAGCTATCCAAAACACATGCATATTACATGAATTTGCAATCAAACTAAATAGTCCTCAAAATGTTCATTAAACTAAAATACATGCTACACACTTTAGTCAATAATTATAAAGAAATTTGGAGCAAAAAGTTTACTTTTACATAGGGGAGGCCAAATCAACAGACATGAAGGTGTATGTAGTGTTTTTTCAGGCCCATTTAAATCAGAAGGGATTACACCTGCCAGGCAAGACCCTGTATGTCACAACCAATGGCTTGCTGACTTACATGTACATGTACATATGTATTTTTTTCTTTTGCAATCTTTAGACAAAGTAGGATCTCCCCTATTCCTGGATCCAAATTGATTTTTCAACAACTAGCCCTATATAGTTCCCTCTATCCTTTGGCTTATTCTTAATGCCAGTATTTGAGACAATTGTGATCAAACAACTCAGCACTGAAAAATGAAACCCTACTTCAGTGATACCAACAGTTTCCGAAAGGCTTCTGCGACATCTAACTGATGAAGGTTCCATGCTACTTCCAGGAATTACCATTGCGTAGGTTGGCTTGTTGGACAACAGTTTCATCCCCAGTCCTGGAGATATCTTCAGATCAAAGTGATCTTCATTGCAATTTGCCCGCTGTACATATGGAGATACTGGCTGGGGCCATAGCACCCTGATTTGCTGTTTCTTGGTGGTAAGGCTGAATTACCCTTTCCCATGCTGAAGTCAGGGTGTAGTCCTATGGTTTAAATTATTAGAATTTTTCACTATTTCTATTGCTTCTCTTGTGAGTCTAAGGAAACCACATTTTTCCCTTGCCATCACTTTTGTTTGTTTGAATTCAACAATGTGTCCTGGTACCAACCATGTACGTTGGGCGATTGCCAAGAGTCGGAACTGTTTCTTATCTGTAGCCCTTTTGTGTTCCTTAATTCTGTATCTAATGGACCTTCCCATTAGGGCACTTGATCTCATATACTCTTTCAAACATTAGATCAGGGATCTGGTCCTTAGGCTTAGGGATGATTTCACTGATTTTTCTCACTCTGGAGAACCTAACTACATTATGCTACCATAAGAGCTTACTTATCTTTTCTACCATTCAGACGACGTATGGGATGGTGGCATATGTAATCTGTTTTTCCTTTCTAGGCTTCTCCTCACTATGTTTCCTTGCCAGAATCTGGTCTTTCGTCAGCTCCTTTTTTCCAAAAGAAAAAAACCGCTATTTCCCGACTCATGAAAAGCAGTAGAAATAAGGAAAAATCCTAATAATTTCAACGGTGAGGACAGCTACAACCTGAATTTAACCTGGAAAAGGGTAATTCCACCTTTTTTCCACCAATTCTAAGAAACAGCCAATCAGAGTGCTCTGGGCCAGCCAGTGTCCCCTACATATATCAGCCAAATTGAAATGAATGTCACTTCGACCTGAAGATATCTCCAGGACTGGGGGCGAAACTGAGACATTGGAAGTTATTTCTAAGTTATAAGAAGGATAAATAATTTCATTTTCATGTCAACATGGTTATTTTGGACCTGATTTAACTTCACAAATTCTTCCAATCAATGCTTTCAAATGAGTTCACATAAGAAATACACAATTGGTCCATTAAAATAAATTGTTACACTATGGAATATGCATGATTACCAACTAATAACTAATATGCTTATACTATAGCAATAAAAATTGCTATTAGCATACAAAATGTTCAAACATGAACAACCTAAGACTGGACATGGAAAATCTAAATCGTAATATGTACACTTTTTAATTCAAACTCACGGGAGAGGTGCTAGAAGGGAATTGGAACAGAAGTGACATCGCCGTTTCTTTTCTTCATCTTTCAGAAACAAAACATAAGCAGGTTCATAAAAGAGGATATCACCAGCCTTTATATTTTTTCTTGCATACACACAGCGACCTTTCTTGGCATCTTTACTGGAAAAGGAGTGTGAAAATTGGAATTAATAATACAAAAAATATTACCTATTACAAAATAGACTCTTATACCAAAGAAATTAGGTTATAAAATTTGGGTAAAGGCTGTGATAAAAGGGAGAGTCATGAGTAAATAGTTAGAAAGAAGGAAGAGAGTAGGTTTATTAGACAGCATGAAGGCAGGTAGAATTACAAAGAAAGGGAGATAGACAGGGTAGGGAAAATAAAAGGAAATCCTCATGATACATAGAAGTAAAGAGACATTAGGGCTCTTTCAAAACCTAACTTCAATAATAATAATACCTTGAATGAATGACTCAGAAAACACATCAAGCAAATTACCATTTTACATGGAAAAAACATGTGATATTAAGAAACATGTATTAAAGCACTTGGATGTCTGAATTAAGTTATTTTGGTATTATTCCCATTTAAATTCATTAATTTACCAAAATGTCACCACAGTTATAATGCTACATAACTTACACAATATGAAGGTTGGAAGAGGCAAATGGCAATGAACTATTGGAATCAAATGGAAATTTATCTTTCTCTTCATACTTTATTTCGAGATTTCTTGATAATGACACTGGTTCTGACAGCTTAACCAAACACTGTTCAATGAGGTTGTGGAGTTCCTCTAAAAAAGGAAAAGGGTGTAGAAAAAACAGGGTTTATTTTGTCAAATTCTAATTAAAAGACTCCATAAATGTTTTAATCCTAAATTTGACTACAAATTTTAAAAATTTGTATTACCAAAATTGGCTTACTTTAATTTTCCTGTTTCATCTCTAAAATTAAATAATACCCAGTGGAAAGAAAGGAAATTGACCTAATTCAACAGATTGGAAAGAAAGCTTTTTTAATAATTAACTACATTACAAAATCTTTAATGAAAATGTGTAACAGCACGTACAAAGTATCTTTATGTAATTCAATTTTCTATGTCAACAGAAAGAAAATACAACCTAGGTTGATATATTTCATTCATTTTTTTTCAGGACAAAATTACCAGTCTTGAAAAGTTGACAAAATATTTACGTGAAAGCTAAATGGAAAAAATGATTGAAATACGTAGGTTATTATGTAATACATATACATAATATCTTACAAGCCACTGAAAGACATGTGTCAGAGGATATTAGGGCACCAGCAACAGATTATTCATATGCAGTATGAAATTAAGCATGGAAACGGAAGGTAAGGCGTTGGTAAAATGAGCTTGCTTATAATGCTTACATATCCTCATGATTTTTGTCTTTGATACATTGGTAGCCTCCAGTATATATAGGAACATATTATTGAAAGACATGGAGGGCTACTGTTTAATATAATATGCAAAAATAATGAAAATTAGAAAACTGATATATTTTGTGGAAAAATATAATGTTGAGGAATTTTTATCGTTTTCTCTGTAATCAGCACCCAAAAGCTGATAAAGGTTTTAGACAACTTTTCCTTTCAGGTCAGTGTTATTAGCTTACTAAGTCATTTTAATGTATTATCACGTTCCAATCGAGATATGGAAAAGGCAGATATATACAGAAACTGCATTTTAATATCATGAATTTGACATCTGAATCTCTAGACAGTAACCAGAAAGTTCCAGCTTTATTTAATGATATTTCTAAAGCAACTCTCAAGGTTGGTCATAATCAGCCTCAATAACTGTGTCAAAAATCTGGTATTTCAGCGATTTTCCTGAACTAGAGAATATACTCATGGAAAAGATCTTAGATATTCAAAGAATCCTGAGAAAAGCTGCACCAGTAACTCTAGCCAAGAGACTTGTTGATTTGCATTCAAATGGGAGGATTTGACAGTGCAAAGTCATACACCCTGACCTAGAGATCTAGGATTGAATTCAGGTCAAGGCAAATGATTTCCCCATGGTGAAACTCTTACATTTAATATCTTGGAGAGCTGAAATAAGAAATGCAAATCACCTGAGGTACAAAGATCATTTTTTGTAATTTGTGGAGCTTTATTTGAAGGGTACATTTAAATACTTCTTCAAATGTACCTGAATGAATGTGAATTAAATAATTGCTTTTCTGAAATCAACGGTGAGTGAAAATTTAATGAAATTTGGTGAAACAATTTCAAGGGGCAAATTATAAGTTTTTAAATGCAAATGTTAAGTGCTTATCACAATTAAATACAGATTTCAACCAGTTTTTAACCTGTGAAATTTATGGCCTGAACAATCATGATTGTATCAATACATATAAGGAAATGGACATTAGAGCTAGCCTTACGGTAAGCTGAGAATGGATAGTGCAAAAAACTTAAATTAAGTCAAGAGCCAACAATCTTGCGAAATGACGTTTTTCATTAGGTGTGAAAAATCTGTTATACACTGGGGCATTCCTATACGAAGTAATGCCCCTCCTCTTTACGAAGTATGCACAGAACATTGATGTATTTGGTCAGTCCAATTTGAGATATCTATGTTCATTATATAAAACATTTTATAGACCTACCTTTAGTTTTATGAATTATAGCCTCACCAAAACCTTGTTCTGCAGCATGAAATGCATCTATTGCATTTTCATAAGAGTGAGTATTCATTAAACAATGGCCCAACCTCCTGTACAGTTTAGGTTGTAGATTTTGAGGGTAGCCAAGTTCTAGCGCATATTTAATATCTCTTGCACATAGCTAAAAAAAATTGCAGTATAAATACGTATATATAATATAACTTGAAATATAACAGGCGAATTAAAAGTACAACATAGCACAAGAGTTGGAAACAAAGGTAAAGATTGGAGTGGCTTCGTACGGTGAAACAACATTAACAAATATTGATTATTATGAATGGAAAGACTGTTTTCTCACCTCATAACATTTTAAATGAAAAAGGGAAGCAGACCTATTACCAACAGCAAGAGCTAAGCATTCTCCTTTCGGTGCATATAAAATGCTCTTGTTGTAAAGCCAAAGGCTGACAGCCACTTGATTTTTGCGAAAATGCTCATTACCACATTCTCGTAATAACTGCGATTCATTAGTTGACTTGGATGTCGCCGAGTGTTCTGTTACAATGGCTGTTATAGCATCCCTGTGACAAATGTAGTTGTATAAAAATTAATTTAGTTCTAATTCCAGAACGTCATAAAATGAAAAAATGTTGGCGTTTATCGATCTTCATTCACAACAGAGACACAACACAACTTCAAATACATACACAACCAGGGTCAACCGCACATAAAGACCTCTGATATAACCGCTTTGTACACTACCTTAAGTCTATATCTTGAAGAAGATAATTTACAATCTCCTTTTTGTCAAAACCTTGAAACTTGTCGTACAAAACTTTTAATCTTGTCTGTAAAGAATTACTGTCTTTCAGACTGCCAAAAATTTCTTCCCAAAGAACTTCCGTCATGTTTACAAATAATGTTTACATCAACTCCATCCATTAATAAAAGTCGCAAGCCGCACTCAGCCTGTAGGTTTTTCAACTGACAACACACATTTTTACACTCTATTGTAATTTTATGTTCACCATGAACAATTTTTTAACGTTATGAACTTGCTGAACATATTCATTTGAACGTTTCTTTATGGACGGAATTTACGTTTCAAATGTTCACTTTTGAAAATTCCGCGGTGGTGAAAAATGCAAGTTTGTGAAACTCTATATGAAAAGTGAAGGTAGATTTTAAACAGCGACTAATCTGTGATTTACAAATTTATATCGAGTCCATTTGGCACTAATTACATTTGGTATAATAAAAAATACGAAAATAAATAAATTCCTTCAAATGAAAAGAATCGGTAAGTTACGAACGATGTCATTCTGATGCAACCGAAATATTAGGGAAGAGTAAAGTTAATGCCTTCGTCATGACCACCGAAGTTGGAAGGTTGACAAAAGAAAACATTTTCTTTCAATCAATGAACTTGAGAAACAACAGACGCGGGTAATTTATGTTCACTAAATGGTTTTATTTAAATATTCATCGGTTCCATTTTAAAGTCACGTAACTCATATTTACCTCGTATTTTATAAATATTTTTGTATCATGGATGGCCTGTAGTAGGTATTAAGAGGCTGAGAAGAAATTTTTCAACAAGTAATTTTGTTAAGAATTATCATTGGCCATGCATATCAATTTGCCTCTGCTAACATCACTCATGTCACAAGTCATTTAAAAAATAAGGTTTGAACAGGGAATTATATAAAAAAGTAAAGTCAGCTTTAGAAAAACGTAATTTTCTTTCAAATTTAAGCTCGAGAACCTTCTAATGAAGTGTTATTATTCATGAAGGGATTTTTAAATGGACATGTACTGCATTGTGTTTTTACCACATACATAATGTATATGCTCTTTTTTAAGTATATTCTTAGTGTTACAATTTACCTGTATTTTGTGCTTTTCTTAGTGTTTGACGAGTTCCTTGCCTACGTAATATGCATGCTCAGTGAAAAAGTCAGCAAATTCAATCATTCGGCCCACCTCTACCGCATATGACAAATATTCAAGTTCTATTCCATTATCTCCCTTCATATTGATGATTTTCTGATATTGACAAAAATTTGATAATGAGAACTGTGCACAGTGGTGGGTGTTTGACTTGATATCAGGGAAGTAAAATTTCTTAGGCCATAATCACATGATAAAGTAGAATTCTAACATCATTCTTATACAGTAAAATTGATAGCAGCAACAGACAGATGTTAGGATGGTGTTGAGCCCACAAAAATTAGAAAACGTAAAGTGGGATATGGACAGAAAATATGGTATACACGTCAAGAATGTGGAAGTTGAGATTTAAGGATAGTGGGGATTATTGAAGCAATTGACAGTGGATGAGGAAGAAAAACAAAAGGGGCAGCAGTAGTACTGAACAAATGTTAGGAAGAAATTTAATGAACAAAGAGCAGGTGAGTATAAGATGAAACAAAAACCTTGGTTTTGTTCAGACTTTAATGGTTGCTGGTAATCAGACAGAGGAAGAAATAGTGTACATGAGGAACTATAAGACATGATTGTACATGCACATGATGAGAAAACTGGATAGTGATGGGTTATTATAATGCAGTGGATGGTGTAAGGAGAGATGGGAGCAAGGTAGGGCAGCACAATGTAGCAAAAAGGAATGAACAAAGGGAGAAAACTATGAAGTTTTAGAAAATAAGTATTTAACTATGAGTAACACCAAAGTAGAAGGTACATATGGAAAATACTGGAGGATTTAGAAATCTATCAATTATACTCTATTATGGCTGGGCATATATTTAAGTAGAGCATCATCAATTCACAGTTTCTGATAAATGAATGGGGATTCAGTGCTCACAATGAGCAGCACCAAATTCAAGAGGATAATATAGGGAGGAGAATGAGAAAATGGAATGGGAACACTTCAACTGGGACGAAAAAGAGTACTGCGATGCAGTAAAGTAATTTTTGAGTGAGGACAAGAGAATGGGTGGAATAAGGGAAAGGAGGGAACATACAAACATAGTATATTGAAAGCAAAAACTTAATAAATAGAAACATTAAAAGGTTGAATAAGTGATGGATTACAGAAAATATGATTTGGAAGTTATGAGAGAAGGAATTGGAAGAATGTAATCACAATTCAGTTGAAGAAAAGGTAAGACACTAACTGGGCAAAAGAAGTGGATGTGAGAACAAAATGTGTCTTGTGCCATTACTTAATCCTTTGTATATACTGTTTAATAAATCTCTCAGTACTGAAATTTTTCCTAGTGCACTTAAATCCAAATATATAGTACCAATATATAAGCAGGGTAACAGAAGTAACGTAGCTAACTATTGTCCATTTGCCAAGCTCTCAATAATAGCAGTAGTCTTAGAATCATTGGTTGTAGATAAGCATACTCCTTTCTTTAATAGTATCATTATCCCTGAGCAGCATGTTTTCACTAATGGAAGGTCAACTCTTACTAATATTTTGGTTTATTCAAACTATCTTATAGAAGGTATGGAAAAAAGCTTACAAACAGATGTCATATATATTGACTTCAACAAGGCTTTTGATACTGTTAGTCACGAGCTTCTTAGAAAGTTGACTGCATTGGGAATGAGTGGTACCCTACTTGACTGGATGGAAAGTTATTTGACCAACAGAGAAGTTGTAGAATAAATGCATCTAAAAGTAAATACTGTTATCCATCATCAGGCATTCCCCAAGGGTCCCATCGGGGTCCACTATTATTTAACTTATTTATGAATGATATTATAATTGGCATAATACCCAATTCCTTTTCTTTTGTATGCTGATGACTTAAAATGTTTTTTTTACTAATGCATACAATTAATGATCACCTAACTCTGCAAAACTGCCTTTAAAGGCTTCAAAACTGGTGTGAGCATAAATATCTAACTTTCAATTTAAAAAAATGCTATTCTGTTACATTGAGCCAGAAAAGGAGTCCAGAGTATTATGAATGTAGACTAACAAACATACTTAAAAACTTTAACAAATATACAAGACCTCGGAGTATATTTGACTCACAGTTAACATTCAATCAACATTATAACTATGTTCAATCGAAAACATACAAATCACTTGGATTCATTTTCTGATGCTGTAAAAACTTTAAATGTTTCGAGAACTTTGAAGTTCTGTTCATCTTATTAGTTAGGTCACTCTGTGAATACTGCTCTACTGTTTGCTCATCTACACATACAATCAAATGTGTTCAAAGAAAATTCGTGCGTAAAATTGCATTCAAATTCAATCTTCACAAAGATCTTTATAGTTATCATGAGTTACCTCTACTAAATCTTCCCTCCTGGCATAAACGTAGAAAAATAAATAACATGACTTTTCATTATAAATTACTGCATAACAAGATTGATCCTTAGAACTCATAAGGGCGATATCTTTCCAAATACCTTCACATAACACAAGGTATGAAGCACTCTTTGAAATTAGATATCATGCACAAAACTAAACTTACCACTAGCCTATAAGCCAGATTATGAGAGATGCCAACATTTGTGAACATATTAACCTACTTTCAATCTCACCAAGATCCCTTAAATAATGTTATCAAAAATATCAGAAGAACTATAGCATACTAATTATTGCTATGTGGATATCTATTCATGTCAATACGAGGTCTGTAAGTTAAGTAATAAGACTGGCAACAGTGGATGCACTGGTCTTGGAGGGGTGGCAGGGGAACATGTGATCCACCTTCAGTACTGGTTTGAACTTGCTCGAGTCATTTGGTTGTCCGTAGCGAATTTTTTGTGAAAGTTTTTTCTATTGTGTCCTAAAAATGAGTGACATCAATTTCGAGCAACGGTGTGCTATCAGGTTTTGCTTCAGACTTGGGCACAGTGCAATGGAAACTCTTGCTAAACTTCAGCAGGCCTATGGAGATGGTGCTTTGTCAAGAGCCCAGGTTTTTCAGTGGTTTAAGGCATTTTCAGAAGGAAGAGAGTCGATTGAAGATGAACCATGAAGCGGAAGGCCTTCATCTTCAAGAACCGATGAAAATGCCGACAGAATCCAGGATTTTGTGCATTCATATCGTCAGTTGACAGAACGATCGAGGAAGAGTTGAATTTGACTCATACCACCATTCATCAGATTTTGACCAATGAATTGGGGATGAGAAAAATCTGCACAAAACTGGTTCCAAAAAACCTTTCGCAAGACCAAAAGGACATCAGGAGGGAAAAGTGCCTTGAATTTTTGGATTTGATTGAGAATGACCCCCATTTTCTGGAATGTGTCATTACTGGTGACGAGTCTTGGGTGTTACAACCCAGAAACCAAGCACCAGAGCATGGAGTGGCATACTTCAATCTATCCAGGACCCAAAAAAAAATGAAAAAATGATATATAGGAAGTTGAAGATCAAATGCATGCTGATTTGTTTTTTCGATATCCACAGAATCATCCACGAAGAGTTTCTACCTCAAGGCCAAACATTCAATCAACACTTTTACCAGGAGGTACTTGAAAAACTTCGAAAAAGGGTCATTCGTGGGTGACCAAACATCATGAACAACTGGGTGTTGCATCACGATAATGCTCCTTGTCACACAGCAATTTCATTAAATGAGTTTTTGTTCAGTAAAAACATTCATGTGGCTCCTCAGTCTCCTTATTTGCCTGACTTGAATCCTTCTGACTTTTTTCTCTTCCCGAAGTTGAAAAATTAGCTCAAGGGACCTCATTTTGGGACAGTTGAAAACATTCAAACGGCTGTAACCAACCAGCTGAAGGCTATTCTAGTATCGCAGTTCCAGCACTGTTATGAGTGAAAGAACCGTCTCCAGTGGTGTGTGGCTTCAGAAGGAAGTTATTTTGAGGGTGACAATATAAAATTGTAATTCTATTTTAATGAAAAATTAAAAAAAGTCTCATTACTTAATTTACAGACCTTGCAAGTTGTTCCTAATGCCCATTGGGAAAATTCTCTTAATCAATACCACAAGGTCTAGTTAATTAATAAGTACTACTAAAATTTATCATTTTGTACCATCATCTGGCTTGTAACAAACACTATATTTCTAATATTGTTTCCATTATTTAATTTGGAATGCTGTTTAATGTTGTTATTTTGTCTACATTAATAAACCTAACTAGGTATGTTTGCATACCTGTATACCCTCTGAAAATATCTTGTATGTATTGTAAATTACAATTCTTCTTTAATTTTAGATTGTATTTTAATCCTCAATAATGAGAATGCAACTTTAATTTGTACCCATTTATAAATGTTTTTTCATTATTGTGGAACCAATATGTTTTTTTGCCTTTTTTCTGTAAAAGATTTATTCCCGTAAATAAATGCCTTTCATAGTAATTGCTGACAGCAAGCTGTTTAAAAGTGATTTAGTCCTAATTTTGGCTAGACAATGCGAACGCAGGCCCTTCTTTAATCTCCAGGGCCAATATTACAGGGCCTGAATTCTTCCATTAAGTTCGATTATTCAAACTCCAACATCTAGAGAAAAATAAGAAGAGAAAGGTGTGACAATATAGTGATCTTTATGTATTCTATTTGCATAGTGTATACACGAAAAACTGAATGAAATGGATGCTTATTTGATTATTAACTACTATAATGTTTTTGTCTACGCATAAATTAGTTAAAAGATGAGGGAAGAGTAATGGCTTCCTTTGCTGGGTTTTCGAAAGTAACTACCTTTTGCTGTAAGGAGAGAAAAATTTGTTCTGACACAGCTTAAATAACTTAAGAGTTTGTTGCCTCAATTTGCACTTATTAGTGGTTGTAGTTGAACTGGTAATATAATTGATAATCTCTCTCTCTTGTTAGGTAACACTCACCAATTTTAATGAGTTCCAATAGATTAATATACTGAAAAAATTGCCAATTTTATTTAATTTATAGTAATTTTAGTGGATTTTAGTGCCATGATATAAATGCTGATATCTTATAGTATACCTATATCAGTATAAATGCTAAGTTTAAACAAATCTTTTGTCCTTTGCCTAGCTAATTATATAATAACCAGAGGCATAGCCATCTTACATAAAACTATCAATAAATAATTAAAATGATATGAATAAACGGTAATATTAATGACTGGGTGATAAACTAAGTTTTTGCAGGGGTTGTTATATTGAATACTACATGGATGTCCGAAGTATACGCAAAATAGTAATAAAGCAAAAATTTGGGAACAAAGATAATTTTTATACCAGGAAATCAATGTATTTGGGAGAAGGAAAATCTTCAATTCTAGAGTTAACAATATTTCATTAGGAGATTTGGAAAATAAGAAAAATGGGTGATAGCAGGAGTTAATTAAATTGTGAAAATTTTCTTTTATTTCCGAGAAGATTTCCAATTCTTCAGCTAATGACAGCCTTTATAAAACAGGGTGAAGTCTTAGTTACCATGATTTTATATAGCTGGATGAAATTTATTACAACCATCAGTTTGAGCAAAGCCAAAATTATAATTAAACATTAACAGAGATAATACAATTTAATACAATATTCCACAATATAAAAAAAATGCAATATGATATACAATGTCATATAAATACCAGTTAAATAAAAAGTTTTATGAATTTTACAAGCATTAATTTTTATTTCTGCATCACAAAGCACCGATAGTTGTTTTTGTTCATTTATTTATAAACTAATAATGTAAATAGCAGGGTGGCTTGATGTATTAATGGCTCATATAAAACAAATTTAAGTGGCAATCTAAATCTCTTAACAAAATGTGTTCATGAACAATTTCAAAATTTGACTAGCTTGCAAGCCTTTGAATGCATATTTACATACTAATCAACAATGGATATATTCTACAATGTAATTTATAGCACTTGAATGGGATGGAAGGCAGTTCTGTTCACAGCACAATTATCATTATTAAGGCACATACGAATCAAAATATTAGCGATGAAACAGCCCAGGAAAAAAAAACTGCAATTAAATTAGGTTTAAATAAATTTAAAACAAAAATAAAGTTATAGGTTTGGTGCAAAAGGAACTTTGGGTTTTGAAATCCACTTTTTCTGTTTAAGATGAGGGAAGATGCAGCAAGTACGATGGTAGGCTGAAAGCAAATGCACACATGCTTGTAGACCACAAACAAAATGACCTTCAGAAGCACTCTTGGTGGCATGTGGAAGTAACATTCCCCCTCAACATGCATGCCTAGATTTGGGGTCATTTCATTCATTCAGGGTATTTTGAGAAGTGAAAGTGTGGAGATGTGTTCTAGTGCTGTCAATGCAAGATAAACAGCGTGTTGAATTTTTAACTGCTGAATAGGCCAATCCTTCAGAGATTCATTGTCATGAAATGAATGTTTATGGTGACGATGCTGTTGATAGATCTACTGGAAATTGATTGATAGTAAAATTTTGTGGTTGCGAGCCCGGAAAAGTCATATTTGTTTATGAAACTTCTTTTGACTGTGTTTTGGGATGCTCACAGAGTTATGTGACCGATTTTCTGGAACAAGGGACAATGGTAAATTCTTCTCAGTATACACAGACTAAAATATTTCCAATGTCGAGTTTCTCATGTTAAGGCCAACCTGGCACCAATAGTCTTGCAAAATGACAATGCTCGTCCACACACCTCCCGCACATCTGGAGAGGCTCTGCGAAACCTGAAATTTGAACCGATTCCACACCCTCCTTATTCCCACGATCTTGCAACTTGCAATTTTTATTTTTTTCTCAACTCAAGAGACACCTCAAGGGTAATCATTACACCTCAGATGATGAGGTGTTAACAGCTGTCAAGTCCTGGATTCGAGAAAAGTCCGAAGAGTTTTTCAGAGACAGAATGAAAAAACTTGCAACACATTTTGAGAAATGTATTAGCCTTAACGGTGACTATGTTGAAAAATAAATACATGATTTTGAAACTTAAGAATTGTACTTTAACGTACTTTTATCCCGATCTTGGTATTTGTTTGCGCTCTAAAAGCATGTGTGCATTACTTTTCGGCCTACCCTTGTACTAATAATAAATGTGATAGTGCAGCCCAATAAAGTATTTTAGATATTATTTTTATCAAAAGTCATCATAATTACCAGAAATATGGATAAAAAATCCAAAAGTATCCATGCAAAATTAACTGATACCACCATAGTAACAGGACTAAACAGGATAATACTGGAACGATTTTAAGGTATATTATTAAAAAAAAACTATATTTCCACCAAAAATACTCAAATAATATCATTGCACAGGTTGATAATAGATATTTTTGTTGGCCACACTTGTGAATGCATTAAAACATTTCACAGGAATATTAAGGTGTCCCTTATTTTTAGGAAATTTTTGAATGCATTCCTGCTAATTTCAATCCTAGAGCCCTACAAAATTCTAAAGAAAAATTTCTTGGTACCTAATCAAAGCTGTTTAACATGTACTAACTTGACAGAGAAAATGCAGATAGAAACAAGCCTAAATGTATAGTTCTGAGGTCAGCATGGGAGTTGCTTATACACATATACTTGTATTTGAACTTCATTACACCACATACACTATGAATTGCCTTAAAAAGAATGATTATACAGGGTGTCAACAACCAAATAAATGGAATTTAGCTCGATGATAAATAGACAAATGATGTCCGATTTGTTATTTCACACTGTATAAATCACACTTACTGTCAGTGAAGTCACCAATCTTATTGTTTGGGAGAGCATGGCATTTTGGGGAAAAGAAGGATACTAAATATAAACACAGGAATCAACCCAAAGGTCTTTTTGATAGGTGATGGTGAGTTCCCCTAATACTAAGCCCAACAGCATGTAAAATTAAAACTTCAGGGTAGAGGGGCCACATCCTTTCCCTGTGCCGCCTATGGTTTCTCAGGAAGACCTTGTACTCAAAAAAATCACATAGCTTGGGTGCCCAGGAATTGAACTCAGGCCCTCCAGGTAGTGGTTCAATGTCCTACCCCTGATCTAACATGTCCCCCATTCTAACTATATCCTTATGTAATTGTGGAAAAATTGATTTTATTCACATAGAGGAAGTTTAAAAACAATATTGACTATTTGATATTGTGAATAACAATACTCTGCAAAATATTATAGAAAATTTTTTTTGGGTGATCTGCAGGATGAATTAACATTTTTTAAATTGAAATCCAATACGTATTTTAATTACTAAAATATGACAACTAAGGTCACTGAATGGTGATGTGCACATAAAAATGCAGACTTCATTTTAAGGGTATTTCATTATGAAAGAACTTGCCAGAAAAGGATTAACTTGCCACAGAGGCACAGAATACATAGAGCAATCCAAACCTTGTCAATATCACCAAATCCATTACTGCATAATTTACAAAAAGAGGCACACACAATTAAGGTATTCAGTGAAAGAAAATGAGCACACTGAATCATGTAATAATAACTCCAACAAATGTCTTAATTAAAGAAATCCATAACTGGAGTAGGTTTGAAAAAAAAAGAAAATCTTCAATTTCATCAACAGTGTGGGATATGCTACCCTTAACAAATCTTCAGAGGTATGTGGGCATTGAAGAAGCCTTAGGAAGGAAGTCTCCATTCTCACATGCAAACAAAGAACACGAAGGAGTAATAACACTCAGGATGACTTGGATGTCCATGCTGTCTGAAGGATGTTGCATGACTTTTATATTGAGGAGACAAAGGCCCAGGTGCTTGTACACACATTGACACAGAAATTTCATTAGGACAAAGGGTAGTCATGAGCAAATAAATTAAGATTTGTGCTCAAAAAACAGTCAATGATCTGATTATATGATTAAATTAGCAGAATTCCAATTTGGGGGATGAGAGAAATGAGAAAAATGGCAGTCATATGTGAGAGACTGAGGGTTCAAATTGGTCCAGAAAATATTTTATCATTACTGGATGAGATGAAATTTCACATCCAGGTAAATCTGTACACACTGAGATATGCAAAAAAAATTAGCTCACATTTTTGCTATAATAAGGGACACCCTAATGTACATACATACGATATTATACTACAAGAAGTACACTGCAAAACTGTTGATAAAAGAGACTAACTCTTCTAAAATCTCTGGAAGTACTCAATTGCTATAATTATCACTGGAATAGCAAAGGGGGGAGTATGAGAGGTGATTGCTCTTTGTGAGCACATTCTAAGCAACAATCATTTAACAAATCCTTAGGCACTTTTTTTAGTTGAAGGGACAACCTTTTCATGTGCTGCCTCTCAAAGTTGTTAGAACTTGACTACACCAATTACTACCATTGCTATAGCTTCATTTTTACTTAGCGAAAATAAGATCTCTGTGAATCAATGAAGAGCAAAGCCGGAAAGTTTTTCCTGTTGAAGGTGATTTGTAATGAAAGACAACAGTGAGAGCATAGTAGTAGCAACAAAATTTTGCTACTGATCATGCACATTTTAAACGTCGCTCCTTTAATGTTCAGAAATACCAATGATTTAGAGGAATTGTTTTCTCGTTAATTTAATGGTATGTTTTGTATCTATAAAAATATATTCAAGAATGACAATAAACTAATAATTTAAACTACTCACTCTTTACTGGAAGACATGACACCTGTTTATACCACATTTGGAAATGATACTTAGGAATTTGATAGGTAAGTTGTACAAACCACATATTCCATTTTAAGCCCAATAGTACATGATATATCCTAAGCTTGTGAAAAGTTTTGATTGATTTAAGAATATATTTAAGAATCTCACAGATTGGTTGGAAAAAAACAACAGATTGTCCTTACAAATGTATGAAGAAGGAAATATTTTTGGGGGATGAAGGGCAAGTAAATGGTTAATTATTCCATTTATGTTAAATTATTGAAAAAAACCAATCGTAGAGCATATTAACAAAACTACAGTCAGTCACTGTGAAGCATAGCAATTTGAAAATTCTTTTTTAAGTGAATAGTGATCAATACTTAATCAAACAATTGGCATAAAAACACTTGAATACATTTAAATATACAGAAAAAAGCCAATGTGCAGGACATATTAATGAACTACAGGGGTTTATACTAAATAACATTAATAGTATAGAACCGAGGTAAAACAGAAAATTTAAATAAGTTAACTACTTAATAGGAACATTTCACTCTCTGCACAATGATACAGATTAATGCAGTGCTAGTTAGGACAGTCTTAAAAAACATATGGCATGAAAATAACCTTCAGAAAAGGAAAAAAATGCTTTCCATGGAATATGCAAACAGAGTGATGTTGGAACTTCATAAATTAAGGCAATTTGGAGTAAAAAATGAAAAATAAAGCACTATATAGCATATAATTTATAACATTGTACTTGTAAATGTAAAGATAACATTTTTGGATGAAACCAAAGGATAGCAACAGAAAGGTACTTGGGTTTACATAATGAGGCACAATATTCATTACAATACAAAATCATAGATTTAAAATAGATTGATTTCATGAAGGGGATTTCAAATAGTCACTAATAAAGTATGGAAGAAAACTAAACAATTATAAGGGCTTCTGTTGATAAAAAATTTCAATTACTAAACAATTGGCAATATTTATGAAACTTAATAGACACTAATTATACCTGGCTACAGGGAGTTCCAAGATGGAGGCATATATTTTGATATACAAGTACCAAATATACGTATAGAAATAAATGTAAAACAAAATAATGTCAAGATAAGAAACAATCCCAGCTCTTGGAACTTCAAAGAGTTGATTGTACAAAAAAATGAATGAATTACAATATCCAGAGCATCCATTTCCAATCAGGAGTACTAATGAAATAAATTTTTAGCTAAACTTATAAAGACAGCTGTTATTACTTTGATAAAAATAAAACTTGAGACAACTTTACCACTACCATTATGCAAAAATACTTGTTGAGAGTACTATATTTCCATTTGAAATATGGTGTACACAGTCCAAAGTTACAAAATTGATTGATTGAACAATTGACTGTAGGAAATGAAAACTAAACAAAATTATTTCCAGCTGAGAGCATTGATAGATTTATAAAATAACACTTCTTAGGAGAAGTAGCGTTTTTTAACTGAATACACAGTTTCATACACGACTACTACAGTAATAGTATGTCATAAGAAGTAAAACCTAAACAATACATTATCTTAAGTTTTTACTGAATATCAAACAAGAGTTACGCTCCATCTATAATGCACGAAGAAAGAATCAAAGACTTTCCGTTTTCATAGGAAAGAATTTATTATTGTCGACTAGTTTTGCAACACTGTAGCCACAAAGTACCGGCCTTAACCATCTCTCAAATTATGCCTTATCTTTTACCAAGTGTTTCCAGTTCAGCCATCATTTTCAAACAAGTTGACAGCATGGTATTAGACAATTCAAACATGCATTATTTTGCAACTGGTAACAATTACATTGACTTTTCTTGGTCAAACCAAAAATTCTGTTGACATTCACAGGTAATTTTTCATATTTTGCCATGAAGTTCAAATGGAATCAATGCACTTAAGCACTGGAGTAAAAATCAGTCAATAAAAATTATGAGCAAAGAAAAACAGGAATACTGTGCACTAATTATCTTTGTTATCGATGAAATAGTACATGAGCTATCACATTTCAAAATATGTAGTTATCACGAAAAATATTGAGCGAAAGTTTAATAATTAAAAAATCAATTGTAGTTCTAATTTAGTCAAATAACAACAGGTGTTCAGATTGGGAATATAAAAATTAACCCTTATGCTTTTGGATTCTTGATTCTTACCATTGGTTACCAACTCTAGGTTCTTGCCACAAAAGGAAAGAAAATATTAATAATGAAAAGAAGAAAGAGTACATATATCAAAAGTGAAGGTGGGAATTGTTTGGCCTTGTTTTTATAATAAAACTTCAAACATTAAGTTAAAATATATAATAAATTAGGAAAATGTACTCTATCTTATTAATATCCTCCCAATTTTTAATTGATTGGCATATGATATACATAAAAAGAGCGATATACAAAGGAGAGAAATAAATCTCAGAAAATCTTTCATAAATACATATTCACAAAGGAATAATGCAATGTTAAAAATGTCAATTGCCATCAAAACTTGGCTCTATAATTTTGTGACTGAGGATGAGATTTTGCAAACAAATATGATTGCAAGACTGCTGCAAAAAGCAAGCTGGGAAGCATTATCCCTAACCCAAAGGCAATAAGAATTAACACTGATTGAAAGAACCTCCTAACTGACAGGTTATAATTATCTGATTAAATGGGGCTATATCCGAAGGGAGTTGTTCATAAGCTATTGTTCCGAGTCATTAAAAGAGGAAAGAAATGAATTAACAAGATTTAGGAAATAACATCTAATTTTCTTCATCTAAGACCATTGTTCCAACAAACAGCAAGGCTACAGATAATAATAATATGGCCATAGGCACACTTGACCCATTCCATGAAGCACTAAAGAGGCAGGTTGGAAAGTAGCAGTATGTACAGGGCAATCATCCCCTTTAAACTACAAACAGTGTGATATCTCTGATAAAATACTTAAATGACTCCTGTTCAATCTATTGGTGAATTTAATTTTTCATTTGATACTTTTCCGCTATGTTGCTATTGAGTTACTATTCTTCATCTCATATATCCTCAAGGTGTCATAAAAGCAAAACCGGATTGTATGACAAGTAAACAAAACTGGTATTAGTATCATCCAAAAATTAATAAATTGTCAGAAATGCAGGGATGTATGTTTGTTCCAGGGCTGCACATAATAGCATAAAGGCAAGCTGACCAGAAAATAGGGACAGTAATGAAGCACTTTGATGTGATCCTCAATAGCCAGAATTTTAAGAAAGCTCAACTGCTCCTATGTATTGATGTGAATAAATCACCATAATTTGAATGACTGAAATAAAAGTACTTATTTAATCTGGAATTAAAAATTATAAGAAAGCAGTAACCTGTTTTGCAATGAAATATACATGTCTTCCTATGGATAGGTGCCTGTCAGAGTAACTTGTCTGTGGAAATAATTTGAAGAAGGATTAAATAATGCATCTCACTGAAAGAAGTGGACCTTTATGCTGCTGACATTAAATTCAAATCCGGCAAAACGAAATGGAAATCTTTCATCACGTTTTCCAAAAAAAGGAATGCTGAGATTAATTCTTGGCTCCAGCCAATTGGTGGTGAGGTGAATGGAAATTAGGATGAAACTAAATTATAAGTTTTCCATGATATTGATACATATTGATTTCTCATCAGAAAATTTTGGCAAAATTCAACTAGAGGAAAAAATCATACTGCTAGAACTAAATTCTGGAAAAAGGCTTATTTTCACAAAATTAACTCAGCACTTTGGAAACATGATTTCATAGTGTCACCAATTTTACCCTTGTTTCTCTCTGGTTTTATAAATTCATATGGAAAACATTCAAACATTATCACAGCTAATAGATAACCATTAACAATGAAATTCTTTATGTTGTGTTTTATTCACAAAGGTGTATCATTGCATATGAATTGGACTACACCTTTTTTCTACTGGGTCTTGTAAATAATTACTTCGGAGTTAAATATTTCTGATTTGAATTCCTCAGCATATAATTCAGTTCAAACCTAAGGCAGAACTATGTATAGGCCCACGTATAGGATTCCAGGTGCAAAAATTAAAATATTTCAAGTTTTAAAGTGAAAAGAGGAATAGCTTTGAATAACCAAGTTCTTTGATGATGCAGTGGCTTTGAGGTTGACTGTGAGTTCTCAATGTTTAATTCACACTGTGGCAAGGTTCACACACACTCCTTACAGAGTGAAAGCGTGAAACTTAACAACAGATGACTTCACATGCTACAATTTCAGGGAAATATTGACCACATTAACCACACAGAGCCATGTTTCGAAGATAACACAGCATTTACATACAGCTGCAAGAGCCTAAAATCTGTGATAATACAATAACCAGAATTTGTGTAGCACTCAGTCATATGGATGTTATTGTGGCATGCAAAAATTATAAATGCAATAACATTTGGGTTGATTACCAATGATGACAATACTCTGAGAATAGTATAATGTAGGTTTGTCAAACTATTCTGAGGAACTTGTATATGTTTAAGAGGAATCTACAAACATGGCCATGAGTTCTTGCTCAGTTCTTCTGCCAATGGTTTGATGTTTCTTTCATACATCGGGGCAAAAACTTTCCAAACATTTTTTTACTTGTGGCATATTCACTGGATGCTATATATGCAAAAAGAATATGAGAAGGAATATGCCACATACCTTTTCTGAAATCTCAATGAAAACACGGAAACAGCAGGGCTCAGTGTTTGGGAATAGCATTAATGAAAAAAGGCAAATGCCTTTACAGTAATAATATACCCATGTGCATGTTTGTGGACTACAGTGAACCAGTGGATTAATTAAATTTACATTTTACCATAGGCTTACAATGAGAGCCTGGCATAAACTCATAAGAATGCTTCATTTAATGGTTAACTGTCATATTTATTTCATCAAATTACCTCTATAAAACAGGGCAGGATTTTGATTAAAAAACAAATGAAATTTTTATACATTGATCATTTAAATTCCTTTTTTATAATTGAAATAATGCTTTATTTCCTTACAGCCACTCACAATCAACTGTTGGGGGAGTAAGTTGGCTTTGATTGGCAGGTTGCTACTGTTGTATTTTGTGAACCATCAACCATAGATATTAATTCAAAAAGCTGTATAGGCTGTGCATCTGACTGTTTGGTTTGTTTAATGACATATATGTGTTCATTATTAAGTAGGGAAGAATTCATAGACTCACTTGGTGAATTTTCTTCAACGACACTATGCTGCTCAAGATCCAGGATTGTTGAAGGACAATTTGTAGGTGATTCAAGCAGTGAGATATTTTCACCACTACTATCATCCAATAAGTCTTTTTCCAAAGTTCTTAGGCACACGACAACACAACAAGGATCATTTGCCTTGACGTTACATGATGAACTGTGATCAACAGATACCCGACACTCACACCCATAACTGCTTTCATTACATGAAGAAACTTTGGAAACAGAGGACTCACTGGTTTTGCTAGATGAGCCAACAACAATCTGATTATTCTGTGAACTGTTTTTTGATGAGCATTCCATCCCATCTGTGCTGTTTTTAGATTGACACTTATTCAATACTTCTTTACTACAATAATCTCCTTTTTCCCTTTTTTTACATTCTCGACCTTTACAGCTATAGGAAGTTCTCTTATTTTCTACCTGTGTACAATTCTCTGAATGGTGAGAAAGTTGGTCACTAGTTTTGGTCGCTACTGGTGAAAAGTGACTTTCTGAACTTGACATAACCAGTTCACTTATATTTGAAGCTCGCTGGTTTAACTCTGTGACCCTATGGATTACTGACGATGAAACTGAAGAGCTCCCAGCCACCAAAGACTCTATATCTGTTCTAACAACATTTGAAGCTGAGCTTACCAATTTTTTACTGATTGGTGATGCTTCATTCAGCAATGTAGTATGCTCAGTGTAATTACCTGTATTTTTAATGCACGGAGTGCTTGAGAAGTTGGGAGCTACTTGATCACTTGAATCATCTTTGGAATTCAAAGAAGATGACTTCAATTCACATGAAGGAGCAGAGCGCTGACTATGCCGCAGAAGGCTACCAAGGGGAAGAAGACCACTTCCTCCCGTAGCACCAGTTGTTAGGTACCCTTCCACCAGCATGTCATCATCCATAGATGACATGGCTGAAATGTTACGTTGAGTCAAAGGAATTATGGCATATGCTGTGAATGAAGAAAAGGAAATTGATAGAGACAAAAAATGTCTGGCTAATTAACTGCAGTCATATAAAAACTGGTAAGATATACTATTTATTCTCATTATTATATCCTTATAACTGTTTCACTGGACTTTTGGCTGAAACATAGAAAAAACACAGCTACGATTTAATGAACCCAAATCTGGATGGAAGTCTGAGAGGCCTCCTGTCATTCATGATGAGAAATTTTACACCTTAAGGCTTTAGATCACTGATCAGATTATATGGTAGAAATGCTACAACAAAGGGGGTTAATACACTAGATAATAGAAAGAGAAAAATTGACCTCTCAGTTCTATCTTCAACAGTGGGAACAAATGAGAGTTGCTAGGGGTCAGATGGGACAGTATGGGGATAGTTGAAGTCTTTCCCAAACCAAATGTTCAATACTAGTCTTTGTCATTCGAGCCAACTGTGGGCTAGAATTGTTGTCTTGCAAAATGACATCTTTGGTGAGGAGGCCTGGGCATTTCTGACAAATGGCAAAATTCAGTCAAAGCAACTTCTCACAGAACAGCATTGATTATTAGCCATCTTTCTATGAATTCAATGAGATATACTTTTGGCATCCTAAGACACAGCATGGCCTTGCAGTCCTGCAGACTTCGTCACATTTAATTTAATCTTCATGGAAATTCCCTGTGTTTCCCTTCAATTGACATCACCTTAATTCGGGGGTGGTCCAACTAATAATTAGTGTACCAACATTCATCACCCATCAATTTGAAGTGCAAAATGGTTTATACATCCTTTTGATAATAAATAAGACATTGCAGGCTGCAGGCCATACTGTAAGTGCATTTTACAGAAGTCAGTTAAAGAGGTGACATTAAACTTTCTGGTTGAACAGAATGTTATACATAATGTGGTCGGTACTCCAAATGGAAATCTTAAGTTCTTCATTTACACAATGCACTTTGACGGGTCTGTTTTCTTGAATCATTTTATTCACTTGCTTCAACCAGTCACCATTCTGTGCAAACATTTTGTCATGGCCAAGACAGTCATTGCATGCAGTATAATTTCACGACCACAGTGAGTTTGCTGTAGCTGACAGGGAAACAATGCACATCTGATGTCATAGAAGAAGAATGATGCTATGTACTAACTGATAGAGCTTATGGTACTTTGTATTGAAAGATTTAGATTTTAGAATCCATTGAAACTTACTAATTGATCACTTATCAGATTTATCTACCATAGTATCATCATTCTAAGAAGTAACTAATGATTACTACTCAGTTATATTGTTGCATTATCAAAATTAACTTTAAAATTGGCTAATAAGAATACATCACAGCAAAAATATATTACCAAATCTGGAATTAGAGCTTTGACTTTAAGAACAAACAGAAATGGCTAAAAATTAACTGAATACATATTAACTTGAACAGATTATCTGAAATGTTGGCTTATGCTAAAGTTTCAATAGTTTTTGTAATGAAAATAAATTGTATCAGCAAGAATTGAACATGCCAAGGAGATTACAACACCAAACACTATACAAACAAGAATTCATTGTGCCAAACCCTGTTAAAAGGAAAAATAAATGTCCTTACCTTGGGTATTTTCAAGAGGAACGACAGTATCTGAGAATGTTTCAGAAGAAACATTTGTTGACTTGCTAACACTGGATGTGTCTTCCGAAACCAAAGGAATCTGAAAAATCACAAGGACAGTTGTGAGCAATTATGCAATTAAGCAAACTTACACATGCATACTTTACCACATTCAAAATAAAAAAGAACAGTTTTACTCCACACTGAAGCATGACATTCAAGAACATCTGCAAGATAAATTAAATTGAAACCTATCATGATTACAATTTAACCATGGAAAATCATATAGGGTGAATTAATATATTCCTATCCTGATATTACTACAAACCAATATCATACATCATAAAAGGAACATTTTACTATCTTTCACTCACAAACATGCCCTTATACACAAATCTTTTCACCTCTTTTGCTCCAGTACTAAACTATTTGTTCTTAACTAATCCTTTACAACTGACCCCATGGGTCCTATGAATGTGTGAAGGTTGAAATTAAGTGGCAAAAGAATTAATATCCACCAAAAAATACATTTTTAATAGCAATCTATTATGGATAGAGTCAACATTGCTAATAATTTCAAACACCTGCTGCATGGAAAGACAAATTATGGGTTGTTGAAGTCCTGGGTTTGGAGTATAAAATTTGGATTTTCAATGGAATTAATTGATCAAATAATCACTCAATTATGGAAATATATGACTATTTATTTAACAACAAGACTTGATATTTTTGTGTAACCCTTCTCCAATCACTTTGCTTGAATGGAAATTGCCGCATAAGAACATCTCAAATGTCATAAAACTAGTTAAATGAATCGCCAAGGTTTATGCTATTTATTTTTTAATTATGACTTGATTTAATGTAATAGATGCTTCAAAACATCACCTGTAAAGTGCTGAGGTGCAGGAGTCAAATTGGCTGAACATAAACACACAGGTTACAAAATCATCATTGCTTGTTAGAAATAACCCTTAAAATGGTATTTTTACTTAAAATACTTCCAAACTTTTTGTGGATTTTTTTTACAATTCAAACAATTTAAAGAGTTGATTTCTTAGTGTTTTTCCATTACTTTTTGCATGCATTCATGGTTTGAAACTGTGCAAATAAAATTCCCTGTATGACAACTCCCCTAATAACTACATATTAGTTATGGCTGAAACTTTTTCAAACAGGAAACATGTCCCAAATCACTGAGGATCTATCTAATGGATGTTTATTCTTCAATAAGAGAAAGGTCATTAGAAGAATACCACATAAGTGAGTGAATCAATGACGTGGGCCTTATGCAAATGGTTTGCTGGAGTGCTATTTTCTTCGAAAAAGGCCACAATATAACCCATGCATTCAGGTTGTCCCTATCATCTTACACAACGGACCTTCCCTCTTGCTGTTTGAATTGCCTTTAAGTAACCATGAAAATCATATTTAAAAACTAATTTTTCCAGCTTCCTGCTGAAAGTGACAAAAGTTCATTTTATTGTGAGACACATATTTCATGGTGTACAAGAAGTTACATTAACATTTACCATCAACTAACACATGCATGAACCTATGAATATACCTAATGTCCACACAATGTTTAATCTTGTCCCGACTTTTAAATTAAATGTCTTTGATATTTCTATATTGAATTTGATATCTTAGTATTATAATTCCTAATTGTTCGAGGAAAGAACAAGTATTTGTATCTATATGTACTGGAATCTATCTCCCTGATCTTATCTATATGGTCTGATCTATGTACATAGTGTGGGGCCATAATAATTCTTGTAGTGTCATTATTAAACTTGTTTGTTCTGAACCTTTCTAAAATTTTCAGTCTGACTTGTTCTCTCTGCACCTCAAAAGGCTCCCAACCTGATTCCAAAAGGCTTCGTACGTAACCCACGGAAAAATTCAAAATACTTTTTGAACAGACCTCGTATGTAATAAATCCATGTTGGCACAGGCTAGTTGGGGATTGCCACCTGACAGCATAGGAAATTTATAGCTCTTAACAAATAAAATGAAATTATTTCATGGCAATAATTTTGGCACGATTCACTAAGGAGTGAAAGGTTTAGAATTGATTGCAATAAATATATGGTATTAAAGCACTATTAGAATGCCACACAAATGGTTCATTTGTCAAGGAATTAAGATCATGAAACTTTGTATTCATACATTGATTATGATACCTCGGCAACATTGTCATGGACTTAAAGGAATAAAATTGTGTACCCAGCAACTAATTTAGTATGGCAACAAAGCACAAATACATAGAGGCACCCAAAAAATAAATAGCTATATTATTAAATCATCTAAATAAATAATAACACGACACATGATTGTTTATATTGGAGACACTAATTAAGTAGAAAAACCTAAATAGATGAATATCAATGTTCCATATTTCTAGGCACTCAAATAGTCAAGGCTCACCAAGACTTTGTTATCTCCTGAGCTACATGATTATCAAAAAAAAGGGACATACAATGGAAATTTACCTCAAACGCACAGTTTCATCCAAAATAAGAACAAGCCAAGCTCAAAACTCTCATCAAACAATCCTTCAAGTTTAACGCCTATGGTCTCTCTTTTATTTTCACTCCTTACTTGCATAAACTTACCTCAGTATCCTCCTCTTCATCATCTTCACAAGCAGTGTCTTCAGTTTCCTCATTCACGTCCCCTCCACTTGCATAGGCATTTGATGAACTAAGCTCTTCACTATCCACTGGAGGATGTCTTCTTGCCACATGTGCTTTTAGGGAATACGGAGTGGAAAAAGCAGCTGAGCAATTGGTGACTTGACAAGGATAAGGTTTCTCACCAGTATGCGTGCGTTTGTGAGTCTTCAAGTGATGGCTGGCTGTAAATGCCTTCCCACAACCTGTCTCAATGCATCTAAGGATCATTAAAAAAAAATATATCAGTTATTTCATGTGTTTTATGGAAAAAAATTATTAGAAGAGTACATGATAAGGAGAGCATCTACAAATTTTTTTGTCAAATTATGCAGAGCTTATTCTTATTTAATAGACCATTGACAATTTTTTCCCACCACATTTTTGCATAAAAGTGGGCACTGGCCCCTCCGGCACCAGTAATTAGTTCAACATAAGTGGTATGGTATTCATTGGCTCATGTTCTGGAATAATAATGGTAATAGTATGACTTTAGGCTAGTCTTTGTTTTTAAAAGTCATCATTTCTCCATTATCGTAAATATATTTCCTTACTTTTTGATCTTCCAGGCATGAAGTGACTAAAAGATGAATCAAACTGCAACATTTTAAGACAAAGCCAAAGTAATATTCGTTTTTCACTCATCCATCTATCTAAATTTCATCCACTCCTCAAGGGTTGATTAAATCTCAACTAAAAGTCTAATTACTTTTACCCTATTCATTACAGAACCTTATGATCTAAAGAAAAAAACACTTTTAAGTTGCTCCCACCAATTTATTCAGTAATAATAAAATCAAAATAGTGCCTTTAAATGTAATAATTTTTTTTTAATTTTGATGATCTCTTAATGCCATATTTTCCTAAATTCAAATGCATGATATTGTTCATTTGTATTTATTTTAGGATATTCTACCCTGATGCCCAAAAATAAATATCATAATAATTTTCCAGTAAACAACCGATTTTATTCACTCTTGATGTAATTTAACATAGCTATCTTTAATCTCAAAGTATGCAGTTTCACTGATGTTTCAATTTATCAAATTTCAGCAACATAAACGTACTATCAACTGCTCTTTTTTTGGCAGTAATGACCAAATCAGTGTCACTACTTTAAGTTTGTACAAAAAACAAAAAAAAATGTATTTAAAATTATTTTGATTCATTACAAGAAGCTAGAATTATCATTGCAATTATTATTCCTGCATTGAATGAAAAAGAATAAATTACTGAACTATAAAGCCATATTAATAGCAAAGATACAGAATACATTTTGTAACAAGAGAGGATAATATGGCTTAGCTAAGGAAAGGTTCACCATTTTTTTCTTAAAGAATATATTTACAAGGGATATTAAGACAATTCTGAAAACTAAGGTTTCAAAAATTACCAGAAAGCAATAATAAATTTTTGGATTTTCTGTGCCCAAAAGAATTATCCAGCAATTCCTCATTTTCCAGATTTTATTTTGCTGTCACAATAATAAGACATTTTAGGATAGATTGCATCTGCTGTAATGATTTTGATCCATGAGGCATTCTTCTCTCTCTTTAACCTTTATCCCCACTGTGGATGAGGACTTTTCTGTTTAGCTTGGCCTTGTATCAAAATATGAACTCTAATGAATATTCAGAATAAATCTTGTTTAGTTCAAATTTTTTACAAAAAATAAAGCAACTAAAAATATCAACAAACAATGCATTGAGGAAAAATATTAACCATGTGAAACAAATGGTAACTAAATCCTAATGAGTTATTCACCTTAACACTCATTGGAATGTAAAACATTGCTGCAAGGGCTAGAGGGTGCTTCATTATTCAATATCCTTTTCCTGACCACTCTCCTCTTCACCAATAACCATTCAGTATGTCATTTAATCAAATAGCCTACCCAAGCCACACAATAACTGGGAGGCAATCCTTACCTATTGATCTTATCACGGAAACACCTTAAAGAGTGTTATGGCACATTCCACAGCTTGTAAATGGCTCTAGCATATACATTTGAATTTACAATTTGTAATAACAACTCAGCAAGATCATATAGCATAATGTAGAAACAAAATGAAAGTAACACCCATAACTTGCTGACCCATATTTGATGGGGAAACTACCTACAATGGTTTACTTCCTCATAAACTTCATACTATCTTATCTTTTCCTTTCCCAAATAAATGCTCCATACAAAAGGAACCTCTAAATCCCTTCTTTATGTAGTTGACTCAACTCTACTACTCTTACATGAAACCCCAGGATCTAAACTCTTAAGCTATGAAAGCCCTAGAAAAGGCTATACTCTGGCTCTCAGTATTTGGCTTTATATTAGACCACTGCTGACCACTATAGAAAATGCTGGAAATTTAACACAGACAAAATCATTTGCACAGACAGAAATTTGGATCCATGCCTACCACCACCAGTGTTTGATAAGTTACCACGTCATTATAATACAAGGTGAATTTTGCAACTATGGCAAATCCAGCATGATTTGCTGACTGTTCCACAAGGTGGACTCACTCAAGTGGTACCAATTTTTATCAACCACTATGGGAGAATGTTTTGAATTGAATGACTGGGTGAATTGGGTGGTCGCATTTTTGTCTAACACACATGCACAAATGTACCAATTACTAGTCTTCAATGACAGCTGCAAATTATGGCATGAATGGGGGTTGCTGGAAAAAATGAGACTGTCCAATACTTACCTGAAAGGTTTCTCCTTGGTGTGTGTTCTGACATGTTTTTTCAAATCACTTAATGTAGTGAAAAACTTCAAACAACCATTTTCACCACAGTTAAAAGTATTACCACTGTGGAGTCTCAAATGGGCTTTGAGCCTGAAACAGGAAAATTAAGTCATGAAATTTACACTATTGTTTACACCGAAATATAAATGATTTGATCCATGACACTTTGCATCCGAGAATAACAGAACTACTAAAAAAAGTTGCATTATAAATCTTTCAGCTGAAAGGTATTCTTCACCTGTATAATGTGTTAAATGCTTTCTCGCATCCAACATAACCACATTCAAAGGGCTTGACTTTAGTGTGAACGCGAATATGTATCTTCAAGCTATATGAAGTAAGAAAGGCTTTCCCACAACCTGGTTCTGCACACTTGAAACGATATTCTCCTGTAGAAACAGAACGTTGTAAGATTTTCTTCTAGCTGATAAAGACTGCACGCCTATAAACTGAATATTGGCATAATACAAAGCAATTCTTTCAGTCCAAATTCAAATTAACTACAAGAAAACACATGTTCTTACCTTTGTGTGTTTTCATGTGAGTTCTAAGATTACCAGCAGTACTATAACTCCTTTCACAGTTGTCATATTCACATCTGTACCTTTTTATTTCCTTTGTGTTGGTTTTTGGATCATGCGTCTCAATTGTTAAAGTGGCATGGGATGGGTTTTCAGGCATCTGGGAGTTACCGGGATGAATGCTAAAGTAAATTTCATCTGAAGTGATGGTATGATGAATATAACTAAAGGAGATAAATGGGAAAAATGTTGACGAAGATCACGTTAGTAGATTAAAAATTACATAATATTATGTACAAAAGCGTGACAGCAGTTTTGAATATGTCAAGGTGAATGTGGTACTACAATGCATCGATTACCAACCCGGCATTTTCGTCTTGGCTCTCGCTTACACCGCTGAAATCTTCGGGACAAGACTTGTTTTGCTCTGGGAGCATAGAAAAGACTGGGATCTGTTCAAAAACCCTTCCAAAGGTGGTAGGGTCGAGGCTATCGTCAATGTAATCTTGAAGATCAGGTGTCACAACACCCAAAGACCCGTTTGTCTCTGGTTCGAGCTTCGGGAGGTTTTCTGAAGACGACCAGGTCGCCATTTCTTGCAACGTTCAACTTATATCTACTGTCAACCTCGTCGGGCACTTAAAGCATAAGAGTTTAAAGGAACTATGAATAAGATTCCTGCGAAGTACTTCGCCTTATCATCGAGTATTCCATTTCATCACGTGATACACAGCACATCAAACTGACTCGGCACACTAATGGAAGAAAAACCAAAACACAAAGTTTCAACCCAGCGCTGAAAACGAACAAGGGTACGTAGCGCATCACTGCAATCTCATTCTCACAAGAGTGCTATTACGGTTACAGTTACGCTAGTACTACTTCTACGGCGAATCAAAATGACATACTGGTATGATTCCAAACAATATACACCAAAAATGTAGAAATCCAAAGCTCATATATCTATAGGTATTTATAATTTAAATGGCGTAAATTTTTGGTTGATAATAGAAGACATTAAATGCACATACACAGACGGCTCTTCACCATTATAGAAAAGCAGTACGAAACCGAGACGTCATGGAATACTTGTCGCAAGAAGTTCCGTGAATTAGTTTAATTATTCAGATGTTTTAACGTTTTCTGCCATTACTGCTATTGTCGCTAACAGTCATATTCAAGTCTGAGTTACATATTCTTTGACGTCAACACGACTTCCGGTTGTCGGACCGAGCGAGAAATTCTCTTCCGTTCACGTATTCGCAATGGTGAGTGAAGCTATATTTTCATCTTGTTCCATCAAATATTCCATTTAGATATTGCATGCTATTGACTATGTTTATAATTTCTAGATATGTCATATTTTATGTTTGTGCGTTCAATTTCCCTGCTCATTTCTTGAGCTTCACTCTTTTGTGATGCCGAAAACTGAACAAATGGTCCATAAGCCTCGACTACATGTTGTTTCGTTGTAAGATATTGACACAATGCAAAGGTGTTTCATTATGTGTGGTGTCGGATGGGTTTTAAACCATGTGGCCGGTTTGGGTTTCTGTTCTATGCATTGAAAAAAAAGAATTATTTCGGTAATGTTTATGCCACGTGACGTTGTCTTATACCTGTGGTACAGTACCAGTGTAAGAAATATTTTTTTGTAAACTTTGGTAACCATATCTAAACGTTTTGTTGTAGGCTCGAGGACCTAAAAAGCATTTAAAGCGCTTAAATGCCCCAAAAGCATGGATGTTGGACAAATTGGGAGGAGTTTATGCTCCTCGTCCAAGCACTGGGCCACACAAACTAAGGGAATCATTGCCTTTGGTGATCTTCTTGAGGAATCGGCTGAAGTATGCCTTGACAAGGGGTGAGGTTACGAAGATAGTGATGCAGCGCCTCATAAAAGTTGATGGGAAAATCAGAACAGATGCAAATTATCCTGCTGGTTTTATGGGTAAGAGTACAATCATTATTCCTTTGGGTTTTTGCTATTTAGAAAAGCGAAATTCACTTTTGGGTTCATTGTTGCAGATGTAATTACGATTGAAAAGACTGGAGAATTTTTCCGGCTCATTTACGACGTCAAAGGACGGTTTACAATTCACAGGATAACTGCCGAGGAAGCCAAGGTAATAGCAATGAACATTAAAAGTCATGCAATTTCTGAAATTTTAGTTGTTACTCAATTTGTGGTATTTAAGCTCCTTGTTTCACTAAGGAGTGAGTCTTTATTGCCCCAAACGTTTGGTTAATAACATTGTATTTAAGCAGTGAATTATATTTACCTGGTTAAGTATAACTCAGGCCGCATGGGCGTATTTTTCGCAACTTCTAGTTTGGGATTTATACATTGTTATTTTGGGAGTATTATTTAATGTGGGAATGTAATACAATGTAAAATGGGGTCGCATCAATAATCTCTTTAGTCTAATGTTGTGCCAGGGTGGTTGTTGGAAATTATTTCGCATGTCGTAAGACTTAATTTGTTAATCGAATTTTGTATGTATCTGTGCCAGTCAAGTGCTTCGTCAATATTCTCGTCATTTGATAGCATCTGTGAATGTCAGAAACTTTTGTTTTTATGTATATTATATAAGTGCAGACAGTAATGAAATTCATTTAGTTATGGTATTATTTTTTTAGTACAAGCTTTGCAAAGTAAAGAGAGTGCAGACAGGACCCAAGGGAATTCCATTTTTGGTTACTCATGATGGACGAACCATTCGTTATCCAGATCCTGTTATTAAGGTGAATGATACAATCCAGCTGGACATCGCAACATCCAAAATTATGGAAAGCATTAGATTTGACTCAGGTTGGTTTTTTCAAGTGATTCTTGAATATATATGCACAATAGTCATTATTTCTCAGGGCTGTTAGAAAGAAATGATTAACATTTTTATTCCTTAATTTGTTTATGTCAAACGTTATGTACTTGCAGAAGGGATGTGAATATTTACTGTGCCTAGCAATTTTTTTGTTATGTGCATGTCAATGTTTTACTATCATGTTCTAAAAGTTTACTGTGTGTACTAAAAGTCCTTATGGTTATGCTGTAATCATTTAATTACAATTAGAATAAGGTAAACTGGGTTTTTTGTTTTAAGTGTTAATTTTATATTCATTTGTTCCTATTCTGTTGTTTGATCTAGTGAATTAAGCAAACAGGAAAAGAGATTGAGGTCAGTCTTTACTTTCATGTTAAAACCCCAAAAATTTTGATGCTAAGTCAAATACTGTATGGTTTATCTTCATAATAACTAACTTTTTAACTATTAAATTGATGTATGCTTTAGATGTTTCTAATGAATATTTGTTTTGCATTTTAGGAAATTTGTGTATGATCACAGGAGGTCGTAACTTGGGTCGAGTTGGAACTGTTGTCAATCGTGAACGTCATCCTGGCTCATTTGATATAGTTCACATTAAGGACTCTCAAGGACACACATTTGCCACTAGGTAATGTATAGTTTTATTTTCTCTGCCCAGCATTTTGAATATAGTTTTCCTGTAATGCCAAGGTAAATAGCTGAGGAGACTTATTTTTTAAATTTGAATACGTTTGATCTTGAAATAATTCTTGTTCGTTCATGCTGATGTTTCAAATGTGTCATTAGTAACATCTAGTCTTGTCTGGTGAAGATGAGTGAAATCTTCACTGGAGAGCTAGTGTTCACCAGCTGAAATTTTAATAAATCTGGTAGTGTCCTTAATGTCCACGAGGTTGATGACAGAATGAGCCATTGAAACATGAATTCGCATGCCATGACTCATCTAATATACTAATTATAATCATTATTACTGAATGTTAGAACAGGAGTACCTGGCCTGTTTGTTCATTTGTGAAGGTATCACTCTCTCAATCTGCGGTGCATTGCTGAGGTTTAAATTTTAACTGTTACCAGTGTATAAGATAGCCTTGGCCTCCTGAAAGTTGTTCTACTTAAGGGTGAACATTAAGTAAGAACATTACAAAGCACAGGAATTTTATGGTATAATTAATTCTCATTGAATTTACTCTTGAAAAACACCCATAATTTAATTCATTTTTGCCCAATGTGTTTAATTAACAATATTCTGCTTATGCTCCCATGAAATTAAACTATGTTAACAATGTTCTTCGCTCTTGGTATTGATGGGAAGCATTTTCGGTACCCACTTGCGCCCATTATTTTTACATAGCAGGAAAACATAATCTAAATTATATGTAGGAATTGGGTACTTCATCCATGGTTTTTCCAAGATGGATTCCACCTCAATGTTTGTTGTTTGTTGATCTGTTAAATGTTGAAGTTTTATTGGAAAGTTGAAAAAAATCTGGGAGTAGCAGACTTTTATTAGGTGAAGATTGTTTGAAAGTAGATGAAGCCGCATTTAAATGGTTCTAACAGATGAGAAGCTTGAACATTTTTCTAGTCCACCAAAATGCCAGAAAGCTATGCAATAATTGCAAAGAAATATGTTGGGCAAACTAATCTGGTACTGTTAAGTGAATTATATTCTGATATTGGTTTTGAATGGACAATATCTAATCTTATGCTAGATTTCTAAGCTTTGCCTAACAAGGTACAACGTGGCATCAAATGCTAATAAAATCCTTCCAGTCTGCATGTATTTTTCCTTCATTCCCTCCCAACATGCTTGTCTTTTTCCGCCTTGTTAGCCTCTCTCTCTCTCCCATCCATCATAGACTTAAAAATTTTATTGCCAATCCGAATGCCCTGTATCCACCTTTCCTACCTTGTTTGGATTTCTCCCAATGACCTTCTAGCTTACCCTACATACTAGTGTTGAGGTTCAGTAGCTTATCACTTCTATATACTCTTGTTTTCTGCAATGCATTCATTAATTCTATCCTATTTACTCTTATCAACTGCCTTTTTGAAATCTAATGGACAAATACATCCTGATTGTTTTCTATGTTCCTATTTATTAGTGACCTTATTACTATAGCATCACTAATACTTCTCCCATTCCTTGAACCCACACTCTTTCTCATATTTTTCTCTATTTGTGACCTAACTACTGCAATGCCATCAACATGCCTTTCCCCTTCCTGAACCCAATTTGATTGCCCCCCATGTGATAATTTTCCTAATTCTCTATCTTCTTTTTGATGAGCTGATTTTACTCAGCTGGTTATTCTGATTGTAGAGGCTCACCTTATTTTTGGAAACCATTTCATGCATCTTGTTAAATTCCTTATATTATATGAGATTTAGTATACTTTGACAGACATGCCAACTCTCCCGATTTAAGCGGGAGACTCCCGATTTTTCCTTCTTACATTCTTGATGAACTGTTCAAATTGTGTACTTAGCTTAACATGTTAATAAAGTGTGACATTCATTAAAAATTGGCAAAGTGTCATAAAGGGATTAAGGTGCCATGCAAATATTGTGGTAATTAAAAGTGATTACTTCGTGATACACTTCTAAAAATCTCCCGATTTTTCATTTTTGAAAGTTGGCATGTCTGCTTTGATCATTATCCTTTATATAATGTCGCAATACAATTCAGCATACATTGCTTTGGCTGCTACATTTTATAGGTAATTAAGGAACTCCACATTGTACTAAGTATGTTGTATAAACTTGTCCTGAGCGCACCTACTGAATTGTTTGCCCTGTTTTTGAGTATCATCATTAAAGAAAACTCTAATATACTTCAGAATAAACTGAAATCATCAGTTTTGCTAAAAATTTATATTTTTTATAAGCATTTGACTTGGCTAACATAAAATTTGGAGTATAATATCATTTCAATGGCTATAAAAATGGAAGCTTTAATGAATTTGGTATTACAGTTCAATCCATTTAGAAATTACCCTTCTGGTGAAACGGAGGCCAATTAAAATTAAGTTAGATGCTGGTTATCAGTTTATAAAGCACTTCAATTTCTTAACTTCAGTCTCCTTTGAACATGCACCTTTGCAAAGGGTCTTAGGAGAGAAGACTATTTGGTAGCTCTACTCCTGTATTGGTAGAATCTCAGCATGGTTCTTTTAAATCCTGCACCTTGGGAGACTTGTCATAGAAATGATGAGGAAAATATTCTCTTGAAAGACATTGAAGTAAGAATGTAAGTAAACGTGATAAATTCCAGGGGAAGAGGACGGGGACAGTGAAAATATATAGCTGATGGCCTTAGATTAGGAAGCACATTTCCTCTAGTCATTATCTTTTACACGAGAAGCGAATGAAAAGGGAATCCGAAGAATGACTCATTTTCCTTGGACCTTACGGGAAGGAAGAAAGTTACGATGATACCATAGTTAGTGTTATTATAGTGATGACTAACCCTAACTCCTGAGACTATTAACAAGATTATACCGGTTATGATATTTAAGACAATCCCAAAGCTCTTGGCTGGGGATTAGAACTGTAGGTTGATGATTAGGATGTTAATTGATACAAGGCAATGGTCAAAAGTAAAAATCCTAGACTGTCAAGATTTAGAGAATATGTTTGGCAGTGGTCATGTGGCAATGCAACATGATCATTTGAACAACTGTGCTAAACTTGTTTGAGACACAGTATTATGCTGTTATTGATTCAGTGCTTTGACTTTCATTCATGTTCATTTACTTTTGTGGTTTAGCATTATTGTGACCAGTGATAGATAAAATACAAAGTGTAGTTTTTATATTAATTGTTACTTTTGCACTTAAAGTGCATGAATTAAATTTTGTGCCGAAACAAAATGTGTACTAGGTTAATATTACAAAGTGTTGTGAAAAGTTGTTAATGCTACAAAATGTTTTTGACTAGCTGAACCATTTATCATCTTAAGAGGATCCTTGATAAATTATTATTGAATAAATTTGTTCAAAGAACTGTGGGAGATGCTGGCCGAGGAGAGTGATTTTTTTAATTTACTGCTTTTGAATAAATTTACAGTAAAGAGGCAAACATTGATTTGGTTAACCATATAATTAATGGAAAACTGTGTATTCAAACTTTTTTGTGCTGCAAACGTTTTATGAATATGAACTGTATTAATTTATTAATCTTAAATTATTCAAGGTTAAACAACGTGTTCATCATTGGCAAGGGAAGCAAAGCATACATCTCATTGCCTCGTGGCAAGGGTGTGAAGCTGAGTATTGCAGAGGAGAGGGACAAGCGGCTGGCTGCCAAAGCAGCTGCCTCTGGTGTTTAAAGTTAAATATTGTGGCCAATTTTGAAATCAAAGAAAACCCCAATTTTAACATTTGCAATAAATGTTGCGTGGGATATACATATGTCTTTTATTTTTACATACCTATGTCAAGTTTCCTTTGGATTTGGAAATTTGATCACGGAGTGATTTTAGATTTTATTATCTACTGTAATTTAGTCTAAAAGGATCATGGGAAAGATGTGACTTCATAAGAATAATTCGCTTTTGACCAATTCATAATCCAACATTATCGTATTTCATCATTTATTTTAATTTTGCTTTACTTTACCTTATCTTCATTCTAATGGAATTTATCATTATTGTAAATTAAAATTAAGTTATTTGATTAGAAAGTTTACTAGTGGGTGATCATTTTACATACTCTTTTAGTATGGTTGAAATTTGTCTGATTTTGGCTTTGATTTATCACAATTATTTGAACAAACTGAATTTTTTCTCGAATTGTGCTTGAAATCATTGTGTCAGTGCTGAGAGTAGTCGGACTGCTTAATCAGTTGGTTGAATAACAGGGTAGCCAGCCATGCCCATGAAACACAGGCAAGTGTTCCTCCTGAAATTGACTTGCCCGTGGGTGGCATGGGCATCACAATTTTTTCGCTCTGGTCCTGGTTTACTCTTTGTTTTTATGATTGCTTTCTCCAGGAAGTTCTCTTTTGACATATTAGGTGCCTCTAGCATACAACTAGAGACATGGTGGAAACTATGGCAACTTGATAATTTTATTTACATTATTCTGGTTAGAATGACAATGTTTGTGATGATAAAGGGTACTCTTTCATGAACTGTTTTTGATAATCAAGATATTTGGCAGGATTTGTACTGTTGGTTATTTGAACACAAGTTTTTAAAATATCTCTTTATTTATTAGTGCAAGATAAGGTCTGCTATTTGACAGTTCGTAATACATCAAATATTCTTCTAATATCTCATCCTAAAGAGATTTTTTTGTATTGAAATGTCATTATTATTTTTATGCATAATTTCCTGTTATCATGTCTGATATGGGCTCCAGTAATTCTTAGAGCATTTCCATATATGATTTGGAAGATTCAGGTACCGACATTTTTTTTATTATGATGAAGATGTAACTGCCAAATTACTTGATGCAAGAGTGTGGTGTCCGATCAATTCCCATCAAGATTCCAAACCACCATCTCCAAGATTTCCTTTTATTACTTCTCATGCTGTTCACTTAGAAATTGATGAAAATGGTAGAATTCAATACTTTGAGGCATTTATTGATGATTACCTAATTGAATTGATAATTGTAGACACCAGCTTATATGCTGATCAGTCCATTGAATCCTCTGTTTTGAAAAAATTTTCAAGGTGAAAAGACTGGCAGCCTGTAAATACTAATGAAATCGGTGTGTTTTTTGCTTTGGTCATGCTTCAAGGAATCATGAGCAAACCAGTTGAAGAATGGTATTGGTCAAATAGGCAGGCCATTCTTACTCCATTCTTTTCAAATGTCATACTGTAGATTTGTACTCATCAAAGCTATCAGCGTTTTGCAGACAATAGTATCGTTGTTAGGGATACGCATCCTTGTGTCAATCTAAATAAAATTTGGCCTGTACTTGTTTATCTGAACAAAAAGTTCTGAAATTTGCTGACACCTGAGAGGGATATTTATATTGATGAAACGCCCATGCTGTTAACGGGTAGGCTGTCATGGATTCAGTATGTTCCCCTGAAAAGAGCCAGATTTGGGGTAGAAGTGTTTATGCTTAGTGAGTCTGTCTGGATATATATGGGGATTTATTATTTTTACAGGAAAAGGGTTAGCATTGAATGAGAAATATACTTATCTTCCTATAACATCCCAGATTGTGCTAGCACAAATGAAACGTCTACTAGATAAAGGTTATTGCCAGACTACGGACAACTATTACACGTCTCCAGAGCTGGCTGATTTATTGATTTCTAAAGGAACTGATACTTTGGGGCATAGAGAATTGCAAGGAAGTAAGTCTCAGATGGCAAAAAAATAATTTGAAAAGAGGGAGTTTACTGCCTTCCAGAGGAGTAAAGTGATGGTGATGAAAAGGCAAGTCAAGAAGGCTGTTACTGTACTCTACAGTACATGCTAGAGAATTTGTTGGATTTAAAAAAGGGAAATGATGCTACGGAATTCAGAAGTTACTGTTGAGTACAATAACAATGGGTGTAGCAAATGGGCAGATCAGCACATGACAAATTACCCCATTATTAAAAATAGAGGGGAAAAAATGTACTGAAATTTTTTTTCACTTTTTGGGTCTGGCCACATGGAATGTTTTGTGTTGTATAGGAAGAAAGGTGGAACAAAAAGTAACCTACACTTTAGAATGAAACTTATGGAAAATATCATGTGTGTGGTATCGATCAATTATATGTCATGTAAGGGTGGAAGATCTTCAGTAGAACCACATCCTTGCTGCCTATCAAGGGGCAATTGGTGTATTCCAACTACAGAGAAGTAGGAAAAGCCTTGTAGATAGTGTGCAGTTTATGCTAAAAGGGATGGAAGTGACAAAAGGATAAGAAAAGAAACAAGGTTCTATTGCCAAGCATGTGATATTGGACTCTGTGCTGGACCATATTTCAAAATCTACCAAACAATAAAGAACTTACAGAAATTGTGAAAATACTTTGGTCAACTTGATCATTTTTTGTTAAAAGTAAATAACAATGATTTTCTCTAATACTTCGTCTTATCTTGTCTCTCACGCAAGAATGGAATGAAACAATAGAAAACATGACTTTTTTGTGCAGAAAAAATTTAAATCCCATCAGGCAAGTGGTTAAAGGAACACTTGCATTTATTCATGTTTACAGTCTCTCCTACTGCAAAACAACTGCCTATGTACTGATGCACTAAAATTTAGCTGTAATTGTTGGATATGAGGGTTATTTTTAATTAGATCTCTTTGGTCTTAAGAAAAATATTTGTTAGAAAAAGTTTTTGATTGTTTTAGCTTCCTACAAACCCAATTCACTTTTCCACATAGGTCACCATTCACTACTAAGCACTTGCCATAATGCTGCACCAGCTTCTTTAATCCCTCAGTAAAAACGTTTGCTACCTAGGAATTGAAGCAATTGACAATGGTTGTAATGAGTTCTTGGTTTCTTCAAACAGTTGTCTATCAAACCTCTGTTTCAAGTGCAAGAAGAGGAAATAGTTACTGAGTGCAAGGTTGGGACTGTTAATAGCAGCCCTTAAAAAGCATCCACTCAATGTTCTTTGCTCTTGGTATTGTTGGGAAACATTTTCGGTACCCACTTGTACACAATTTTTGATATTGGGGCTTATCTGTAACGTTCATTTAATTAGTTGTCGAACAAGAAATTAATCGGAGTACTAACTGTCAGTCAGATTGTGGGTTTTGGTCCACTTGTTGAATTTTCTTTAGTTAGGGTACTGGTCATGCTACTATGCTCTTCATCATGTTCATATGTGTAGACAATATTTGAAGTTTTGAAACATTGTCTAACCTTTCCTTCACACATTATTCTAGGTCCATCAACTAGGCATAACTCCCAGTATTGTTGTAATGTATGACATCAAAATACCTTGACAGCCTGTTTTGAACAATTTCTACCCAACATTTTTCCTCGCAAGATCATCCATATGTACCACAGCTGTTGATGTAATGCGGAGTATTATGAAAAATATTAAATGAAATTGAGAGAGTAGACAGTATATACCTTAAATCATTTGAATTTAATAACTTATTTCCACATGTTAAAATGTATCCATGTGGTTTTAAATTCAATTGGAAGAGCTCCATATCAAGTTTTCCTAAAGCGGTTGTTAAATGATGTGGATGAGTATTTGACTACAGGCATATCCTGTACACATGCATTTTCCCTGGTAAAGTTACTTAAGGAATTTTAGTCCCATCCTGTGGCCAATTAATAGGTTTTTGCCAAGGAAATAACTACGTAAGTCCTTGCATTAACATATTTGGGGATTAACTGATGCCAGGTTATAATTGGGCTAAAGGATACCAATGTTTACTCTTGTTAACAGTCTTGGTTTTAAATATTAAAAAGGCAAAAATACTAATGTTAATTTTAACTTAATTTATTGAAGTTCTTCATGGCTTTTTTAACACACACATATATATAACTTTTGGATGGCACAATATAACACAGAATAAAACAGTTAACACGTAAAAGGACACTCACACTGTAGATGATTTGAGCTTTCGGCCTACTCCAAGGCCTTCTTCAGGTCAGACTCTGAGTCAGAGACTGAGTCTGACCTGAAGAAGGTCTCGGAGTAGACCGAAAGCTCAAATCATCTACAGTGTGTGTCCTTTTACGTGTTATCTGTTTTATTCTGTGTTATATTGTGCCGTCCAAAAGTTATATTGCTCTCGTGAGTACTTCTGCATCATCGATATATATATATATATATATATATATATACACACATGAAAAGAAAACGCCATTTTGTAATGCAATTTCACCAGTCAGTCATCCTTTTTGGAATCTAATACAGTCAACCTTTCTTTTCTCACCTCAAAGTTTTGTCACCAACCTGTCCTTGGTCTATTCCTACAATATTGACCTTTCCCATCTAAAGGTCTCCAATGAAACCAAAAATCAATCCCTTTGAATGGTTTTAAAGATGATATTCACTTGGCCATAAAATGCTATACAAAATCTTATATTTAAAATATTTGTTAAAGGGACTTGCCAGAAATGTCATTTAGAAGGTTATTAGTACATGAATAGCCTTTGGTAAACATTATTAGTACCAAAATTATAGAAGAAAATTGGAATGATATAAGGCATCCATCTTTTTTAATTTAAAATTTGGAATGTGGATAAGATGGCAGCTTAATGATAAATGCTCAACTGACTTGTTCCTTGTCACTTCCAGCTCACTCATTGTAGAAGGAAATCACTCATGAAGTAACACCTGCTTGCAGGTGAGGCAATGAAAGTTAAACTGGTTTGATTTCCATTATGTTTTAGGGAGTGTAATGTGGGAATGAAACAATGCAAGACTGGGGACAAAGCTACTCTAGGTTGAAACTGAAAGCCTAATTTGCAAAGAAGCTAAACTTATTGGAAAGTTTGTTTCCCCAGTCCGTTCAATGTCCTTGTAGTGCTAGGAAATTCCCTCAAGCGATTGTTTCACACCTTACGGTGAATAGTGATACATTGCTCTTCCTTTTAGTTTAACTTAAAAGTACCATGGTATGCAATTTTCGATAGGAATATATCCATCTTTGGAGTCTGCAGCATACAATATAATTTGTTACTTTCTACCAGGGTAGATTAACCATAAACACAGTAATCAACCCGAAGGTCGGTTTAGTAGGTGATGGTAGAGCTCACCCATGTACCAAGCCCGACGGCGTGTGAATATTCACACATAAGGGTAGGGGGGCCAGTTCCTTTCCCTGTGCCGGTTGTGGTTTCCCAGAAAGATCTGAAAAATCCCAGAAAAATCAACTAGCTTGGGTGGAGCTGCGGGTGCCCAGAGTGCCTTGCCCGGGAATCGAACCCGGGACCCTCCGGTCAGTAGTCCAACACTCTACCCACTAGACCACCGCGACCTGCTCAGGGTAGATTAATATCCAATAAATTAAGTTGTGAACAATAAGGAATGCTATTTTGGTATCTTATTTATATTTCAATTGTAGAGGTACATATAAAAGCAACTGAGCTGTCACATTTTGGTTGAAAGTAGTTCCTTTTCCCTCAGCACCATTCCTCTTGAGGCTGACAATCAAGTGTAATTGAGTTTCAGACATTTTGTTTTGTTCCCGAGTACATTTTCATTCCAGGCTGATGCTAAACTTGCATAAGGTACTTTATTTTGTACTGGGACAAAAAATAATTCTTTCCCTTTTAATTGCATCCCTGCTTGCTTTTGCCAACATCACTCATGATTGACTTCACCATCGAGCATGTTAACCTGGTTGAGGTGGTGCACGAACTAATTAACTTTAATTTTCATCAATGAAATTATTCAATTTTATTTTGTATATATTAGTAAAAAAAATAGCTTCAAATTTCATAAATTGGTTTCAATGTACATATATATAGTTTGTAACAGCATTTCCCAGGGTTGCATTTCAACATTTTTATGCACATTTACTGGGACATGATTTAGACATCACTCATGATAATTCATACATTTACAGTCGCCATTTGGAAAAATTTGTATTACTAGAATAGAATCATTTTCTGTGCAACCTATATATATTCTATGAAAATAGAGGTGACAGAATTTCAAGAGCCGTATTTTTATACAAAAGTTAGAATGAGAGAAACAAGGAGAGCACTAGAGTATTTAGATGTCTGAAGGAGGTTACACATTTCTGAGTCTTAATCTTACACACATTAATGGAACATTTGAAATGATAACATATTTAAAAAAATTATAGGTCCATTCTTTTAGATTTTTCATTTCATAACACATGAATTGAGCAAAAGTAGTGGTATCTGCCAATTTTTTTGGCAATTTGGAATTTTTACCAATATTTTGGTGTAATGTTATTGGTAGGGTGTGTCTCCAAAAGTAAATCACAATGATTAAATGTGTTGTCCCTACTTTCTGGGCATATTAACAGATCATGTAAAGTGTAGTATGGGTTTGAGGCATGGCTACATTTATATTATTTTCTTTTGGTGAAGAAGGCAAAAAGCTTGCTGTTAAAACTATTAGTTTATATGCCTGAAGTTTTTGCTTTGACTAGGATTTTTTGTTAATGGCATTTTTGTCTCAAAGATTATATATGTAGGTATATGATTTAAAGTACACATGCGTATGTACATTAAAAATCAGACAGGCTAGACAATAAGATATCCACTTGCATTATTTTGTGCATTATGTACTTATATATTTGAAAACCTTAGTTGAAATAGCCTTTCATTTTTTAATTTTTTATATTTTCATACCTCTGAATATATGCTTTTCCCCTTTTGTCTTTCTAAACGTTTGTCTAAAATTTGTTTATTAGGTTGCCATGGATATACCTTGTATATTAACATGTATTGTTAGCACTGATATAAAGACTGCATTTAAGGGACAGGTAAAAACGATAAATGTTTTTTACATTTCTACGACTTGTGATGATAGTAGTTTTCTGTGAAAGGGTAACAAAATATTAACGACATGGGTCTTTTAAAGTCAAGATATGTATGGTGAAGTCAGTTAGGAATATTCAACGAATGACAGTTATTTTAAGCATTTGGTTCCCAAGTCACTGTCTGAAGAAGAAGCATCTTCATGGTGCTGGTGACGTGATTTAATGTGACGCTCCAAGTCTCTTCTCCTCACGAGAACCTTTCCACACTGAATGCACCTGATAAAAATCAAAGAGGCATAAAATAACACCAACTCTCACCACAGTGGGGCTATGAAATATGGTAACTTCCTGATTCAATATATATCAAAATATGGCTAATAAAAACATGGAGTCAATCCACATTAAGTTAAGGCCAAAAGACTACTTTCTGGAAAATAGGTAAAATATATTCATCCCATTAAACTGCAACAAAAGTATAAGTTGAATTGATAGTAGGGGTACTTTGCCTAAATCTTGAAAAATGAAGTTATTGCCAAATTAGTAGCAATTATTTTATTATATATATGAATTAATATAGACTTTGCCTTCTTTGGAATAGGAACTAACACCGATCTCACAAAATCTTCCGGCCAGGAATCTGGCGGGAAGATTTTGTGAGATCGGTGTTAGTTCCTAGTACAAAAAAGGCAAAGTCTATATCATGTGAGGATTACAGAACAATAAGTTTGATATCCAACGCAGCTAAAGTTATTCTCAGGATCATCAACAAAAGGATAGAGAGTAAGGCAAGTGATTACTTAGGGGATGATCAGTTTGGGTTTAGGAAGGGAAGAGGTACGCGTGATGCCATTGCAGTAATGAGATCACTAATTGAGAGGAATATAGAATACAACCAGGACGTTTTTGCCTGTTTTGTAGATTTCGAAAAAGCGTTTGATAGAGTGAATTGGGAAAAATTAATGCGTGTATTGCAGAAAATAGGAATGGATTGGAGGGACAGGAGACTGATTCGCAACCTGTACATGTCTCAGACTGCTCAGGTGCGAGTGGGGAACGGAGAGTCCGGATGGGCAGTGTTAGGAAGAGGTGTAAGGCAGGGTTGCCCATTGTCACCGGTGCTGTTCAAAGTATGTGTGGAGGAAATGATTAAAGAGGCATGGGAAGAACTGGAGGTAGGAATGAAAGTTGGAGGGGAATTGGTAAAATCGGTTAGGTTTGCTGATGACCAAGCATTAGTTGCTCAGTCAGCCAAGGGGTTGCAAGCATTGTTGAGTGAATTGGAGGTTCAGTGCGATAAATATGGGATGAGAATCAATATTAATAAAACAAAGGTTATGCGATTTTCCAGAAAGAAAAAGGCTAAGCTAAGTATTAAAATAGGCAGGGAAAAAATAGAGCAGGTAGAGCAGTTTACATATCTCGGAAGTGTTTTGGACCAATACGGTCCAAGTGGTAGGGACGTAAGGAGAAGAATTGTGCTAGGCAAGGAGGCTTTCTCAAGTAGGAGGGAGTTGATGACGGGGAGGTTGAGTAGGGATGTTAAGACAAGACTCGTAAAAACTCTGATATGGAGCGTAGCTATGTATGGCGCGGAAACGTGGTCACTGAAGCAGGAGGATAGACGTAGATTGGAGGCTTTTGAAATGTGGGTGTGGAGAAGAATGGAGAAGGTGAAATGGGCCGAAAGGAAAACAAATGAGGAAGTACTAGAGATGGTGGGTGAGGAGAGGGGTTTGTTGAGAGAAATCCTATGTAGGCAGGAAAAATGGATGAAAGACGTATTGAGCAGTAGTGGAATGTTGAAGAAGGTAATAGAGGGGAGAATGTTGGGCAAGCGAGATAAGGGCAGGAACAGGATAGGGATGTTGGACGGGATGAAGGGAGGAAAGAAGTACACTGAGATGAAGAGGGACCTGATATAGATTAGTTTGCTAGGTGGGGAGTCACAAAATGTTTATTTGATAGTTGTGTCCATCCAAAAACCTACCTTAAACGGTAGATTACCTAATAATAATGAATTAATATTCCATTATTTGTAATCATTAAATTTTGATCAAGACAATTTGGAATTTGCAGAAATGCTCTCAGCATTGGCAGTTCTGATTTTGTCTCAAGAGTGTTATAATAAAAATTATGAGGAATTCTTTTAGGAATAGGATTAATGTTCAAACAGCTACATACCTGTAAGGAGCATCTCCACCTTCTGCATGGAGGCGAATATGTTTATTTAGATTGCTTGGGTCTCCAAATGGTCTTAGGCAAAACTTGCATTTAAGTGGCTTGTATCCAGTATGAGTGCTGTGAAAGAAACATTTTTGTTTACATGAAATATATGAACCTAAGCAAATGTGGCTGTTAATGGCTGACAGGAGTAATTCAGTATTCTGTAGTGAGGTCATACCATATTTTAGTGAACCACAAATCAAAGGAGAAATAAATTTTGTCATAGTTAGTTCTACTTCATGATAGGGGTTGGTTGAATATTTTCTCAGTGAAATATATCTGAACTTCAGTGATGGTTTAGAATCTGTTAATGAAAGTGGGTGTACTCTTGAAAGTAACTCTCCAGTTTTAGGATATCCTGAAGCCATACAAAATTTTTGATGTTTTTCTTTTTTAAACTTTAATAATTGATCTAATTCATTCAGGGTACAATATTTACGAAGTTAACCATGCTGCTACATGGTAGATTTTGACAAGCATTTTAGTGATTAAAGTGAACTGATAAAAAAGGAAGCAAAGGTCAGAGAATATTGGAGAGTTTATATATATTTTATGGTAGTTTGAAATAGAAGATATAGTTACCGAATATGGATCTTCAATCCGTATTTTCTCGAGTATAGTTTGCCGCAATAAATACAAAGGTGCCCGCCTCGCGGACCATCGTTGTTTCTAGAGGAGTGAGGATCCACGATGGAGTTCAGGGGTGGTAGTTGAGATGGCAGCACTGGTTGTGGCGGAAGCGGACAGGCCAATCGAAGGCGCTCCCACAGGGCGTCTCCCGATGTCCTTCCGCAGTCTAAACTCAAGTGTAATTTCAAGGGGTTGGGGGTTTCTAATCGGGTTCCGCATCGGTGGCATACGTAAGCCTTTTCTCCTGTGAGGAAGGATGTGAGATTAAAACAATATTAGGCGGATCTAAAAATCTAACTGCTAATATATTCCGCCTACTCAATGTATTATTTTATTTTGTGGAGCATACCATGGCTTTCGGCAGCCCCTATTTGCAATTCGGAGGGAACATTTGTTGTCTAACTGGGCGAAGTGACTTTGGAGAGAGGCTTAAAAATAACGAGGAATTTGGAAAAACCGAAAGATTTTTAATCTGTATCCTTTAAGTAATTTTATTTGAATAATTATTCAATTTTATTTATTATTAAATTTTCTAGTTTACTATAGTATCTCTCTTAAAATAAATGTTAAAATTCCGCTGTATTTGAATACTATTTTTACCGTCAAGTAATTGTTTGTTCAAACGTTACTTCAAGGAGGATCTCGTAATTGTTAAAGGCAAATCAAATTTCAAACAAATTCAGATATCTCCTTCAAGTTCCGTCAAGTCTAATCTAAGAAGGTTATGGAACTTCCTGGAGCGGTGAATTACTGTTGCTCCTCGGTTATTCAGTAGTTAACCACAGAAATAATTCTTAGAATATGATAACGTGTAGATTAGGGTAGTGCCCTGCTCAATGATCCAATTTATTTGCACCAAAACGTATCTGGGAAAGCATTACAAATACATTTGATTCTCCCTTGCTTTCATAGTTACAGAAAAGGGATTTAGGGAGCCGGGTGAGATCTCACTACTTGCGCATGCTTTCGAAAGAATCCAGGGATGCTCACCTCTAATGTTATTAGGCGCGAGGAAAGGTATTCTCATCAGTGCGAGGACTTCAGGGGCGAACCAGAGGAGGAGCTCTTCTCCACCGGCCACTCTCCTCGTGGTCCTCGCCACAAATCCTCCGATAGCTTCAGACAACCTTACGTTGCAACTGTGGCAGTCCTCCGCGATGCGCATTCCACGGATCCAGCTACCGTCGCTGGCGGTGGAAGTTGACGCAGGCGTCGATCTCTCCGGTTCCATCATGGGGATGGCATCTGTGCGCGGACTGCGTCGAATTCTTATCTATGGAATCGCAAGGAATACTTGTTGAATTGGAATTTGAACGAATTGAAAATACCGCCGATTGGTGTATCTTTCCGTTTCTCATTCAGAAAAATTGGGAATCGAAAGAAAATTACGTTCCTTTAAAAAATCGTGAGTGAAACGATTGGAAGATCTAAAAATCTGGACGCTCAGTTTAAGCAGAAGATGCGATATAATAACACAATTTCATGAAGGAAGGGAAAATCCTTACGCTCCCCTGTTTTGGCAAAGTTTGTTTTTTAAAAGACACTTATTTAAATTAGGTTATTAATAAAATGATTTTATTTTTATTACAATTTATTATCATTGTATGATCACGTCGATAAAAATGAGTTAAGGGCAGTATTTTTAAAACGTTTCCAAAATTTTTAATTATGCCCTGTATATACTTATTTATGCATCATTTAATATAATGTTTTGTTGCATCCCGTTAGAAAATTGCTTAACTCACGATGAATCCATTTTATTGTAATCATGGTGAATGTTGGAAAAAGTGAATTAGATTGACGGAGAAACAAATTGAACTTCGATTGATGAGATTTTGATGAGGAGAGGATAAGGTCGTTGAGTGAAATACGGCTCAGAGAGGAAAGTTTGTTTGGAGGGGTAGTGTTCTGTGGAGGACCTTTTAGGAGTTGGGAGTATAGCTTCTGCCTCCAGGAAAATAGAAGAACTACAAAGAGTTGCGTGGCTTAAAACAGAGCCAAATGAATGTCTAAATATGTGTGATATATCACGCTGGAGATTTTCTTGGAACGGAAACTTCTTCAACCTTAAATCATAAATTCCATTACTTGATCGTCTGGGAAAAGGGTCTGAGATCCATGGCACTTAGTGCCTACAAATGGATTGGGTCGTTGGAAGTCTGAGACAAATAACAGAATAACTTTATTACTTTCAGTTGTAGTATAACAATAAAAGCGTAGTCTGGACACAAACATATTTACGCTGCGTAATATTATAATAGTTATAATTGATGGAAAATTCAAGGAAATATAAAGGAAGGAAATCGATTTAGATAGTTTTCCAATAATGTAGTTGTTGCCAAACAGTTTTTAACATAATATATGCTAAGTATTTTTATACGGCCTACTTTAATATTTACATTTAAAAATAAAATAAAAAGGCATCATAACTTGTTAATATAACAATGAAAATAATATAAAAGAATACGGTTACTATTACGAGAAGTAAGGAGGACGTGAATATATTATATAATTAACTGATGTAATTTAAAAAATATAAAATTTTGAATATTGATCGAATAATGTGGTGTTCATTTCTCCGACAGAGGATTTACTTACTACGACCCGGTATTAATGGTGTATTTTGTCATCATTAGACGGAGTCTCGAAAGTAGGTCGTAATGATAAACCTGGTTTCTCAAGACTAGTGGTTAATGTATGAGTTCTTTAAGCATTGTGACCCTCATTTAAAGCATTCAAAATCCACACGCACTCTGAAATTCAGACTGATTCATTGGAATCTGCATGAAACAACTGCAAGAACTCTTCAATTGAATTTTAGATTTAAGAAACGGGCCCTCGTTGACTAATGGCGTGCAGTGGAAAATAATTCATTTACTGGAGAAGGGTTTTAACCAAATATTAAGAATTTCAACAAAGTGTGGACCAGGACTGCAATGTACTGTCTGGCGGAATTTGCAGATTAAGAAAGAGATTGACAGAATTAGCACTCCGTTTACGGAATACAAATGGTGACGAGATCTTTCACTCACTGTGGTGGCTCCCCTGTCTACCCTCGCCGCTGCCAGTGCTGCAGCGGTGAACACCTCGGAGGCTGCGTCCGGCGGGAGGTCTTCGGCGGCCATCACCCGGCACACCCTCCCGCATACGCCGAGGTCAGCGGCCGTGGGCACGGCACCCTCTGCGGAGGACCAGCCGTCCCTCCAAGACGAGGCAGCAGACGCCTCCAGTCGACGTCTCGCCAGCAACTCCCGTCCGATCAGAAGCTCATCTGCCAGAGCCGCGGAGACCACGCTGTGGTGCGCGAAGTGCATCCTCGTCCTCGCGCGCGCGTCACACCAAACGACGAAATGAAATGATCGCGGGGGTCGGGCCGTCGGACCCTTATATATTCGGACCCTTTTACCAAAGGGTGTCTATCTCTCTGTCTGCGTCTCCTCCTCCCACAACACCCCCCACTCAGGGTTCCCCCGTCCCCTTCCTTCGGCGGAGAAGCCCCTCGGATGCTGAATTGGCGGGGAGGAAGGATCCTACCCCGGGGTGGTAGCACCTGCTGCCGGCTCTCCGTGTTCTTCCTCGGAGGGTGCGATGGGAGAACGGTCCAGATGACGGTGTCGGAGGGGGTGGGTGTCGCGGGGGAGGGGAGGAGAGTTGCAGGGAGTGGCGAGATGAAAGGGGTTACCACGCGTTTAATAGATTTCGCCCTCGAAGTTTTGCGCTTGCTTTGAGCTGGCGGGGGAATGGGGTGGTTTATTGAATTGCCCGATGATAACTTCGCCCTGTTTCCCCCGGGGGAAAGCCCAAGGAAGCACGATAAGCTCTTTGTTAACAAGGGTTACCCGCGAGGTTTGACTGGGATTTCTGGTTGGTAGAACCGGGTTCATGCCGCAGTCACCGGCGAGTGACAACATAATCAACTCCAATCCCGTGTGTTTTGTTTGTGAATCTCTATATTGAAAATAAGAAGATAAATCTTCGATGCTGGTTTTGGGAAACATTAGAGATGGCTACGGAAGTTTGTGGCATATATTTTTTGATTTCCTCGAATATTCATGTAGGTAGTTCATTTTTTCTAAAGTCTAAAATGCTGATGAATGTTTTAATTTAATATCTTTCGAAAATAATAATAATCTTTCGATCAAATTTTTATAGGATTACAGTAAAAATAATCAAATTATTTTAATTTAATATTAGCACTCATGCAGTTGTATGGATCAATGGAAAATTCCACGCATATAGGTACTAATGCAGGGCATACATACGCAAGCAAAATCAAAGATGTATTTTTTGTAGTAGATAACAGATCTTCATGTATACGAGTCTTGCACTTCGATTATACAAGTTTATAGCTAGTCAATCACTGTTTGTCGGCGATAATGGAAACATTGACAACATACCTATTTAATCAATTCTGATGAATTTTTTCTGTTATTTTAACCATTATTGTTTTTCCTCCCGGAAAAACTGGGAAATAACGGTTGCTGAATGAATGTCTTCCGATTGCATCATTTATAATTTTTACAAAGTTTGACGATGTTTACTCGTTGCTTTTTAGTCTTGTTCTTATTTCTGGATTATGGAAAGCCTCTGATGCTCATTCTTTCTGAGACTGCTATTTTTTCATTAAAAAAATTCCTTGTTTATATATATATAAAAATATGGAATGTAAAAATGCAAGCATAGAAGTAAAGCAATAAGTTTACTATGACCATCCAAAATGGAATCCCTCATGCCATACCGTATTTGTAATTATGAGAAGGTATCAAGCGACAACAAATATGATTTATGGTCAAAAATGTTTTTACTTACGCAGCTAATCTTCGGTGCTTGGCATTTTTCAAATTAGTTTCCTTGAACGAGTAGTGAATAATCAGCTTCCATCTCTACCACGATGAAAATGTGACACAAGTCCTTTTTTTTTACCAGAGAAATGACCAAATACCGCAGGATGCGAGATCTGGACGATGAAATGGTGGGATTGAACCATTTATACTAGACAATGTACAAAGAGACGTTAAAATCTGGCGTACACAACGTTCAATTTCCTGGGCAAGCCATGCATGGTAGGACGATGCGTAAAGTTCGAATACATGATCGCGACTGTCTTCACTCCCGAAGACGCACACTATTACAAGATGCTTCGTTACTTGCAGCGGCAGGGTCCGGATCGTCTTTCGCCGATTCCCTTCACTCTTGAATTGCTTTCTGCTAAAGTAATTGGCTGATGACATAATCTCTTCACCAACTATCTCTCACGGGAGATTTTTTCCGTTGAAACAATTCCTCAGACGAAAACAGTACATGGTCGCTAATATTTGCTAGGAAATGTTTTTTTTATGTGGAGTTTGTTACCCGGGAAGTTTAAAGAATCATAAGAAATAGAAATTTTGCTATAACTTTATTAGAGAAACGATGACATAAAACTACAAATTTATACATTGGAATGATTATCATTCCGATTTATATCTTAACACGAATGCCGAGGTACAATTTTTTGAAGGCTTTTCTTTAACAGGTGATTTAAAAGTTTACAACAAGAGTATGAGATTCACGGGACCATGGCGTGATCGCATTTTAGTTGAATGTTTTTTGGTATACTCTTGTAGTCACTATCATTGAGTATAGAAATATATTGATTTAGGTACTTGAGTTCACCTTGCTTCCTTTGCAAATCGACTCCATGTTGCGAAGGCAATCTGAGGCACAGTCAAACTCTCCCATCCCTGAAAAGCCTGGAAAGATAAAACATATTTCCATAGTATTAGTATTTTATAAGATTTGCTCATCGACATTCACATGCTTTGCAAAGAAGGGGACTGGGTGAATATGAATTGGCGCGATGGGGAAGAATTGTGTAATTTAGTGTAATTAAGGCCATAGTGGCCTAGGTCATGACCATGGGCAAAATTAACTCTCTATAGAGGTTTCAATGATTCACTTTTTTATTATCTAACCGAGTTCTGTTGACCTTTAATAGGCGTTTCTTTTGGTTGAAAGCCTTCTCCAGCATCCATATTCTGTATACGAGTACTATACAAGTTCTGTATATTATTAGGTAATCTACCGGTTAAGGTAGGTTTTTGGATGGACACAACTATCAAATAAACATTTTATAACTCCAAACAAAACCCAATCCAGCAACCTAATCTACATCAGGTCCCTCCACATCTCTGTGTTCTTCTTTCCTCCCTTCATCCCGTCCAACATCCCTATCCTGTTCCTGCCCTTTCCTCGCTTGCCCAACATTCTCCCCTCTATTACCTTCTTCAACATTCCACTACCGCTCAATACGCCTTTCATCCATTTTTCCTGCCTCCATAGGATTTCTCTCAACAAACCCCTCTGCTCACCCACCATCTCCAGTACTTCCTCATTTGTCTTCCTTTCGGTCCATTTCACCTTCTCCATAAGTTCTGTTTTCTATCATATATATATATATATATATATATATATATATATATATATATATATATATATATATATATATATATATATACACTTTTTTGGAAAACCCACAAACGTGTAATGTAAATTCACTGATAAGTCATAACAAACACAGAAACCAAAACACAAAAGAGGAAAAACTCACTGGTTCTCGAATTTTCGGTGGTCCAACCACCTTTCTCAAGAGGAATTAGGAACAGAACTCAGAACTGTTCCTAGTTCCTCTTGAGAAAGGTGGTTGGACCACCGAAAATTCGAGAACCAGTGAGTTTTTCCTCTTTTGTGTTTTGGTTTCTGTGTTTGTTATGACTTATCAGTGAATTTATATATATATATATATATATATATATATAAAAAACCATAAACACAGTAATCAACCCGAAGGTCGGTTTAGTAGGTGATGGTAGAGCTCACCCATGTACCAAGCCCGACGGCGTGTGAATATTCACACATCAGGGTAGGGGGGCCAGTTCCTTTCCCTGTGCCGGTTATATATATATATATATATATATATATAACCGGCACGGTTATATATATATATATATATATATATATATATATATAACTGATGACGACGGCCGTGCCGTCGAAACGTAAATATCCAATGTAAGTGTCCTTCTTTTATGTTTCTATGTGTGTAGTGTTTTTTGTGTTAGTGTTTGTGTGTTTATATATATATATATATATATATATATATATATATATATAAGCTAGTTGATTTTTCGGGTACCAGATCTTCCTGGGAAACCATAACCGGCACAGGGAAAGGAACTGGCCCCCCTACCCTGATGTGTGAATATTCACACGCCGTCGGGCTTGGTAAATGAGTGAGCTCTACCATCACCTACCAAACCGACCTTCGGGTTGATTACTGTGTTTTTATATATATATATATATATATATATATGTGTATATATATATATATATATATATATATATATATATATATAACTTTTGGACGGCACAATATAACACAGAATAAAACAGATAACACGTAAAAGGACACTCACACTGTAAATGATTTGAGCTTTCGGCCTACTCTGAGGCCTTCTTTTATATATATATATATATATATTCTCTATGATATCTTGTTTTCGTTCTTCTTCCTTCACTAGTAATTTATTTGAATAAATAGCGTAACTCTTCCAGTGTGTCTTTACCTAGTCTTGCTTGGAGATTGCTCTTTCGAATGCAGACCATAGTTTTATCATGGTTTTTCTCCCGGATGTTCTTTTTCATCTCCTCCATATAAGTTTATATCTTTGTCAGACATTATTTCTTATATGAAGGTAAAGCTAAAGGTCCGCAAATAGAAGCATGTATATCCTTTCGCCGCATGTCCATACGCTGCCTTTTATCATCTTTTTTATTTCATTACCATTCCAATGCAAACATTCAAATACCAAAGGCGATAATGAGCAACCCTCACTTACTCCTTTTTCAGTTGAGCTTCCTCTCTTATTGTATTTTCATTTTACGTAATTCGAATTGATTTTAGGATACTGGACATCATATTCCAGTTCAGGTTGTCGAAAGCTTTCTCTATCCTCTCTTCTACTTTGAGGTATTGAGACAGTGTTAGTGTATCGTTTCAATTGTTTCCCATAACAGTGCAGTTTCATTGCTCAATATTGATAACCGGTTAAGAGTCGAGCCAAGTGAATACTAGTTCTATGTGGATTGATGAATAATCCTTCAATTGCGAGGAATAAAAGCTTTGCCATTCAAGTATGGTAAATTATTGAAGAGGGTGCCATGTAAATGAACATTTTTTTAAATATCATTCAATACGCTGTCAAACCTTTCAATCAAATCTTATGCGGTCGTTATTGAGTTCAATATTTCAATGATATTGATCGTAAAAGGGACCCTTAGGAACACGAAATACAAGTAATCGACATTTTCAGAACTATAGTTGAAAACTGATGGACGATTTGGAGACTTAACTACTTAAAACAAAGATCACGAAAACACATGGAAAAGTGTAGGGTCCAAAATCGTTTGATCCAAGCACTGATTCTGACTATTGAGATACTATATAGCTCAAGATGTTCTTATTTCTAAGCGTTGGCGATGACTGAAATTTCAATGCAATCCTTCATTGATTGCTTGGAACAACACTGCTATCAAAGCGTAATTGTTTTGACTTGAAGCTTAGAACAAGCAGCAACTAGTTGCAGGATGCTCGAATTTTACGCTTTCTGTCTGCTGCCAGGAATTCGGTCAAAGAGTATCGGATCGCTGGGAAACGGAATGTCACAGGTGGACACGGCGTCGTCCAGTCGCGTGTCCGACACGCGCCTCCGACGCTGCTTTGACGGGACTTACGCCAGAAATTCGAGAACTCGGGCGAACGCCCGTCCAGGGGCGGTAGGGGAAGAATATGCGACGCAGGGGACACCGGGGGAGGACGAGGGTCAGGGTTACATGTCCGCGACCGGAATCGGCGGTCCAGGACCAGGGATTGGGGTGAGGGATATATATTTTTTTGGTGTGGGGTCGGAGGATTGTGTTCGCCCCGTTAGGAGAAGGGAAGGAGGAGAGAGAGAGAGTGTTGTATTAATGTTTGGGGCAAGGGATTAAATCGGGATGCTGCGCCGAATTGTGAGATGTTGGAGGGGGTGTTGGTCGTGGTGCATTGCGCTTGGAGAGGAGAAGGCCCGAATGGAGGGAGAAGGAGGACAGGTGGGTCGCGCCCAGGGCCGAGTGCGACGCAGCTGACGGATTCCCACGTCCCGCGTCCGGCCGTCCCTCCGCCCCGAGCGATCCCCAATACCAACCCTCCGCTACCCTCGTCCCCCATCCCTCCATCCCGATAAACCATCGTGTCCCGGTGGTGGGTGCCATGGTGGCCCTGTGCGGGTCGAGTGGGGTCTGTAGGGTGGGTGAGGGGAGGGGGAGAGCAGGGGTCCAGGGAGCAGGGGGAAGGCGCATCGATGCCCGGCCCAAAGTCACCTTGCGTGATATCTTGGGCGGCTACATGATTATAGTCGAATGGCTATCAGCTATATTTTGGGATCAGGGTTTTTATTAATGCGTGTTGCTGACGTCAATGTAGGCTGTGACACGCGTTCGCATACCTATCTATCTTTGATCCCGCGCCCCGAATTGAGGTGGAAAACTGGGGTAGAAAACGATTGGGTCTTTTCAATCCGACCTAATCGACTAAGCGGGTGATAGAGACTGTCTAGCTGCTTTCCTGGTTCGTAATTTCTTTGCTAGAATTTTCGCGAGGGTTAAGTAATGATAAAAGCACTGCTCTTTACATGGCCTTAAATTCATTTAAGAGCAATGCTTCAATAGCGTATGTGTTATAAACGTAGTGATTTATGAACTAATGCGGTATAGTATTTCAGAAAAACTTCCAAAAGTCAAATTTTTTCAATGCCAAAATAGGATATGTTCATTGTATTACTTCTCAATTCGATGGTTTGAGACTCTACTTTGTGAAAATTCATGATCACTGAATAAATAAACAGTATTTTTGCACACAAAAAAAATTATTATACTACTGCCGGTTTCCACGCATAGGCGAAATCATCAGTTATGTGTTAATACCTGTGATGTCGCGTATGTGTCAAAACCGGTAGTATTATAATAAAGTTTTTTGTGTGAAAAAATACTAAGTTTATTTATTCAGTGAAATTACTTCTGTGTTAAGGAATGAAATTATTTCGATTTATCGTAGTAGCTAAAATTATTACTTTTTATTTCGACAATAGGACAGTTATGAGCTTCTAAAATATTTCGTATATTAATATTTAAAATATTCACTTGATCATTTTAATTCCTTATGTTCTTTTCCTGATTGTCTGTGAACTGGTTTCTGTTGTTTATTTTGTAGAACTACTATAATTTATTGATAGTATTTATTGGACGTATTTCTAAAATTAAAGGACGCATAAATAGTTTATTAGACTGCTAATGACAAAATTAGAATAATGATTTCATAATTGCTATATTCAACCAAGCAGTAATTATGACGGAGTGTCGAGTAACATTCCACGCCACATAAATCTTTGGGCCTAGATAATTATATATAAGATGGTTAATTAATTATAATAAATTAACCATCGAGCACATGTGTCAACAATGAAATTAAAGCCAAGTCCCCGTAAACTATGATTGAGAATACGATCGGAATTTCGATGATTTTAAGTCATAAAACCTCTGTTCGTTTTTCTTTGAAGTTTGCCAAGAGACACTTACTTGTGTGGAGTAAAGCAACAGGAATCTCAGTAGTTGGTTTGGCAGAGGTAAAAAATTACCCAGCCGAGCAATGAACTTGGGACCGTTATTTATGCGTTCGACTCCTTTTACAATTGGCGTTGAATCGCAAGCAAAGACGTGTTATAAGAATTTTCTGGATGCTCTATTTTACTTGATGTATAAAATTTGAATTTACCTACATTTGCTAAAACTAGGTATCATCGGTATTCATGCAGTTCCAGTCGCCAGAAGGAAGTTTATTAGTATTCAAGACTCGGGATGGGCAAAATTAGCGCGCGATCATAGTCCTGCGACACGAGGGCGGGGTCACAAGCCGCGAACAAGTGGCACTAACCTCGAGTCAGCCGTGGCACAATTATCGAAATCCCGAGAGTGATGGATGTGCTGGCCGGTCTCGGGCCCTTTTAAAGCCCTTTTAAAGCGCTGCGGGGGGGGGGGAGGTAATGGGTCGTCCAAGGGAGGTCCCGTGTCGTTGTAGGGTCGCCTTCGGACGATAAGGAGGGGAGGATGGGGAGCCTGGGGTGCAGGGGGTTGTGGATGGAATGGGGAGGAGAGCGTCGGCTCGGAGAAGGGGTTACGCTTCAAATTGTGCGCAATAGAGGGAGAATGGGTTCCTGGACAATGAATGGCATTGGGGGGGGAGGTGGAGAAGGGTAGAGGGGTGCATTTGGAGTCGGGGTGGGTACGGAAGCACCTGTGTTCCCTTTATTTCTGCGGGTCGCCCTGACTCGCCCACCCTCCCAACACCATCACCATCACCACCACTACCAAACAACCACCAAGGAAAATCTCCCATCACCTTGCTTTCTCCAGCACTCCTCTCACCATCCCTTCCTCCCCCCACAAACTCTCTTACACCCCTCTCTTATCCTTGCATTAGAAAATTCTAGGCTCCATGGGGGACGGCATAACTATCTAACCATCCAGAGGGGAAATCCCAATTCTTAGTACAGCAGCACTCCTCGTCAGGGCAGTGAGAAACTGTTATATTCGTCGTGTTCCCGTTTTTTAAAAGATTTTAGGTATTAAAAGTGTTATATTATTACGAAATATGTTCCGTGCCTAAATTCAAAACGGTGTTTTGTCTCAGCTCTTCAGATTCATTACTTGAATTTAAAATAAATTGACTTGAATTACAACAATTTAAGGAACTCAACGGCATAATCCATTCTGAACTTCGAAGCATGCGTAGAATAATATAATTTGCCATTAAGCATTTGATGCATATTCGGAATCAATAAAAAAATGTCCTATTCGCAGTAACTAATAATAATAATGGCGAAGGTATATTTTACGACAAGACGTGAAAAGAAATTAGGAAGCAGTTTACCTTCGGCTGAAGCTTCACATCAATTCCTACGTTTTAAAGTTATCGCATCTATGCGTTGTTATATTTTACATAGTTTTTTATACACTATTTTTACCTTTTCCCTTAGTTACCGAGAACATTTCCAAGGAAAATGGGAGCCAAAACTACCTAGAAATACTGCTACATGAACCGAAAATATCACCATGAAGACTTCTTAGGATTTCATCTAGGAACCTCCATCTCGAATAAAATATTTTAAATTTGGTTGTTCGTTTTCCAGTCAGTCCAAATCATTTGAAACATTCTTGAATGGGTCGTCGATGAATGGTAAAATGGAAACAAGTTTAAACGTGCAAATTGTCATTTACCATTGACAACCCGCCTATTTAATCTTATTCTTTTTGATACATCTCAAAACGCTCTGAACAATGCTAATCGCCTTGCCTCAAAGGCAGAGTTTCGGATCCTTACAGAACTCGCTCCATATTGAAGTCTTTATAAACATTTTAATTATTTATTTACTCAGCATGTCTGCAAACTATTACCTTACCCTTGACAATGTGTCTTTGAGCAACGCAATTTTCTTCTTAATTCCTCTGCTAAAACGCCCATTTCCCTCAAAATACGTAAACTTGGCGATATACTCTAATTTGTTATCTACTAATTTAATGCTTAATGTCTTTTTACTTTCATTTATGCTCTTTACTTTGTTTTCTTTTGGTTAATCTTCGTGTCATACCTCACGCATTGTGCCTCTAACGCACTCAAATGTAAATGCGTTCCCTATGAAGTCTTAGTTACGATTGCTTGATCATCTGCAAACGTAACTGAATCAATCACTTTACCACCCAGATATATTTCCAGCTGAAAACTTTCCCAGGCCATCCTTACTTTTCCTCCACATATACAGGACAGTCCTGTAAGTTACAAGGACCGGCGATTACGGACAACCCTCACTTCTCTACATATCGCTGTCCATCTTGATTCTCCCTTCGCTATTCTTATTTTCGCAAATCCCTCCAGTATATCCCTTGTGTTCGGCAATACTTTCATCAGCCTCTCCCTCATCGAGCGCCTTCACGAAGTCAACGAAACACCCGAGTACATTTTGATTACGTACATTCTAATTTAATATCTATTGATTCTCGCATTAATGCAATGGTATCATTTGTTCCGCATAATGATCTTCGCGTAGGTAGTTGTTGGTGGCATTATGATGATTTTCAGTACTTTCTTTACTGCCCGTTAAATTAAACTTAAGAATTATTGCAAAAGATCCAAAAATGTGTTCAGATTTTGCCTTCCCAAAAGCTTCCATTCAAAATAGTAAAATACAGTCGATAATGTCGCTTCTCTCGGAATATAGTATTAATGAGAAAAATATTTGAGCTGTCGTCTTCTTGGAACAGAAACGTATCAAAATTTTGATAATCTCGTGTGTGTTTTACAAGGTAAAACAGGTATCGGTGATCGGATTTTTCCAGTTAGGCTTGTACGAAATTCGCGTGTGATCGGGTCAGTGGTTTTCGAGTGAAAAATATTGTTTTTTAGTGGCATGAAGAAGAATGGGAACGATATTGCGAACTCATCATTAATTAAGACTGACTAAGAGACCTAAAAAATTAAACAAAACTCCATTGGGTATGGGATCCAAGCCCTGACATTGGATTTCAGGGCACCCCTAATTTCATTGTTCATTACCGCGCCGTCCTCTCATAAGACCTTCTTGTTCCCCGACCCCTCTTCCCTTCCCCCTCTCTCAATTTTTGTCGTCTCGTCAATCCCAACCCCCTCTCCGCACATCATCTTGTCGGGAGCAACCAACCGCGCTTTAACAGGCGGTCGCTTTCCCCTCAACTCCCCATTCTCCCTCTTTTATTTCCTTTCACCCTATGCTGCATCTCTCCGCCTCTCCATTCTTCGTCTCCATCCGCCATTTGATGTCATGATATCAGGAACACGTGACGGCAATAACTATGGGAAAAATAGCACACGCGAAAGGGCCCATTGAAAAATCTCCTTCCATTCGGAAATACCCCATTCACTGTCGTATTGTTCCGTAAGTACTTGGCAGTGTATTGCAAATCGGTAAACAATGGTCCATTAGCATATTTTCCTCTCATTAACTGTTACTTTGCATCTATCTTATGGCGAGAAACAAACAGCTATCTATGCAGCTACTAATACTCTGTACGAAAGATTTGACTTGCTTATTAAGCATTAAGTTCTCATATTTTGTTTTAATTCATTCAAAATTTAACTTAAAATCACTTTTATTGATAAACAAAATGCAATGAATGGATTATTTTTATAGAATAGTACATTAATCGTAAAATATTTTACTTAATCTGAAGGTTTTCCCGTTGACACTGATTAACCTATTAATAATCTTAAAACAGTGTCAGCTGTTTGTGATAAAACCTTAAGGTGTGGTAAAATAGAGCAATATCTGCAATAGGATAATGAGAGTGGTAGCTCAAGTATTTTTTCTAATCTTAATAAACTTGAAGGATTAATCCCCCAACGAAGCGTTTCTATCCGTGAATAAAGCATTCGTCATAATAATAAAAATATTACACTTGGCAATGGATTAATTTATTTTTACACGCATGATTTTTGTTTATGCTCATAATATTTTATAGCGATGGAAATATAATCTATTTTAAGTTAGTTATTGAAGGTAGTGCATGTATTTATTTTTTTAAATGATAAAATTCTCTTTTGTGGACGTCCGAAGATGTTTCAGGAAATGATGAAATCGTCAATGGAAGTCATGTTCCTGCGACAACTTCCGCCAACCTCAGATTATATGCATTAATCCATAATTATATCCCACTAAGCATTCACCAAGGCATGAGAAAAAAAAACACAAAAACTTGTATTATGGAATGTATGAGCGAACATCGAGAAGAGCGAAGTGCTAACTTTTGGGCTATTGTTTTAGTAATTTTATATGTTATTAAGACTATCTCACATTACATTAGTCTATCGATATTACTTATTTTTTCTTCCGCCAACTCAGTCATGTACGGCGTTTTGTCATGTACGGAGTTTTAAAACAATACGGCAGAATTTTACAACAAAAGATGATTTTGCGCATTCTCGATACAGTTTATTCCCATAATTTCAGTATTACCACGGTGGTGTACTACGTAAAGCTAAGTGAAGTGTCCAGTCCAGTGTTAAATCCAGTGAAGTATTTATAGGGACTCTCTGAAGAGAATTAACGCAAATTTGATTAAGGACCGTCTTTAGAAGAAAAGAGAATTTGTTATTAGAATAAAATTATGCGTTAATTATTATTGTTATCAAACATTTAATATTATTTAATAATCGTATAATATAAAATATAGCAATTGTATTACAAAGGTGAGTTCCGAAAGTTATCTAATTAAATTTCCCATGCCACTCCTATTTCTCGGAGTGGAATCAAACCGCTTGGAGCAGGTAAGGGGGATGCTATGCTTTGCCACGCAACTAGTCTCAGTGCTCTCCAAGCTGTGGAAGCGGCAGGACCTCAGTTATTGTAAATCTCTGCGCGCCGACCGTGTCACGAAAAAAATGGAATCGACGATTGAGCAACGTTACACGATCACTAAGTTTTGTGCTAAACTGGAAAAAACTCATAATATGACTAAAAAAATTATTCATGAGGCTTACGGGGACTCTGCCCTGTCCTACTCCCAAGTTTCAAGGTGATTCAAGGCCTTCAGGAGGGCCGGGAAGAGGTTCACGACGAACAACGCTCTGGGGGGTCGACAACCAGCAAAGTTGACAAAAATATGGCTCGTATTCGGCAATTATTGGACTCTGACCGTCGATCAAGTATCAAGATGGTTGCCAATGAACTGAACTTGTCGTATACTGTTGTATTTCGCATTGATACTGTAGATTTAGCGATGAGGAAAGTGTGCGCCAAGCTCGTGCCCAAGGTGTTATCAGATGACCAAGAGACCAACCGAGTGGAAAAGTCAAGTGAACTTTTGCAACGTATTGAAAATGAACCTGAATATTTGGACAACGTTATCACTGGGGATGAAACCTGGGTTTGTAAATATGATCTAGAAATAAAACGTCAATGCTCTGAGTGGCACACCGACCAGTCTCCCAAGCCCAAAAAGGCAATAATGAGAAAATCAAAAGTGAAAACAATGCTCATTACCTTTTTCGGCAGTAAAGGAGTGGTCCATAAGGAGTTTGTTCCTCAGGGGCAGGCGGTTAGCGCTGCCTACTATGTGGATGTACAGGAAAGACTCCAAAAATGTACATCAGAACGAGAAAAGACATCCCTGCTGCCTGTCAACTCCATCATGACAACGCATCTTGCCACAACGCGCTACATGACCGCGAGTTCCTGCGACTGCCAAACACCAGGAGCCAACCCTGCCCCACTCCCTCTATAGTCCTGACTTCGCCCCAACAGACTTTTTTTTGTTCCCTCGGATTAAGGAAAACCTGAAAGGAACCCATTTTTCGTCCATAGAAGAGATTCAATCAACCGTGACGAAGACCTTGCGAGAGGTCCTCGAAGACGCATTCCAGGGCGTGTACCGGTCATGGTAGAGTCGCTGGAATAAATGTGTAGAGGCCCAAGGACAGTACTTTGAAGAATTGTTAGTGTTTATGCAAATCTGTTCAACAGATTACCTAAAAAAGAATTGCATTATTTTCGGAAGACATCCTGCATAACACTATAATCTATATCATAATATTTAAATATTAAATATTTTCGACTTCACAGGGAGATCAGAGGGGATCAATTTGTCATTATTATGCTATACGAGGTCGGTAAATTAAGTAATGGGACTGGCAACGTAGCGTTCGATCTGGCAACACTGAGACGCTGGGCTTGGAGGGGTGGCAGGGGAAAATGTGATACACCTTCAGTACGGGTTTGAACTCGCTCGAGTCATTTGATTTTCCGTAGCGATTTTTTTGTGAAAGAGTTTTTTCTATTGTGTCCTAAAAATGAGTGACATCAATTTCGAGAAACGGTGTGCTATCAGGTTTTGCTTCAGACTTGGGAATGGTGCAACGTAAACTCTTGATGAACTTCAGCAGGCCTATGGAGATAGTGTATTGTCAAGAGCCCAGGTTTTTCGATGGTTTTAGGCATTTTCAGAAGGAAGAGAGTCGATTGAAGATGAACCACGAAGCGAAAGGCCTTCATCTTCAAGAACCAACGAAAACATCGACAGAATCCGGGGTTTTGTCCTTTTGAATCCGGACGCAATTGACATTTTTTCTATGATCTCTTTTGGCTGCTAAATTTCCCTACATCGTTAAGTCATCAGATGAAATGATATTTTAAAATGCTGGTGATATTTTTCTGTGAGGTTAACTCATGTTTCGGGAATGAACGTAGCTTTCTGATATTAGGTACCTGAGTTATGTATGATTGGGTGCTAACCTAACGGATATTTTGCTTATTGAATACCTCATATGAAACTACTTTATGGAGTTTTTAATGGCGTGTTTAAGCATATAAGAAATCTCAGGGACTTGCGATTTTTGGCAAAATAAAAAAAATGGAAAGATGTAACTCAAAAGATAGAAATTGGAGGTTAAAAGGAATAATGTTTTCAATTAGTAGTTTAAACGGTTATTGCTGCACTAGCAAAGCAATTATTTAGAACAATACTTATTTTTAATGTAAAAATCGTAATTTATGATTCCAGACACTGTTATCAGAATTTAGAGAAATGTTTTGGAGATTGCATTAATTCATGGAAACTGGACAAACCAGTTGTCCTCAAAATTTTACACGAGGGATCAATCAATCGCTATGAATTTCCGGGCGTAACGCTTCGTTTTTTTCCCTTGATCATCGCTTTTCGTGAAATGGTGAATTTGTATATTTGGCGGAGACTTACATCCGGTCTTTGACTCGTATGTAATTTATCAGCGCATTGGCTGCGGCGCGGGATGAAGAGCAAGTGCAATGGCCCCCCACCGACTTTAAATGGTATAGCCGCAGAGCCATGTCGAATCAAAGCACTCCTCCCACCGCGGCGTATTCAATTCTCGTTCGCCCGTGCATCCTCCGGAGCCCTGGTCCACGCGCATGTGCAGCGAGGGGTCGGACGCCCCCTGACTCCGCGCTCCGGCAGCTGCATCTGACTCACGCCACGCGACACGCCGATTAACCAGTCCCCGATCGCCTGAAAGCTAATCTGGAAACCGCCGCGTCCTTGCCTTGGTGGCCTGCCCCATCTAATATCCATTCCCCACCATTTCGCCACCCCTACTTTCTCCCACTCCCCCCTCATCTGCCCTACCCCCTCTGACTAATGCTCCTCCTCTCCCTCGGGCACAGATTTCCCCGACAAACGAAAAGGGATGGAGGTTCCCCTCCCCGGAGAAAAAAACACCCACCTCTTTCGACCACCCGACTCCCCAATGTTTACCCCGCGGGTCTCCTTCCTTTTATTTCTCATAACCTGCAGCCCCACCTTTGACGTAGGTATCATATTCCTCTTGGCGGCTCACCCCTCAGCCGTGCCTCACTAAATCGGGAATTCCGCTCTCCCTAATGCTCCTAAAACGTGGCCGAGAGGCTATGTTCCAGATTGGATCCTCTTTTCCTTAATTCCCATTTCCCCCACGTCTATCACCCATTTGTGATACAAATTTACAAGCGCTAATTTTCATATCCAGCATTAATTTCCAAGCACAGGCAATACCTCGATTTTGAATGAACTCTGAAGATGGTTGTACAAGTACTTGATCCTATTATTAAAATTTCCTCTCGCGTGGATAAAATAAGCGCGACAGGTTGACCTAGTAGGGAGAGCATTTGGCCACTGATTGGTGGGTACCTGATGTTTTAGGAAAAGCCCATTTAAAATCCAAGCGCTTTGGTTTTTCGGATACCAGAACTTCGTGGGAAACAGCAGGTGGCCCAGAATAAAGAAGCTGGTCTCTCTACCCTTAATGCCGCCGTCTATCATTGAGCTCAGTTCGACTGAACTCTATCACCACGTATGAGAACTAGCCTTCTTATTGATTACTGTGACCCATTAAAATGCAATTAAAATCTTGATTTCATAGAATTTAAGACTATTTTGATTGAATCCAGAAACATAAAATAATTACTTTTTTGTGCTGTTTTCTGGAGTTAATTAGGTAGTCATTATGTCTTGCGGAATAGGTCAAAAGTAAGCAATACCCTTTTTAATTACGCGTTTATTCTATTAGGTTTACATGACTGGATGTTAATGCATTGGAACGATCAAATTCGCAGACTGACACCAAAGTTCACGTTTTCTCTAATACACATGGTTTGTCCCATTCGTAGTAGGACGGAGTCAATTAAAAGCATTTATTGTCAGAATTGATACTTTCACTCAAAAGTCTTCGAAGTAACACCCTTGCGCGTCCACACCGCTGCCAGCCGGTTTTCCACGCCTCATACGCCTTCTAGACGGCGGTGCCCGGAATGTTGCTAAGCTCTCTCGTCACGGCCTGTTGTAACGCTTCCATCGAGCCGTGGAGACGTCCTTTCAGTACGGATTTGAGTAGGGGGGAGAAGAATAAGTCTGGTGGGGCAACGTCAGGGCTGTAGGTTGGCTGAAGCAGGGTTGCCACGTTGTGATGAGCCAGGTAGTCCGTTACTTTGTTACGCAAAGAGCACTCGCGGCACCAGCTTCGCACACACCTTTCTCATGCCCTTTTTGTCGCTTTTTACAATTATTAATAGTTTTAACAAACATTTAATATGCGATTGCTACCCAACAAAGCCTTCACTCTTGCAGGATTTCCGTCACTTTTTGAGGTCGAAGGGGCTGAACGTTCGGTGTATTTAGCATCTTTTTTATGCTCTCGAAACGTGTGTCACTCAAAAACACCCGATCTGTGCATAGCGTTATGACCATAAGCTGCCTTGAGCATGTCATAAGCCTCTTTCCCGGTTTTGCCTAGTTTCGCGCATTTAGTGCTGTTCCAATAACCGGATAATGACGGAGCGTAACGAGGTCACGCTATAGTGGTTTCGCAAACGAACGATTCACACTCCGTAAAGGCTGGGAGCCATCTGTTACCGACCTCCAGCCTTTTCTGAGACTCCCCTGTCTTGAATATAGCCAGAGAAAACTCCGCCCGTCCGTCCGTCCGTCTATCCGAGAAAAAGTAAGTTCTACTATTTTTGAGACTATATTGATACTTATATAATCGCTATGGTGTAACTCGCGTAAAAATATTTAGGAATAATTGAAAGCTAAAGATGCCATTCTCTTGCCCATGAAATTGAATTAATTCGGTCTTTTTTCGATTTTATTTAGGAAATACATGCCGTGGCTGCCATATATACCCTGATGTACTTTTATCAAAACACATGTTTTGTAATGTTATCAGCTGCTTCCCCAACTTGTTTCGGCATTCATTATTCTTACAAGTAAGTGCTCTGTTAGGTAATACTTGCCTAAGTTACAAGGATTGTATTGAAATGAAATAGTTTACTTTGTAATTCTGTAAGGTGACCTGATGATGACGTTCAACGTCGAAACCTGGGTCGTATTTTTTAAATAAAGTCTGTGGAATTACAATGATAACTATTTCATTTCAATATGTTATGCAAATTACATAATGTTACGTCTGAGACAACAAATTTTACTAGGATTTTTCTTTTCACCATGAGTTTGTCTCTGTTTTTGGAGAATTGAACGAATAAAGAATTAATTATTTTGATGAAAGTTAATATTATGATGATGAGTTAACAATCTAGAAGCATTTGCAATTTAACATCGATGTATAGTAATCTATATTTTCTGTTTCATTATGTTTGTATGCTTATATATACGTTTATTTTACTGTCTAAAATTGTCACATTTAAAAAAAATCTGAAATATTCATTTAAATTTTACTTAAATTTAATTGTCTATTTTAATATGTTAATAGTAGCGAGATAAAAAATAAATTAACCAACAACATTGATTAATTATAATAATCAATTGATGCATTTACCTAAAGGTGATACTTACTACAATAAATGATGACCATAGTAAATAGGAATTATTTGTTTGTGTTCACATCATAATATGAATAATGAATAATTTAAATGGCTGTATTCACTTAGGTGAAATTTATTTATTTAAAGTTCGTTTAATACCAATTTACAATACACCGGTAAGTTAATGGAAATACTATGAAAGTCCTAAGCACCAGGAATCAAAAAACAAGGTTGCTTGCCTCGCGAATTTCTACCGCATTGGTAAATGTTTTTAATCTTTGACAGTTGTTTAAGCATCTCAGGTATTTCAGGTTAGTCTCCAGTTCACAATATGTGAACTGGAGACTAACCTGAAACCATATATTGACCGTTGAAAAGCTGTGGAATTTGTGCAATTTCAGAAATTGTGGTCGGAGAAAGTGTTTGTTTGAATCGAAAGTAGGTAATTCTATCTAATGCTTCTGGGAAGGGCGGTGAAACTTCATAAAATTTAGAATGAATTCTGATAATGAATAATAATGAATTTATGAAATAGGAACGAAGTTTGCAAGTTCGTTAAAATTGTTTGAGATTCATTAGAATGTTTAGAATCTCGCGAGATCGGATCCGAGAGTATATCTCTAAGTATATTTTACATTACATACACATTTTTCAAATGAATGTCCCTTGGAATACCAATTTAGTAAATTCTTATGGATTTAAGACAGGTTTTAATAGAAAAATGAAGGTCTTAATATGAGAAAATACCTACTCAAACATTTAAAAAGTGGTTACGCTGGGTTTTGAGCAAAAACTATGGATGTCAGCTTATAAGTCACAATTTACACATAATTATTATTGATATAACAATAGTGAAGGGCGAAGGACATTATGGGATTTACATTAATGGATGGAGGAATTGGGAAAATGGAATGAAAAATAATCTTCGAGATGGAAACCAAGGCATCAGTTTTGTGCACCTCGTACAGACTTAACTTGGGGTCCATAATAGTTATCGTTCCCCGAGGAGTTATTTAATTTTTGTCCCAATACTGGGACATAAACCATTTCAAACCAGCATTGAAATACTTTGCCACGATTGCGTTGAAACAAGATATTTCGTAAAACATCTCATGAGTTCGTAAATATAGTATGCGCGAACACAATAACTGACACTTCGAACTGTTAAAATGGCTTTTGGAGCGTGGAAAGTTTTGAGGGTAATTTATTGCTTTTATGCTTGCTTGTTTCCATTATTGTCAAAACTTTTCGTCGCCTATGATAAATTTTTACCCGTTTCGCAAAGAAATCTTTGTTCAACCCTCTCAATTATTCCGAAGCGTGCTACTTCCTGTGGTACACCTGACTCGCTTGCTAAAAAAGCTGCTATTCGACGGTTGTGTCAAATAGTTTCCTCACCCGGCCCGTGGTGTGTAATAGGGACGTGGATGGGTTTATCGTTCTCTCAAAGCACTAAACTCCGCGATGATTAATCCACTCACCTGATGTTTAATCCAGGGTCTTCGGATTTTCTCGATCTGCGGAGCTTATCGCCCCTCCTCGGGAACCTCCGGCTGCTCCACTCCCTCCCCCTCCGCCCTTTCTCCGCCCTCCTTCCCTTCTTCTCCCTCCTTCCCTTCTTCTCCCTCCCCCCCTTCTTCTCCCTCCTCCCTGCTCTTCTCATCCTCCCCACCGCCCTCCAAGGGTTCACTTGTTGCCGCTTCGCCCGTCTTGACCCGTCCCGCGCTTCCGCTCTCCTCCTCGTCCTCATCTTCCTCCACCAACATGTTCTCCTCCACGGCATGCGGGGGCGCGACTTCCTCCTCGATCGGCGTCTCCTCAAGGTCCTCGCCGGGAGAGGCGGAGGCGTCCGCTCCACTCGGATCCCCTAGGACCTTGTACAGCTCCGCTCTAGTTTCCAGTATCTCCCTCACGATGTCTGGAAGTGGAGAGGAAGGGGTTGGATGAAATAGCACGTGCGTGCATGTGCATGCGTTTTATTCAGGGATAGCATTGGCTTAATGGGCAAGTGTAGAATGCATTTTTACTTCACCCGGCGCCGTGTGAAATGTCGTTACGCATCAGGGTAGGAGTTCTCCTCCATGTGGCGCCTGCATGATTAGTACCTGAGAAATCAAATAGCTTGGGTATCCGTAGCTGAGGGTATCCCAAGGCGTCGCTCGGAATCGAATCTGAACCCTCAAGTTAATAGCTCTTTATTAGCTCTGCGCTCTACCTGGTGGACCAACACGCCCAAAATGCAAAAAAAGGTAACGGGCTACTTTATATTTTGTATTATAATGACATACATTTTGTGTATGCAATTATTTTTGATTCATCATCCCCCTACAAATCACGATTGTTACGAATTATAGCTTTTCGTAAGGAGTCATACTTGGCACAATGTAGGTAACTCGCGGTAAATGATATGGATATTTTGGAGGTATATTTGGATTTCTTGAGGTTCGTGAGAGGGTAAATCCTTGGTGAGGAGGTAAATGGTCTTTTATGGTCATTGAAAAACTAGAATTATAGTATACCAAGCATAAGAGTTCAAATGAGAACTCTTTGGGTCCCTTATCTAACTTAACGTACACATCAAGGGAAAATACTGTGAAGAATAAGAAAAGCACACAGTCACTATTTTAAATTAATGATCCTACCATAAAGTTCTATATATAATTCCTTGTTGTACCATGGTATATGAGGGATGTAGCTGGATAATTAAAAGTTGTAAAGTTTAAATAATGTGCAGTTTAAGAAAGGTATCGAAGTTCTCAAATTTTGAAATGAAATCATGTTGAATTCAAATTTTACTCCTCATTTTCAATGTTTTTAAATGATTAAGATTATTTAACGGCAGTAAAGCCAGCATGATGGAAGACTCCCGAAGGCGTTGAAGAAAGGCGGAACACAGCACCGCGTAGTTAGGGGCATCGTTTCGCCCGAGGGTACTCATTCGAAAGAATAACCAAAAGGGCAACACTATTCTCATTTTTTCTATTCACGTGGATGGTATCGTACGTAGGTTTGCTAAACTGGAAAGTCTATAGAAATACCATAATCTTCTAGAGAAAGAGTCTTGAGAGTAATTACATGTATTTTTTCATTCAGTGTCATTGTAATCCTATCGATACGTAATGCATTTTTCGAAAAGCTTTTCTAAACATGACGCAATTATTTCCATTGATCTAGTTTTATTACGTCTCCTAAAATCCAACTGAAAGTCAATGCAGAAGTTTACTCAACGTATAGATTACTGACCAGTCTGAATTTATAAACAATGGAGACTGTTCATTAGTGATAAATAACTAAATAAGAGACGATTAACTGTGCAACACCACCTTTCAATTATTGAGCATTTAACGGTCGGTTTTGTTGAACTAGCGATCATAAAACAGAGTTTTACCTTTAAACGGAAGTTTTAGTTAATTTCATAATGATGCTGCACCACAGTGAAGCCTAGACCGCATTAAAGTTTATTTTATATGCGGAATTAAAAGTTTTATTTTGACGCTATTCATCGTGGAACAATTTCACAAAGTTACGTCTGAAATGATTTATTATGTTAATGTTAATCTTCAGTTTAACGTGATATTACAAAACCCGACCTCAATGTTTTTACTACTTTGCCCATTCTTTCATTCCAAAATTCTTCCCAAATGGGTTAAGTGTTTTATCTGCTTTGATTTATACTCTTCTGATTGGATCTTTAACTTAGCCTTCTTATTCTTATCATGCCGTGTAACTAACCTGTAATGATCGTCCTACTAGTAATGAGTTGCTGCATCTCCTGCCTTACTTCGTCCGCTAACCATGGGACGATAGTCTCCTCCGTTTCTGAAATTTTAAAGAGAAATAATTAGCCTGCATGTAAATACAATCTCCGTCTGACACCATAGAAGCATGTAAATAGTCACTGGAAAAATAGCCATATGAATAATTCAGCTCAGAATGCACATAACTTGCTTGAGAAAATTATTTGCGGAAAATATATTCGAAATAATACGAGATGAATGCTACTTTTTTCCGCCCTTTCTTGTGTCAGCTTTATTGACGCAACTATAGAATATTATCGATTATTTTGCTCCTTTTTATTCAGTAATATTGGGCAGAATGTCTTTTTTCCAGGGATAACCAAAAGATAACTTAACCAGAAACAAGAATTAAAATGAGTATTGTAAGCACGCAAGGTTAATGTGCTCCTAGTATCGATCGCTTGTTTTATGGATGTCAAAAACCAAGACGATTTTTTAGTCCCTCTACTGCCGATTAGTGTGTTTCTTAATACACACAGATCAATCATGATTTTTACGGCGCTATTTTCCAAAAAAAAGTTCCCATTTGAGAAATAAAAATATGGAAATCGTCACAAAATCACCGGAATTTGAGAAATTCAGCTACTGTTAAGAGAATTCAGGAAACGATATATTAAGAGTGTTAAGAGGACGGACACCAAACTGGCACCCATCATGGGAAGTATTGAGTGTATCAGCATGGGCGTTGGTTCCAGCGCTAGGTGTTGGTCAATCTTCCATATTCACCTTCCCTTAGCTTTAATGCAATCGATTTTCGTAATGAAATGTTTTCAGTGGATCGATTCACGCGACATGATTCGAATTAAAGTGGACACTCGTCCCTTATTCACAACTTGCTGCTCGCATCGGCTGTTTCCCGGAAGCACTCGGTTCGCTTCCTCGCCACTCACCCTTCTCCACGTCATCCGGAAGATCCCCCGACTCCCTGAGTCCCTCAAGAACGGAGGGCAGCAGGTCGATGAGGTAGCCACGCGTGAGCACGGCCGCTGCCACACGCCTCTCCGCCTCCTTCTGCGCCTCCAAAGCCGCCCGCCGCTGTGCCACGCGCCTCTCCTGAAAGCCGTCAAAGAGCAGTGAAAGACTTCCATGGGACACGTTAGTTCTCGGCTCAGCCATGCTCTAATTACAAACCTTGGAATACCGGTACTAATGGTAGATATTTGTGTAAATAGCACTAATAATTCAGTGGATTTACTATCTGTTTTTAGACTCATATACACACATGTGTTGGTAGGGCAACTGGAAGGATATTTCAAAGGCATGGCTCCAAGAGAGTTTCAAATTGACGGCGAGAGAGTCTGGAAAGGCTATAGTAGAGGTATTACTTGAAAATTGCCGCTGTCGTAGTTGTGAAAGCAATGGCAGAGGTGTGTAAAAATAAACCCAGGAGCTTGACAGTTCGTCCCACGAAAAACAGCGCGCCGATCTACATTAAGAATTCGTTGTCGTGTTGTGGTGGTCTACTAGTGACCGAGGAAGGTGCCGCATCGCCTCTTACCTTCTCCTCCCGCAGTCTTCTCTCTTGGTCCTCGAGCCTCTGCTGCTCCGCCAACTCAGCCGCCCGCAGCTCCTGGAAGCGCCGCTGCTGCGCCCTTAGCGCCGCGAGCTCCTCTTCCTCGAGTACCTCGATCAGGCTGTTCTCGATCGTCTTGCCCACGAGGACTTCCAGCAGGGGTCGGACCTCCACGTCGAAGTCGAATAACTGCAGCAAGATAAGGGAGATGGTATGGATGGGGAGAAGGTGGATGGGAGAGAGAGAGTGATTTAACATTTAGTCGATGGATATCCGGAAAGTTCTATACAGCAGAAATAATTCCAAATTCAGACAGAAAGTGCGGAAAAAATAAATTCGTTAAATGGGTTGGAGGGTAGAGCTCATCATGAACCTGAAGTATTTTGGCATTTGCCGATTATCATTTCAGCGGCAATATGTGTGCATAAATGTATCACTTCCTCAAATACCTCGAAATTCGGAAAAAAGCATTTGCTCAGGATATTTTCTCTTATTTTAATCGAGTGAAATATAAGTATCATCTACTAATTGCGTACTTAGGACTTTCTAAAGTCTTAAACGAAGAGAGATAATATTAAAAGGAACGTAAAATCTAGCGATCTTTATGTTTGTCTTCTATTTCTCGTTTTTTTCTTAGTGTATCGAAAGAATATAAGAATGTGACGTAGATTTGTGAATTACTATTCGTACATAACCGTGTAGTGGGTCACGTGATCTAATGATGACCCCCCCCTAATCTGTAAGAATAACAGCACGTGTAGTCACGCGAGGGGGATGTTAGGAAAGGATCAGGGAAAGTGGTGGACTCGTTATCCTTCCAGCCATGACTTCATTGGTAAAACTAATACTCGTATTACCATCAGGGCTTGGGTCAGCCCGCGCTTATGTTTGAAGCAGATAAGCAACCCAGTGCTATAGCTTGTTAAACACTGAGCCACCGGTGTACAATGAAGTGGAGATTTTGATGAAAAAAATACTTTATCTTCATTTATTTTACATCATGTGCTTTTTAAAAATGATTTGTTTATTCTTCACATTACTTTTATTACAGTTATTTTACAGCGAAAAAATGTGTTGACTAATATTTGATAGTGGTGTCCATCCAAAAACCTACCTTAACCGGTAGATTACCTAAAAAAAATAACCAATACACCTATGCCCTTCCATTCATAATATTTTTCGCCTGGCATATGATTTAATGTATTTAATTTAATTTAATAGACTTACTCTTACGTTACAAATATGCATATACTCTGATATATTTTCACGATTGAAGTGGCTCGTACGGGTTATATGTTAATGAAACTTTCGTTTGCTATATGCATTCGAATAAGATTATTTACTTATAAAAATAATCCATGAAAATTTGGTGCATTTAAAAATATTCTGAGGCGAAGGATACATCATTTCAACTAAAAACATACATGCATTTCAGACAAAAAATTGTTGCTAAGTGAGATTCGTGACGGTTTCGAAATCCAAATCTATAGAATACAATCTACTCCATTACTCAAACTCCGACTATGCCACCTACTATTTTTTTAATGTAAATTTTTTAGTATAAATGGAATGCAGTTCAAGTTAGATGAAGAATATTTTGGATATTATACGCGGGCTTTTCATGTTTGCCAAATTCCACATTCACCGAAGAGGCTTGTGGAGGCAGACTAGCAGATTTGTGATCACTGGTGTTACATTATGAACAAATTGTGGCATATAAGTGTAGGATGGGATAGGAGTGCCGCTGAATTGTGAAACTATTAGAAAAAAGTTCAAATGATCTAAATTTTATCTACCTTTCAGAATAAATTTATAGCAGCTTCTTTCTCGAGACCAAAATATATTTTTGCAAAGAAAAAATATTTTATTTTTAGATAAATACAAGAAATACGCTATCAAATGCCATAAATACATCTATTGGTATGGACTAGCTCACGCTCGCCAGAATTTTGCAATGTTTTGTATGATTTAATTGTGCATTATGAATTTTGAAAGAATTAATGATTTTAAAAGAATATATCACATTTACATGAAAAAATAAGATTAGCTAAAGCTCCAACGTCATGGTGCTACGAGACGTTTCAACTGATCTCGTACCTTGAACCTCAACCGTTGAGGTGCATCAAACCAGGCATCAGGAGATGGAGTGACGAAAACCGAGCATGGTCGTGGGCGAGTGGAGCAGCGAAAGTGACTATTTCTGGGATATTTCCTTTCACTTGATCTATTTTGGCCCTGAGATGAGGCCCATTTAACATCCACATCCTCAAACAAAATGGAGAGAACGACAAAGAAAGTGGGGATTTCCCGTCATTTCATCCAAGTGCTGGAAGTCATAAAAGCCAGATTGGCTCTAAAATGACTGTCAATGGTAATTTTAAACCTCTTCCCCCGAAATTACTCGAACATTTATCTCTTCCATGCCTATTCTCTTTCTTTTTTAAATATATTTGCCGGTTTTGCTCGCATTCTAAGTTTAATACTCAAATGTGCTCATTCAAAATTTAAGCAAATTCAACTTTAATTTAACTACAGATGATATTGTTTGCTCCTTAAAATTTAGATAAGGACTCCGAACTGTTGAAAATTATGTTAAATGAGGATGAAAAATTTGCACCAGTAAACCTTTTAGACGAGATATGTTTGGCACCTTGAGGTTCAGTACAACTTACAGAACGTACGATATTTGCACATAATAGGCCATGGGACCCAGCTTTCGGAATATTAATCTCACAGAACTATTAACAGAACTATGACTATCATTTACTGTAGGAGAGATACGTCATTTGATTCACATACTCCTCTTAGAGTTTTTAAAATTATGATGAATCATAACTGCTTGCAATTAAATCATCTCCTCATTTAAATTTGAGAAGATCGTGTTAAGTTAATTTGATTAGTTTTGTAGTTCATCTAAGACTTATTATCTTCTATAGGATAACAAATAAAACAAGCGTGTTGGTTCAGCTGTCGTGGAATGATCCGAATGTACGTGTACGTATTTGTTCGCCGTATGGCGGGATTTCGTGTTTGAATGTGTGTGTGTGTATATATATATACATACATACATACATACGTGTGTATATGTATGTATATTTTTGTGATGTATATATGTGTATATGTATATATATATATATATATATATATATATATATATATATATATATATATGTATGTATGTATATATATATATACGTATACACAAAAAAGAACATTCACAGTATGTAGTATATAGTACGTTTCGACGTGCCGTCGATACATCAAACACTTTTTGAATATTTTGTATCTGTGTGTTTGTGCGTCGCCGGAGAGCGTTCCATTTCAAAGATATATATATATATATATATATATATATATATATATATATATATATATATATATATATATATATATATATATATATATTAGGTAATCTACCGGTTAAGGTTATATATATATATATATATATATATATATATATATATATATATATATATATATATATATATATATGCATTCAGACACGAAATCCCGCCATACGGCGAACAAATATTCATTCACATAGAAATAGAGATAAGGAAATGGGAAAGGAACACACATAAAGGACGAACATAAGAGAGGTGGGGAAGGCGGATTTGAGCAGATCACAAATGTAAAAATGTTTTCCTCGACCGGGACTACTATATATATTGTGAAAATCTCACGGACTTGAACAATATTGTAAATGGAATTAATACTAGTAGACACAAACACAGAAATACATATAAAAGAGAAACTTATCGGGTCTCGACTTTTCGGTGGTCTACCCACCTTTTTCAACAGACAACTTCTGGAATTCTTTTCCTTCCTTCTCTTGAGAAAGGTGGGTAGACCACCGAAAATTCGAGACCCAGTGAGTTTCTCTTTTATATGTGTTTCTGTGTTTGTGTCTACTAGTGTTAATTCCATTTACATTATATATACAGTATGGCTATTTTGACAAACTACGAAAAACGATTCACAAACGAAACGACTCGTAAAAATACGGCAGGCAATTACGTAAATATAGTATCCCTATGTTACTTTTAAAAGACCCACCAATTTATCGGACAATTTTAAATTTGACCAAGCCTTTGTCCAAATTCTTTGCCATCCACCAATTCACACGAGTACTCTGGAATAGACCAAAATGTAAAACATGTCCCATCTTCATCACTCCTTGCCTGCCCTCTAAATTTAACAATTCTCTCCCTTCCCATGGTACTCCCTCACGCACATCCCGCAATATTATCCATCATCTTAGCTGCAAATTCGGTTTCTCCTTCACCGTCGGGTAGTGCACCACACCCCTCAACATTCGCATCAACAATCATCGCAGCTCATGCAAACCCGCTTCCGCATTAGCCTCTGTACCAGTACCTAAACATGCCCCCCTCCACAAGGTTTCATTCAACGATTGTTTTTGTGTCTATTATTGCCTTCCTCCCCACTTTATTTCACCCCTATGCCTATCCTGCCTATCAACCGTATTCTCAGTTTTCTTCCTTCTACTGAGGAAGGTGGTTGGTCCGACGAAATATTCGAAAACCAAAACCGCGTGTCTCTTAATTTTGTGTTTCTAAGTTATATATATCATCGCCATTCAAATGTGTACTTTGACTGGATGGCGCGGGTTCGATACCGGGGCAAGGCTCTCTGGGCACTCTCAGCTTCACCCAAGTTGTGTGATTTTTCGGGTTACAGATCTTCCGGGGAAACCATAACCGGCACAGGGAAAGACACTGGTCCCCCTACTCTAATGTGTGAATTTCACACGCCGTGGGGATTATTACTGGGTGAAATCTACCATCACCTAAAAAACCGACCTTCGATTTGATTAGGGTGTTTATGGTTTATTGAGAAATATACAATTAAATGTGTATATATTGAAATATGTATATGTGTATATATATATATATATATATATATATATATATATATATATATTTCTTCTACTGACGAAGAGACCCCGAATCTTTCACTGTCCCTGAGTTTTTCGGCAATCCTTTTGTAATTATTTTAGTGTCTCTATTTAAATAAAATTATACGTATATAATGAAATAATAATAATCATGAAGCGTTTTTGTTTTAGGGTTCGGTATTTACACTGTCGTGTATTTTGGTTTTTAATTGTTTTTCCTTACAGTTGGAAATTAAAGTAGGGGCCTCTCCTTTAGGTTAAACCATGAAAACCATATGGATGAATTGTGTGTTAAAAATAAATATGGAATTAATAAATTAGTATACGACTCGTATTTTATAGGTTGCAATGTATTTATAACATAATACTTACATGTGTATTTATGATATGCTAGCTTTAACCATTACCAAAAAAGAGAAAGGGTTAGTGTACTCCCTTTCGTGTATTTGCAAAACACCTACTCTTTGCAACTACCACAACTCAACGTAAAGATTCGGCACACCGGATTGGCATCTATCTGACCTTGTGCACGGTCAGCATGAATTTTAATTTCAACTGGTTGTGCGCGTTGAAGTAAGACAAAGTAGAAAGAATGTAGTGAGGACTTCAGCGCAAGAAAGAAATGGGATACGTTAGTACTTGAGAGTACAATACCACATACATAGCGCTGTGTTTAACATTCCTTGCCTTTCGAAGTACTGCCATTTGGTGTCGATGCTCATGAATGACAGAGGGCAATATTCCTCGGTAATGGCTTCCAATACGCAAACTGGATATCGGTAAATTTGCTTAATAGATTGTGAGATGGCGACTCTAATGGATTATCAAGATAACAGGTCATATCTGTTATATAATCTTACCCAAAATTGAACCTATGGTCATTGAACCTTTTATATTGGCACATGATTATTTAGTTGAGTTTTTTTCGTGATGCGATCGATTAGATTTTTATGTCACTTGTGGTACGGCTTTCTTTTCACAAATGGTGGTTTTAAATCTTCCGCTAGTGAGGGTAGTGCCATTCCCATGCATAGCTCACGCGAATGGTAAACTTATGTGGTCAATGAAATCCGGTAAAAGCATATGCATGTGTCACTGGAGTAATTTGGTAGTCAAAGAGAATTAGAACCATAAAGTAGAGAGCAACTGCACTGGAAATTTAAGAACCGTGGATAGAAAAACTGGAAATTACACTTCAGAAGAGCTTTCGAAAGTAGGTTGTTCTTCTAAATGACACTTCCTAAGTCACTAAACACTCCTGTCAAGCATGACACCAATGTGATACAAAAAAAATGCTTTATGAACCGCTAACATCAAACATTACTTACTCATTGAAAGATGTGCTTATATTACCGTTTCAGATCTCAGGGAATAAATTGGATCATACAATCGCTCGTATTTGTCCTAGTTTTTTATTTCGATATCGCAAAGAGCCATTCAATTATTTTGAAAATAAATGACTTAACTCAGCAATTGATATCACGTGCTGCGGCATTCCATTTCAACATCTCGTTCTGTAATTAATGCGCAATTTAGCTTGACGCAACTTGCTATCTCATGCTGTGCAATAAATAATGTGTGATTTTTTTGGCTTTATAGTCGCTGCCTTGAAAACGCAAAGAAAATTTGTGTAACATATAAAGGGCCAAATGCCGTACTTCCTTTTACCTCTTTTATTTAGGATTCATAAAGATTGCCTTATCCAGATTGGCACATCTCTGGTGCATTCGGTTAAATTTTTACTCTATACCTGTAAGCAAACTTATTCATACGAAGACTTATTTTTAGCTCTGTTTGACCTGATCTTTACTTTATATTGAGTAGTTTTTAACTGCAAGTGACCTTTCGAAATAACTTATTCAAATGAAATGTTTTTTACTTTGCCACCTGTTGATTTTATAAGCATTTTTACCGCATTACCGAGGTTCCAAGTTGATATTCATTCACACACTGATATAATTATTGCAGAATTCCAAGCGTGACTTAAATTCTAATAGGTAAAATTCCCCCTTTATTTCTTTTATCTGAGTTCATTATATTATTGCCTATTTCGAGGTTTCATTTTTGGTTTCAATGTCAAATAGCCAAGTGTTTTGTGGATTTCAATTCAGCAGTCACAATTCATATATTAACTATATTTGATCATGTAACTTGAACAAACGATTGGATTTTAATTTGTTTGTATTTGGATGAGGATAAATTGAGTGGCTTCAGGCGTGTTGTGGTGGAAGTCGAACATAATGAATAACTGATGGTAACATTTGTCCACTTGACAAAAAGTGGAAAAGTGCTTCGATCAGCCATTCATTTGGACGAGGATGCCTACTTGCTTAACCCCTAACAAGGATTATTTGAAAGTTTTCGAAAAATATTGTTCGGTGGATGATATCCAAAACATGATTTGGGAAGACAGTGGGTGTAGTATGCATTCAGTAGTATCCAGAATGGCAGCAATATTTCTCGCAAACATTGTGCTTTTTGCTAAACATGTTCAAAGGAGAATATTTTTCATCTTTAAAAACTCTCATTTTCTTTTCTTTTGCCGTGCTCTGCATATCTGTTATTTAACGACCTCCGAAAAAAATCATAAAATGGGAATAGCAAAACCGTCGAAGGTTACCGTATTGTTCGATACACCAAGAATGGGGCGACGAAAAACTATTTGTTCTGCCCTTGAGTCTCCGAGACTATCAATTAAAAATAAATTTATCTGAGTTTGGCGTCCATTGGGTATTAAAACGGAAGCAATGCCTTGTCATTAGTCGATGCTGGTTAGTGATACGGTCCATAAAGGGGTACCGAGAGTCGAATTACGGGAAGAGCGAGGGTCGAGATGATATATTTCTGCTTACTAAGTAGCCCGTGAGTAAAAGAAATCTGCGGTGAAACACTGCTCGTGGCTGAGTCAACGAGTTGAAGTCCTCGGGAAACGTCCATCGAATCACTCGAAACGCCTCGCACTTTTGTGGGAATCGAACGACCGACCCGCCAAACTTGGGGACGCCAATATACCCTAATGACACGTTCGACGGTCAAATTGTACGCCGCTACCGGTTAAAAATTCCCACTCGAAGTTTTATTTACGTTTTTATGTGATCACTATTGTTAAGGGGAGGAGGGAGATTAGAGATACAGCGGGTGAAGGAACTGGAGGCACGCAAGGTTCAAAAATTAAGAGGGCAGATAAAGGAGGTTGGGGAAGGATTTCGGAAAGGTGCTCCGCCGCTGCCGCCCTATCCGCACTTAATTTTCGACCACTCACACGCCCCCCTTCTACTCGCACCCCTTCAGGGCCCCTTCGCACCCCTCCAGGCCCCCTCGTACACCCTCTCCTTGCCCCACTCAATCCTCCTCAGTTGATATCCGAAGCCATTTGAATTTACGACCTCTAGATAGCCAGACATGTGATTTTTGCTCGTTAATATTCGTGCCTATTTTTTTAAAAGCATCTTATCCTACATATTTCAAAGCGTCCCTTCCCAGTGAAATGGTTTCCTCTGCCAAATAAGTTCACGAAAAAACGGCAAGGTCATCGAAGGTGATCTCTTCTGGTACTTCATGATGAATATAAATCAAGTTCACCACGCACGTGAGGGCGGGAAAGTTGCCGAATCAGAGGTGGCGCACGTAGTCACGTCCTATGTTTACCCTCGCATGTTATCCTATAAGGAGAATCACAGAGGCCTAGCAGACTGGTTAATCACACTCGTACTGCACTTGACCAGTCTGCTAACGTAAATGATTGTTTTAAAGTTGTCCTTGAATATAATGCATTCGCGGAAACGGTGATAGACTCTGCCGTTAAATTGATCTCGAGATATTAAATTGATTGCCTACTCCCAGAATATTTTAATACTATTGATTTGAGGTTAAATTTCATCATTCTTCAACGAACTGGCTAGTGTAGCTGGTAGAATATACAAATACCCATCATACTGTCCCAAAACATGTCGTGAAATTATTACTTGTCCTTTTGGTATCTAATATATTTTTTGGAATAAGTTCCAATAGGCACGGCGGGTAACTTAGGCTGTCTGAGAAAAACGGGCGTAATAGTTATATCGATTTCACAAGGCTATGTACAGCTGTTGTTTATTCCAACACTCTTCGAATTTATCAATTCAGTATGATGATGATATTAATTATCAAATAAATAGGTAGAAGGTGCACGATACAATTGAATCGAAAGGCAATCTCAGCACATCTGACAAGTTGTTCACATCATACTTAGAGGAGTCGAAATGACCTGAAGAGTGTTCGAGAGATTCACGCAATAAATTTCAAATATATACACACACATACACTGAACATACAGATGACTTAGTATAATTAGTATTAGACTTAATACCTGTATAACTTAGAATTCACATATAAATAAATGAGTCATTGGTCTAGGATGCACAACGTTTTTTTAATTACTGTGAGAAGTCGCGGCAAAATCACGATGGACCAAGATATGAGTCATTATTCATCCGCCTATTTTTAATAGAACGAATTTTTACGAAAAAACAAATTGTCTTTTTATACATGTTCCGGAAGTATCACCCCCAAAGACTAACCCGCAATTTAGGCCCAAGAAAGTAGTTCAAAGAACTGCGGGAGATGCCGCGACAGTAACTTTTAACGGATTTATCCGCTGGTGTGCATTAAAATGCCGAATGTTTCCAAATGTAAAAATCATTCGCCTAGATCGAATGTGAATGATTTTTACACTTTGAAAACTGTATATTCTAAGGAAGTAAACTTACAGGCTGATGGAAGTTTCCTACAGTGGACATTTCAGTGATTCAAATCACTCACAAATCATTTCAGTGATTAAAGTGCAGAAATATTTAATGACAACAGACTGTATGCTTACTAAATTTTAGTAGTTATTTAGCCATTTTTAGCGCTATCCTGCTCTATCAAAGACTAAAAAGTAAGTTGTTGGAGTAGTTGAAAGTGAGAGAAGAAATACCTCAGCAAAATTAAATAACTTTGTTTTGCTCATTTACTCACAAAGTCCCCGTAGTGACATTTTTTCCCCAGTCTCACTCCGTCATGTTTTAGAAACGCACTTTGTTCTCGTAATTGTTAATAATTCTTCTGGAAATCGTAGTCCTATTTTGATGGTTTAAAGTCTATACGCGGACACCATCACGGCCCTCAGCCGTCATTACGTCCGCGTAGATAATTTGCGTGTCAATTAATCGCGGAGAACAATTTAAACAAAGTTAGAGTATCTTCAAAGAATGAAAATTACTGTCAAAATTCCAAAAAATAACAGAATCTTTCAACATGCATCTTGTCGCTTATCACGCTAAGTTTTATTGCGCCCGTTAACAGTAAAATTGTCAATATCGAATCCAGTTAGAATATTGGATAGAGTTACAATATAGTATAAATCCTTTAATTGTACCTTTCCTAACCTCACAAACAGCTAAGCTATGCCGTTTTCTTCAAGAACTTCACGTCATTCACGGATAGCGTCAAAGGGAAAGGCAAGAGAAGTGATATTATACTGGTGCACATCATCTCCACAGTCTCCCTTATTTGCACCGATTTTGAAATCTTAGAAGATGATAAGCAATACTATTTCCATTAAGTGAAATATTCGTATTTCCAGATCGAATAATTGTGCTTGAAGTTTTAAGTTCAATGCTCTCATTCTATAAATATGGCAAGGATCAGCAAGTCTAGATCACTCACTAGATTAAATGTATTTAGTGAATTTGATTCCTTAGCTTGAATTACCCTTTCTTCCATCAAGTAGTGCATCATATCAGGTCTGAATAGCCATTATATTGCAAATAATTTAATCAACATCGGGATAAAAAATGTTTTCCGAGCACAGTTCATCATTTTTAGTCACCCAAAAAACTTATTATCGCATACGGTAAACCTTATAAGATTGAGAGGCCATGGCACAGGAGTCCAAATTTTGTTCAAGGGCTGACAGCTGATTCTTAAATAGCTATAGTTTTCGTTCAATATGACTTCTTACAAGGCTCAAGGTCTTCATTTTTCCTTGAAAAATTCAGGGGTAGAAACTAAAATGAATCATAGTTATCGATCTCACAATTTTCAAAATTATTACTTTTAATTATAGATTGCTTAAGGAGAGGGAGCTAAGCTAAACAAAACCTAACCACGCCGTTAAAAATCTGTTATTTCACATAATTACAACAGGGTTTAAAAAACTATATTAGGCTTGCAAAAAAACTGAATATATCCTCATAAAAAACAGCGTATAATGATAGTGCTGTGTTTTCACTTTGCCAAGGCCACGAAATTAACATATAAATCAATAAAGATTTCCTAAGTTTTTGACCGTCCAATTTTCATAAATTGAAACCTTAGTAAATCACTCGGAGAGAATCGGTGTTTTTCGAGGATTTGCAATCTTATATTCTTATAGTGCGCGCCTTAAAGTCATCTATTTGGATTAGTTATTTTTTATTTCGAATTTATTCTTATCCTATAGCCAATTCTATTAAATTTATTCACACAAGGTGATCGTATTCACGACAAGCAAAGCGATTTCGGGATTTTCACCAAACTGTACGTTTTGCGATAGGTTCAACGGTCTTAAATACATTTATCGCATTCCTCTGAATTTATATGTATATGTATATACTTAGTGGGTCGCGGTGGTCTAGTGGGTAGAGCGTTGGACTACTGACTGGAGGGTTCCGGGTTCGATTCCCAGGCGAGGCACTCTGGGCACCTGCAACTCCACCTAAGCTAGTTGATTTTTCGGGTACCAGATCTTCCTGGGAAACCATAAACGGCACAGGGAAAGGCCGTCGGGCTTGGTACCTGGGTGAGCTCTACCATCACCTACTAAACCGACCTTCGGGTTGATTACTATATTTATGGTATGTACGTGAATATGACTGGTATTGTATGGGAGGGATAACTCTCAAAGCTTTAATCTAAACAAAACATAAATGTTGTATTTAAAGATCATATAAAAATTGGAAGAATTGATAATATTTAGGGCAAAGCTTTACAGGCAGAAGAAGTATTTTGATAAAATACATTCGGATTTATTTCAATTTTCTCGCTTGAGACTTCAATTACTATAAAAAATGATATTTGAACTTGCGTAGTTGCACTAATTTTCAAACTTTCCCGTTATTCACTTTTTTCGTAAAGTTCGACCTTACAAATTTGTCCCTAATATTAATAGTTGAGAATATATTTTAACGATAGTTCGTGTATCAAATATGGCTATTATTACCTATAGTTTTTTCGCTGCAAAATTTTAGCGATACATCTGATTTAAAATAACATTAATCTATCAGAAGTTTGGTATTTGCTACATTATCAGATGATCAAAACCAAACTCAGCGCCATATGAAGCTCACAAATTCAGCTTATTGAGGTACTCTTCAGTTTTCCGTTAGGTTTAGTTCGCATAAGGTTCCCAATTCTTTTACATAAGATTTTTTCGGCTAAGACGCTTGGTGATTTCATAGAATTTTCAAATAATCGGGATCCTCTTCGATACTTACTTTATAGGAATCGGTGAAAACTTCAGCTTGAAGAGTCAAGCTTTAACTTTTCTCCAGATTTCAATTAGTTATTTAATATGTTAGAACCACAGTTGCACTTAGGATTATTATATTTCCCAGGAAAGTAAAAGAAATTTTTCATAATTTCATAATAAGAAATGCAAATACAGCCGTTATCTTTTCTGACCCAAATATGGAGAAGTACCATGCTCTACTGGCCAAATCAGGTTTTTAACAGTGAGATTTGATTTTTACCGTATGATATTTCATTTCCCAAGTACTATTATCAATGTGGTCAATTGGGTGGCATGCTACCAAAGTATTTAACAGTAGTTGAAATATATCTCAATGACTGCTCATAGTAAATTGATGATGTTTATAAATTGAGATTTTAGATATTCACGGAGTTTATGTAGAGAAAAAAATAATTTTATTGTTTATTCATTCTAATGTTTTTTTTAAGTCGAACATGTAACATTTTTATTTTGAAAATAAGCTCCCTTAAAGTGTGCATTTAAGTGAAAATTCATGCACAGTAGTTGACGGTAGGCATTGCGAAACAATCCTAAAGAGCTTTCTTTATTTTTGTAAACAAATGTTTGCCACAAAATTGTTTCCAAAACAAAGTAATTAGAAATATTTATTATTATCTTTTTCAATTGGACTCTAGCTCAGAGATAAGTTTCAAGCTCTTTTCTTGAGATCTAAGGATAGGAATATTTAGAGAGAATAGGCTATTTCCTCCCAACGTTAACTCCGGCATTGTCTATTTTATAGTATTAATTGGCCCTTAATTTGGATTTCCGTGGTTTCCTACACACTTTCGGTGTACCACCAGAGTGGATTCCTGAAAATTCATTAAGTGGAATAACCATAACACTTCCTGGATTTTGAGAGCAGAGAGATTTCCAGAACATGATTCATTCGATACTAAGGAAATAATATTCCTTTTCTTTCAGGAAAGCGGTGTTTTGGGGAAGCGTTTCATAGAAAATTTACGCGAAGTCTTTCCTCGATATGCAATTTCCGACTCGAGCTTTTAATAGACTGCAATTTCATTCCATTGGTTTCAGATATTGTTGTACCGAAATACAAAACAATTTTTACGTGAATAATGATATAATAGAGGTGGTTGTTGACGCTACATTTCATATTATTAGTAATTACATTGAAGTCAAACATTTTTCACAAAATGCTGCGTCGCTATAGTCCGCCAGGGAAATAATTAACAAGGATGGAAGTCAACCGAACGCACACAATTTTGCCACCTTCCTAATTAGTGCAAATTTTTTTAGTGTTATATTTTATTGGATTAAGATTCAGTAAACGCGGGAAGAAACATTTTCGTGTGACCTGTCATTGTTTTCCCAGCATTTCCCCATCTCTGCAGCCATTTATTTACCGAACAATCGATTCAAAACGTTTAAATCATCACATTTCGAAGACATTAATTTAGAGAAAGCGTGCTGGAAGTCGCGGAATGCATAGCCAATTTTGGATTTGACGTGGAGTTCCGCTCCTAAGACGAAGATTTGCATTCAAGTTGACGCATGTACCTATGCGTTTTCCCGGGGTCGCGTGCTGCCACCCCTTAACGGGAAGGATAGCCCTCCGCTCGCGGTAGGCATCCAACCTATCCCCACCGCCGCCTTCCCATTTCACTCCCCTCCCCCATCTTCTTGAAAGCCTGCCACGACCCCCGGCAATCGACTTAACAATTTCGAATTCATGAGCCGGTGTGCCACACGTCGCTGCCCTCGCCACCGGCTGGACGCGACAACGGCGGATAAATAATATCGATCGACCGCGAAGCGTGGTCGCCGGCCGGCCACCCGTGGAATCGATGCCGGGTCCCCGCACGCGAGCTCCCCGCAACGCGCGCGAGATAAGACGTGAAAGATTTAGATAGCCCTTCCGGCCTGCCCTTTTCTCTCCCTTCTGCCCACACCACCACATCCTCCCCAAACTTGGTTCCTTGGTCCCTCCCCCCCCTCACGTTCAATTTCCTCCGCCCCCCCTCCCTCCCTCACCCATACCTCACCCCCGGTCCTCACGGAGGGCAGCGGGCAGCCGCCGGGGACTCTTGAGCGTGCTGTGGTTAGGTCAACGACACCCCCGAAGACGGCCTTCGGCGGCGAGCCTCTCCCTCATTGGCTATTTTGGCGTGGGCGGGGGCCTACGAAATAATTAAGAGGTTATTGGTGTCTTCTATTTTGAGGGTTCGATTTACATTCCGTTTGTTCATGTGTATCCTCCTACCGCTCCCAATGACGTCATATTTACGTTTTTCTCTGCGGGATTAAAATCTGCGTTATAGGGATGAGCAAAATTCAAGGTGGAAAGGCCCCCTTGTATTGACGTTCATTATCTATCACGAAGCAGGTCTGTTTTCTGTAGATTCGCGAAGTACTCGAAAAGGAAGACAAAAATGTCGAAAATTTATCGGGCTTAACAATTTATGGAATAACTTCCAGGTAGAAGGACGGCATAGTTATAAAATATATTATTGTATTTTCAAGTACACTAATACCAGGCCCGAATAGGTAGTCCAGTGGATAGAGTGCTGGAATATTGAAGGAGGAGGGCCGGGTGACGCCTCGGGGTCTCAGTTTCATCCAAGGAGTGTGATTTTTCGGCTGTCGTATTTCTGGTAAACCGCAGGCGGTGCAGATAAAGAAACTAGCTCCTCTAATGTGAAAATTGCATGTGCTGTATTCAGTCCGCCATCAACTTTCGAGCTGATTAACGATTTTATTGCTGATATACTGGTTATAGTTCATCCAAACCCTATGCGCAGTCAAGAGATATGGAAGAAGATTCGTTAATACAAAATTAATACGATTCTCCATTCATGCTTGCCAGAATTCGGTATTATTACCTAACTACTTCTAATGAAATAAAATTAAGCCATTCCACAAAGTAATTCCAGATACCGTTAATTAATTTTACCTACTTCTAACCTGTGCCATAATTCCGCTGAGAAATATTAGAAAACGTTTGGGAGAATATCGCACCGACCTTAATTCTCTACTTTTTACTATAAAGATCCACCCGGGAGTTTAGACGTGTACAATATGTACTCAGTTCTACTAAAAATCAGGAAAATTACTCAGATTGGTATTAGTATCAGGTAAAATTAGAATTTGGGACCGCGCAGCCCAGTATGAGTTACGATACATAACTTTAGAAAGTACGAGTTAATACTATATTTTATATATTATTTTATCGTATAATAAATTCATACTTAAATGACTCAGTGATTAAAATAGTAGTAATCACGGCCTATGACGTGTACACTATTCCGTGTTATCGGGTAATGTGCGTTGTAATGGTTCATCTAGTCTTCGTTTAAGAATATGTAGTTTCCGGTACCTGACAGCCCGTACTCGGGAGACTAAAATATATTGAACCTCAAGGCCGAGATTCGGTGATCTTATTATAACATCTACGGTGAGTTTATTCACCTTTTATTCACCGTAACGAATGCGAAACTGCCATGATTAAAATTTATATACACACGCGTGGAGTGATATCCAGAAGAGTTATCATCCTTATTCTCTATCATAATTGCTTAAGCTGTATTGTTAATTCTTATGAAAAAGTACTGCGGTTAAATATTTCGATTAAACTATTCCAAAGTCCCGGAATTAACCACCATCGTCGGTGAAGTCGTTAAAAATCAGGTACATTGTGTTAAATGAATGAAGACTCCTTAGAGCAAATGTGCATCCTACTTTTCCTTCTCCTATGAATATATCTGGAGTTTCATTGAATAGATACGTGTGTAATAATTATTCAAATAAATTTTGCTTTGAATAATTACTTATTTCCTAATGAACGAAGTGTAATGCGCATTTTCGATGGACAGTATGCATTAGGTTTGCTTTTGGGTGTGTTTTCAGTCACTTCCTACTTAAGAGGACTTTGAATTGAGCAAGAAAACGCATAGTTTTGGAAGAAAGACATTTCAATTAACAGTCTTATGAAATTGAATTTGTCGCAAACCTTGAGAAATAACGTCATAACGTATATGCTAAGTATTCGAAATCATGTGAAACTGTGCTTATTGTGCTTAAAAAAATGAAATTATGAACACAATGCTTGAACAAGAGTGGTCTGAAAAGTTTCCGAACTAACAAAGATACAAGATATTTTTTTCTGAAATTTTTCGGGTCGGAAACTTTTCAGATCACCCGCGTATAAGAATAAAGTTTTAATTCGTCCATTCACACTTAATACTAAGCGTAAGCTGGAATATTCCTAATTCACTTCTCAAGAAGCGTTTAAAAGTATTCCATTGACAAATATGTCAGACGTTTGTTGCATAAACTATTTATGACCTTAATGAAAGTTTCTGAAAATCATCAGGGGTTAAAAATGTGCTGATCAGATATAATAAGTGAACTCAGTCAAATGAATTGAGTTTTTACGATTTTTCCACATAATTTCCCGCATATACCTAAAAAGTAAAACGTGCTGATCTGTAAAAAAGATCGGATACTGAGTGAAAAACTTAATTAATAAATATGTATGTTAATATTTAACTTAATATAATTAATTAATATAATTATCAAACATAATTAATTTAACACACTTAATTGATTTGAAATAAGCGACCTCAAAGCTGAATATCATTATCTTTTTAACCGGTCAAAATTATTTCTGCTATCCTCTACATAAGGAAATACCCTGAAATTGAGAATCTTTATAGTTTTCTGTTCATTTTAGATAAATCAAATTTTCAGTTAGATCTTTAAGATGAGTGATAATTGCGAATTCCGAAGCGATATAAGCATAGGCCCAAGAAGAAGTGAATCGGCCCCAAGTCATTCTTTTCACTCGTCACCCCAAGTCATCCATACACTCCTTTCCCTTCTTCTCATTACTACACTATGCAATCAAGAGAAGAAGGGAAAATGCTCAAGGATTCATATAGAATAGCACATATTCAAATAACTGCGGGAGATCCCGCGACATTAACTTTTAATTAATTAATTATATTTATCGACTTAAGTGGACGAGGTTGAGACTAATAGTCCCTTCATCCACCTAACCCTTACAGCTTAATACATCAATAGAGATTACAAACACCCAAGCCCTAGGCGGAGAAAAACCCACCCAGGCGGGAATCGAAACCGCCGGCAAACGGATTGGACGACGAGGACGTTACCTCGCCGCCACCGAGGCCGGCAAACGGAGTAATCCGCTAATACGCCTAAAAATGCAGAAATTTTAAAATGTAAAAATCATTAGCCTTGACCGAGAATCGAACTCGGATCCCGTATTAGCCGGTTAAGCTACCATCCTCCTCTATTTCCTCGTTCTCGGTAGCTTAACGGGCTAAAGCACTCGGCCGGATATCGAGGGATCCGTGTTCGAATCCCGGTCAAGGCGAATGATTTTTACCCTGATTTTTTTTCATTTTTGACAAGGACATGTTGAAAATGAAAATAATGAAGAGAGAAGTGATAAAAAAGAAAATAGCGGGCCATTTCCTTTCCTCGTATTACTTTTAGTAACGAAAAATTTACCAATGAATGCATTGGCAGTCAGAACTCTGAAATTATGAATTAGTATTTCTGATTAACCAAATGCTGTTGAATAAACAATGCACATGTGCGATATACACTTTAATATTCAAATTTTTATTCAAATTTAATAGAAAAATATACAATTTTTGTGAGCCAGTAGTCCGTTTCCATACGATAAACAGCACTATTATTAATTCACGATATACGATCTAAATTAATAACAAACTTCTCACCCAAAGTCATTTTTTTCACTATTTACCAAAGTCACTCTTTTCCCAAAGTCTCCTTTTCCACTGATGAGATCCCTTTTTTAAACCTGTTAAGTGCTCTGAACACAATTACTAATTTCCTTGCTTTTTCTTGCCCTAAGCTAGTTCTTAATTTGGAGGGAGCTATTCCGTATGATGAGAAAAGGTGCTGCGTACCCGGAGTGGATGCTACAGCGGTATGAAGTTGCTCGACTAACTTGAACAGCTCTGAAGAGACGTGTTTTTTGATCGATGACCACCACGTCAAGGGTTTCATCCCCCCAGCGGTGGTTTTTGTAAACAGATACTCTTTGTAAGGAGTGGCGAAAGCCTTGTATTTTAATATTTCTGGCATCACCGAAGGATGGTTCGAATTGACGAATTCAAAGGCCATCTCTTCTTGCTCAGGCGTTAACTTTTCTCCTCTATATCTAGGGTCTAATATATTTGCAAGTAGGTGGACCGGCGTGACAGCCATATCAAAACGTTTCTTGAAGCGCGTTTCTTCCTCTGAAGATAAACTTTCTTTCACGTCCGAGTGCAGCGTGAGCCAAACTTCTGCCGATTCGCTTATGGAGCAGCCCTCTTTTTGAAGCTCTTCGCGAGCCACAGATATCTTCTTCAACTTCGATAAAAGCTCTTCCGCGCGGGTCTTCATTTTCTTATTGTTGACTTTGGAAACCACGGTTGAGTCGATAACATCTTTATGCTTGCTGCAAACTTTGGAGATGGTGGACCAATTTTCCACGTATGACTCTACACTATCAACTAAAGTGGACGTTTTAATATCATGCGACAACACCAGGTCTTTTCCACCGGCAGAGTTGTACTTTTCAGCGGCAAAGGGGACGCTTTTGAAATAGGTTATAATTTTTTTTACGTGATCTTTTAAGGCCGGAGTAACCAAGTCTTGTGAAAACAAGTTCAGCAACAGGAGGGAGCTACCGTAGCAAATGATGCCTTCAGCAGCTGTATCTTCAGACTTGGCTAAATCCTCCATCAGTTTTTTCATATTGGAAGAATTATCGCCCACAAGGCTACGGACAGTACAATCGTACTTTTGGGATTCTTTTATAGCATTTTTCACGATCTCAAGGAGGTAATCCGAAGAACGCACTTTACCCGTTGCATCCACGACGTCCATTAAGTGAACCGTTTTTTCTAATGCATCGCAAACAGTTACATATACCATTGATTCATTTTGCACATTGCTCCATCCATCCAGAGCCATGCAAACTATTTTCCCTTTCAGAGACTTTTTCACGTTTTTGTTAACAGATTCATGCACCTCACTGAGTAAATCCTCACTTATTTGACGGAAACTGGGAGGCTTGTACCCTGGCCGGAGAAGTTTAACCATTTGTTTGAACTCTGGATGCTCAACGAGTCGAAAATCAGAATTCGTGGCGAAAATGAACGAGGCGATTTGCATGTCCGTGACTCCTTTTCGGAGGGAAGTAGCTCGAGCAGCGTAGGAATCCACGTTTGAGGAATCCTTGGTTTTCTTCTGCTTTTTCCTGCTATCAGAATTTTTTGAGTCCTGGGTCGTAATGTCCATAGAACTCGATGTGACTACATATGAAATAGAAGAAACCGAAAACTGTATTAATACTTTGGTCATGCTGCAATATATCTTATTGATGCATCTTAATTTCTCTAACGACTACACTACATTTTTTTAAACGTCTTAAATGAAGTATGGTAAGCTAGATGTTAAAAATTTTCTATAGCATGCATTACGCGAGAAGGCTAGATGCATACACGGAAGATACCTAATTTGAGCAGAGTAAAATTGTAGGTGCACAATATAGGTGCAAAATTGATTTTTATAGGCCCTTTAAACGTGCGTTTAAGGAACGTGTGGCCTCCCAAGTAAAATTTAAAAATGGCGTTACGGACCTATTTTAAGAGAATAGATTCTGCTTAAGCAGTTTTAAATAAACTTTTATTTACAAATTCTGGTTTTTAAACATCAGTGGTTTTTGCTGGAGCCATTGTTGAGGCTAGGCTATTGTTGAGGCTTTTTGGCGTCAATGAAGACGAGGGATAATTATCAAAAGGTGCATGATTAATGAATCATATGAAGAAGAATAGGGAAAAAAAAGCTCCACTTTGGCGTTGGCCTACTTTGTGCCTACGTCGGCAAGACAGCGGCTTTCGTCGTGAAGGATAAATAACCTTTTGACGAATCATTCCTTAGAACCACCGCGTTATCAAAGAAAATTACTTCCGTCGTTGAGAATTGAACTCATTCGCTCGCAGTTGTGTCAGTACACCAACTCATGTACGAATATGATTCTACATTTTGAGATTCTATATCGTCAGGGAATAAAAAATTTGGAGTTCTCATTTCAAAACACAAATGTGTTTTGTTTTTTTTTAATTTAACAGAATTTTCCGATTTCCTAGCTACCTAAGAGTCGAATTTTGCAACGTTTTGCTATGGTAGGCATGGAGGAGTATACGATGGATACTTACCGTCCATGATCGTGTCGCTCGTGCTGCCTTCACGATCATCGTCATAGACGGCAACGGAGGAGAGTGACCCTCCCTTGCCTGTGCATTTCTCTAAATGACCCTTCATTCGAGCCACTAGTCCAACCATTGCTGTGTTACACATTTTGCACTTGGCTTTCACGCTTTTCCTGTCCTTAGCTTGTACTTCCGTAAAATCATCCCACACTGGATCTTTGAGCTCCTCTGTTGAGTCTGTCTTCACCTGATGAAGCAAAAAGTTTGGTCTTTTTAAGGCATTCTAAATCAGGACAACACTCAAAACAAGAAAATGTTTACTTTATAGGGGCCCATTATAAAGGTACGCAAGGGCTATTTCTTTTGAAAAGAACTTTTATCATCTAATCCTATGGAATTGGCTCTTGGGCTAAAATTTTAGGTTTGAGAACTATAATATATTTGATCCGTTCGGTAAAAATAAAATCTTAGTTACGAACTTACCTATTTTATGGGTAGACTTCTTGTCATCGACAGTTAAGAAGGCATGCGTCGAGGCTCTATCAGCACAATTGAGCTCTCTACTGTGTGTAGTACTCTGATGTTCTGATAGCCATTACATCAAGGAAGTGAAGATTCAATCGATGAACAGTCGCAGCGGAATCGGCGCGAATATGAATCGGAATCCTCTTATTTACGTTTAGTTTCACTATGCTAATATTCTTAAGTAAAATGTGAGGTAGCAACTTGTGATTCCATTTAAACTCCTTTTACGCTTGATCATAGCAGATGCGATGATTTTACCATCTCTAAAATTTTGAGTCATCCATTTTCTTTCCGTGAGTTACGGAGAAGCTCATCCGTCTTCCATTTTAAGGACTGTATCTTGATTCATTTTAATGAAATGAGAAACAATAAAAAGGAGATATTCTATGGGGTTGCAAAATTCTTATTAATCGATCGCTGTTTTATGATTGTTTTTAAAATTATTAATATCCATATCATTTATTTCAAGAGTGTCACACAGACGAAAAAATGGAAGGCACGTATGAGCGTCGTACTATTAAGGCTGAGCCATCCGGTCACCGGAAAAAAAATCGAGGATTTAATCAATATTATTATCTAAAATATATGCTAATTAATTGAAAAATAAACCATTAAGTATTCGTCTTTAGATTGCACAAACTGAAGGACAATTATTTTGGCTATGAACAGTAACTGTTATTTATAAGGAATGCAATTAAGTGTCTTCACCTGCAAAGATTGAGTACTAGCATATATTGCAGAGAAACTTATTTGTGACTCGGAAAACCGAATTTTCACTTATTATTTCCACCGAGGCTAAATTACCTGACAAAATAGCATTAAGTGGAATATTGAATTATGGATACATTTTCGAAGTATGTACTATCAAGGGATTTTACAAACTGCGTAATACCACACTTAATCACGACGCCCTGTATTTATGTCGAACTGAGACATATGCCGCTGCTATCCATTACAAAGTATACATTTATATTTAATTAATTAATTTTACTTTTCTTACAAAATGCTAAAAGCAAGCATTTGCCTTGTAAATGGCGCCTAAAATCATGAGCTTCCAAACTTTATTCACAAACTGAAAGATCGTATCTCTCCGTTAACTCTGCCATTTTGATTTTTCGTAGTGTTTTCAGGTATTTTCGACTCCATTGTCTCTTGGGACATGTTGCGCCCATTACCATATATTAATTTTCGAGGAAAACTTATGCATGCGCACTTCAGTATTAGTATCAAGTTTTCAATATCTATGAATATATTTATAATAGACTAATTGTAATTACCTCTTTAACCTCATTATTTTGGCTAAACGAGAAGTTATTTATTATGCATTGACCTTCTATCCAATACTCCACACTATCGTTCTAGATGCTATGACACACATTTTTCTTATTTCCGCTAAGATGTAGGTTACGAGATTGATCGATTTCACACCTGAAAACGGGTCGGAAGGACCGAAGGAGTAAGCTAAGACGCTCAAGCCGTCTCGGTTGTTAATCTTACGTGTTGAAATCAAGTCATGGCGGCTTTAAAAAATCTTTGGCAGAGAGATACAGGTAAATACTCACTTATTAAATGAAATATGTATGGCAATGCTAATTAATTACTAATCAGTTGAGAGGTTGGATTATAAATAAATTATTAAATAATCTACCGCGTCCTTTGCTTTTCTCAGGCGACCCCTTTTGGATCAACTAAAACGAAGTAATCTCAATGAAGATATTTGGCGTAAGTGAAGAACCAACACTTTAAAGTGATTCTTGGAAATTCCAAATTTCCTTGAAATAAGCTTTTTAACGGCAAATTTTTTCATTTCAAGCAATAATTATAACAATAATAAATGGAAGTATTCATGTACAAGACCATAAGCATTTTAATATATTACGTACGCCTGGAGTAATTTTTTTTGGACATTTACATGCATAATACCCACGATAACAGAATAAACAAATTTGGAAACTTATTTGAAAATTAATCGACCATATTTTTGACGACGTGCGTCGAATTTGAGAATGACTCAAGTTACGAAAACCATGCTTGGCTAATTTTCAAATATTGTGCGATGGTTTCTGTATTTTATTATCATTGGCCATTAAAACTAATCGTTTGGAGCACTGTTCTAAATTTAAAATTCAAATAAATTCATTATGCGCAAATAGGGGATGGTTTTTGTGAACTCAATCTCTCAGACAATGGCAAGAATTATATTCTTTGTAGAGAGAAGCTCTTTCAGAAATGATCGGGGAAAAACTGGATGTAATTGCCGCGAAGAATAAAGAAGCTTTCGATAAAGTTGTTGATTCGAATACGAGCTAAACCATACAGCTTCAGGCAGCGCCACTAAATAAAATATAGGAGTTATCTATCAATAGATAATGCTTCAAAGCAATTTATTTCCAGCGTTAGCATTTTTATGGCATTATAAGCGCCATGAAAACTTGTTTATGCAAAAATATTGCTATTACCAAAAGGGTGAATTAATTCAAGCCTGTTATCAACACAAATATTGGTACAAATAAAAGAATATGGCGGAAAAAGTATTTAAAATGATAAAATCATGTGCGGGGCATAAGTGCGTATTGAGACCATTAGGCTCATTAAGAATATTTTTGATCAGCAATTTTTATTTTGCAATTACTTTGAAGGATCAAACTCAAAATGTGTTTGACGTGGAATGATACAAAGAAGCAAATTTCATTGAAACAAATTGCTCTTGGAAACAGATTTCTAGTCTTAATATTTATTTTTTTTATTATTCCAGTTGCTTGAGAAATTCTGCTTTAAACACTTGAGCTCTTTATGCATCTTAGTCTCATGTTCTCAGGGTGTCCTGAAATGCTTGACATTCATATTAGCTCATGGAAAAATAGTAGGATTTATATCTCATCTACGTCAAAGACATTTTGATAATATAACTCCATGCAGTTCACATTCAGTCTAGTGCACATTTTCAATACGGCCATTCACGTGAGATATTCTCTATTCGCAGTTATCTTACGAAAACTTTGAAAAAAATTTCAAATTTTTGAGCCTTAGATCCCCAGTCAAGTGTTAAAATTTGGACTTTCGGGCGGAGAATAAGAGGAGTGCAGAGAAAGAGAAGCCAGTGCTTTCGAACGGTTGCATTGGACCACTGTAAAATTATCGTGGAGCATTAAAGCCTCATCTAGGGTCAATTCTGCGTTCAAACCCCACAAATGCGACCGCTCGAGCGGTGGGGAACGTGGTTGCCCCGCCTCTTTCAAGGCATTCATTTACTCACGTCTCCTGGGTATATCTGCGTCTCAGCGTCCACTCCGGTCTTCGCCGGAATGTAGAGGGGGGTCGGGGGCCGGTCAATGAAGGGATCCGTCTGACACCAAACGTCCTCCTCCTTGGGGCGATCGAATATCTGGAAGGTGCGAATGCATAGAGTCGGGGGGTGATGAGTGTCCAGCTAGAGGAGATGGGCCAGGGATGATGGGGGAGGTGGGAGGCGGAATGTGCCCAGAACTTCGTCCAAATGGCCTTTCTTTTGAACTTTGGGTAGACTTACGGGCACTGTTTTACCAAGTTTTTCGGTTACTGTTTCACCATTTTGTTTAGCAGTGCCTTTTATGGTGTAATTGGTTCAGAATACTTTTCATGCCAGACCGGTTGAGTTTTCATGGAAAGATTTTTATGTCCACGCCCTTTTGGTCACCTCGTGTGGACCATTGTTGATAATATTTACACTTGTAATTAATTTACACTATCAACGCGTATCATGTTTGGGGCCCGGAAAATTACGGCAATGAAGGTCAGAGACCATCCACTTATGACACTAAACACGAATTTTTGGTAAATGATTTTTTTGGTTTAGTAAAAATATAATTTGGCAATTGTTAACAGAAAAGCATTCATCTGGGTTCACAGAATTATATTAAAATATGAGGTCAAAATATTAGTTGAAGAAATAAATAAGTTAGCCGAAAATATTTGAATTTACGCTTTACCTCAAGCGCCGCATCTACCGAGCATGCTAATAATGTGCTCTTGTTCTTTTACGAATACGAGATATCTCGTACATAACACGTCATTCACACTTCGATGAGAATTCTCCTCCAGTGATGTATTTAAATCGGATAATGTGTCGATATACTATATGTGTGTTTTGTACTCCTGAGCACATATATCAGATATAATCTGCCATAATTTTGCATGGATGAAATTAAATTTGCAAAATATTTCAGCAGAAAATTTGGTCAATGAAGTTGAATGATATTAGCTTCCAATTTAAGGCGAAAAAGGCTCAATAGAAACATTTTGAAATAAAGAGGGTACCTTTGGTTTAAACTTAAAATATATTATCTGATTCATTTTTGTCACTGTGGAAAAGTGAAGTGCGTTTTTGAATGACTTGTTTCCAAAATTTACCACAGAAAACTTGGCGATATATTTTTTACCCGACCCATAAAATCTGGTGATTATACGTACAGTATTTCATTTAAGTGACTCCTTTTTCTATTAGTTTATAGGAGTATTTAATGAAAATAACTATACCATCGGAACAAAGTGAAATAAGACCAAAGATGGAAACGTAAGGAATTAATGATATTCTTTGTGAAACTCATTAGGCTAACGTGATGGATGATCCAACGCTGGTAAGCGTGCAGATTCCAAAGTGAAAATCTCCCTTGGATGTGACATGAATCTTTCATGTTATTTAGGAGTATCAATTTTTCCTTGTGACTCACCAAACCGTTGTAATGTTTTCAATTACTATTTGAAACTAGTGGCGAAATAGGCGCCTAGTAGGTAGGCGTGCCGCTGTTCTTATCAGGTAAGCGGGTTGCATAAAAACGATAGCTTCTAATCCCTTTCGTGTTCTGCGATTACGTTTTACGTACTCGTGCATAAGAACATTTTATGGATATCGATAGTTTTTTCAAGGGATAATTTGAATAACGAATGGGAATGGAATGGGGAGTGTGTACACAAGTATTCTAGAAAATAGTTCTGCCGAAATATATTCTTTGTGGGACTTTAAATCGCGTTGAGCCCATTTTCATAAGGCATTTTATTGGTTTTAGTTGTTATTTTTTTTATTAGTTTTTATTGTTAATTTATGGTTAAAAATGCTCCTCCCGGGAGGTGATTATGTGCATACTAGCGACAGTTCCATATTAAATCAATCTTGTGAGTCACCTTCGTGATGTCATTAGTCGATCGAAAAACTTCGTATAATGTGAACCAGGAAATTTTTATTTCATTGTGGAAATGCTTAGCATAAGGCAAGTCTTCCATGGAAAGAGACTGATTGCCCAAAATTTTCCTATTTTAGTCCTTAGAATTTATAATTTGATAAATATTAATTCTTCCTTTGGGGAAAGAGATTATTTGCAAGACAATTTGTTTAGTTATTCTAAGAAAAGTTGTTTTTCTAGATTTGAGGTTGACTTGAAAACAAAAAGGTTCCTGATCCACCAAAGTTGTATCTTCACTTCAAAGAGTATCGCTTCAATTGTCATCAGTCGACATGCCAGCTGACTTATGCCTCTTCTCTGTTACATTAGCTTACATTATTCATTAAGTCCGCTGCCTATTAAGAAACTGAATATTTTCTTCCTGTTTTTTTGGAAAACTCATTCTCCATAGTGTAAAAGGCACGACTTGTATTTGAGTATTCCGTATATTCAAAAAATATTTTTAACTATATATATATATATATATATATGTATCATCATTGGTCATTACATGTGAACAAGCAACTGTGTGTGTCATTTGTGGACTGCTGGAAAAACTCGGAATAGATTACAGCGGCAGAAGAATAATCTATCAGCTATACAAGAAGCAAATAGAAACAATGCAAATGTGATATCAGTTATGCTGATATCTCTTATAGTGACTTTTTTTCACTTTACACAGATTTTAATGCAAATTGTTACAACAAATGCATTCCTTTCTAAATGATTCCAGTCACTGTATACTTTAGCTTCAAGGGCATTAACTCAGGTCAAGATCCACAATGAAAGTATTGAACAAAGAGGGAGTTGCTAATTTCCAAAGAGAAAGTATCAAGATAATCTTACTCCTTAAAGCTATTTTACTTATCGTGACTTTGCTAATACAAAGGTTTTCCCTTATCTTTATGCTGAATCGAGATACCTAAACGTTTTTACATAATGGTATCACTTTCAGATTTGCTTGAAAGAGCTCTATGAATCAGATTAGTTAGATATCCATCCTTGTTATTTTACTTTATTCAAAACTTTCTGTTGTAACCTTGAGGTATCATTTATTTAGCGGAGTGAATCTTTTTATATATTGATCTAAATTATCGAATGAACACTGCAGAGTCGTCTCATGAAATGGAAATAGCAAGATTTGATATATACCATGCAGGAATTTAGACCATAGGTGTATTGAAATATATTAAAAATTATAAGACAATAAGGTTTGGTCGGAAAACAGTTACAAAGGAAACATATGCTCATAAAAAGAAATAAATAAATAGTTTAATTTGTTTTGCCAGGTTTAAGCGACTTCGAATCCTATAATATATCTGTATTCACTCCCGTAACCCCCTTTGTTACACTTAGGTCTCCTTTACGTCTAGACTTCAATTTGATTAATGCCTCAATCGCATTTGCTCATATTCAATCGTCTATGCAGTGTCCGTAAATCTAGAGTAATATATTGAATGCGGAGTAGCATTTTGGAAACTGCAATTGCGGAATATTAATGGAAGGCAGGAAAATGTGTGCCAACCAAAGAAAGCAAAAAAATTGTGACATATGAAGAGCATAGATACTTAGTCTTTTCAACTTATGCCCCTAAAATATTGACATTAAGAAGATGGAGAAGAATACTTTTATTTTGGATAGAACGTGAGTCATTATATATAATCTGATAAGCATTATCAAATTGAAAATCGAAGACAAATTTAGACAAATTCTATCAGGGAGTATTCTGGTTCGGTGAGAATAAAAGATCAAGAAAACCTGAATGTATCTTGGACTCAGGGTTTTATTATCGTTAACATAAAAAGTTACACGTCAATCCTGTGGTTGAGGGGTAATATTATAAATAGCTCAAATAATGTTGGCCAAAAAAATCCAAATAATTAAATAAATGTATGCATGAATTATTCACCTTTAACACTAAGGGGGGCATGGTGGCCATTAGATTGAACTGATGTGATTAAGTATAGTTAATGATACGGGAGATTGCCAACAGACAATAGTTAACGGTTTGAAGTGTCATCTGTGAATTTTTTTAATTGAAAGTTGTAATTAAATACTGGCATTAGGCATTTAATATGCATTTTGGGAGGAGCCTTCTTCACTGACCTCCTCCAGGTATTTCTCCGTCTGCACGTCCATATGCTGTCGTCCGGACACCGGCGGAGGGGTGCCCAGTCTTTGGGGTCTCCTTGGGGCCTTTGCCCTCCTCCTGGCAGCCGCCCGTCTCCTCCTCGCCGCCTCCAACTCGATCCGCCGCTGTTCAATGTCCACCTGCCCCTGAAACAATTCACCATTTACACGTCACCGGTCATTCGGAATTCGTCCTATTTCCCTCTACTTTCCTCCTACGTCTCGAAATGAATGCAATGGGCATATTATAAATAGCGAATTGAGTTTACGTTTAGCGGTACGAGTTAATGTCATTTAGTGATTTATTTATTTGTATGTTTTGATTTTTATTGTTTTTATGGAAGGTTTAATTTAATTTATATTATGTGGAAATCGTAGGTAATTTAAAAAGATTTGTCGCATATTTCTTAGTTCGTCTACCCTCATTTTTGAAAATATTTATTTCATTTTTAAAAAGGGCAATTTCAAAGGGTTAAAATCGTTCGTTTTGATCGGGATTTTTACACTTTGAAATTGTTGCATTTTAATATAGGCAGTATATGAATCCGTTAAAGTTACTGTCATGGAACCTCCTGCTGTTCTTTGAACTTTTAAAGCAAATTCTTAAATTTATCAACCCGTGACCAACTAGCTTCACTGAACTCATAAATGCAGTTAAATTATTTCATTGCTATTATCAACATGTTTAATTTTAACAAGTAGACTCTCAGTCTTGAAAGAGTATTCAGGTTTCTAAAAAGTTTCTCTTACATTATCTACGAATAAAATTTCTTAAGCAGAAGTACAAAATCAAAGACAATGTAGTATGGTGTTTGGGTGTGACATAACAGCTCATTAGTGAGTGAATATATCGTTAGACAGTAATACTTAATACACATATAACAGTATAATGCTATTTCTACGCTTCGGTAAAGCTAACCCAAAAAAGCAATTTTCTTTTTTGATCTTGCGTATACGAAACACCAAACTTTAAGGACATACTATTCTCGCTGCTGCAATATTTTAAAGATATGTATCCGTAGAAATTAGAATTGATTAATATAAACAATTAAACGCATTGGGCGGATGAAGTTATTGAATACATATTAGTTCTTGTTGGAACATTTTCAGATTTTATATAAGGCACAAAATCATCCTTTTAACTCTTTATTTAATATTTATTATTACTTGGCATATTTAATGGTACGTATTCAGCCGTGAAAAACTCCAGCAAAGCTGCAGCATGGTTGCAAGCAAAACTGTAAAGTAAATTCTATAAAATGGTACTGTAATAATTGTAATTAGCGCCTAGCATGCTTAAGAAGAACTCGAGCGGATCGAGTAAATGGTTTGCGTTCATTTTAATATAACTGATTTGTTTACAGCGGGCGAAATGGAGTAACTAGAAAATAATACTGTTTAAAGATATTACTATTTAGACATTGAGATGAATTTTCAGATTACTATCGCTTTGGATAAATCCTGTAAAAACATAACTGTGATGAAAAAATTGTTATTTGGATTATTACTCGAATTTTGGCCGTGGCATACATTTTGGAATGCTAAACCATTGAATGCGTGAAATGTACTGGTAAAAGGTTTAAAGAGTTTTACCCATGCTCATCTAGGCTACAAATGCTTTTATTCTAAGTTTTTGCCGATGAATTGCCGCGCAAATTGAAAATGATTTAAAACCTAAAGTGAAGACCTAAAAATTTTTGCTAACTATATGTATATTCAACATAATACAAAGCTCCACAACAGAAACTAATGCCTACATCAAATATAAAGATATTGGATTGCGTAATCTGATGTACTCGTATACATGAGAATATTAATCATTTTTTATTCATACGAGTGCATATATAAATATATATATATATATATATTTATATACGTACGTGTATATAAATATATATATGTTTTGTAGATTTCGAAAAAGCGTTTGATAGGGTGAATTGGGAAAATTTAATGCATGTATTGCAGAGAATAGGAATGGAATGGAGGGACAGGAGACTAATCCGCAACCTGTGCATGTCTCAGACTGCTCAGGTGCGAGTGGGGAACGGAGAGTCCAGATGGGCAGTGTTAGGAAGAGGGGTAAGGTAGGGTTATCCATTGTCACCAGTGCTATTCAACGTGTATGTCGAGGAAATGATTAAAGAGACATCGGAAGAAATGGAGGTAGGAATGAAAGTCGCAGGGGAATTCGTAAAATCGGCTAGGTTTGCTGATGACCAAGCATTAGTTGCTCAGTCAGCCAAGGGGTTGCAAGCATTGTCGAGGATATTGGAGGTTCAGTGCGATAAATATGGGATAAGAATCAATATTAATAAAACAAAGGTTATACGATTTTCCAGAAAGAAAAAGGCTAAGATAAATATTAAAATAGGTGGGGAAAGAATAGAGCAGGTAGAGGTATATCTCGGAAGTGTTTTGGACCAATACGGTCAAAGTAGTAGGGGCATAAGGAGAAGAATTGCGCTAGGCAAGGAGGCTTTTTCAAGGAGGAGGGAGTTGATGACGGGGACGTTGAGTAGGGATGTTAAGACAAGACTCGTAAAAACTCTGATATAGAGCGTAGCTATGTACGGCGCGGAAACGTGGTCACTGAAGCAGGAGGATAGACATAGATTGGAGGCTTTTGAAATGTGGGTATGGAGAATAATGGAGAAGATGAAATGGACCGAAAGGAAAACAAATGAGGAAGTACTGGAGATGGTGGGTGAGGAGAGGGGTTGGTTGAGAGAAATCCTAAATCCTATGGAGGCAGGAAAAATGGATGAAAGGCGTATTGAGCGGTAGTGGAATGTTGAAGAAGGTAATAGAGGGGAGAATGTTGGTCAAGCGAGGAAAGGGCAGGAACAGGATAGGGATGTTGGACGGGATGAAGGGAGGAAAGAAGTACACAGAGATGAAGAGGGACCTGATGTAGATGAGGTTGCTGGATTGGGTTTTGTTTGTTTGGAGTTACAAAATGTTTATTTGATAGTTGTGTCTTCCCAAAAACCTACTTTAACCGGTAGATTATCTAGTATTATAATAATATATACTACCTTGATCAAAAAGTTCCCGGAATTTATTCAGAAAATTAAAAATACAAGTTTATTCATCTAAATCTATATTGTCCCCTTCAAAGTAATCCCCATCGACTGCAACATAACGCCCAAATAATACTCTTTGTTTACTGTCTGGCCTTCTGGCAAAAATTCATGATGCACTACACCGTTGTAATCCATGAAAACCGTCAGCATTGCCTTCTTTTTTGACTGAAAACGACGTGGTTTTTTTGGTCTCGGCTCATTTGGTGAACGCCATTCACTTGCCTGATGTCTGGATTGCGTGTCGTTCTCATAAACCCACGTCTCGTCTCCAGTAATGATCCTTTTGATGAATGTGGGATCGGATTCAGCCTCGCAAATCATGTCTTTTGCGACGTCAACACGGTCTCTTTTTTGCATGAAATTGAGGTCTTTTGGCACCAACTTGCTGCTACACGACGGAAACCCAAATCATTAACCACAATGTCTTGGGCGGATCCATAGGCAATGTTCAAGTCCTCCGCTATTTCTCTGATGGTTAATTTGCGGTTATTGACCAACATTTCTTTTACTTTATCAATTTTTTCACCGACTTTCGATGTCGATGGTCTGCCACTGCGTTCATCATCTTCGATTGACTCACGACCACTTCTGAACCGCTCGTGCCACTGGTAAACGACCGTTTTTTTTTAGAGAATCGTTGCCGAAACACTTTTCCAACATTTCCAACGTCCGTGCGCCACTAAATCCGTTTTTTACGCAAAATTTAATACAAATTCGTTGTTGCAAATTTAAATCCATATCTGCAATTGTAAAAAATCGCCAACACACACACAGATAGATGTACTCTTGGCTACGCAACTTTTGCAAATGTCAAGTTATGACACTAAGATTTAAAGGGAATATCAACAACAGATGTACCAATTTAACAAAAAAAACAGAACTCAAATCGGAACGATGGGAGCGCCACACGGTGGTTATTCCGGGAACTTTTTGATCAAGGTAGTATATTTATATACACGTATATATGGTGACGTATGAGTGAAAATTATCGGCTTGCCTTGACCATTTTTTTCATTAAGTTCATATTTGTCAGAAAATATTTTTTACTAGAACAATACAAACGTGTAAATTAAAAATAATATGAATTACAGTTTCGTTGTTATTGAAGAGCGCAATAAATGTGGCCTGAAAATGGAAAGAAATGATTTAATCGCAGGATGGCTTAGAGTGCATTTTTAAAAATAAATAAGCACATGTTATGGACATGCCATTGCCTTAGATGTTATATGGGCCAGTGCTGTGTGAAACAGAAAGCAATATATATGAGGTAAATAAAAAATAAAATTGCACAGCATTCAAGCGCATTAGATATTTCCTCGGTCTGTTGCTCTGTCCAATTTCTCGATAAATTAAGTTCTCGAGATAAAAGCTATTTCGATATAATTTGATGAAATTTAATTGTTGACATAGGGTTACAAGGGTTATTTTAATTTTAATCTTGAAATGCAGTAGTCATAAGGATAAAGATAGATTTTAATTTTTATAATTATCCGTTGAAATTTATCATTACTTAGTAGTATTCCCTCGAACACGGAAAAAGCTTGAACTTAGACGCCTGAGAGAGAGTTATTCTTCTCAAATAAAATGAACTGAAAGAAAAAAGGGAAGCTAAATGTTTTGAAATATACCATCATTATATGATTTCGTTTAAAAGTTTTTTTTTCCTTTCATGCCTTTGAAAATTACTAGTTGTTACCGAAAAAGTGTGATGAAATGTTTCAAGTTTTGGAGGAAGAGCATACGGGGTAGTCACATACTTGATGAATGATAAAAACGATAAGTATGAATAAAATAACTACATTCCTATCCTAGTGCAAGGAAACTGACACTTGGAGTGGATAGTAGGCAACATGTATGTGAAGTTGAGAAAATATAGCAATGAATGAAAGCTATGTGCATGGTAAAACTCTGATGAACATATGAATAATGCGTGAGAATATGTAAATAGTGATGAACAGGGTTGGGAGATAGGGGAAACTAATAGAGTTTCAAATAAGATACGGAATAGCCACTCTAACGACGATTTGTTTATTTACCAAGTGACTTGATGACTCATTGCATAATGTTCGGGGATTATTTTCGATGATTAGAAATCATGAGTGGGTAGTTATTACAGCCTGTACAATATTCGTGGAAGCACTCAAGTATACCAATCTGGACCGAGCAATGTGGCTCCGTAACATAATCTTGGGACAAAATATTATTTATTCCGAAAGATATTCACGTTTCTCCACCGGGAAAATACTGAACATGGTGTTCGTGGTAAATATCTTTAGTGTCTCACCGATTGTCGCGTGAACAACGCCGAGGAGAATTTCGAATTGATTGAGAAGAATTGGAGAGCCGTGCGCTTTGGTCATCGACTCTATTTTTAGGAAAAAATTGTTGAGAAAATATCAATACTTAATAGTTTTATTTTTCATTTTGAGGCGTAAGCGAGGCAGTGGATATTTGCATAATGGTGCTCTATGCGTGCTTTTGCAATGCTGTATTTGTGTTTATGTGCGGTCACTGACCTCTTGGGACAACAACTTGGCGTACCCAAAGTACGGGTTCCATTTTGGCTGCTAAAGCAAACGGAAAGACGCAAAAGGTCAACAATTATGTATTGATACAATAGGTAATTATAACAATTATCTCTATTCCTATAGTAATAATAATTGAGAAACGTTAACCATGCTTAAGACCAATATCCATTGCTAATGACAATTTTAGCCGGAGACGTTTCTGGCTCATTAAAACTTTAGTCCCAACTTATCGGTTCATCGGTGTTTGTGAAACGAACAACTTTTGAAGGTGAAGATGTCAACTAAAATCGATAGCATATAGTATTTCAAAGTGTTCCTGAGTTCAATGAAAGTGATTTGAGTGGTAAACCTTAAAGGGAATACCCTCTAAACTTTTGTTGAATTAACAGCCAAACGATCCATTTAATCTATTGTTTACGTGTGTATATGACATGCATATAAAAAATGGAGAGTGAACGTAAAACTAAATGCAGATGTGGTAATTGTATGGTACATATTCAAATGCAAGTATAGTTTCTCATAGAAAAGCGTTGCTCTGGTACATCTCTGACCTTGAAAATTTCTACCAACGATGACTTACAGAATTATTTTTTACAGCAACTAAAAATGTCAGAGGTGGCCATTGGGACTTAATCAATTAGTATTTGTCGTTTATGTTTTCAAAACTATTTAGGATTGGTATGGCTAACAATGAATATTGACTTTAAGCATAATTATTAAAATATAAGAATATTCTCAGCAATTATACGAGTATTTTAACAATAGGGTTCCAAGTTTAAAATGTAATGATACAGAAAATAAAGACCAAGTCAATGTTTGCACGTGTAATATTTCATTTCTTATTACTTAAAAGTGACAGCTCTTATTTGCTTAAAGATATGCGTGATTTCGGGAACATAAAGAATGGTGTATAACACAGGTCTACAAAAAAAATTTTTTTTTGGTGCCGGGAATCTTTGTGTTGATTTTAACTATATTTGTAGAGCTGAATCCAAATATGAAATTCGTTTTTATTTAACTGCTCTACTTTTTTAGATAAGGCACATCTTACGATTAGTTGTTTTAATATTTGATATATTCCGGAAAATAATTTTCAAAGTTAAATAAATCTATAAGTATACATGGGATTATGGCAAAAGAAAATAGGAAAAATATTACAGACTTTGTGAAACGTGCATACTTGGGATATTTTGGTGTTAAGCTTGGTGACCAAGATAAAACATGGGCACCGCATTTTGTGTGTAAAACATGTACTGAACATCTGCGGCAATGGACAACAGGACAAAGGAAAAGTCTAAAATTTGGTGTGCCAATGGTGTGGAGAGAACCTGTGAACCATGTTGACGACTGTTATTTTTGCATAGTAAATGTTTCGGGAATTAATCGAAAAAATCGCCACATTCCACATCGACATATCCAGCTTTGCCTTCAGCTAGACGCCCGGTACCCCATTCAGAAGAAATACCGATCCCAATATTTCAGACGTTACCAGATATATCTAAGGAAGAATGAGTTATTGAAAACATTTCTCATTCTATTGACGATAGCGGCAGTGACTACGAGGGGGTATCAACAATTCCTCAACTATTTAATCAAGATGAACTAAGCGATCTTGCTAGAGAACTGAACTTATCGAAGGAAGCATCCGAACTACTAGCATCAAGACTGCATGAAAAGAATTTACTGCAACCCGGTACAAAAATAAGTTTTTATCGCACAAGGGAAAAGGATATGCTACCCTTCTTTACTCAAGAAGACAATCTTACATTTTGTTTAGACGTTAAGGGTCTTTTGGAAAAAAATGGGACTACTATCACAATATGATACTAGTGATTGGCGTTTGTTTATTGATAGCTCCAAGCGTAGTTTAAAATGTGTACTTCTTCACAATGGTAACAGGTTTGGCGCAATACCAATCGCTCATTCAACTAAAATGAAAGAAGAATACGATACAATAGCATTGGTCTTACAGAAGATTAAATACCAGGAACATCGCTGGGTGATTTGTGTAGATTTAAAAATGGTGAACTTTCTTCTTGGGCAGCAAAGTGGCTACACAAAATATCCTTGTTTTTTGTGCCTCTGGGATAGCAGGGACAGACAAAACCACTGGATTAAGAAGGAGTGGCCTAAGAGAGAAAACTTGGTTGTTGGGAAAGAAAACATCATTGCTGAATCTTTAATTGAAAGAGAGAAAAATCATCTTACCGCCTCTACATATTAAACTAGGCCTAATGAAGCAATTTGTAAAGGCTCTTGACAAGGATGGACCATGCTTCGGCTGCTTAAGACTAAAGATGCCCCATATAAGTATTGAAAAACTTAAAGCTGGTATTTTTGAGGGGCCACAAATCAGACAACTTACAAAGGATCCTGCTTTTGTCGAGTCAATGAATGAGATTGAAAAAATTAGTTGGATGTCATTTGTTGAGGTCATAAAAAATTTTCTAGGAAATCACAAAAGTGAAAATTATATTGAGCTGGTAAACATTATGCTCAGTAACTTCAAATCACTTGGATGTAATATGAGCACAAAAGTTCACTTGGAGACACACTGGTTCACTTCACACACAGCCACTTAGACAATTTTCTTGGAAATTTAGGAGGCACAAATGAAGAACAAGGTGAAAGATTTCACCAGGATAAAATAACAATGGAAGCTCGCTACCAAGGAAGATGGGATAACCATATGATGGCAGATTACTGCTGGTGCTTAAAACAAGACTGTTTGAACAAAGTGCACTCAAGAAAATCGCGCAAAAGAAGCTTCCGATGTGTTGAGTGATGTTTTTATGTATTTTTTTCTTTTCAATTTGTTTTATTACAGTAAAAAAATTTAGTATTTGTATTCAATTGTATTGTAAAATTCTGTTGTGTTTGTGGGTGATTTAACAGCCCTAGAAATAAATCAAGTCTTTATATTTAGTGGGTCTTATTATTAATATAATATTCCCATATCATCATGTAGAAGATTTTTTTACGTAAGTAACAACATATCTATATCTTGAAAACTATGGCTGATAGGAAAAAAATAGTGTCATAATTGGATTCAGCACCCCAATTCTTCTTTAAATCAGCATTAAAAGCTCCGGCACCAAAACCACTGTTGGCCTGTGCTATTAATATAATATTCCCATATCATCATGTAGAAGATTTTTTTACGTAAGTAACAACATATCTATATCTTGAAAACTATAGCTGATAGGAAAAAACTAATGTCATAATTGGATTCAGCACCCCAATTGTTCTTTAAATCAGCATTAAAAGCTCCGGCACCCAAACCACTGTTGGCCTGTGTAATCAGTGAGGAGAGTCACTAACATCGTAGGGCTTATGGGTACTTCCCATAACTCGCTTTATGAGACTATTCCCACTGCAATAGTAAATTATGTATACATTGAATATGAACCACTAAAGCGATTACAAACGTACAGGCTTCCTACCGAGAGGGTTTGGGTTCAAATCCTGGAGACAAAAAATATTTTTCAGTGGTATCCCAAACCCTACTTGAGGTGCATTGTAGAGAGCACTTTGAGTAAGTACGACGTCCGTCGGATAGTACGTTAAACCGCGGACCCTTTGGCGCCTTTCGGCAAGATCAGGCTAATGCCGACGCCAGGTTTCTCTCCACCCTTCCTTTCCCATCCATCCCTAATGACGTAAATGACCTTATCTCTCGGTCGCCTCCCATAAAAACTACTGCTAGGCAATAAATTTTATATGATGGAAAATTTCGCCTAATAAGTAAAATGTCTACAAATATTTAAAATAATACTCCTAACCACTATAATTTGGCTTTCAGAATTAACAAAGAAACTTTGAGTACAGTTCCAATTTCATCAAGTTCTTAATCAACGTTTTAATCTTCAGATAGCGTTCTTTCTATGTAGTTGTAGCTAAAATTAGTTCTCGCAAAATCTTTCACCTGCAACAGAAGGCACAAGGATGGGCAGATATAATCAACTAATGAGCCAATAAAATGGAAAAAAATAACTCTTTCAAGATAAAATTTTAGACACCACGATAAAAATTCTGTAAACCAAATTTATTCCCTTGACATCATTATGCCATCATTTTGAAAAATAGGATACGACTCTCTTGGCTTAAGATAAAGGTTAAGGTTTAATATTATATTGATAGTCAACAGCTATTCATCTCTGCATATGGTAATGACAACCAAGTGTCATATTATAGAAATATATAAATCTAATGCTTGATTTGCATGTGGTAGGCCATCTTATCCAAGCATATTTCGGAAATAGCCAGCTGATATGAAAAAGACGAAGATGTGATTATTTGGAACTTTAGTATACTGCAAAAGTTAAACTTTATAAATTATGTAAACTTTGCGATATCAATAGTGGCGAATTTTCTCAATCACACTAGCAAAGCACAAAATACTTTAAAATCTTCAGGATAGTCCGTTGCCAAATTTGACAACTTATTTTCAATATCATAAGTCCCAAGATATAGACCGACTGAGCAGGATGTTGATGGCTGGAAACGGCTGTAAATGTGATTTTTCATAATTTTAACGAACAAAATCACCATAAATGAATGATTATTGTAATCACTAGCAATCTCATTTTCCTTATTTAAGTCTGCATAAATTTGGCTACTCTCAGAACTCGAAATATTTTTGCTAAAATTCATATGCAGATATTTTCATGAACCATGGACACATACTTAAATATTGGTCCTAATTTTCATGTTCGTTCGTTGAACTTATAGTATGTTTTACCTTCACCATTACTGTGACTTGAAATAAGATCTTTTTTTATTTTATTTGAGTAGTATGCTATGTGTTCTTTCCCATACAGATCCTACCTAAATACCAGTCTCATTAGTCTGATCGAAGAACCTCAATAAAAATTATCTAATTTATCTAATTAATATGTCCTCTTTATGATAGCAAGATAATGTGACGTATCCGACCATGCAGATTGGTCTGTTTTTATTTATCATAGACAAATATGGTAGCTTATTGTTTCATAAAGAGATGGTTGAAGAACAATAGTTTTATTATGATACATAAGGGCAGAATTTCGGACACTGGGGAGGGGATAAGATATATTTTACATAATTCCTAATGTGATATGCATGACATGCGAGATATTAGCTAACGTGTGCTATTTTAAAAGAAAAGTGAATTTTCTTTTTAGAAAAAAATACCGTATTCTATTAGTTCATACCCTTACCGCTGGTGTGTTGACCGTCGTTCCGCGAACGACTCTCCGGTCGAACATAATATTTCCATAACAAAGCGGTCCATCTTCTGAGCTGAAAAGACAACCAAGTTGTGATATTATATAATAAATGACATTACTTCTCACAATTAAGAGCTAATTTTACCTTATAGAATGTAAATGACTTATCAAGATCTTTGTACAAATCAACGTCAAATGTACTACTTTGCCGTAAAACATGGGAAACAACAATAGATAAAACCAGAATAGGCAATAAATTTGCGCCCACTAGTCAGACATTAAAGTTTTCGCCTATATTTTTGATATATTTTATTGAATGAAAGCTAAAAAAGTCTAAAAATGTGTTTAAACTAGACGTTTTCATTGTGATAATTTTTAGCAAAGTCATTGAAAATTGCTAGATTGGAAGGAGACTCACTGATGATAGATGATAAAATATAATACATCGTTAAGGTCATGTGGAGCCCATAGATTTATGTGACATTTATTGTTTATAAAGGTATGGTAGGCATAAAATTAAATGAAGAATAAAAATAGCATTGCATTTCCATTATTCCAAAATACGCAGGATTTGCATGCTTGCTAAAAGTCGCCCCTGAGCGTTTTGACTAATTGAGACCTTTGATAATTTATTCATTTTCAAGTTTTCCATTTGAATTTTATTCAACATTTTATTGCGAATTGCCTCAGAATAAGTCTTTTTGCTCGATAATTAAACTTCGATCGCCGATATGCTTTCCAAGCAAATAATCAGAATCACCACCTAGTTTTGCAATAGTATTTTGCGGTCTTAAATAAAGGAAGATTGCAAATTGGGGTCTTAACATTGCAAATAGAAACCACTTTACTATGAGAATAATGCATAGATTTAATCACCGCCGTTTATTGACTGAGGAAAGGTCAACGTAGTTAAATTCTAATTTCTGATGACTTTTCCTGCGTTAATCCATGATGAAGGAAATCTCAACACAACGTTTTAAATAAGTATTTTATGTTCGACTCTCCGGTCTAACATAATAATCAATGGTCCATCTTCTGGACATTAAATTCATTCACAAAATAGAATTTAAAAAATGGGGTTCACACTTAAAGATGACACGTGCATACGAATGCATTATGCGCATGAGTAATGGGAGCATCGATGGATCTATTTCAGGAAAACTAGTTAAAGTGAGGAACGTTACTTTTCTTTGCTTAGCGTAAGCCAAGAATGTCTTGGGAAATGTTGAAATTCAAATACATAACGCATAATTATGAATTCAGCTCTTCCAACTATATATTACTAAAGGTTAACTTTCATAATCTCTGTTGTGAAAGACTAAAATTTGAAAAACTCCCAAATCTTCTCTGCTACAAAAAGAATTAAGTGGAACGACACCTGTGTACTCCTGCTGTTTTAATTTTGATTGAACATTTTTATCACTTAAAATACATATATAGTAAAATTATTCCTCAATTACGATTCGATAATATTTATTTCATTACTGATACTGCTCATTAAAATAAACTGCAATAGATTTCATGGAATACCATATGATATCTCATTGAAAAATAAACCATTGCATTTTATATCCACGAATTTTCAGTCGTCATTCTGTAGCACGGCTGGTTTTAAACCTCCCGAGACTCAAGTAACTATTGTAAAGAGATTTGAGTATCACTGTCTGTCGTGAGTTAATTAGATCTGTAATGACGTCTATGGTATATTCTTTAGCAGATGATTGAAGCGGTATCCGCAAAATCTCCTTCCCCATCCATTCTGTACAACATGCCACTGGAAATTTCTCTTGCTTCTTCTTTTGCTTTTTCTTTCGCTTTTGCTCGTATGTCACTATTGGGTTTGTCAAAATGACCATAGACTGACGCAATGACTTTCCTTGACTGATGGGAAAATTCGAGCATCTACCTAATCGTCTTCTTCCCTCATTTATAGTATACCTCGAAGACAAAGTATAATAGCCCAGTGAAATTTTTCCACCGCACCAGAAAAATTATTGCTTCGGATTTTTATTAATTTACTAACAGACAAATCCTGATATGGCGCCATATCATCCTTGAAAAGAGGCCTTCGTTAATAAAGGAAAAATTCTTATCATTCTGCTGCTGAAATATTAATGTCAATCGATTTTCATCGAGGAAATCTTTTTCTCTAAAGATTCATTTTTTCCCGAAAAACTTGAGCCAGTGCCTTTGGCAAAATATGACATGTTATTAAAAATTAAAATGGTTGGTTTCTGAGAATGGTCTCGCTCTTTCTCCTGATCTTTCTTAATATTTTCCCACATTCGCATGAGGGAAAATATTCAGAAAGCGAATGTGGGAAAACAGTGGATGCTACCAAGGGGCAAACAACGAAGGGAACATCCTCATGAAAGCCTTTAGAAAAACTTTTTTACTCTTTATTTGTATCAGTTTCATCCCATATGTTAACGATATTTTTGCAAAATATAGGTGTAACATTGATCGGTTGAATGGAAACAATAAATACAGTGCATAATAACTACCTTAGAATAACATCGCCACAGCATAGGTATCGAATAAATCAAATTGTATTTTTAAATTCTACGAAAGAGTTTTATTAAACAGTTTTCCAACAATCTTCCTCAGGGTTTGCACGAACATATTTAGAATAAATGTTTAGTCCCTTAAGGGCTTTTGTTTTTACTCTAACATCAACTGCCACCACCAATATTTAGCAACAACATGCTTATTTTTTTGTACAAGCTGAGCAAATACATTTTCCCTCATGACTTAAAATGCGATACCTCGCAATCAATTATATACTGTTAACATTTATTTAATTGTAGACCAGTTTTAGCGGAAATCACTTTCTATTAGCATCATCTAAGAGTTATTTTTTATAACTAGTAGTCGACCTTAGAAGCTAGGTTTAGGGTGAACGTATACACAAATGACTAGAAGTATTTTTTAGCTTTCCCTAATACGACGCAGCACAACATCGTACGTACCTTCTTCAAATGTGTATATTTCTGGCTTCTCTCCCTTCCGCCCAACATATCTATTCTTTCCCTCTCGTCTTTCAGTTGCCTAGCATTCTCCCATTATCAAAATCTGTACTATTCTATCGCCAGTCTAAATTATCTACATCAACTCTTCTTGCCCAATTTGGACTTTTGGCAATAATCCTTTCTCCTCCCTCGTCACGTCTAGTACTTTTTCTTGTTTTAATTTCCGTTGATTTTCAATTTTCCATCCTTCTTCACAACTAAATGTCAAAAATATTCATCCTTCACCTGTATCCTAACCTCAACGACTAATTTCCACGTCGTTCATAACTAGACCCTATATCACAATGTAAACAACATTTCTTAGCTCATCTTTTCTTAGCATATTTACAGCATTCTTACTTATATACAGGTCCTATACCTGTAGGTCTGCATCAATAGCTCTCTCCTTATAAAAGCTTTCTTACTTAACGCATTTTATTATTTTCCCGCTACTTTGAACATCTTTGTGGAAAATACTTCCCAGTTAAGTAAAATGGTCCATCTTCTCTAGTTACTGCCCCCTAATTTAAATGCGTTACTTAGGCTTTCTCTTTCTTGAAAAACTCATTAACTTTGTTTCTTTTAAATTTGATTCTCACCCCATATCTATCTCACTGATTTAATGTCCTTGGCAATTACTGTGACTCTTTAGCTGACTGGATAACCAATGTTTAATCATTCGAAAAATTCGAAAACGAAATCCCAACCTCCAGCTCTCCCCATTTCTTCTGTGCAATTTCTACTTCGCATGCGTTGAAATGAAGAGGCGATATTGGATAGTCAGGTCAGTCGTACCACCCATCCATCCCCCATGGAAGTAAAATTCTGAGGAGATTTTTACAAAATGGATACTTAATAGGGTTTCAATCTCGGTAAAGTCAAGTTATTCTTTTCACTGACCGGTCCAAGCACTCACTACATATGGTAACAAAACCCAGTGTGACTGAATAATCTAATGTAGCAATGTGACTGAAAAATAACTGGGAATTCTTTTTATTTTGCATAATATGACGAAATGAGCAAGGGAGGAAAAACATTTAGCCAATCAATCGTTACTATTTAATTAAATGTATTTAGATAATGAACTTTTCGAAGGAGGATAATCACATTAGTATGTCATAGCTCACTTGAAAATAAGATTAAATATACAGGTTAGTTGTGGAAATTATTTATATATTCTGGCTCAAATTTTTCCGCTGAAAATCTGAGATACCCATTTTCAAACTATTTTTATAATTTTAGTAAAAATCAGGGGCAGGAAATAAAAGATGATTATCAGATATTTAACTCCTTCTACATGGTTTAACAGTAAACTTTGCGCTTGTAAAGTGTTCTGGTTCAATTTTAACTCTTTTGACTGGAAAAGGCCCTTTTCTAATTTGGTCTGACAAATGAAATAACTTTCAGGCAAATAATGTTATTTTTGCATCTATTGTCAAAATTACTTTTATTAATGACAATATTTATATCCGAATTACAGTCGCTAGATGGTTAGATTATAACCGAAATTTGCCATTTAAAATTTAATTTAATCCTTACACACTATGGTCGTTATTCCATTCACGTAGCATAAATACACAAAAATATCATTGTAGGAATACCTAGTAAATATATATATATACTATATATATGTCTGACCTGAAGAAGGCCTCGGAGTAGGCCGAAAGCTTAAATAATCTAGTGTGAGTGTTCTTATGCGTGTTATCTGTTTTGTTCTGTGTTCTATTGTGCCGTCCAAAAGTTATATATATATACACACAAACACTAGGTTAATAAATATTAAACACACAGAAACATAAAAGAAGGACACTTACAGTAGATATTTACGTTTCGACGGCACGGCCGTCGTCATCAGAAACATCGTGATTCAAAAATCATCGTGATTCTGATGACGACGGCTGTGCCGTCGAAACGTAAATATATACTGTAAGTGTCCTTCTTTTATGTTTCTGTGTGTTTAATATTTATTAACCTAGTGTTTGTGTGTTTGTGCGTCGCCGGAGTGCGTCATTTTCAAGATTATATATATATATATATATATATATCCCTCCCATGGACTACAACCTTGTCGTGGTGGAAGGGCTTGTGTGTTACGATGACCCCTAGAGCTGTGCTGGCGGGAGTAATAATAATTACTCCTGGAAGGGTCACCCATGCCAGATAGGTCGAAGGTTAGGAGCCAGACGAAAGATAGTCCACGCAGCGTCTGTTCCTCAGTGAGGCGGCTGCAATGGCGTCTGACCCCAGTGGGGCGGCCATTAATTGATGGTGTCACGTTAAAAACACTATTCAGGAAGGCAACGAGAAACCCCCTCAATTATGATTCCCAAGAATGTAATGATGGGCACTATATATAATATGAGTCCTGGCAACTACGGAACTCGGCCCAAGAGGCCGTGTGTCGTGCCCGGCAGCGGGGGAGGCAAGGCTTCCGTGGTCGTCATCACACGAAACCCTTGCAGGGAAGAAATAACTGCAGCAGGACAGAAGACTCAGAAGAAGACGAAAGTAGTTAGAATAGGAACCTGGAACGTCAGGACAATGTTGAGGAGAGGCAAATTAGAAAATATTAAGCGAGAGATGGAAAGAGGCAATATAGATGTTTTAGGTCTCTGCGAGGTGAGATGGAAGGATAGCGGGGATTACTGGAGTGACAATTATAGAGTGATATACAGCGGCGGGGACGAGAGCCAACGAGGGGTTGCCGTGATATTAAATAAAGGGGTAGGAAGAAGCGTAGTCAACATAGAGCAAGCGACAGATAGAATTTTACTCGTAGAGATTAAAGCAGAGTCGACGAACTTGGTCATTGTTCAGGTATACATGCCACCGAGCAACCACAAGGAGGAAGAAGTCGATATGATGTACGATGAGTTAAAGGATATCATCGCGAGTGTTCCTGCAGGGAAACATTTGATAGTGATGGGGGATTGAAATGCGACGGTAGGCGAAGGAAGAGATGGGGGTGAGGTGGGGGACTATGGGTTAGGCACGAGGAATGAACGCGGGGAGAAAGCAATTGAGTTCTGCAGGAGACAGGGGTTAGTCATCACCAATACATGGTTTAGACACCACAAAAGGCGTAGGTATACATGAAAAATGCCAGGTGACTCAGAAAGGTATCAGTTAGATAATTATATGGTTAGGCACAGGTTTAGGAACAGTGTGTCAAGGAACAGTATCAAGAAAGGGATATTGGAAGCCGCTAAAGACACTATAGGAACCGTTTACTGGAAAAGGTAAAGGAAACCATGGGTAACGGATAAGATGATTGCAAAGATGGATGAGAGAAGAAGATGGAAAAGAGTAAACACAGAGTTAGGCAGAATTAAGTATAAAGAGTTAAACAATAAATTGAGAAGGGCCACAAATAAAGCAAAAGAAAAATGGTGGAAAACGCAATGCGAGGATATGGAAAGTTTACAGAAGAAGGGTGAAATTGGTGCTCTATACAGCAAGGTTAAGTTATTATCGGGAAGTAAGAAGGCAAGATCTGTGCCAACAGTTAAAGATAAATGGGGTAAGATAATAGTTGAACCAGGAAAAATCCAAGAGAGATGGAAGGAATATATAGAAACACTGTATGGTAAAGAACTTAGGCCGACAAGGTTAGACATAGAAAAGGAACATGACGTAGAAGAAGATAGCTTAGGTCCAGGCATACTCGATGATGAAATAGAAAGGGCATTAAAGGAGATGAAAGCAAATAAGGCCGTGGGGGTGGACAACATTCCTGTAGAACTGTTGAAATGTTTAAAACAATGTGGGAAGAGGCCCTTCATGGACTGATTCGTAGTATCTATGAGGAAGGAATCTGGCCGGAAGATTTTGTGAGATCGGTGTTAGTTCCTATTACAAAAAAGGCAAAGGCTACATGATGTGAGGATTACAGAACAATAAGTTTGATATCCCATGCAGCTAACGTTATTCTCAGGATCATCAACAAAAGGATAGAGAGTAAGGCAAATGATTACTTAGGGGATGATCAGTTTGGGTTCAGGAAAGGAAGAGGTACGCGTGATGCCATTGCAGTAATGAGATCACTAATCGAGAGGAATATAGAATACAATCAGGACGTTTTTGCCTATTTTGTAGATTTCGAAAAAGCGTTTGATAGAGTGAATTGGGAAAAATTAATGCTTGTATTGCAGAAAATAGGAATGGATTGGAGGGACAGGAGACTGATCCGCAACCTGTACATGTCTCAGACTGCTCAGGTGCGAGTGGGGAACGGAGAGTCCGGATGGGCAGTGTTAGGAAGAGGTTTAAGGCAGGGTTGTCCATTCTCACCTGCTGTGCTGTTCAACGTATATGTAGAGGAAATGATTAAAGAGGCATGGGAAGAACTGGAGGTAGGAATGAAAATCGGAGGGGAATTCGTAAAATTGGTTAGGTTTGCTGATGACCAAGCATTAGTTGCTCAGCCAGCCAAGGGGTTGCAAGCATTGCTGAGTGAATTAGAGGTTCAGTGCGATAAATATGGGATAAGAATCAATATTAATAAAACAAAGGTTATGCGATTTTCCAGAAAGAAAAAGGCTAAGCTAAATATTAAAATAGGCGGGGAAAAAGTAGAGCAGGTAGAACAGTTTACATATCTCGGAAGTGTTTTGGACCAATACGGTCAAAGTAGTAGGGACGTAAGGAGAAGAATTGTGCTAGGCAAGGAGGCTTTCTCAAGGAGGAGGGAGTTGATGACGGGGACGTTGAGTAGGGATGTTAAGACAAGACTCGTAAAAACTCTGATATGGAGTGTTGCTATGTACGGTGCGGATACGTGGTCACTGAAGCAGGAGGATAGACGTAGATTGGAGGCTTTTGAAATGTGGGTGTGGAGAAGAATGGAGAAGGTGAAATGGACCGAAAAGAAAACAAATGAGGAAGTACTGGAGATGGTAGGTGAGGATAGGGGTTTGTTTAGAGAAATCCTATGGAGGCAGGAAAAATGGATGAAAGGCGTATTGAGCGGTAGTAGAATGTTGAAGAAGGTAATAGAGGGGAAAATGTTGGGCAAGCGAGGAAAGGGTAGGAACAGGATAGGGATGTTGGACGGGACGAAGGGAGGAAGGAAGTACACAGAGATGAAGAGGGACCTGATGTAGATTAGGTTGCTGGATTGGGTTTTGTTTGGAGTTACAAAATATTTATTTGATAGTTGTGTCCATCCGAAAACCTACCTTAACCGGTAGATTACCTAATTATATATATATATATATATATATATATATATATATATATATATATATATATATATATATATATATATATATATATCGTGATTTACTAATGTTGAAGGAAACTTTGTTGTTTAACACTTGTTTTATAAAATTATAATAAAAATTAGTTTTAAGAATAGGGAAACAAATTGTCTCCCGTAAGTAAATCCATTAACAAAAAGCTGTAAGAGAAATCCAAAAAACGAAACAACCAGTATAAAACTTATTTACTCATTATTGTTAGCTAGTAAAAAGAGCTTTCGTCTACTGAAAAAGCTGACTTTACTTCTGAGCTGTTGAATAAGTCGGTGCTTTCGAAAATCCTTTTGCTTGAGTCAGAAGTTTGCGTGTTGGACTCCGCGTTAATAATAGGGGCTATTCTATTTCTCCAAGTGAACTATGATACGGAAATCTTTCTTATATTTTTCCCACCACTCAGCTTTCTCTCTACACACAGCCCGCGTCCACTTATAAATGAGTACTTTAAAGGTTCGCGCATTCTTACGTAGCCGTAATTAATAATTTACTTCCAATTAAAGTTCCATAGTGCCTACCTTATGCTAACGCATACGTTACACGAGTACATACGTGTTTTTTTGTTAAGCAGAAAGAAGAAATTTATGTAATTCTTTGAAGTAATCTTTTTATTAACTTTTTTAATAGTTTAAGGTATTTTTAGCAAACCTTGGTCTTGATTTGGTCAAGAAAATTATATCAGAATCATCAGTGGCTCTTTTTTATTTAGTAAACATCACCAGCCTAGGAATGGTGTGCATGAGTTCAGTAAAAACTGAATAGACAGGGATGTATCCTTGTTAGTAGACCGCTTTACACAGCTGATGTGGTGTGACTGGTTGCACACATCAAGGAGGCATACACTTTGTTCTTGTAGCTCTGCCACATGAACCGCATCAAATTTACTGTCACTGAACGTATGGGTAAAAAACGATTCATGCAATCGACACGGGCTTCATGCTGGATTTCCATGAGATCATACTAATTGAAAAACATGTACGTGCCTAAATTTATATAGAGCGTTAAAGATTTCATGGAACCTCCTTCCTCTATTCGAGATCAAAATAAATTTGAAAAGTAGGGACCATTTTTAAAACCTGCTAGCTTGACGATTAATGAATTTCCAATCACATAATATGACAGATTAAAGTATTTACTGTTAGAGCCAAAAGCATTCTTTAACAGCATTACACATATAGCTTATACGCATGCAAAACTTAGCCGCTTGATGTTCGTACGTTATGAAGATACGAATAGATTTGCAAATTTAAAGCTAAATATTGGAAGAATTCATGCCGTGCATAAAAAACCTCGTATTTGGTTGTAATATACCACAGTAGCTCCCTCAATATTTGTAGTTATTTTTTTACATATTGCGACCGGAAGAGTTCAACAAAGTAACACACACATTTGAGATACTGAAATCTTTTTAAAAAAATATCGCAACTAGACACATAATTAGCGCAACAAGAAAATCCGTCACAATAACAAATTATTAGGCTACGTAAACTGAAAAAGAAGCAATGGTGTCAATAAATGTAAAGAACTAACGGACGAAGCTAATAGAGACTGAATTAATTTTGTAATTAGGCCTTTCGTAAAATTGAAAATATTTTATCACTAATTGCATATAAATCGCATGCTATTTTCGGCCACTAAATACCATTTTTCAAGTTTATCTACGCAGCGAAAAATATAGAAGTAGATTGCTTCTTCTGGTCCACAATATTTACGGACTCACACGTGGCACAGACTCACTTTGGAGCGCTCTCGTCCTTCCGGCTGCTCCTATTGCCGTGCTGATGTGTCGCATTGATGGTGCTAACGGCGGCCGCCGCAGCTGCCGCCGCCGCGGCCGCTTCGCACCTTGCCCGATGCCCAGTCACGTGGTTCCCCGGAGGCCTCTTGTTGTCGATGACCCTCGGACGACTGGCGAAGGAATAGAGCCTCTCCTGTGGCCGCTCCGGGGGTTGCTGAGGAGGGGGCCGGTCGAAGTACGGGGCCGCCCTGACTGTCGTCACGAACAGGGGCTTCTTGACGGGGGATCTCGGGTGCGGCCCTGCCGCGTCCTTGCCCCCATGCCCCCGTCCGGCCTCCCTCTTCTTCACCCCCGCCTGTGGAGGGCTCACCAGGTCCGGGGCGTCCTTCTTGCCGAAGTCGACGGCCCGGCGACGCCTGACCCTGACCGTCGGCTCCGTCGGTTGCGCCGGCATGCCTCAATCGCTGGTACTGCTAAGGACATCGCCCCGGCGGATCAGGGGCGATCGCGGGTCCTCCGTCCCCGCCCCGGATCTCACCGTCCCGTCACCCGCGCCCTCCAGACGACAAACGCCGTCTCGCGCGTTGGGATCATTCGGGCTCTTCATCGAAATTTTCCAGAAGTCCCTAATCGCGTGTACTTTCGACTAGGCGACCATATGGACCATCCTTTCCACTTCACTTATAGTTATTCCTTCAACCGGAGGGTGGTCCTTGGATGTGTGGAGTCTTCGGACTTGTGCAGATGATGATGCGTCGTCCGGCTTCGCGGGCAGGCTTTCAGCTCGACGCCCTTCAGTGGTTGAATGGCGACTGACCACCCGTCTCCTTCTCGCGCGCAAACTCCGCTCGGGGCGCGCTTATCGCCTTCGCCGCGTCCATATTGTCCTATCGTGGCGACGACACCTCTTCCAGTGGGAACAGAGCGTGAGGGTGGAGCGGGAAGTAGGTGGCATCGCTCATGAGTGACCTTCCTTCGATTCTTCCTCGGTATGACGTTAAACACCTCGTGACTAAAATAACCCACGACCTGTGATTCGCTATATCCGAGGGCTTCTTCCCACCTCTGTGGTTTATCCTGAGTAATAGCGGCGAGTGTTATTTCAAGCAGGTGGATTCGATTTATTTAAAGGTCAGCCAAAGTGGAAGACACATTTGCATACATTTTCGCCTCTTAAGTATAAGGTTTATTTTTTCGGGGACTTTTCCATCCCCCGTTCTTATTTATTCAACTTCCCCAGAGAACAAGGAAAAGAATGGTGAAGAGCATTTGTCCAAGCCTTAGTGGTCATATAATTTTGTTGGAAAAATACGCTTAATCATCCAGCATTGACGTGATGGATTACATCATCTGATCCAAAATATACGAGTACAACAAGAATTAGCTTGAATAATAAGATATCGATTTGATGAAATTTTAAAGCATTTTAATTAACGAGAATTGATGACAATCTCATTTGGGTGACTAACAAGAATTTTTTTACTCGATCGAAATGACTATTCATGCCTGCTCATTTTTCACAAATATTGCCTATTGATTTATTATTTCGCTTGTTCTCATTCTATCACTGATTGATACCACCAAGTGGTCTTATGAGGAAGTTCATTATTTAATTCTGACTTAGTATAATTTTTGCTTTTGAGGAAGCAACGTGAAATATGGTATGGCACTGAGGGACTTTTATGTGATTGTATACACATTTAAAATGGCGGTTGTAGTGAGGTAAAATTAACTTATAAACACTCAGAACAACTATGAGAATGATTTTGGTCAATTATGTTAGCAGGTAAGTCCCAACATCATCAATTTAATTTTGGAGACAAAATGAGCAAGTGGGTTACTGGCGATTATTCTTCATTTCAGCCTAATTGACATTGCTAAAATTAGACAAGATAAAGATCAGAATGGATCGCCTAAAATCAATTTATTGTAGGAAGGTGCGTTGGCGGTCACATGATTGCCATATAACTTTTTATGTTTTACAAAAATATTTCTGAGATCAGACACGTGAAATAATTTACAATCATATTTTTAATTCCTCAAAGAATCCAGGTGTTTTTGGTGAATTCTTAAAAATGATTTTTAAATGCGACAGTGGTTGAAACTTGGAAATGAAGGAGTTTTTTGCACAAGTATCGAAGGCGTTGGTTGGGTGCTGCCTTCCGGACTCGGAGAAAATGTGTTGGATCAATTGGCAGAAGAATTTGTTCATCACGCTGGGGACTTTCCAAAAGCTCCCAGAGGCCGAGGGGGAGAGGGGTTTGGTGGAGAAGGGAAGGAGGTGATATTTTCTGTACACCCTCTCTCCACCTACCCCCACCAATCGAAGGGACGTTAAAGATTAAAGTCACCTCAGACGCGGCGATCCTCGATATCAGACGCCGAATGCGAAAACCTTCCCTCCCCTCCCCCACGCCTCCGCACTATCCACCCCCTTCTTATTCGTGGAATAACATCGATAATTCCCTCCGCCGCACCTAAGTCTCCCGGCGCGCGTATTCTGCAAAAACGTATTGACGCAGCAGAGGGGGCCGTTGTCCGTGCTCCTTCCAACCCCTGCCCTTTCTCTCTTTTTGACGTCACCCGAGGCTAATGCTCGGGGGGCCGAAAGGATGGGGTGCGGGTGACCCCTTGTGGCGAGGGCATTCGGAAGAGAGAGCAAAAGGGGATGGGAGGTGAGGTGAGTTGAGGTGGTGTGGAGGTGTGGGTGAGAGAAGTGCCGGCCCTTAAGGCCTCCTCCGGCCTGTGACCCTGAGCGGGTTGCCGCCTTCGGCCTCTCAAATCGCGTCCACGGATCTCGCGCCTGCTTCCGGTGGCGCTCGGTATGCAAATGAAGGCGAGCGTGACCCGGAGTCCTCCGTTTATTCCCTCCGAACCCTTCCCACTCCCGATCCCCCTGCCGCCTTTCTCAAATCCCCTCTTCCCCACCAGCCCTTTCGGAGCTACCTTTCCGCCTCCCATCGCTTCGTTCCCTACCTCCTTTGCCCATCAACCCTAATCCCCGCCCCCATCCTCACTCACCATGCTGATTCATTGTTCACCACATGCGTATCACTGAATTCTTCATCTTCATTGAGTTGTTATATTTCTTTTTCATAAACTCGGAAAGGTAGAACGTCCGTTTGTAAATTTCGACTTCATCACAAATATTTTTTTCCTGGTTTTATTAATTGATATCAATATTGAGCTTTTAAATTGAATGACAAATCATTTTCTGTCGCATATTGGAAGTAAAACTCCTTTATTTAAGCAAATAAGCTATTATTGACTATTAAATCGAGTTTTATAGCTTTAAACATGGATTGTGACGTTCAACTCTTCTCTTGAATTCATCTCGGTGTCCTAAATGTTTCCTCTCCGAAGTTATAACTTACATCTAGTACTCAATAACTTGTGCACTTTTATTCTCATTTATTTAGCGTTGTTCATACGCTACACCCAGAAACACTAACATTATTCGTAGCTATGAAATAAAATTTGGTTTCAATAATTCATTCATTAATACTCTTTCCGGAAGTTCCTGTTTTGAACCGTACATATCTTAATCATTTGCGGACATATTCCCTCCGTGGGATTATTGCCATTATTTCCTGTATCACTTTCTCCTTAATTAGTTATGCCATGCAAGTTTCGTAATCAAATGCATTGTAAAAAACTTACTCCGCATTTTATCCATCATTTAAAGAATGAATTATGAACTGAAGTGTCTGATGCAAAAATGGCAAATTCTGCACGTACTGATTTAAGACCGTTACTGTTATTACTTCGAAGTGAACTCACATCGTAGAGGAAAATCTTACAATGCAAGGCATGAGAACGCAAGAATAACCTCATTTCGTCGCAGCCGCACTCACTTCTGGGCCATTTGATAACCTGGCAGCGTAACGGTAAAAAAAATGAAAGTCATCAAATCTTTTTTTTTGCATACCATTTAAAGTGTCCCCATTCCATGCATCACCGTCATGGATTTTCCGCGTCACTCAAAAGATTTCCTGTGGAGGAAGTTCCGCTCGAACTTTTTAATCAGTGAATGCGTGAAATTATAATTACCGCGTCCCTCGTTCCTTGTCATTAACGCGCTTTTTTCGTTCGGGGGTCGTAGTTCGTATGCATACGGCGTACGATTAGCCCTACTCTTAGGCGCTATCTACATTTCTCCGCAGACGTGTTACCTCTTGAGGGGCCATTCGATCGCGAGTAGGTACTTATTTACGTCCGGATGAAACATTTCTCCCGTGTTTTCCTTCTCCGCCCTCATTTCTCCCTCAGCCCCTCCCGCACCCCCCCGCCCGTGCTGACCCCATTCCTCACCCTCCCTTTCCCCCATTCACTCGCTCCTTCCATTAAACTCCCCCACCCAACCCTCATAAGGCTCTCCTCCTTTTCCCCAACATCGCTCTGATTCCGCACTGCTTCTACCCCTCCGTCCACCGCCGCCACTTCGACCACCCCCCACTCCCGCGTCCACTTTCGCCCTTTCCCCTACAACCCCTCGAGAATCCACGATTCCCCCTCTTTCTTTTCTCCGTAGGAATTCCCCTTCCTCACTCACTCTCTCTCTCTCCCCATGAATCCCTTTCTCCCATAACTCTCATACCCTCGTCATCATAACTCCGTTCCCCATATCCCTCCGCTTCCTTCGCACGTCTAAGACCATCTTTCTTCTCGTCTCCCGTCTGGCCCGGCCGATCCTCCAAGGCCGTTAGGCACCTCGGTCGGTGTCTTACTCGCAGCACTAAATTTTATATTAAATATCATCTAGGAAATATTTTAAAGCGGAGACTCTCATCTTCTGCGTATATATTGTGGGGAACAGGCTCCTAAATGCAATGACGACATATTTCGATTTCCACAAACAAACGGAGAAAAAAATGATGAAAATTGGAGCGCTTTGGTGACTTCTGAAGTCAAAAAGCTAAGATACACCGAAAAGTACGTTTATGTAAATTGAACTAATGTGTTCTTAAGGTACTCCAACGGTCGAGGTCACATTTACAGCGTAAAATTCACAGTAGAATTCCATGCAGCGCCATAACAAATCGTGCGTTCCAGAGTTGAGATTCGAGCCGTGATCCTCAAGCCGGTGAGCATGTTACTCATCAGATTAGCCTCGACGGTTTGTATGTTTTATCAGATTAATGCCATGGGAGGGTAAAATTCGCCTATTAGCTTGACGGGAGATTTTTTTCTACTAGAGCATGGTTATTTTCGTTTTCTCTCCACATTCAGCCCATTATAATTCAAATAGTTTATGCTTAAATAATTAATTTCCAGTATGAAAGAAAGTGCTCTCAACAAAATCAGTTTCGCTGTTAGACAAGGGGGTTGAAAGCCAAGGGATGTGTGGAATTTTTTCAAATACCTTAATAAGTGATTATATTTTTTAAACACTGATTTATTAGACATTTTTACCGAAATTTTCCGTACGGGTGAATTGTTCAATTGACATGACTGAATTTATAATTTTACTTTGGAGCAATTTTCTCGGAATAATCATTTTCTTTGCAACTTACTCAATTTCGAAATAGCGAACATTTTTCTCGCGGGGAGAGCATCTCGAAATCCCCTTCAAAATCATTTTGTGCATTCTTGATGCTATTTAAATGAAAACCCACGGAGGAAGTATTTAATTTTTTTCGTTTTTTCCGTCGTGACGCAAATGAAGTGATCGCAGGCGACTTTACCTCGACCTCCCCGCCTGCTCGGGGATCGCACCCGCGACGCTGCACCCATGGCTCCTGCCGCCAAGGCCGCGGCACCCACCACTCCTCTCCCTGCGTCGGTCGCCCCTCTCTCCCCCTCCTTTCCTTTGGACTGCGGTGTTACCTCCTACTGGTGCTCAATACATGCAGTGACCTACTACTACTTTGCTACAGTAACATAAGCCGAGAGTTGGTTTTGAAAGGCGAGCATAGAACTAACCTCAAATTAAGCTCAATATTGTGTGAGGTTCACACATGCATGAGGTTCTCACAGAGTGGGGAGTGTTAGCTCGCCAAATCTGGTCTCCCACGAAGTTCCCGCCACTCAGTAAATCATACCACTCGGATTTGAGAGCAAATCGCCCAGTAGTATCGCCCGGGGCTCGAGCCCACGAAGCTTGTTCAGTAGGTGAACCGTTGTGCCCCATATTATGTGAACTATCACTTCTCCCTCAATTTTCGCTGATCCTCACTCGACCTTAATACCAAATACGTATGGGATGTCTTTAAATTTGTTTATGTAATAGCTACAACTCTAGCTGATCTACAGTTGATCGTAATTATTCAGGTGCCTCACATTCCATTTTAACTCTGTATAGCTTTTATTTGCTACATCTCTTTCTTGAATATGCCGTTCCATTCCATCTCTCCCATTCGTCTTTCACTCTCCCTGTCACCCTTCGCCACGTCCTGATACTCTCGCCCATGTCCCAGGGGGCATCCGTTACTCCTGAAGTGGGGGAAGTGAAACGATACTGCTCTGCAATAAGGTTTGCTCCGCGACCCCTCGCCACTAACCTCACCTCCCGTTGACCGCCGGAAGGTAAACAAGACTTAGCCGTGGGTTTAGGTGCGATTCGTGATGGGAGGCACACTGCACCACGCGAACAGGCAGCAAGCGGTCGTGGTGCTGGCCGTTTGATCCATTCTCGGTTATCGACCCCGAGGGGAGGGGGCGAGTTTAGACCTCTTTTAGGGTGCAATTTCCATCGCTGTAAATTATCGGGCGTCCCATTTCACGAGGCAGAATGGGCACCCTTCCGATGGTCTCGCGCTTCCCCAAGGGGATTTTTGACTCCCGTCCTGATTTAGTACATGCCAATTGCATAAAAATATGGCGGTGGAAAGCAACATGCAATGGAGGAGATATTGCTCGAGAGCAAACACGAATTCGTGACAATCCAGTATAGAGCGATCCCTTTTCTCAATCATAGCAGGATTGCATGTTCCACGCGTCGTTGGAAGTTCTCCCCGTAAATATCCTGTCAATGAAAATCAAAATCTCGTGACAAAAAACCCGGCCCATTGCACTCGTTTTATTCGAAGACTTAAAAGAGTCGTAGATATGCTTTCCGTCTTTGATACTGATTGTTTTATGCACTCCCTGATTTGGTCTGCGTCCCCGTAACAAGTTTAGGGATAGTGAAAAAACAGCGTTGATCTCGGTCACTATGAAGTTACCAGGTATCTCGATTATTACATCGAATTAGTTTAACAATATTACGGAATAACACTTCCTAAGGATACTCAATGTTGTCCCCACTAGAAGAGAATGATAATGCCTATGTGTTTCGTGACATTTTTGTGCACTTGCAAAATTGGGACCGCTATTTCAAATTGTAACCGTTTCATTCACCTCAACTTTCTTCTGGACGGAAAAAATAAATAACATACTTTAATTATTTCGTTAACTGATAAATTTAGGGTAAAAAAGATAGCGACAGATGGCTGACGCACAAAGGAATCCTTTGCTGAAAATGTGAACAAAATGCTATAAAGACAACTTATTCCATCAACTAAATGGTGCTCACGGATTAGTATTCCCGAAGTAATGTGATAAACATTAAGGGGTTTACAAGAGACTTTCCTTTGTGTAAAATCGTCACTATGACTCGTGCTGTTCAAAGGCTCAGAGGAGCAATGGATCACATTACCTTCAATAAAATATTGATGGCTACCATGCTTAACATGGTCTAAGGCATACCTTCGCCGACCTTCACCCCATCCTACTCTCATCTGCTCCTCCCATACCAGCACCTCATACATTCCCAACCACACTACTCCATGCTATATAAATGATAATAATTGAATACATAAAATAAATAATCTATTCTCCATTTACAAATAATAATACTCAATTCCCTCCCACCCTCTATTCACTCATGATTGCATATTATATTCATGGTGACAATTTGGTTACACGCTACCAGAAGGAATAATAAAAGGTACCTGAAACTTAAATTTTTAAAAACGTTTAATGGGCAAAGTATCGTCATATTACTAAATTTATATAAAGATTTGTAGATTGATTCGAAAGATCATCAAAACGATTTTAAAGATCTAATAATTTGCTCAATGCTCAATGCTAACATCCCACAAATTGAAAAAACATTACTCAGCTTCTGGTTTATTTCATAAACAAAGAACTATATGAAATAGGACGAACTAAAAGTTACGACAATACAATCAAATAATATTTAAACGCATTATTAATTATTATTATATAAGCAATCATCTTAATCAGTTGGCTAGTTTTTGTGACCAATAAATTTTAGTCGGCAATCTTTGGAGTTTATCTTATTCATAAACAATTTTTATGATTTACCTAAACAAACGCATATCTAGTTGTTTTGTGTTACATGTAAGTTTGTTAGAAGTAGGAAGTAACTGTAGTTCTTTTAGCAATCCTGTTAATAAAATGCACCGAGAAAGTTCTTGGGAAACGGAAGGGATTGAATTAACAATTTACCTTAAATATGAATAAAATTTGATGATTGCGTGCTGCATGCAACTGAGAGACCTGAACGGTTTCACGGAAGAATGAGTGTCTTGATAGCAGGTTTTCGGTGCTCTGCGAGTGAATTATTCATGCGACACTGGAGGCTAAATAGGTTAATTGCACTTTTAGAATATTTTAACCTAAATACAACTATTAGCTATTGCCATCTCGACGAGAACTCAATGTTTTAATTCGGCACCAAATATTTCAAAAGATAACAAGTTTATTTTACATTAAAGCCAAAATGGAATAATCACAGAATTTATTTCCACATAAGAGCATCATGATTATTCATAGATTTGATATTGAATTTTTGAATATTTTAAATGATTAAATCAATATTTTCCATTTGTTTCTTACTTTTTTACTAACAATGGTTAAGTGATCCGTTTATTTCCTTAATCAATCTCTTAATAATGCAAATTCCATTAAAAGTTTGATGCAGGGTTTAAAGGGTCTTCTATTCGAAATATTTGAGTATCTGTGCCGTATTTTTACGGAAAATTGATTTTTAAGGAAACTGGGGAAGTATCCATTGACGAATAGCCAAGGTTCAACTACCATCTGGGGTCTGAAAACTACTGTATAGGCTCTTTTTATGTCATCGATATAATTGTAGTCTTTTTCACTTTCTCAAAATTTCAGAATTAATGGGAGTCTCTGAACATTTACGTGAATGCAAAAACGAAACCATTCGAAGTACATTTTTGTCCAGAAAGAAGTATATTACGTGGTATATGGGCTAATACCATTGTCATTCAAGTAGGGTTTTATTTGGTTAGATTGCACTCACTCATTTCGACACATTTTCCCTTTTTGCAGTCATCGCTCACTTCTTCTTCCACTCTTTGCCTTTCCCTCAACTGTATTATATAACTGCGCATATCTGAACAGGCATTTTCTACTCAGTAAATTTTCAATCAATTTTTTCTAAGCTTTTTTAATATTCGGCAGTTTTCTTCCTCACTGTCACTCCTTAAAACCTCGTTATCCGTCCAGCCATTTTCTGTTTAACACTCTTTTCTCAATTCACATGTCACTTTTTACTCTTTCTCAATCTCACTTCATTCAATGACCACGTTTCACACACGTTCATAAACTCTACAAACAAAGCCCTTTACAAAACTTTCAAAAATTAATTCTTCGGAATGGTGAAAATCCAGATTTTTCTTCTAAAAGTTTCCTTCACCATTCCAACTCTTGCTTTTATGTCATTTTCACATCGCCAGCCTGCTAATGTTTTACACAATTAATTACTCTATTTCTTCACCCTTCACAGTAATCTTAATCGCCTCCGCATTTTCAAATGATATCAATTTTATGTTCTGGTTATTCATTTTTAAATGTTTCATTTGTATTTTTCATTTCAAAATATTCAGTATTTATTTTAGATCTCCCAATTATTATACAAAATGGTGTCGTGTGCAAACCTATTGCATTTAATTCTTCTCCCTCTAATGCTCGCTCCCTTTTCTTTCTTGAAGCATTCTGTTACTATTTACTAAACATAGACGCTCAGTATTTTTGACGATAAACATTGTCCTTGCCTCACACCTCTTCCCATTTTAATACGTACAGCCTTAAGCTTTGTTGTCTCAGGCGTAACTTTATGGAATTTGCAGAACATATTAAAATTAAATGAAATATTTACTCTGTAATGCACACACTTTATTTAAAAAACGAAACGAAAACTTGCGAACGAAATTTTGTATCCCTCCCACTCCTAGACCTACCACTCTTCCAAGTGATTGATTGAAAGCGAAAGACGTAATACTCTTTTTTTCCCAGCTACATTATAACCTCCACTCTCCCTCTCTCCATTGATCAGAAGGTGTTTCTACCAAGTTTGCTTCTAGGAGGACCACCTGATGATGACATTCAACGTCGAAACCTGGGTCGCATTTTTCATATAAAGTGCGTGAAATTACAAAGTAAATTATTTAATTTCATTTCAATACGTATAGTCTTATACTCACCGCTGTTCTCCGTACTATGTACAGAATTATTATTGTTCGTCTTTCTCTGCAGTGTACCCTTTGTCTCTTAAAGTTTTTACTATTTCTAACAAAGTATTTAGTCAAATTCCTTCTCTAAAAAATCTAAAACTGACGCAACACTTTACCATATTTATAGAGTATTTCTTCATTTGTTTATAAAAATCCTGAATCTTTCAGTTACTTCTTTTTTATAATTTTTTGTACAACATACATTAACTAATTTCGTCCCTTGTTCTCATTTTCTCCTGAAATCAAACTGGTTCTCTGTTGCATTCTCTACTATTATTCTTAATATTATCTCATTAATTATTTTCGCCAAGATCTTTGCTAAATGTCTGATCAAAATAATCGTGTCGTGCTCCTCATTTTAATTTGTCCTTTTCTTTTTTACCCGTGATGTCCTTTCCGTTTTTCTAAAATCTGTAGCGAATTTCCTATTCCTGCAAATTCCATTTCACAGTGAAGTTAACCCTTTCGTCCTTTCGACTGTGCCTTCACAACTACGTTCGTGTACCCACGCAGCTTTAACACGAAACTCTTCACAATCTTCATTGCGGCTGCCTCTACCATGATACTCTCTCCCATCATATTCATTTATACTTCCTCCCCCTTTTATATTATCAGGCCTTATCTGTTTTATATAGTTATTTCATGTATTTGTTTTATATTAATAGCTACCTTTTCTTCTCCACTTTACCCTTTTCTAAGTCCTAATAGTTGGCTCCTCTCATACACTTCTAGTTATGCTCTAAGCAATTCTCTTACTATTCTACATGCGAAATAATACCTTATTAATATTCCCAGATCTTCTAACTCTTTATTAAACAAAGAACTCTGTTAAATTAACCTGGGAATTGCTCACTTCACCCCCTCCTACTTTCACTACTACGAGATGAGCTCGCGAAACAGTTGATTGCTCCAATTACAAGTATCACTTGGGAGCCTGCGTGTGTGTTCGCAATACGTTGCGCTTGATATGACCTGCATTTGCCGTCGTTAAATCAAGAATCGCATAAAAAATCTCGGGAGAATGTTGGTAAGAGGACGGGGGTGGGTTGTACGGGGATAAATCGTGGGGAAGGTCGGGAGAAACGGCGGCTAGGAAAGAGCTTAGGAAGACGTTGGGTATGGCCTGATGAAGCCAGAGAGATAGGCTGGCTGGGTAGCTTCGAATGAGGCGGATGTAGGGGGACTGGGGGACGGCTTGCATGAAATGAAACAACCGGAAGTGGTTGAGTAGGGTCTTGCGTTGTACGGGGGGTAAGCGGAAGCGTTTTTTAAGGGTAGATACTAGGGTATCTATTCATTGTCTTGAGCCGCAAAAGGCCCACGACTCCACCATGGAAAACAAACCGAAGGTTGATTATATCAAATAATATATCCTTAAGCCGTCAAGGATTTTTCACATCAATGTTAAAGGAAAAAGGAGGGGAATATTGAGATCGGTGTGGTGATTTACGGGGAAAGTTATTGCCTCGTCAGTGATCAGACATGCATTCAAAATATTAGGACGTTCACATTTACAAAGTTGTTTCCCGAATAAGTTTACATGGAAATCAATCCTATTGCCACGGACCGTATTCGGGAACTAAGAAGAGACCGAATTGGTTTACGAAGAAATTAAATCAGACGCCAGGGACTTACTTTGGAGTAATAATACTCTTTCACACACACATGTACTCTCACTCACTCAGGGATTACGGAAAGGAAATGCCGTCCCTCGGGAATATGCAGTGGACAAAATCCTAGCTGGCCTGATGGTGTTGTCAAAACCGAAAATGGTAGGAAAATATCACGTTAAGACTAAGGAAACCCAATGGTGTGAAAAGCGTTCCCCGTTACATCCAACCCGAAGGTTGGTTTAATAAGTGAGGTTAGAGCTCGCCTCGTGCTAAACTCTAGAGTGACTGAAATTCAAACTTCAGGGTATTGGTGGGAGGGAGGTAGCTCCTTACCCCTTGCCCCCTATGGTTTTCTAGAAATATCTGGTGCTTTAAAAACCATAAAGTAGCGTTACACGGTATTTGACCCTCGGACTCTTTGGTAAATAGTCGGATACTCAAGTCACTAAGCTACCACGCTGCAAAATTTCCATACAAATTACTTTGATGGGTGAATGTTACTGGCATGGAAAAAATGTTGGCGCTTCAGAGGGTTCAAGATCCGCAAACTGAAAATAATAATAGCATGAAGCTGGAAGATTGAAAACTTTTGAGGGATAAATTATGATTTTGCGGAGAATTCAACTTCTCCATCTTGACACTCGTTTTAACCCTGATGACATTTAGGAAGAAAAGGACAGGGAAGAAACTCTGCTTCCTTTAACACTTTAAAATCAGGGATTCCTTTCTAAAAACTACAAGCTAGTGCAGCTTGATACTGTGCTGACTCAATAAAAACCCTTGTAAGATTCACATATGTTAATGGGAATGAAGTGTGCAGCACTTGTTTTTTGTCTACATAATATGAGAGTGCGACCTTGAAAGGGCTCTATTACTATTAAGTCAGGATTCATAGGACAAATTGTAGATTGGGGAAAAGGATCCTTGGTGAGGCTCTGTTTATGAAACCTATGGAAATCCTGGAGCAAGCTTCAGTGCGCGTGTTTTGTAAAAATTGCCTCACAATTTTTACCCACATACCTATGATTGAGAATCTTGGAAATTATTGTTTTTGGATAAAACTTTAAGGAACATGTAAAAAAACATACATATAAGTACTAATGTAATACTGAGGTTAGGAGATACAATTAAGCACTAAAGATTTTCTACAGTTTCAATTATGAAATGGAACAAATTGAATACGAACTTCTAACATCTTAGATATGAAGGATAATATATGTTTGCAAAACTAATGGTACTACTGGAATAATTTCAGTGAAGTACTCTCAAATAATCATGTTAGTGAATTACTTCGTGTATGTGATTATACTTTGTATAATAATATATTTAACTGCATGCAACCTTAGTATCCTACATATAGTATCCTACCTATAGTATCCTACCTATTACAATCGAAAGAATTGGATTTCGTGCACGTTTCATTTATTCAGGAACAAACTACGTACATTAAAAATGACGTGATTTAAAAAAGACTAAGAGGACGCTTTAGTGAACAAACCAACTTGCTCACAAATGTTGCAATGTAGTGAAAAAAGGAAAAAAGTCTCAGCAAAGATAATTGATTGGAATGTTTTAAATTGCATTCCTTTTACCAAGCAAATGTAACTGGTTTAAAATCTTTGAATACGAATTTGTTTAAATAATTTTGCTTCACAACAAACATTTGGGTGTAAAAAGTGCGGCATATATGTATTAATATGACTCGATGAAAGCATGCAAACATGTGTGATAGTCACTTATAAAAATTACTTAGTTTGTATACACTTGATTTCGTCGAAAATGTTCTCTTTTATATATATATATGGAAAATTTTGAAGTGATTTCCAAATATTGGAAAGATTAATTAACTTGGTCAATGAAAATTGATGGTTCAATGTCAAAAAGGAAACATATTTTCGTAGACATATGTTAGATAAGTCAGCAATGGCACACACATTTTAATATCATTATTCATTTTAAAAATTCCCGTCGTGCCAAATATCCATTGTTAAATTTATTGTTTTCTTCTGGTCCAATTTATATTAGAATACGCATATTTTATGGTTGAAATATAAATTTACTTAAAGTAAAATACGTTTTGAGTTATTTATCTGAGATAGCTTAAATTACATAGGTAACAAGAGATCAAATTTTTCTGTGTGGCTGTTCTAAAAAATAAGGAAATTATTGCTAAAGGATTATAAAAATTTCCCTCTTTTCATGTGGATAAAATCCCCCTTTTTTAATATTAAAAATTACGTGTGCTATATTTTTCAATCTTGTGGTCTGAGAGTGAGTTCGCAACTTCCTGTTGAACAGTTGAAAAATGGCGATCGCACAGGCGATAAAACGAGAGCATGTGTAATAACATTCTGTCGTTTCATCGTAGATGCCTCGTAGTATTTAAAAATAAATATCCATATAAATATGTGAAAATAATTCTCTGACTCTACTCACTGAATTACCTAGTATTACAGTTGCCGTAACGGCAAGGGTCAAAGTGTTGACAGCGGAACTTCATTCCTCTATGCCATATTCAAGTGTCTTTCACTATCTGAAGATATATATCATTTTCACAGGAAATAGGCCTCCGTATAGCTTCATAGAACATGATATTATTTGAAAATACAGCTGTGGGCTACGGGACGGTTCTCAACTGCGCTACATCAACGCTATTATTAAGTTTGACAAATTTATTTTACGCGATGAATACATGCATATTCGTTGCATAAAATCCCTAGGATTAATCTTGTCTATCGGAAGTTTGCTTCGCGAAAAAATAAAATTGGAATATTTTAGTCTGTAATACTTCTTTTAATAAGCCATTTCATGGAAATAAATCATGTTAGTTAAATATATATATATATATATATATATATATATATATATATATATATATATATATTTATATATGAAGACTTACTTGATTGGATTCCGGTATTTCCTTCTCGACGTGAGCAACGCCCTCGGCTTATTGGCGAATGTATACGTGTACTGAGCATTCACTGGAAGAACAGTTTCCATAGTTCGCATGACTGATTCAATGAAAATTGATACAATTTCTCGATGAACAGTTCATTTTCTGTCGAAGGCTTGAACTCCTATATTTTTCACAGTGGTGCTGAAACCGTTTTCTTAACTGTAATAATCCTCTTTCGCTCGCACCAAACAAATATATTTCTTCTTTTCCGGAGCTAACGCGATCACTATCTAAGAGCTTCATGTTGATAAACATATTTGGAGGGGGTTGCTATGGGTGACAAGCTTCCGTGCGTGAGTATATTGACAAACGTGGGAGAGCCTTCAAATCGATTAAGCGTTCTTCAGGAGTCGAGTGTCTTCCGTGTCAGATAGATTGTGGCGCCTTGAATTCATGTGTAATGAACTTCTGCACCTACTATGCTAGATCGATTCTCCCATTTCCCTTTTTTTTAGCTACTGAGATAATGCGGTAAAAATATTTCTTTCAGGCAGTTTAAATATTCATCTTTCTAATTCATTTCTTTCATGAGCTCATACATATTTTGATGCAGTGAGTTCGATTTTTTACGCAATATTTCAACTGGAGACGGTAAATTTGATTTACATATACCTAGGTGAGGTATATACACCAAATACTTTTTCCAAATTTAAACCCTTTCAAAATCGAAGACCATTTCAAATGAATTTTTCTTAAACAAAAAACAGTTAATATTTATTGAGTAAAACCTTTTCGGTAAGCGATTATTTTATGCATTATGTTATCTAACCAAGACATTTATTCCTCACATGTTATAAACATACTATCTGGGATGAAAATGGGAAATTATGAAGTACTTGTTCAGTGAATAGTTTCCGTGTATTCTAGCATAAATATAATGTTTGACGTCGACCTATACACGCAGCGAACGAGCATTTTTCTTCGATGTTTGCATAATATCGCATGCTAATGTTGAGTCATATAACCATTTGCGACAATCAACTGTTTATTTACCTTTCAAGGCACAAAAAGAAGTTCGAGCACAATTCTGGGTAAGCCTTTTCAAGTTCTCATGTTATTCGGCGTAATGGTAAAAATTCTTGTGGGATTGGTACTTTCAAAGAAAATGCGTATTTGAACTTTTTCAGCACGATTTATTAGAGGTGCTTCATCTCTTTACATATATTAATTGGGATAGTATTTTACGTCTATTTTGGGTATAAATAGGTTGCCTTCCCGAAGAAAACCTCAAAAGAACGACGTTTCGAGCACATTTATAATCAAGGTTATAAATCTTGACGTCAAGAAAGGGTCCAATCTGGCAGTATACCACAAAAATAGCACATAACTTTTGGGTCTCAAATAATGGATTCTATTTCACGGGTAACTTATTATGCCCTGATATTATTTGCTTCTTTAAAAAATGCCCGACCTAATGGAAAATGTTAATAAGCGATAGGTTCTCACCGTTGATGCTGCTTTGAGCAGCGATAAAATTTTACATTTTAAAGCAGGACAAGAAATATCGTAATACGGTGTCTTTAACCCAACAATTCAAAGAAAGGTGCATGACTAGTAGCTCATAAATGTCTATCAATCCTAAAATTAGTACTAGATGAATATCGAGGGTTTAGAGATGTGAGGGATTTAGAAATACTCATGTCTAGTGAGATACAAATACAAGTAGTGATACATAATATAAATAAATATAAATCATACAAAATAAATATATATTTTATATATATATATATAAACCATAAACACAGTAATCAACCCGAAGGTCGGTTTAGTAGGTGGTGGTAAAGCTCACCCATGTACCAAGCCCAACGGCGTGTGAATTCACACATCAGGGTAGGGGGGCCAGTTCCTTTCCCTGTGCCGGTTATGGTTTCCCAGGAAGATCTGGTACCCGAAAAATCAACTAGCTTGGGTGGAGCTGCAGGTGCCCAAAGTGCCTTGCCCGGGAATCGAACATACATATATATATATATATATATATATATATATATATATATATATATCGATGATACAGAAGTACTCACGAGAGCAATATAACTTTAGGACGGCACAATAGAACAGAATAAAACTGATAACACGTAAAAGGACACTCACACTGTAGATGATTTAAGCTTTCGGCCTACTCCGAGGCCTTCTTCAGGTCAGACTATATATATCTTATCTTCCGAAGAAGACTGAGCTCGAGTCCGTCGAAATTATCAAGATATTATTGTGAGTGTTCTTTTTATGTGTTCTCGTGCTGTGTGTTACTGTCTAAGTTATATATATATATATATATATATATATATATATAT